>CM048930.1:32535656-33137323 GCA_026686955.1 Epinephelus cyanopodus
ATTCATCGTCTGTCATTTGTAGGTGTTGCAGTACAGAAACAGTCGCGTGACATTCAGGGTTTTACTGACTGGCATCAACGCTGCTGGAGCCGCTTCAGCAAATCACTGCAGATTTATGTTTCAGCTGTTCGGATTTATACCACAGGAGAATCACCCAACATCTAATAAACATGTATACTCACTGTTTTTTAATTGGAATTGTTAAAACAGGACAAAACATGAAATGTAGGGAACCCAGAAACACTGTGGTGTGTTGTGCTTTGCTGCAAATGCTGTACAGAAGTGCATCTGTTGGAGCCTGTTTATGAAATGGAAACAAACTAATCTGAACGACTCCAAATGACCCAGTACAACTGTAGCAAAATGGTGTCTTTTTTGTTGTTTATACTGTTATTTTACACTGAAAATATTGTAATTATGCTGTTTTAATTGCTTTCAAATGCATTCAACTGTTGTAAATAAACTTTTCCATCTTTTTAATACTGTATGAGTGATTTATAAATCCCTACTTTGTTAACAAACATTGTATTCAGTAGAGAAAAGGAAGTAATGTACTTATCAGAAGGATATATTGTAATTTTTACTCCACTACATTCATTTAACATTACTTTTTAACACTACACTACATTTTCACAGTTAGATGAGTCAGTTCTTCATTTGATATGAAGGAATATAAAGGCTTTAAATGCAAAAAGTCAACCAATATGCTGATGATGTTTCTTTAAAAACTTAAGTTGAGGGAACTCTTAGCAGTATTCAGTCACTTCATTATTTAAGGTAAAAAAAAAAAAACAACTACAAGTCAGAAAAAAATAAATACATAGTTTCTTGTATAATTTCAAATATAAATATAAAATAATAATTTATTTAGTTAATGAAAAAAGATTAGTTGATTCCACTAAATTCCTGCTTGATGTTTTACATTATTTCTTAACTTCTACTTTTGAATGCAGGATTTTTGCTTGTGTTTGCATGTTGTGGTTTTATGGTTTTGACTTCAGTAAGGGGTGTGAATACTTCTACCTATTAACATGGTAAAAAAAAATATCAGATATTACAAGCAACAAATACACTGTACCATGAACTTCATGTCCTCAGTTTCCTGTTAAAGATTGAGCTTAACCAAATATTTTTAGAATATGTAGAAAGAAACATACATTTAAGGTTTTAAAGGGAGAAACACAAATATTTTAGTGTCTTTTTTGAATTTATGTAAGGCCCAGTAGCACCAGCGTCACAGTTCAGTTCAGGTCAGTGCACTTTGTCGGCATAAAAGTTCATTTAAGAGAAATGAGGACAGATTTTTTTTTTGAGTAGCTCTGTCTAAAGCCGACTCTCTTGTTTTTTTTTTCTTCCCTTCCTCTTGTCCTCTTTGCATCTGTGTGTGTGTGTGTGTGTGTGTGTGTGTGCACTCATCTGCAGGACACGGAAAGTACGGTGCCTTCCACGACTTGGCACAAACACATGCTCAGATAATTATATGTCTTCCACACACACACACAGGCGCACACACACAAACACAACTCATTAACACACATGCACACGAGCATAAATGGCTCCTGCGTGCACACACACACACACGCACGCACGCACACACTCACACACGTGTGCATGAGTCAGAGCAGCGGTCCAGCAGGGTGGATTCCTCCATCTGCAGAGAAAGAGAAGTAACAGTTTTAACCCTTTGTGGTTTCAAGGTGAGAGGAGAGAGAGAGAGTCTCATGCTGCAGGTTTTGCTTTTATTTCAAGTCCAGCATGACCATTATGTGCTACAGCATACAGATCTGATTTGTAAATATAATGTAGTGTGCACTCTTTGGAGAAAAAAATAGCACTACCCATAAAAAAGACATTTTACTTTGTAGTTTTTGCACAATGGCAGCTCCCCCTGTCTGTCCCCATGGCCAATCCCTCATTTAGCATTCACACTACGTGCACATGTAAAAATGGTTTATAACACACTGTAATATAGTTGTAAGCAGATATGAAGAAATTTTAAATATTTAATAATGTGAAGTTTTTGCCAACAATTCTAACTTAACATGTCAAGACATATTTCATTTAATTAAAGCTGTGTTTTATTATGTCATTCATCATTGTTTCATTAACCAGCCTCCGATCATAGTTCCCAGGAAGAGTTACATCTGCTTACAGGTACATTACAGCATATTATAAAACATTTATGACGTGTTTATGTACTGCTTAGAAATGCTAAATTTAGCTGGGTCAAAGTGCAACGTCACCTCCTCCTCATTTCTTAAATAGCCCATCCAGTTCAAATGTTATCACTTGATTAAGTGGGTGTTATTACTGGTTATCAGCATCATAGATACGGTAAGAAGGGGTCAGAGAGCTGTTATCAGCATGTTAAGTGGTGTTTATTGTTGTGCAATGACGAAGAAAGTGAGCTGAAGTAATTTAAGTATGGTATAAAGAGTGAGAAAGTCTGCACATGGAGGTCAGTCAGGGTGAGGTCACATACAGGACTTTCGCCCAGGAGATCGGACTTTGTGCATGGATGTATTTTTAGAACTGGAAACTTGGCCCTAAAATGGCACCTACTCAGTCAAATGAAAACAGCTCGCCTGGCACATAAGCTAAAAAAGTTTCCACCTTCCATGTTTACTTCCAGGATATGTGGCTGAATGAATATGCACAGTAATGTTTCTCCCATTGACCCCACCTGCACATTTCCACTCAGCTCAGAGGCTTTACTTTGTGAGGACATCACAGATTTTTAAATCGCTTTTTCTTGGCTCGAGGAAAGTTTTACAAATATAAAACCTCCATAGATCAAAAAGTCGGTATATTACGAGCTTTTGAAGTACAGCTTTACAGACTTCTGATTTCTAATGCTCTACAGAGTAAATACTTTTTGGGATGGAAAAGGATTTTTTTGCTGCAATACCAGGAGTGGCCACTGGGCAAAATTGGAAGCAAGGCTGAGCAGCAGCACCGTATCCAGTATCTGTATCTGTAATACCTTCATGGGTTGGTGTTCCATGTGAAACCAAAAGGCAAGGCCTTATTCTAAGTACATGTTGTGTGTCATATGTGACTTATGTCCCATGACATACTTATTTTAACTCAAACCATGATGTTCTTTCTAAACATAGCCATGTTGTGTGCGTGCGGAAACCTAACAAAGTGAAAGTGAAACCTAACGACGTTCTGAAAATACCAGTCAGTGTAGCAGGACCCTTCTAACCATTATCTGTGGCGCTGATAACCACCAATAATGGCCATTTCATAGAATGATAATATTCTAAATGCACCGCTCCAGATGTTTCACATGTACAGTCTTTGTCATTGATGTAATTCTCTAACATACATTAAGTTGTGAGGGGACTGTCCATAGTGCCGACAGCCACCACTGCTCCCATTGGAGCAAAAGCCCATTTCTTTGACAGTACGTTATCCCAAAATACACACTCCAGGAAAAAAATGTTCAGATTGTATGTTTCTTTACATTGCTTTACATCTGTCAAAACGCTGTGGTGAATGTTAGGTTCAGGCACAAAAACCACTTGATTGCGGTTAAAAAAGTAAAAATATTTTGGCTGAAAACATCCAGGTTTGGTGGCACAAACGTCACAGAGGAATCAGGGACAGGTTGGTGAAAAACACCAGGCTCAAACAACACAAGGAAACTGAAACTAACTGCAGGGAATGTGTATTTGTAAAAAAAAAAAAAAAAAAACAGACTTCAGAGCAATTGGTGTTTGTTTTTGGGATAACAGGCTTTTGCAGAAATGGATTTTCAGTCCAATGGGACATTTTTCAGACTAATGAGGCATCGAAATTCTAGCACATTAGAACAACTACATGGCACAAAGTTGTGAAGATAAGTTGCCCAGATCTGACCTGCTCCAGTGAAGAAATCACTCCCAGCAGAAGTCCTACCTGTGGTGCCAAACTTAGTAGTAAAACTGAGGCCATGATTACATAGGAAGCACTTTTAATCACGGGTGCACTTTGTGGTTTTCAGTGGTTTGGTAGCACCCAACACCTGTCTCCTCCAAACTACCACTACCTACTGTGTAAAACACGGCAGGAACCAGGTGTGCACATAATTTCCTGACGAGCCTTTCACTCTCAACTTCTCACTGTCACTCTCACTCTGTCTTTCACACACACACATGTGAGCCAGTGCAGCAGCTCAGCGTGTGTTTTCAGTGTGTTGGGGCCAAAAGGAGACTTATTCAGGATGCTGTGGTCAGAGCCCTTCAGTCTATTCTCTTCCTCTATTGATTGTTGCGTGTGAGTGTGTGTGAGAGAAACCAGGCCTGCATTCCAAATCACATACTTCATACACATACTATACACTTTCAGTATGTGCTGCAGCTGCCCTTAAATAGTATGTAGTGTAGTATGCAGTATGCATGCAGTATGCATACTATTGGGACACACTACGTCTCTCTGAACTCCAACACTCACTTCCACTTCCGTAGTGCCACATTTGAATATTTAGTACTTTGGAGATGCAGCAAATCTCGCCAGAGTCGTGCATACCGTCGGAGGTGCCACAGAGCTCTGTTGCTGTTATGTTGTAATGTACGTTGTTGTTTGTAATAAACTGACGTGTTCACATAAACAGTTCCAAGCCTATTATTAGTGACCTGTGTATTGAACTAGTCACCAGTAGGCATATTAACCCCCTTCACACAGCTTTCTGCTGCTGGCAGATGTTTGTCTGAGCAGCAAAGACTTTCCTCATCCGTTGGCATTGCTTTGCATTTGAAACAACTACACCACCAGGTTTCCAAGTGCTGGCTGAGGGTTAAGCTCATGAGCTGCGGCAGCTGCTTCGTCCACACACACATGAGCGCGGAGCACAGAGAGACAGTCAGAGCTACAGGCTACAGTGAGGCTAAAAACAGAGTTCATATGACATTTTTCGAAATAACTTATGTCGGGGCTTCAGGACACTTGGATCACTACGGATGAGCAGTATGGAGATACTTTGTGGATTCAATTTTGTGTTCTTGGACGTTAGTCTGGGGCGCCGTCTGCCATTAGGTGTGTTAGCCGCTCCCCCCGCTGATCTCTGCAAGAGATGTGAGGACTCTAAAACTCCACCAGAGCCTCCTTCGGCATTAGGGTGAGTAGATAATGGCTGCATTTTCATTTTTGGGTGCACTATCCCTTTAAATAAAAGTACAAATACTGTGATGTAAAAGGAAACTTACGTCGTACCTGGTCCAGATGCATCATATTTTATGGCTAGAATACATCATAACAGACAAAAGGCCGTCCAGTAAGACCAGATGTGCCACTAATCATGATAACAAACTCCCACACACACTCACTTCCTTGTGCCTCATGATATACAGTCCAACTTGTGACAAACAGCTTAGCCATCCTGACACAAAAGATAATATCTTCTACTGGATATTCCACCCCACGCAGCTGTGAGCACCACAAAGTTATCAGATCTCACTGTTGACAACCAAATATTGAAAAGCAGACGTTAAGACAGGCCGATGGAGATGCAAAAGAGATGTTTGGCTCACAGGCAAATTTTACATACGTGGTTTCGATGGAAATGTATGGACAGGTTAGTATTATCAACTGATGTCATCACAGATGTGTCAGGATCAACATATGTGCTGGCAGTAGCAGTGGAGTCGATAATTTACACAAGTGCTACGGTTATGGTACTCCTGGGTGAGTGTTTCCATTTAATGCTGAGTTATACTTTATTGTAGTTTTTAATCTTTCACATTTATTTGACAGCTGTAGTTGCTCACAGTGTTTCCTGGCTGAGCTGAGCAGGATTCTCTTACTACAAACAGTGTAGCTTTGGAAGATACCTGCTCAATTTGGCTATAAGATATAGATACAAGCCAACGGATTTTATTATCTAAGGGTCTTATAGCCCATGCAAATAACATACACTTTGCTGAACATACATGAGGCAGCACAGTGGAGCTGTGGCTAGCACAAGTTGAAAACTTCTAGGGCTGAAAAGGAATAAACACGTTTACAGCCTGGTATAAAAAACAGCTTTGGTATCTATGGCTAATTTAAACATTCATGACAACTGTACAGGGGGCAAAATTTAATACATCTCACTGGTTAAGGTTTAAGGCTTAAAGGAAATGACCACTTTACAATGAAAATACAGACAGTACTTACTGACCCTCATGCCGACAAGAAGTCCAGTGAAGTTTTTTAATCCACAAAACCCGTTCGGGGTATCGGAGGATAACAGCTAGCCGGATTTTTCCATACACTTGAAGTGCATGGAACCCACGTCCAAAATCATTTTGAATGTCCGTCAAAATGGCTTGTCCGTCGTAATCTCAGTGCCCTGAAGCTGAGGCATGCAAAACTGACTTGAAAAGATGTAATTTACTCCACTTTTATAGCATAATTTCTCACAGTGGTCAGTTAGCCTGCGACTCGCGAGACTCAAGAACAAGAATGTCTCTGAATGTTCTGGAGTCTCGCGCGAGAAGCGAAATGATGCTATAAAAGTGGAGTAAATCACATCTTTTCAAGTCAGTTTTGCATGCCACAGCTTCAGGGCACTTGGATTACGATGGACGAGCCGTTTTTTAAATGCGTTAGCGGAGTTTTATTACATTTTCAAAATGATTTTGGACGTGGGCTCCATGTACTTCAAGTGTATGGAAAAATCCGGCTAGCTGTTATCCTCCGATACCCCAAATGAGTTTTGCGGATTAAAAAACTACACTGGACTTCTTGTCGGCATGAGGGTCAGTAAGTACTGTCTGTATTTTCATTCTAAAGTGACCATTTCCTTTAAGCTTAAGCTCCAACTGGAAGGCTTAAGGTTATGCATATATAAGGGTGGGGCCATTTGACTGACAGGCTGTCTGCCAATAGAGTCCTCAGCTTCTCACATAGATCCACCCCTGGCTCCTCCACAGCTCCAGCCCAAATGTGGTCACCAAGATGGTGACAGCTGAGATGCCAATTATTTCTAGTTATTCAAACTGGCACTGGACATCACTATGACATTAGAAAGACAATGGACTCTTGTGCAAGATAGACAATAAATTTTGGATGGACTCAAAATCAGGTTGACAATATTTTAAATGTCCAACAACGTTAGAACAAATGTTGTGAGGATAATAAGATTATGATGTTTTGCAGACATTTGGTTTTGTTCTTCATACCTTACGATTCAATGTCTTTATTCTATGTCCAGATGAGACGTTTGGAAGATGTTGGATTGTGGTTACTTAGCAACAAAACTTTAACCCAACAAAATATTAACATCAGCTGTCGTCAATGTTCTATGTCGACTTGGTGTTGGCAGTTCCTGCGATGGAAATGTGGTCACCTGACGTCACAATCTGAATTTAATTAAATATTAATGTCTAACAATGTTGGTGTCCAGCTGGGTATGTCACAGCTCAAGTTTCTTAGGTTATGTTTTTATTTCATTCTTTCATGTTGTTTCCTGTTTTACTTTGAATCTCACATCTGGTTTCAGATCACTTCACTTCCTGCCCCTCTGTGTGTGTTCCCTCCCTCTTGATGACCTCACCTGTGTCTGATTGTCTGTCCCGCCCCGATTAGCCTCACCTGTGTCTCGTTATCCTTCCCCTCACCAGAGTGTTTAGTGTGTGTCTTGTTTTCTCTCAGTGCCAGTTTAGCTCCTTGTGTGTCTAGTGTTCCAGCCTTTTGTTTCCCAGTGTCCTTTAATTGGTTTTTTAGATTTAGCCTGTTGATTGTCTCTGCCTCTGCCTCATCCCTACTGGATTTGTTTGCCTCCACTGATTGTCCCTCTGTGTAATGAACCTACTTTTTGACTGGTAAAGACTGTGTTACTTTACCCAAACTGTCTCCAGAGTTGTGTGTTTGAGACCTGGTTCACCAGTTGTTACAGTTAATGCTTCATAAATCTTTCCTCAGTACTCTGATACACAAAAAAGGCCTATTTCAGTATCAAAAACTTCACATTTCTCTTGATTTTTTTTAATGTAACATCGGAAAAATTGACTGACTGATCATAACAGATGTTTTTTTTTTCACTGTTAAATATAAATATTTGTATGGGCTCTCTTTTCTCACCTGTGAGAAAATGCTAACTTAAAGCTTGTTTTCCAAACATGCGTTCGGCTGCAGAAAAGAAAATAGTGAAAGACATTAAATCAGCAAGGCGACGTAAATTAAAGCAGAAAACTGTATTGAAACTGCTGCAGTGGTGCAAAAAATACATGAACAACAGGAGAAGTGAGTGTAGTATGGAGATGAGGCTTACAATATGAGATTTCTTATAGTAGTTCTGCCTTTAAGATGGGGTTTTTTTTGTGCTGGGGGTGAGAGGGATGACATGGCAAAGGTCACAAGGCAGATTTCAACATTTTATGTCTTGTATGTCATTCTTGAGGTTTTACTTTTCTTTTTAAACTGTTTCTTTCTTGGTTCAGGAATGGTTTAAATGATGGGAGATGTGAACTGGCAACCCCAAATATTATTCATAACACATACTTAACTTATAGCAAGAGACAGCGTAACAATTAACACAGAATAAGAACTTATAAGTTATTTATTTTCTCTTTTATTTACTGTAACTTCCAATCAGTCAGTTCCCCTCATGTTCGGTTGTTTCTTTTTTTATGCAACAATATATATTTTTTTAAATATCTTTTAATATTTTTTATAGCTCTCTTTTCTCTTCCTGTGAAACTTTTTATTATTTTTGATGACTTTACTTTACTACGAACTTTTTATAAGCATTTTAGGAACAGTCACAAAATTATTTAGTGACATAGAGTTTTTCCAGCAATGAACGTACACCCACCCGCCCATACAAGGTTGAGGAATGGCAATAACAACAGCAACATATCAGTTAATAATAAGAATAATGACTGAGGTACATTAATGTAAAGCAAAGGGGAGAAAAATGTGAAAAATACACTTATAACAAAAATAAATTAAATTAATAAAAATAAAATAAATAAAAATAAAACTAGTCCATACCCACTGAGTGCACAGTTGCCCACGTACATTTTCACGTGGTGTGTGTTTGGGATACAGGTCATAGGAAATTGCAGATTAAATTGTCAACTGAGTTTTTGTGACTTTGATAGTACGAAAATAAAAGTGGCCGAATACAACATTGGGCCACAGGAGGAGCCACAGCAATCTGTCACATTTTAGCCATTTTTAAGCATTTTTCTGTTGTTATAGCGCCACCCAGTTGCCAATTAGAGTTAAATTTCTCCAGTCACCTTGAGGCGTCCTGTTCTACATATCTACCAAGTTTAGTAAAAATCCATATGGCGGTTAGGCCTAGATAAGAAATGAGCTCTGTAGCGCCCCCATTTTGTTTGATGGGGTCAATAATGGAGGGGTCCCCTCAGATTATGTGTGGTCATATGCCTACAAAGTTGCGTGGTGATGGGTGAAACCCTTGAGACGTTATACACCTTTATGTGATGAGCCACGCCCTCCGCAATATTCATTGCCTTATAGAAGCTCAGTTTTAGTAAGTTTTCCAACTTTTGCCAAGAGGGAACTTTAGATATTGGTCCTAGATTATGTTCACCCAGTTTCATGCAGATCGCTCAAACTTCCTAGGAAAAGAAGTGTTTTTCAAAAAATTCAAAATGGCAGAAAATCTATATAAGTGATAAGTTATGGGTTCTTGGGGCAAATGTGTTCCTCATGAGGAGAGGCATCTCTGTGCAAAGCATCATGTCTCTATGACATCCTTGGCATGAGATATGTCCATTCAAAGTTTGACATTTCAATTGGTTGCCAAATTTTACATGGATTGACCAAGTCAGTGAGGAGAAAAACGTAGAACAGACACACCCACAGACAGAGTTTTCGTCATATATAAGTATAGTAAGATAAATATGATAATTAAAAAACGTAAATATATTTAAGAAAGGGGAAAGTTAACATGTATGTGTGATGACTCATCTTTAACTTCAGGGTGTGTGCATTCATTTATCCGATCAAATGGGATTGAGGGGCGTAGTGAACCACACTGTTGGCTCATAGCTGGTGGAGCAGTCTCATATCAGGAAGTGTGAGCTTGAACAGCATAATTATTCACTAAGTTACTAATTTCCTCCTCATCCTCTTTCTCCTGATCCAGCAACAAATGAGAGAGGTGTGGGTGGAGGCCGGCAGCCACGCCCACTTTTAAGTGTCTCAACCAGATTTTAAAGATCTGATTTAAATTTGCATGTCAAAGCAAACCAAAGTCCATGTTATTCAATTTAAAGGACTTTATTTGGATCCAAAACTGGGCCACTGAGCTGCTGGACAGGTGTAGAGTGTGACTGGGGATTAGGAGGTAATGAGAGGCAGGTGTGTGAGCAGGTGGGAGATCAGACGATGGGCAGAAGCAGGAACACACAGAGGACACTGCTGGGGTCTGAAATGACAGCAGAAGTAATGAAGAACCAAACCACCTCCAGCTCAGCCAAAGAAAGTAAGGCATACACATCCAACACAGACGTACTGCACAGCTTGTACCCTAATTATGAGAAACCCAGCAACAGCACAGTGCTCAGTCATATGTGTTTGTGTGTGTGTGTGTGTGTCATCAGAAAGAGAAGGTAAAAGAAAAAAGAGCTGCGCACTGTCAGCATTAGGTGAAGGCGACTCTTTGTTTAAAGGAAGTCTTGGGTCTCATCAACAGTCAGTGTGAGTGGAAGTACGCCCACACTGTCACCCACCCACAGAGTCAAACGCTGACTGTAGCCCGGTGCTAAAATATAGTTTGAGTTGTTTGTAGGGCAGCTGGTTATTCACATTTCTCCTGCAACATTTTTGATCTATGCTATGTTTCCTTACATCATGTGACCTTGATCCTTTCTCCTAAAAATTTCATTCACACATCCTCATTAAAATGTAGAGTGCTTCCTATGATATGTGATGTCCCTTTGAAGAGAGCTGCGAGAAAGGAGGCTTCAGAGGGCTGTGGCTTTCTGAGAGAATCTGTGTGTGTGTGTGTGTGTGTGTGTGTTGTGTGTGTGTGTGTGTGTGTGTGTCCATGCACATACAGTATATGAGGCTGTTTTTGTCTCGTATCAAAGCATCTCTATATGTGAGCTGCACTGCAGTGTCGGGTGCAGTGTTGCAGCTCTTTGGCTCAGTGTTACATCAGCCTCGCTGAAGCAGATATGCAGCTCCGCAGCAGCAGCAGCTCACACTGTCATGTACCACCAGAGTCATTGAGGCAAATTAAGCCGGGCGCTCCAGAGGCAGCCTAACAAATCCAAGCGTAAGAGGGGACAAACCACAAGCGAACCAAACTAAAACCAACTTAAACAACCCACAGCAGGGGACAGCTGTACGAGCACAAGCAGCCACAACCAATTTACCTCAAACTAGTCCAAACTAACTTGATACGCATGGGAGACCACGCTGCACCATTAGACTAATTACGGGCAAATGTGGCCAGGACAAAACATGTCAGAGTAAACCAAACCACTAAACACCAAAACAGCCTCTGCCAGAGAGCCCAAACAGGATCCAAATCAAACACACCCAACCTGGACAAAATAATCATGCAGAGACCGGCTAGTGATAAAACATCTCCAGGCTAATCATCTGCACAAACCAAATCAAGCACTTATTAGTGAACCATTCAAACAAATCATCCAACACATGAGCCAAATAAAATCATTTAAACTTAAAGGACATTTTCATAAGTAACGTATTTGCTTTCTTGCCAAGAATTAGCCGAGACGATTGATGCCATTTGAGTGTTTGCACAGTAAATAGGAAACTGCAGCCAGCTTCCTTCGCTGAGCACAAAGGAGACGCAGGAAACAGAGGGGGGAACAACTAGACTGGCTCCGTCCCAGGGTGACAAAATCCACCTCCAACACCTCTAAAGCTCACAAATTTTATAACTCGCTTGTTTAATGTGCCGAGCTTTGCCAACTGGCTTCTGGCTGTAGTTTAATATTTACTGTACAAATATGAGATGTTATCAATCTCTTGGCAAGAAGGCACATGGTGTTCAAGTAATTACACCAAAAACAGCCGACTATTCACTAACCAAGAGTACAGGTCCAAGTATACTCAGCCAAATCCTGCACTCAGGTTCTTTAAAGGGACAGTTCATCCCAAAATTAAAAGTGCATATTTTCCCTCTTACCTGTAGAGCTATTTGTCAGTCTGGACTGTTTGGGTGTCAGTTGCAGAGTGTTGGAGATATCGGCCATAGAGATGTCTGCGTTCTCTCCAGTACAATGAAATTAGTCAAGTGCCAAATGAATACATTTAAAAACTCAACATCAGTGTCTCTTTCCAGAAATCATGACTCCATTACTCAAGATAATCCACAGACCTTGTTGTGAGCAGTTTCATGTAGGAACTGTTTTCTTTATTACCAAGCTACACTTGCCAACTGTGTTGCCACACAGAAGGAGGTGCACATCTACTCAGTGACAAGAGGCTTGAGCCAGCATGAGGTGCAAACATCTCTATGGCTGATATTTCCAACACTTAGCAACTTACACCAGAACTATCTGGACTCATAAATAGCACCACAGGGGAGAGGAAAATATGTATTTTTGATTTTGGGCTGAACTTCCCCATGAAAGTATTTTCTTTATTTTATTGTCCTCAAATGGCCACTTGTGGTTTGCTCCAAGAGCAAGTCAGTCCCCACAGACCTCCATGTTAGGATGGCCAACAGTACAGCAGTAAAATAAACATGTCTACAGCTTGGTACAAAAAAAGAGTTTTGATGTGGTGTGCTGCGGTGGCAGGAGAGCTGGAATCCCTTTACTTATGTCGCTTCCAGATCGAAGGACCCTTAACAAACTGCTTTCCATCATGGACAATGACCGCTACTGTCTGCATAGCACACTCACTAAGCAGAGGAGTATGTTCAGTGGCAGACTTGTCTCTCAGTCCTGCTCAACAGACAGACTGAGGACGTCTTTTGTCCCGAATCCATCAGGTTATTCAGCTCCTCTCAGCGACGGCAGGTTGCACTGAGCAGACTGAATACTCACCTGATCACCTGTGTTTAGGCTGCTGGACTGTCACTCAGGTACTGGTTACATTAACCTTGCACAATTTGCATTTGTATTTATTTAGATATTCTGCTAGCATTTCATATTTTACCTTCTGTGCTTTTTATATTTGATATTTTCCAGCATTCTGTATTTAATAGTCTTTACTTTTAAGCACCTTATATACAGTTTATGAGTAAGATCCACCCTCGCATCCAAATATGGTCACTTCTGGCTCCAAAAAAACAAGATGGTGATGGCAGAAATGCTGAACTTGAGGCTTTAAATGGGAGTTTACAAACCAGCGGGTGTTGTCACGGTAGCTACATCCATTATTTTATAAGTCTAGATAGGTGGGTAAGTACTTTTTCATTGTCACAGCAGCCCAAAATACATCAAAATACACAATTTAAAATACACAAAGTAGAGTCTCGCATAAAGACAGACAGGCTGTGCGACAGGGTGCAAGGAGCATCTCTGACTGGAGCAAAAGACCAGTCAGAGATGCAAATAACAGTGGAAGTGAATTCAGAGCGTGTGGTGGGGGTGTAAATATAGACAGTGCAGGCCGTCTGAAGCTGAATGCTAAAAACTGTTAGCTCTTTCATAGCTAACAGAGGGTTATAACAGTTCTTAAAAAGTGTAGATTTTGGGCCCATGAAGCCTGCACCCCAGGCAAGGACATCTACATTTGCCACAACTGCCAATCAGATTAAAAATAGGCTATAGGTGTTATGCCTCAGACAATAGTTACTCTTTGAAAGTGTTTATTGTTCAACTGTTCAAATCCTGTTCAAACGTCAACCTTTTTTGTATTTATGTCATACATTTCTATTAATTTTAATATTATAAT
Source organism: Epinephelus cyanopodus (assembly GCA_026686955.1). NCBI lineage: Eukaryota > Metazoa > Chordata > Actinopteri > Perciformes > Serranidae > Epinephelus > Epinephelus cyanopodus. Next base: position 32,549,475 of record CM048930.1, read on the forward strand.
TATTGTATTCTTAGTTTATTGTTACTTCTTTATTATTCATTGAAGTGCTTGAATACATTTAGGCTATTATGAATCTTTTTTAAGCACAATAATTTAATTGTTACATCCATCCCCAGCTAGTGTTACAACTCACCCCGGTACTAGGGGTACGTTGTAACAATATACCTCTTTGTATTTGACATTAATTTCCATAATCTGTGATGGTGTAGTAGAGGTCAAAGTGTGTGTTATTTATAGCAGACAAATATGGGTACCATGTGTCAAAATTTAAGCGCTCTAACAAAAAAAAACCCACTGAGTTACACTTACTCAAACAAAAAGTGTTACAATCATCCCGGGTCTCCCTTAATCCAAAAGGTCCTGCACCATAATCTTTAGCCTCCACCTGTTATTAGCAGTGCAAAGGACTGAATTTGAAGCTTGGTCACTGGATGTTTCCTTTCAAAAAGCACCTTGGAAGTTGAAGTTAATTTACCCAATACTGGAATTTTTACATTTTGTTCAATGAATAATTTATTTTGTCACATGGTTGTTAATCTTGAGCACTGGTGATTTAACCGTGACAGTTTCATGCTGAACTGAGCTGCAGAGGTCCTCCACCTGTGACTCATGTATCATGGTCTATGGGAAAAATGAATGGGACTATTCACTCCTCCCACTTTACAACTCCATTGTTTTCTAATTCCCTCAAAGCCCAAAAACAACAATGAATCGATCCGTGAAGCATTGCACTGCATGCGTGTGTCCAAAACTATTAAAACACATCAATGAGCATCACTGTTGCACCAGCTAACATGTTCCTTCACTACAATGAACGTGGCAGCTGTGGTTTATTTTTAGTCAGTCACACGTACACCATCCTGCTGCTGTTTACACTCAGCACTGCACCAAATGTGTGTTAATCTGTGACTGGAAATGGCCTAAACAAATGCACTATTTACTGCTACAGCTAAACTACAGTTAAAATTAAATTAAAGATGTGTGAGCTGTTTTTAAAGATTTATGTCCATGGAGTCATTTGATATCTCTGCTGGAATAACCATGAGAGTTATCACTATCACCACGAGACAAAATGCAAACAACAATTTGCATGGTGTGTTTAAAGTGGTGCCCATTGTCTCTGCATACCTGTAACTTACTGTAAAAGGCGACAAACTGAACTGGGTTATTGGAAATGATAAATTCTGTTTGACTGATTCACTTCCTGTACTGGCTCGCGTGCTCAACTTTACTTCCTGTTTACAGCTCCAACATCCCACAAAGCCCTGCTCCTCTAATAGGAAATGCTACACACAGGCCCAAAGCCTGCAGCCAGCTGAGTTTCAGTAAGTAAGTAAATTACTGTCATGGCATTTCTGCTTTATTGTGAAACCGGTGTTTGCACAGCAGCTCACAAGCCAACAATGAGTGGACTTTAAAGCATATAGCAATGATTAGCAGGTGTGTTAGTGTGGGGAAAGTACTGTCAGGGGAGAAGCATGTCAGGTAGCAGCCTTACAGTCTAATTTTGTTTCGTTTTTACTGCTCTTTTATGGCTTGACAGACGATGAACTCATCTTAAGACCACGTGGATAAAAGTGAACATGTATGTATGTTAAACATTTTTCTGTCTGTGTCCTTTAAACTTGTTTAAAGGCTCTGATGTGACTTGTTCACATATGTGTTAAAGCTCTGCCTCTCATGTCTTCATGTCTTCATGACAGGAGGATGACTATGCATGAATGCTGGGACAGTTACACAGGACCCTTTGTCTGCAACAGAAAGCAGCACATGAGGAATTTGCACGGTAGGATTCCTTTGAAATGCACAAAATCACAGACGGCCGCTGCAATAGTTTCAAATCATGCAGTGTCTTATATTGTGCAAAAAGGTTTTTAGCTGAAGAAAGGCCCACATGCTGCAGTAATATGGATATTTGCTTGGTAACGTTTTCTCGGCTGGGCTTTGATATTATTGTCCTATTTAGCATCCTGGAGGTTTTATCAGCTCTTTCATGCTCTGTGTTGGCTCACACAGTCACAAGTGCATCGCCTTATCTTCCCTTTCTTACTACATATCCTGTGCCTCTTTTCTTTTCTCGCTAAATGTGACATGTAAGTGTGACAAATATCATGCGAGTCTGTGAGGGCAAAAGGGCAAAGTGCTCATACATGTCAGCCACTTTTACCTCAGAAAAATACAGAACTGTTGCGTATGAGCGCTTTGAGTCAGAATTCCGTCTTCTTGCCAAAACATTAAGAAACACTTGCTCTGAAATGGATTTATTTTCAGATTTTGAAGTCACTCAACCGTGTTGAATATCGGAGATCCCAAATTAACAGTTTTGACTTAGCTCGGGGAAGTTTGGTGCTCAGCCCGCGCTGCCGCTGCCGCCTCTGTGCCCTCTGGGTTAATGACAGGTTTGTCTCACACAACATATAATCGCTGGCAGTTAGCAGAGCACACACGTCATTCAGTGAGTCAGAGCGAGATTCAGTGTTATTCTGTCTGATGATATTCCCCCAGACAAAAGACGCTGTTGTTCTCCTTCGGTTTGAGAGAAGTTAAATGACTCTTATTAGACACTCTTCAGGGGTTTGTGTTGAGATGTTTTCTGGTTTAGGATGATTTGTGATTTTTATAGAGAAATTAAGTTTGCCAAGTTTAATTATGTGCGTGGAAAGAATGTCAAAACTGAACAACATCAGATCTGATACTGTGACTGCAGCAGCTCTTCATATTCAAACAGGGCTCTGAATGCAGGCTGCACTTTGCCTCATGTGGCGACAACTTTTTAAAAATCAAAGTAATCAGGGCTGTAGTTTGTGTATTTCGGTGGTTTTAGCAACCTCAGGGGCTTTCAGGGTCTACGTTTAAAACTCAATTGGGTATATTAGGGGAAGATTTCAGTATCGGTATTTTATTTCAAATTCACTTTTAGGCCAACATTATTATTTATCTGCCTGTTTTATTGCCTTGTAGCACTTGTATTGGCCTTTACTGCATGACAGACACAACCAATCAGAGCTGAGGAGTCTCTAGTGCAGCTATCACTCATGTCAAACTGCGGTCAAACTGTCAATCTAGGCAGCGCTGATCAAATATGACTCCATATTCTGTTGTTTTGCCTATTACTCACCTCAAATGTTGTCAGACGCATATTTTAGTGTACTGTTTAGCTGGAAGATGAGGAAGCTTGTGACCCGGGCGGTGCTTTGCTGTGGCTCGACTGTTTTCAACATGGTGACCGGGTCACAAACTTTGTCATTTTACTGCTGCAGTGAAATATGTTCCTAAAAACATTTGAGGTGAGAAGCAGACAACACAGTTACAGAATCTCTATTCATGTTTAAACAGCGCTGCCTAGTTTGTGCCATTGTGATTGACTCCTTGGCTCTTAACGGTTGTTTTGGTGCACGACATTCTGATGCTAGCGACTGCTGTTTCTTTTTAGCATCTTATCGTGGTCATGTACATGTTTCAGAATACAGTGACAGTTTCAGACAGAGGCGTAGCACCAAATCCTGGGCTATATGCATCAGCAGCCTGTGTGGGCCCCCTGCCCTTCCTTCGACCTCACATTCTCACTCCGACCTCGTCACATATCAACTTTTGGTCATGGACTTTCTACATTCAGACACAACGTGCAAGGTACCCTGGGTGTTGGTTGTTGACGTTCTGGGACACCGTGTCAACTTCTGCCTGTTACAGGCATTGTCTTCTTTCAAAATACACTTCTGTTTTCAGAGGAAATGTAATGTTTACATGCAGTCTCTTTCAAAATAACACACTATAAAGGTACAACACTGCAATTTGACCTTTTTTTTCCCCTTCAGCAGTTAATGCACGTGGTTGGGTTTAGGAAAAAAAGAACATGGTTTGGTTTTATTATCAGACAGGACTCGAACACTGCTCTCAGGTGAAAGTCAGTGTTTGTTGGACCCACCCACCCTTTACTTTTGCTATAATGGTGACTGGCTGCGTATCGAGCCGACGTTAAAGGACGGCTCTGACGCAGGAAGTCACTGCCCAGCCTGGTTTATTAATTTTATCTGATAAATATTATTAGTGTTTGTTTAACTGGCCCCTGGTCTCCTTCCACTTTGACAAAGCAAGTTGAGTATCCCTGCTTTAAGGGCTGCAAGGGGCCTCAGAGTAGGAAGATCAACTGAATTTTTCAACCAAATTTAATTTAGTTATAGCACTAATTACTAAGAAATTAAAAAGTGCAGACAAAACCAAACTTTTCATTCCAGTCTTTTCAAGGCCCCCCTGCCAGTTTGAGCCTAATCAGTCCCACTTTTCTCTGCCCCTGGTTTCAGCAAATATGACACAAACTTGTTTTAATGAAAGTTATTAAGTGTAGCTCTAAGTAATTTTAATTAAAAACAACAGTTTAAATGTGTTTAATGGTGAGAAATCCACCCCATGTTGTATTGATGGTTTTGGCAGCACAGTGTAATTGTTGCTGTTAATTTAACCTCCATTACAGAGCGCTGTAAAACCCTGCTGTAAACATGGCACTCTGTAAGAAGGACACATATTGTTTACCCAGAGAGACACTGCAAACTTGCACACATGCTGTACATTGAACGCACCCCTGCTGAATGGAGCTCTTCCAGTTGAAATGTTTCTCTGTTTGGACATAATTCAGTGATTCTCTCATGAAAGGGAGCCAAACAAGATCGAGACCAGCTGGGATGTGTTTACCAGTTTATCTGTATATAACTCTAATCTTGCCATATAAAATAAAAACTTAACAATCCTGTAATGTCAGAGCTCCTGTAATAAGACAGCCTTTAATGGATAAATGAGAAATAAAAGCAGTAACAGCCTCACATTATATATGAAGCTGTGGTTTATCTGTAACACAAGTTCAGGTCTCCCATCACAAGACTTCCTCCTCTCCTGCCATGTGCCCCATCACGCCACCCTGTAATATTTCATCAGCCGTTTGACTCACTGTAAAACTGGAAAGCAGGCACGCGCACAAACAGATCTAATCTCCGTGAAAGACCTTTTTAAACCCCACTTAAGTTAAAAATCAGGTGTTGTTGCAGAATCTACCGCAGGTTTCAGAATCAAAAGCTTTCACATCTTCAAAAACAAAGGTATCAAAGCCGCTCCGTCTCCTCGGGCTGCTAAACAGCCTCACGCTCCCCAAATGGATTTTTCTTGCTGAACTCCGGGGAAAATGATGTGAGACACACCTGACTAAAGTGAAAGGTTGAAAGGCTTGTGCAACATCCCTGATAAGACTTTTATTTACTTTATTTTAGGTGTACAGTGTTGCTTTGAGGCCCTGTGTTGCATATTGTTGCGTTTCATTGTGTCTGTTGTCTTGTTTTTGTGTTTTTTTGCATCTCAACCGGTGGCTTTTTGTTGCATTGTGTTGCGCTATATAGTGCTGCGATAAAAGTGCATAAAAAGTAATTTAACTCAGGGAATAAAAATACAGGGAGGCTGATGATTACTGTGGAAAGATGCACTTAAATGGACACTCCTTAAGTTTGGTTTACTTGAAATTGTCTCTGCCTAGACTTAGAGACTACACATTTTTATCACAGAGCCTGGCTCACATCTATGGGTGTGGACATATTTACCAAGGAGGGAGGCTCTGATGAAATCCCTACTGTGTTGCATTATGGGAAATGTAGGATTCTGTGTATTTCAAGGGCCTGACCCATACATGCCACTAAAAATAAGAACTCTTAGAATGGCTCTGCTGCTTTTTGAGTCTTTTAAATCTGTTTCGTCTTCATGGAAGCGCACAACTAAATCAATGTATTGCATTTTTTTTGTTAAATCATATTTTGATAAAAGCTTTGTAAGCATGGTGCACTCATCCAGACCAGTGAGTCATTCAGCGGAGAAATAACTTCACACGGATATGAAACAGGAAATACACTGACTCAGATCAAACTCAGCAATATTGTAAAACTATTAAAAGAATCAAGTCATGTATTTGTTACAAAAAATAGATGCTTAAAGACGGTGAGTGTCTCCTCAGTGTGTCGCTGTCAGCCTTTAGATTCAGTCAGAAATGAGTCACAGATGTTCCAGAAACATTAAGATATCCTCTCTTTTTGCTTTTAACTGTCATTTCAACCCAGTCGCCTGCAAAATGCTGGCATAACCAAGGATATGTTACGTTGCACGTTATTATATGGCACAAGTGACAAGTGGAGATTGAGCTTTTGCGGCCGTAGCACCTAAATTTGGGAATTCTCTGCCTGCTCTACAGTCTGCTGACTCTATGGTTTCTTTAAAGGTGTTTGGGTAACTTGTATGCACCAGAGGTGTGCTTATCAAATTTTGTGTGTTGTTGTGTAGTGTGAATTCTTCTTTTTTTCTAGTGTGTGCAAATCGTTTTGGTAGTTGTGCACTTTTCCCTACATGGCTCACGTAGTCACTTTTGTTTTTGATTTCTGTCTTGTTTTATATTGCCCTTTTACTTACTTACTTGCTTACTGTGGTTAACGTGTGGTTAGGTTTAGGCACAAAAACCACTTGGTTATAAGTAGAAAAAGATCTGGCTTTTAATACCCGGTTTGAGGGTGCACAATCCCGGCAGGAAAAGCAGCGATGTCTCACCTTTCAAGCCTGAAAGACGCTGAAAAAACAGCAGTGACTCGCTTAATCACGACCAGTTTTGCTGTCAGCTGCTCGCCAACAGTGGCCTGTAGTATTCTGCAGCTTAGCAGGGGTCTTTCATGGGTGTCACGCCATCCACCACGTCCTCCACCCCCAGACAAGAGTCAGCTCATGCTTTACGTCACTTTAGAAACATTGATTCATGCAAATGTAATGTATTCGTGGTTTGCAGACACGTACAGCATGTGACAGCATTTTCTTCTGGCTGGCTGGTGATTTTCAGCATGTTCCACCCGCTTATTAATGATGACTCTTATCTGTCGCGAGCAAAGGAGGAAGTAGTGTGATGTATAGAACCGCATGGTCCTCAGAGGCAGGAGGTCGTGGTCGGATTTGACACAGGAGACCACCGCTTGCTTCCTGTTTTCGTGCAGATGCTGCAGTCAGTGTTGGTTTCTTTCAACCATCCATTTACCTTTTTTCTCCACCCTTAACCAAATGGGTATTATTGTGACCATGCGACGAAGATCCCCTGAACCAAGTCGTTTTTGTGCCTAAACTAAACTTTTAAACTTTGGAGATGCGCAAGACATACTGAAATAGTCTGTGTTGAATAAAAATTTGCTTCCAGTATGTTTTCTTAATTCTTAATATTTAAATCTACGCCTTCTGCTCTCATTGAAAAAACACAAACAAAAAAAAAAAAACCCAGAATCTGTTGACATGCAAAAGTTCAAAAGTTCAACCAGATGTTTCCTACTTAACTGGAAGAAGTATTTAGAGTGAAGCTCAAATATCAAAGTGACTTACAGTAACAACAAGCAAAACACATGTCTGAGCAGAAGGGACGGTAACCACAGTTGTGCAAGGTCAAAAAAATGGTTTTATTCTTGCAACAGAGATTTGGAAAGGCACTGACGGTCAATGTCATCCTGCCATCTGGGGCGACAGGTCAGAAGATGCTCCTGTGTCTCTCTGATAGGCAATTAACAACAATGTATTTTGTAATTTAATTTGCAGGACTCATTGGTTGCATATGTCACACCTAATGGTTGCTAGACAAACTAGATTAGATGAAACTAGAAATTAGAGTCCTGCATTACTGAAACAAACAAGGAGCTGTTCAAGAGAAAAGGGAACTTAACAGGAAAAGTTCCACCACAATCAGAAAAAAAAGCATGTTGCTGCTGCTCACCGTGCCCTCCGCAATACCTTGATTTCCCAGAAATGGAACCCAAGACAGTCCAAATGAGGAAGTGGTTGTCTATCAGAATTCATCTGACATGCTCAACCACAAACTGAGGTAACCGGGCAACTCGTGTAAATGTGAGTAAAATTCTGAGAAATCGATGGCAAAACATGCGGCACCTAACCAGTGATGTCATGCATATTTGGAAGATGACCCGCACCTCCAGTCAAGTCTTTGTGATCTACCGTGTAGTTCTAGTAATGCAGAAGTTCAGGGTGGCGTGCCCTGCTACACACACAGGACGACCTTTTGCGCAATTTACCTGCATGTGAATGAGACGGTTTCTTTCAGTCATCATGATCACATGAGTCATGCCGTGTGATAGACTGGCCACCTGTCCTGCCCTGGCTGGAGCTTACTGGGGACGAGTTCCAGCTGCAAACAGTGTGGATAAGTCATCATGTGTGTATCTGTTCATATTAACTCCCACTGCATTTTCCCCATGTAGTAAGTGGGGAAACAGCTGTGTTGGAAGGAGTGTGCAGCACTTCTTTACGTTGAGTGAATACAGTGATTGTGAGAGGGGGACTCCCTTTTTTTTGTGCACAGGCTAATTAAGAAGAGGTCATGTTTGATGCTACAAAGGCAGATAAAAAGTTTGCAAGGTCATTAACAAGGATTACTGGAAGACAGCTTAAAGTTTTGGGGAGTTTCCACTGTTAATGAGTTGGACGCTGCTGATAGTAGCTGCTGCTGCAGTCATAAACCTGCACAGAACACAGCTGACACACACTCCTACTGTGCAAATGTCTGTTTGGGACACCAGTTCAAGGTGCATTTTCCATCTGTATGTCATTTGTTACATGAATCACTTGTTCATGAAATGGAAAATGACCCAACAGTTGTGACAGGGTCAAATGTACATTTGTAATATTAAGTATCATAATTACATGAAATTTGTTTCAGTTGTTGTTACCTGATACACTTAGTCCTACAAATGTAATATGTGGAAGGTCTGATACTCAGTTTCTGTACCCCTACGTTCACCTTTGCGGGGTACCCCACCTATAAAGGGGTGTCTCCCGCTTTACCTCTCCCCTTTTGCTGTTGTGCTCCGTGGGAGAGGTAAAGCCTAGTTCACATTACACGATTTTCACCCTGATTTTGCGTCGCAGACACTATCGTAATCCTCTGAGTGTTCATACCTGGCGACGTGTGTTTCTGTCAACTGCGTAGGCTTGTTCACACATGAGGACTCGTCATGGCAGACTATCTGCCGACTCAACTCCGACCCAAGGTGGCTCTCAAGATCCTCTGCGACGTCAAAATCGCGGTGTAAATTAGTGTAATGTGAACTAGGCTTGTGTCACTTAATTTGTGAGTTTGTGTGGTTGTATCTGATGGAGGATTTTGTTCTCACCTCTTGTTGACAGGTATGTTTTCTGTGTTTTATCGTACTTCATTGAATGTAAAATAGCCGCCCCTTTTGCTGTTGTGCTCCGTGGCAGAGGGGCTTGAGTTTATATGGTTGTATTTGATGGAGGATTTTGTTTCCACCTCTTCAAAGATCTCACAGCCTGCAAAGATGTCCGCGGTCTGGGCCTCTTTATATCAACACAACGCAGACATCACTGGAGTCCACTGGTTACAGTTAGTATGGAGTAGGGAAATTGAAATTGAAGAAAATATGAGGGAAACTGTTTAAATTGTGCCATTTTTCTAATTTCTGTCTTTTCTGTTTTAATTTGCATGAGCTAAAAGTACAATATGACGGTCGCAGCTGTCATTTCCTGCCATTTGCGGCCAAATTAGGCAAAAAAAACCTTCAAAACAATCAAAAGATGCGACTTTGCTCATGTTTGCTTTTACAGGAGACATGATTGTGTCGTGTTGTTTTAATATGGACACAGTTGTCTTACAGTCAGGTCAACCACATCTAAGGGCCTCCTGGAGGGTCATGGAAAATATGTGTCACTGAGCCAAACGACGTATGGTTGGGCTCTTTGTTTGTGTCTGTCTCTGTAAGTCTGTCTCTTTCTCTCTATCTCATTTCATATTCTCTATAATTTTCAACAAATCCATTCATTTGATATCGTATGAAACCAAAACCAATCTGTCTTTCAGGTTTTTGTCTCTCCGGCTTCCTTGAATGAGCTCGTGCAAGTATGTGTGACCAAGTGTGAGTGCTTCTCTGATTCATTAAACACACGGGTCACACCATATGTCACGCACCAAGCTCCAATAGCACTAAATCAGGTGATTTTTCTTGATAGATGAGGAAGCCTCAGACACACCAGATGTTTTTCTCATGTTAACTTTGATATGTGTAGAAAAAAGTAACTGAATTTAGTTTCCTTTGTAAAAAACAATCTTTACTCTTGGGTTTATTCAAATCACTGCAGGGCAAAGCTGCAGGCAGTCACACACATGCACACACACACACACAAACAAAAACAGAGTTTAACACACCCAACCCCTTCTTGACTCTTCTGAAATCTTCAGGTACTTTCCTTATGGATCCTTCCCCATTTACTGGTAGTCACACCATACTGTAAGCCCCGCCTTTCTTTTCTCTCTCCACCAGTCAGAGAGGTCCTTGTCTCTGAGGCTGAAGTCAATCTCCCATCTCATCTGGGGGCGGAAGGTGGCCTGTTTGATTCCTGATGAAGTTCCTCCTCTTGAGTTTCAGAAGTCCATGAGGAAGACCTGACTCAGAGCACTAGGCCAAACAGTACGTGACAAAAAAAATGCAATCAGGCAAACTTGGAAAGCAAAACTGAAACTTAATTCTCAACCAGCAGCTGCGATAGATAAGTCTACGCCCAAAACTGTGCTCCTTGTACATCCATACCGCACATCCACACAGTGACACAGCGGACGGATGGATGTTAGCAGGTACATAGATGTTGCATGTTCTCCTCATGGGTACATGTGCTGCTAACTTTGCCATGTGCGTTGTATTTATCATATATTTCTTAATGTAAATTGTATTGGCACCTGCTGTTTGAGTGCATTGGAAATTAAATATGTATATATACTGTATATTAAAGGGGATTTTCATGGTTTAGCCTGTGCCAGGAGTTGCTGTATCTGTCACTTGCATCGAAGCAGGTTGTTGTCTGCTCTCTTCCTCTCATATCTCACTCCTTCCCCGTGCTGTTCTTCTATGCAGTTTGTGCACTTTGATATTTTTTAACCTATGCACATATTGCTAATGCAATTTGTACTGACTGTTAAAGACGGTTTCTTTTGATTTGCACATTGCGTAAGCCCATATCATGGGTATGACTTTTGTTGCGCATTGTGCAACTACACTACAGTTTTGGCTTTCTGCCTTGAGTGAGGTTATTTGGCTCAAAAACCATTGGATATAAATTATCATGACTGTAGTTCAACGGGGGAAGCAACAAGTAGATCATATAGCCTAGACTCACAAGTCAGTCTTTAGACGCTTTGCTTAACTAAAGACTGATGACTTTTCCCCCTGATTTTGTGTTTAGATGGGCGGATACCATTTCAGAGTTTAAAAAAACTCACTAGAACCAATAGTAAATCTGCAGGGCGGTCCTTCGGTGGCTTGCCGAACTCTTGTGCTCGTAAACATAGTCCGACTAGAAACACATGTAGCGGTACAAAATGGCTCAAGTCGCTGTAAGTCCTTCATTTCTGAGCACACGTTTGATAAAACAGAGTTAAATCTCTCGGCATCCATTTTCAAGCTCTCTGTGTGTTTGTTTCCTTGCGGACGAGAAAAGGGGGAGCGCACATTTCTAGGAGGGCGTGTCCTTTTCAAAAACGCAAGAGGCGTTGCTTTGTTGCCAGCTGTTTTCTCCGGTGTGTTAAACACACTTTAGAAAGGAAATCTCTGATTGTCTGGTGGCGAGACTACATATAGCCTTGCTGTAACTCTGTATCATTCTCAGTTTAATAGTGTCATGTATGTGTCATATGAACCTCTGCAGGATGAGTGTGCATTGGAAGTTCCTCACTGTCCTTCTTTATTATAAACTACAATAACCTGGTTATGAGTCACATCTCTCACCCACTTCCATACACTGCCTCACTCCCTCTTCCTCTACTTGCAGTTTTCATGCATTAGTTTCTTGCTGTGTGTTGTAGTCTAAAATGTATAAAATTTTTGTCACATGTTGGCTGTTCAGATTACCAAGAAACTAAATTTTGCACAACATCTAGTATGTTGCCATTATATAGACTGACTCCCTCTCAGCATCCCTGGCACCTGAACCCAAACTGGGACTGGGGAAAGTGAGAAACGCGAGGATTGGTTAAAGATGTGTGTTTGCATGCCCTCAGTGACAAAATGGGCAAAATGCAACAATCACACAGGCAACTATCTGCACTGCGTCTTTTGGTGATGTCTCATCCTCACAGAGTACTTGTGGTCCTGTGACACGTTCTTCCTCAGAACTGACGCTCGCTTTGTGGAAATGTTTTGTTTCACTTTCTGTGTATCTGAGCAGTTTAGAAAAGCTTTCAGAGTTTGACACTCTGTTTGCTTTTTGATATATAATAAATGTTGTATATAAATAATAGTCATCAGTGTCCAGTGTAAAATACCACTTAACTGACAGCAGCATGAATCAGCTCTGAGTCAGAAAGCAGAAATACGAGCATGGGGAATGAAAGCACTCTGCATGTTAGCCGTTCAAACTGGTGATCTGATGACAATTATCAGGTCTTTGATTCTTTATATCAAAGACCAGTCAGAGTCCAGTTTTCTCTAGATGTGGTGCTTACTTTAGTAGGTGCAGAGACCATGTGCTCGACCCCAGCATTTGGCAGACAGTGAAAGTACACTCACCAGGGATGGGCCACATGTTTTAGATCAAACTACACAACTGATAAGACCACATCTGTCTTTGCACAAGCACATCAGAGTTCGTCTTGTTATCTTAACATCTAATAAATGTCAGTGTAGATTCTCTGTGGATAACTGAGGAGATCAAACTATGAAAAGTTAGCGACATAAACAGCTGAAGTTTTACCTGGCAGTTAGTATTAATCTGTGGACGTCATCAGCAGTTTTTACCGAAAATACATGATGCATTTGGTGCCACTTTCTGATGAGGAACCCTTCAAGTTGGGAAGTCGGATAATGTTCGTTCATTGTGTTCTGTTTTGTGCACCCAGGTAAATTCCTATCCCACCTGAAAGTACCTGGCAGCTATAAGCTACTTCTGATTCTCTTTCAAATAACAGGAATAAACTGCCTGCTCTGAAACATGCATAAACACGCTTGTACTGTGTGCACCCGAAGTTTAAGCGTCATTCTGTGGGATTCTTCCTCCTTTACCTCCTGTCTCTATCTGCACTGCACATCCCAGAACTGTCCTCTCATGCTCCTCATGCTGCAGTGAGTGTGTGCGGGTGTGGGTGTGGGTGTGGGGGTGTGTGTGGGTGTGGGTGTGTGTGTGTGTGGTATTGTCTGTAACCCTCTTGGAATTTCTCAGTGCAGTTTCATTTTCTGTAGGTGATTTCTCTCCTGTTCAGCTGTAGTGAATGATGCAAATGCTGCTGTAATTACCATTTCTGCTTCTCTTCACTCCGGCAGATGCTTAAACAGATAAACAAATGGAGGAAATTGGAAAACGTTTTAATTCTCAAAGCAAAGATCTGAGATTTTAGTAATTACAGTTATTCGTTTTCTGTCACAGATTTAGATGAGAAGGATCTATGAAGTAAATGTGAGGCTACAGCCAGCAGCCTGTTAGCTTAGCTTAGCCCAAAGACTGGATACAGACAGAAACTGCCAGCCTGGTTCTGTTCGAAGCAGTGAAATCCACGTACCAACTCAGCTTGAGCTCCCTGTTAACATGTTATTCTCATTTGTTTAATCTTTACAAAAACAAAATGTTATTTGCCAAACTATTTTGTGGCTTTGAGCAGTCTCCAGGCCAAGAAATAGTCTAGCCCATAACCATCTAGGTCATAAAGTGAAAAGGCATATTTCTAAAAATGTATAATGTGTAACGTGTACATAACACTGTGACGACATCCACTGGTTTGTGGACTCCCATTCAAAAGGCCTGAGTTTGGCATTTTGGCCATCAGCATCTTGGATTTTTGGAGCTAACTACCAAGCTGCAGACCACCTGTTGAGATCAACATGTTTGTGCCCTGAACAGTGGTGGTTTTTTAGCCATTGTGCCCAAAAATGTGTATTCACTGCCTTTTAGCGGCGTTTGTGCCTCCAAATGAGTGTATTTCTGAGCGAGTCATCACTGCATCTCAGTGGTGATTGTGCTGCTGAACGTTTGTGTATTGTAGGTAGCTGTCCCTGCATTTCCAGCAGCATTTGTGCCTCCAAACGTGGGTGTGTTTTAGTGAGTCGTCACAGCATTTTCAGTGACATTTGTGCCCCAAAATGTGAGTGTTTTTTAGCAAGTCGTCACTGCATGTATAGTAGAATTTGTGCCTCCAAACGTGGGTATTTTTTAAGAAGTCATCACTGCATTTATAGTGCCATTTGTGCCTCCCAACATGGGTGTTTTTTAGGAAATTGTCACTATATTTCCAGCAGCATTTGTGTGCCTAAACATGGGTGTGTTTTAGTGAGTCGTTACAGCATTTTCAGTGGCGTTTGTACCACCAAACATGGGTGATTCTTCTAGTAAGTTGTCCCTGCATTTCCAGCAGCATTTGTGCCCCCAAATGTGGGTGTTTCTTGGTGAGTCGTCACTGTGTTTCAGGCGGCATTTGTGCCTCCGAACATGGGTATTTTTTAGTGTTTGTGCCACTTGGTCTTTTGCTTCAGAGAATTTGGCAGGGTAGGTTAGTGAATCAAAACCAGACTTTTTATACTTAAAAACTCCCAATCTCAACAGTTTAAATCTTTATACATTTGCCAACAGTTTTCAAAAAGCACTCTTTATGTTGCATTATACAGCTGGATACTGGTTTGAAATTTTAGTTTTGATTTATGTCTTGGAAAGCAGCAAGCCTTAGAAGAAAGCACACGTGAGAAGCAAAGTGGGAATCAACCTTTTTTTTCTTACAATTTGCCAGATATGTTTATGAAATCATATTATTAGGTGGATAAAACATGTTTCATGCAGTTACATCTCTCTCAAACATTATTTGTGGTTGAGGTTTGCAGAGCAATAATGTCTTTTTCCAGAGTCACTCTACCTTTGCCACAGGACACACCAAAAGCAATTTTATTTGTGTGGTTACTGAAGTGAGGTAGTGTGTGAGTAGAAGGATGTCTAGCAGGAGTTAAAATGCTCAGTTTATGTGCTGCCCCAGTGCTGACAGTATCGGCCTGTGGGAATTTCCACTGAAACTGGAGCGAGCTGATTGATGTTATCACTTCTATGCTGTACTGGGCAAAGACCACAGACACAGAAAAAATACACTAGAGACCTATTGTGCTGCCACAACACAGATGACTTTTTCTGCCAATAAAAAAATCATTAACATATCATACAGGCTGAGGTCAAACAAGCATGCCCTGAAGATTTTCCATGGTTTCTTTTTTCTTCTCTCTTTGGCAGCAGACAAAAGTTTTGTCGCAGTGTCTTTTAGGGTGCAATGGAAACAAAACAAAAATCAGTTTTACCACTTTGAATTTGCAGGGCAGCGGAAAATTTACACTAAGTGACCTGAAAAACAAGATCCACCTGGTTGTTCAACTAGTTTAAAACAAATCCAGACAAATCCACCTCATTTCAGAAGTCACACTCTGCAGAGCTCAATAACGTCTTATCATATCATAAGATGAGGGTGTAGGATGAGATTGAAAATATTTTCACTAATCATAAAGAGGAAAAAAACACTGCAAATCTTAAATACATGTTATGCTAAATGGACTGTACTTGTACTGAGCTTTTGTAGTCGTCGGACCACTCAAAGTGCTTTCAGACTGCACGTCATATAAACACATTCAGAGACACATTCACACACTGGTGGCTGAGGCTACCATACATGGTGCCACCTGCTACTCAGCAACCGTTCTCACACACACTCACACACTGATGGAACGGCCATCAGGAGCAATGTGGTGTTCAACATCTTGCCCAAGGATACTAGGACGTGCAGACCATTACCAAGTTTGTTGCTCAAGCACTTGCTATTGTAGTTCCATTGTCACGGCTTGTGAGTGTCTTCCTGCTACAAAGCACCTCAGCTGAACATCATCTAAAGTTTGCATTCGGTCAAAGAAATATCTGTGCTTTTGATCTATGTGTGAGCCCAACTGAGACATCACAATTTGCTGCTCCACTGCATCCCTGTGTGCACCGCGAGACATAACGCCAGCACAACTAAGCTAGTGCCACACTTAGAAAAAATATTATATAATTGGCTGATGCTTTACTGCGTCATTGGAGTGTTGGAAAAAATTTAGGCCAGCTCAGCTTTGATCTGTAGTGCATCACGTTCGTCTGCAGCAACAAGTTTTGGGTGTTATGTCACCAGCTTCCACTGAAAATGACTTGTGGCCTGTTGCTGTGTGGCTTATAGTGTGAACAGCATTAGAGCTTTGTTGTTAAAGACAAAATATGACCCAAAATACTCTTTTAGTCACTTAAGTTTGTGGTGTGTTTGTGGAGTTCAGTACACTTTCTTTAATTTGACTGGTTTTTAATCTGTACTGCATTAAGGAAACCTTTTATTTGTTTCTCTCCACTTAACATTTTTACACTCTGCATGAAACTGTAAGTTATTACACTGACTTAATATCATGTATTTCTATTTTATTTACCCAGTATTTTAAATAATTGCTGTCTCTCCATGTTGCTATTTTATTGCTGCCCTTTATACCCTACCACATCTATAGCATCCCTTTTAGTTTTCCCCTACCCAAATCAAGGGTCTAAGCTTTGTATGTCGTATAGATCATCAATATCTTGTTGGTATTTTATTATTTATTGAGTTGATATTGCATTGTGTAACTTGGGCCAAGAAAGAGACGATAGAAATACGTTTTCCCATGATGTCCTGTCAACCAGATGTTTTAAAGTACGATTGCTTGTTTTCAGGACTAACAAAAGTCTAATTTACTGTATAAATCCAAAATGTTATCCTTCCTTTTCTTAGATTTATTGAGATCCCCACCGTACTTTCATTTTTACCACCAAAACCGAAATCAAACAGGGGGGGAGAAACCCTGGATATGGCTCTCATTAGCTGCTTCTTTGGACGAGGGCTTAGTGTTTATTCAAAACCACAAATTGTTTAATGGAAACTTTAGCAACTGAAAACGTCTGCTGAAACAAAGACGTTAAAATAATCCCATCTGGTGTCGGGGGGGAAAGTGGGCGGCTTGAAGAACCAGTTAGCTTTTGTTCACCAGGTGCCTGTAGTGTTAGAGGGAGTCTGAAAGCTGAAAGTCAACACTCGGGCCCTCTGCAAATGTATGTTTCTGGGACAGTGGTAGCCTGGAGGTTTCAGAGGTGGGGTTGTGATTGGCAGGTCTTGAGCTTAATGTAAATTCTGGTCTGAATGGGGAAAGTCTGGGCAAGGAACGTGGAAAACTGAGGTGAAGTTGAGAGCCGTTAAGGGCTGAGGTTAGGCGGGACATTTCTGGGTCGTAAATGTTGTTTTACTGGATGAATGTGAAGCTCTGTGGTGATGTGGACAGTCATCTTCTTCTGTTACCCAACTCTCAAGATACAGACGTTTAAAAATTGGCATGACTACTGGTTTGTGGGAGTGGGAGACCTGCTCGGCTGTTTCCTCTGTAAAACATAATTTTAAGGTCTGCTGACTGTCTTTTTAGCTGCATCTCATGGTCCTCACTCACTCATGAGTAAATGACTCCATTTGCTGTCAAAGGCCGTGCATCATTCCTCTGAATACGACCCACAAAAGCATTTCCTGAAAGAGCTTCCCTACTGCTGGACAAAAGCATAGCTCAAATATGACTGTCAGTGTTCGCAGTTTTAAACACGTGGTTAACGGTATGAAACTGTCCCAGTCACACCAAAGCCATGTGATGAGGTTTAGGCAACAAAAC
Organism: Epinephelus cyanopodus; assembly: GCA_026686955.1. Lineage (NCBI taxonomy): Eukaryota > Metazoa > Chordata > Actinopteri > Perciformes > Serranidae > Epinephelus > Epinephelus cyanopodus. The sequence continues at coordinate 32,567,213 of CM048930.1, forward strand.
TCCTTGGTTAGTTTGAGAAAAACGATCATGGTCTGGCTTTAAATGAGTATGTTTGTTACTAAGGGAATGTAATGTGACGCATCTCATGTTCAGTGTTACATAAGGCATTAGACACATGTCGACATACCACCTGACGTTGCTGAAATAACTCAACCTTGACTTTTGGTTTCACTCAGGACATAAACTCAGGCCAGGACATAAATGAAAGTCCTGTGTTTGGTTGACCCATCCACCTCCCAGCCTAGACGGGCTTTGTCACTCTCACCAGATGTCTTCATTTGCTCACATCATAATAATGAAAAATAATACAAAAAAAACATAAATATGGGTGGTAATTTCTGCTCGTAAAAATGACCTGTGGTCGTATGATGGAGGAGGACAGTCTCATGCTGTGAGGTGTGGTTGAAATCTTAAAGATGATGCCGTCATAAATGGTTGAATAATGATTTGTCACAGCTTCACAGATCAGCAAGGGGGGAAATTTGGTCTCCAGAGTTACTGAACTGCAGTCCTCATCTGTATGAAAGAAAGTGTATGTTTTATCTTTCTGTATCTTTTTTCTTTATACATCCATGGTCTGTCTCCATGACACATTCTCACTCCCAACTTGTGACAGCTATGACACTGAACGTACACGTCAAGGGTCAGGTTTGGATACTTTCTCACGCACTGTTGTGTCTTTTCAAAATAAACGTCACTTTTTACAGGAAATGTACAGTTTCCGCTAGTTGAATGCATTCAGTGTCTTTTGAAAATAGACTTAGAAGGTTTACTTTCTTGAGTTTAGGCAACAAACAAACATCCAAATAAATATAAACTTATTCAAAAGCAGATGCTTAAGCCCTTTTAGATAGGAATTGTGCAAATTTGCAGGAAAGCCCAATCAGTCTTTTTTCAGCATTGGCAGTATAAAAACAAAATCGAGTGCAGCTAAATGCCGCCTACCTACTTTTGTTCATCCCGAACTACATGTTGTAGCTCAGCGTGTGACATAAACAGTGACATATTCTGAGGGAAGCCGCGGCTGGTCAGTCCTTCGGCGATTCTCTCGTATGTCAGCCCGTCCTTCACCGTCCCCGTCATCTGATGGTTAATGGCCTCTTTGTTTGAGAGGGCAAGGAGGGCGCGCAATTCCTTGTCTCCCCAGTTGCTCATCTTTACAGTGTCTGTCAGGTTTGCGTTTCCCTCTTGCTACTAGCTGCTCGCTAATTCCTGCTATCAGCTGTTTCCTGTTTATCCACCGCCAGTGGCTCGCACGTGCAGCGTCATCATCAGCTCCTCCCACAAGTCATCAACAGCCCCTCCCGTGGCAGAAGACTGCCTTGTTCTTTTTAAACCAAAAAGGTTCCTCTAATATGACTAGCCTACGAGGCGGAAAATTGGGCACCTCGGATCCACTCGTCAATCTGGCTCTGTGTGTCTAAACGCTCACAGCTTGCCAGCAAAACAGCCCAACATTCGCGGAAAATCTGGCAGTGTAAAAGGGGTTTCAGATATTATTTGGTGCAGGTACTAGCAGGAAGCATCAGATTGTGATTATATACGTAGATGCACCGCACACGAATTTAGAGGGCAATTCGGTGCATGTACTTAATCACCCACAATCAAAATAAGTGTTTGTTATTAATGTAATGTAACATCACATACATCACTAGCATAGTATGCTACACACACTTAGCTGTTGTTAAAATAACTCGATTGACTTTGGTTTTCACACGGGACACGAACAGCAGTCTCCTGGGTGAAAGTCCAGAGGTTTTTTTTGACCCATACACCTCTGGTCCCGCAATGTGTAAAAACAAGGGACAGCTTCATAGTGGCTCCGTGCCTGGGGGAAAGAAATCAAGAGGGAGGTTTCGGGGGGATTTGGATTGTTCTGCACCAATTTGTGTTTTTGTTATGTATCAAGTTCAAAGTCCTACTCTGAACATGACTGCAAAGGTCATCAGTTATATTACGGATGAAAACATCAGACCACAGACAAAATGTTTGGTCTGTCGAGATAAACTATCTGATACATTTGGAAGACGCTAGACAGGGGAAGCTCTATGCAAGAATCCTGAAGTTAAATCTTTGAAGAACTCCTTTTTAAGAAACTTTACAGCCTGAACACTAAACAGTCTGAGCATCTGAGCTTTCCCTCTGCCGTATTTTTGATTGACAGGTCTAATGACTGGTGGAGCGGGCACAAATATTGATATACAAACCGACTGATGGGTGTTTCTGCACCAATTTATGTCTCACCATGGGAGCGTAAACAAGACTTGTGCATGTGCCGTGCTCCACAATGACTGAGATATGTAAAACAGAATCAAGCAAAGGTGAGGCTGTTTACATCCATGAGCTCAGTAGCAACACCCGGGCATAAAGGGACCTTTACATGACTTTTTTAAGCAGTCAGTCAGTGGGTCAGTGAACACGCTTATGGTGGTCCTGAGTGTCTCCGTAACCATGACAACAATGACGCTGAGTGACAGACTTGTGACACTGTCTCTGCTATGTCTCATGAAACTCTTTTGGTTTAATATTCCTCATGTCATTACAAGCATGTGCACAGAAATACGGGACAGATGGCGTCCTGTAGGACTCAATATGGGATGGTACGTTTTATTTTTCAATATCCCTATTACACGGGACGAGTGGCAACCCTAGGTCCCGCCCGTCCTGTGTTAACTGTCTCGCTTCTTAGGGCGCTTGCTTTGCGGGGCCAAAAACCTCTGCTGTAGGGTGCCTTGGTGTGTCGGTGTCTGACGCTGACCGAGCATCTTGCGAGTGAGACTGACGTAGTCTCCTCTGTCCTAAAGTTGTAAAATTACACAGAAATAAGCCATTGTTCTCTATCGTTGATGCAAAAAAGGAAATGCTGCTTCTGCCATTTCCATACATACGATCGTTTACAACACATCTGATCCCTGATCAGCTCGAGCAGCGAGTGATCTGTGTGGGTGAGGGAGCCGTGTTTGAGCCTGCGAAGACAATAACACCTTGTCTCATTCGCACTTCATAAAAAAGATTCATAGATGTGTTTGTGCCAGGTTATGAATAGTTGTCAGCAAGCTGGCTAAATGTTAATGTTGTTACTAAACTGCTTAAGTGCAGAAGTTATTCTCGTCTGGCAGCTGCCAAACCGCTTCAGGTGCATTCACACCTTCTGCACTGACCCTGGTTTGCATTTAGCCCGAGAAAACAAAGACAGAGTGCAATCAGATGTGCGATTTGGCCAACAGAGACTCGTACACGTGGCTAAGGGTAAATTTAAAAGTGTTGAATCTCATCTGGATTTAAGAGACTTGAAATAAAAAGTGGAAGTCAGGCCAAAACATGGATGAACAGAAATGTTTATTTCCCAAAAAGTAAGTTGAAATAAATCTATTCTTATATTTGTAGTTTATCAGCAACTCTAAACTTAATTTGTTTGGAATATTTGTGAGTCTGTGAAAACTCTTTTTCATGACTGTTTATGCAGGAACCTGTCAGTCCACTGCTGAATATGAGCTAATATTAGCCAAAGTCAAAAACGTCTTTCAGTTGTTTTTTTAAGTAGAAGTCAATCATTCATTTTTCCCCCCTTCTGAACTTGTTCTCACTTGTCATTGGCCAGCGTTTCCACCAATGAGGAACTGTTGCCTGGTGACTCACCACTCTTCCCACCAATCACATTCCTGCCACGATTTAGCCCCGGTGACTCATGTGATTGGGCAATGATTCAGTGTACCTGTAAGTCTTGTCTCATGCGATTGGCTGGGCTATTCTTGTGCAGATATATAAACACCACAGAGATTCAGAGGATGTGTTTAGATGGAGGGAGTGAGGGAGGCTGGTGTCTGTGCAGTATACACAAGTTGGAGATGGGAAAAAAGATGATAAACACATTTTGGAGTTATTATTTGGCACATCTGGTGTTGTGTTTAGAGGTCAATCAGATAATCTGCTGTGTAGAAATCATGTTTAAGCATCCAGATAAGAAAACAAGATGTGGAAGATTGTGGCCACATGGGTAGTTAATGTTTTGTTAGTTTTAAAGGTGGTGAGTGACACTTTAAATTTCAGTTTATGTATTCTGTTGCTCATGGCTTCAATTTCTTTCTCATGATCAGATTTGTCTTAAATCCAAGCTTTTGTGAATGTTACAAGCTTTCCAATGAGAAAATCCTTAAATACACATTCACACATTTTGTCTATAAACTAATCCATGTTGCTGGTGGAAGTAAACAAGCCACCATTAATCAAGCTCAGCTCACATCCCGGCTACATCCACTGCAGCCAAATCAGCTGATGGATCACCTGATTCGCTTATATGCATCCAATTGATAAACCTCATACAGGGCGCCCTATATAAGCTGCTCCAACCTGCCTACCCCTGCTACTTCCTCTGCGAGCCGCTTTGCAATCGGCCTGCAGCTCTTTCTTCTCATTCTTTGCCTGACTCATCAATGTCATTTTGGTTGTCATTGATGCTGCTCTGTTCTGCACCCTACGGGGTCTTTGTTGCTGCTCGCTCTGCCTCAGGCTTCCCATGTACGCACATGGAGGAGCAGAGGGGTCCCAGAACTCAGCCGCACCGCTAAAAAACACACAGCAAATAGACATAACGTTTTCTCAGACTAAAGTGGTCCACGACGGAAAAAGAAAAATGGATCTCTGTAACTCGCTCTGTGGGTCAGTCGGTCAGTCGGTCAACAAAAATTCTTTGGCTGCCACAGTTGGCACGAGATTTCGCATGGTAGTCTGTCTGTGTGGGAGTGCTCTGTTGCAAAAAGGCACATAACTTCTAAATGGATTCAAAGACTTACCCAAGATGTTGTTGGAAGACTGATCATGAGCTAAAGGACAGACAAGGGACAATGCGTGTGCAAACTTATATGGACGAACAGATGGATAGAAAACATTATATGCATTTAAACCTTATAACCACTGACAGGTGACATGAATAACATTGATCATTTCAGTCCAGTGCCTACCTGGAAACTTTTGTCCTGGCATTCATGTGGTTGCCCCTCGACATGCACCAACCACCCAAACACCGTTGCAGAGCAAGTACACTCCCTCTTGTCTGCAAAAACTACTCAAGACTGGCCCCGAGGAACATGTCAAGGAGCTCATGTGTTCACCTGGGGGCTGGTGCTTGGTAGTTTTCCCAGCAGCTTATTCACTTCACCTGTCAGTGGTTTTAATGTCTTGGTCAAGTGGTGTATATACATACGGCTACATAACTAGTAAAAGTTTATATTTAACTAATAAAATACAACAGTAAATCCATGCACAATAGTGAATAACTCATCTCCCTCCTCTAATATAATGGAAGTTTACTTGAAATTGTCCACAGCATCTGTTTTGGTACCACTCACGTCTCTGTCCCTTGTTACTGCTTCCAGTGCTTTAATGTTTCTGCCATTTTATAGCTCATTCTTGTATTGTTCTGTAGTCGTCTGCTCATATTTTCATTTTAATTTCCCCACAGGGATCCTAAATGTTTTTCTTGTACGAGCGGTATTCAAGATCAAACTTTTCTAAGTCCTAAATAACGAGGGCACAACAGCTCTCAGTGTTAATGCCCCTGTACCAGAGCTGACTGTATCTAACCACAGAGCCACAAGTCCCTATTTTCATACATTTGCACACAATCTTCTGACATATAAGCGCACATTGTTTTTGTGTAGGCGTGTGCTGTCAATTTCACAAAACATCAGGGCGTGACTTTAAACGTGATTTCAAGTATTGAGTAAAGGAATGAAATGCACAGAGAGCAGAATCAGGGATATAAGACAAGAATTGCAACACTTCCTGATGATATCACCCACGGCGATGTCAGTGAGAGTATGACTGTGCAGTTTCAAATTTCAACATGTCCGCCCGATGTCCGGTTTGTCTGAACAAGAAAAACAGCGTGTTCCTGAGACTCGACCAGTGTGTGTTTGTGTGTGTGTGTGAGAGCTTCTCCATTTTAACCAAAGCTCATTCTTAACCCTTCACGTGTAGGCTGACAGCAGTTTTCTCAAGCCTCAGTTCCAATCCTTTTTGCAACTAGGGGTTTTATTGACTTCTATATTTTTATAAGTATCACTGCATGAAAAACATCATTAGAGGATAAAAATATCATTAGCACTGATTTGTACTGTTTGTAATTTTGAAGTGGACAATATTCAAGGAAATTTATATCTTTTTTTTTCTAGTTCTGTGTAATAATTAGTGGGATTTGGTGGCGTATCGCGATGAATTGCAGATTTCAACCCGCCAAACCTTCACCCAGCTAGAATTCCTTCAGTGTTCATTGTTCAGGACGTGTTTTCGGGAGCCAAATTATCCACAGACGTCTCATCCTCTCCAAACCAAACAGACCAGGTGATTAAAACCAGTATAAACACTGAATGAAGCAGTTTCACGTTACAAATCAGTGTTTTTTCTGACACTTTTTGGCTTCTTAGAGACAGGCAGCTCGCCCACAGCATGCTATTGTGTGCTCATAAAGTAATGTGTGCTCAACTTTTTTTAATTCAGATGTTCAGGAGGTTTTTACCATGAGCCGAATTATCTGCAGAGGTCTCTTCCTCTCCAAAACAAACAGACCCAGTGATTTAAGTGGTTAAAAAAAAGCACTGAATAATGCTGAATGTGGCCTGTCCAACACATGCTAATGCAAGGTCGCCTTTTCTCTCTGATAGCATCGAGGTTTTCCTTACGGTCAGGAGGTTTTCACTGGAGGCTGAATTATCCACAGAGGTCTCTTCCTCTCCAAAACACCTCGGGCTGTTTAAACTAAAAGGGTTCCTCCAATATGGCGACCCTACGAGGCGGAAAATTGGGCACCTTGGATCAACTCGCCAATCCTGCTCTGTGTGTCTAAACGCTCACAGCTGGCTGTCAAAACGGCCCAACATTAGTGGAATATCTGGCAGTGTAAAAGGGACTAGTGTTTGGTTTGTCTGTTTTACTGTAGAAACATAGCGGTGCAACATGACTATCACCATAAACGCAGACCTGCTCCCTATGTAAATATAAATGGCTCCTTCTAAAGTAGGGAGAACACAGCAGTTCTTATTTTCAGTTCATTATGCATTAAAGAAAAAATATCTATTATTATATTCCATTTCTGCCAATATATCCGACACACTGGTCCCTAAATGTTGTTAAATGTGCCATTTTTGATGAAACCTTTCCTCTCTTGAATTTCACATCACAAAAAGCACATATGACCTTACTTTGTGTAAAACAACACACTATAGTATCAAAAATAGATCTGACATTTAACATTTGCAGGTGCCACACTATATGCCCCACGCCACTGATGATAATCTTATCTACCCAGCAACTTTCAAAATAGCACATTGTGTGTGTGTGTGTGTGTGTGTGTGTGGTTAACACGTGTCAAGGCAAGATTTGACTCACTTTCCATTTAATTAGTATAACAAATGGGTTCTCTCTTTTTTAACAATTTAACTGTCACACCAAACATGACAAGTGGTCACATGTGGAAAATGAATTCTCCTTAACGAACACATTTGTTCACACTGAAGAAACTGAGTGTTTGGTGTCTCATTTAACTCCACAGCAGCCACTTTGGCAGGTAACCAGCTATTGGTGGTGGTGGAGCATTATTTTGGAGAAAAATTCAAATGACTTAAAAATAGGTTAAATATTCAAATACTGTTGGAAATTATGGATTTATTATGGAACGCCTGTGGTCTAAAGCATTTTTCCTTTCATGCAAAAAGGCCACATTCAGTGCCAGTGGTTACTCCCACGCCTTGACTCTTCCTCTTTGTGTCCTGCACATGTTTCACCCAAACACTTGTGTAAACGTAAAAAGAAAGGGAATGTTTTCAGCAATAAGCTCTGATTAGTTCACTAGGACTAATTTACAGAAATACTTTCACAACACAGCAGAGAGCCTGGAGTATCTTAGATTATACAGCAACTGACTTTTAAATGATAATTCTGATTTGTTTCAACTAAAGGGTGAACAATTATATAGTCGTACAGATGATCATTTTGGGGGTAGAGAATTCTTTAACGGCACATAAGGCTGCCCCCAACTAAGAATTTTCTGACCAATAGTCGTCATTTAGGGCCATTAGTCGACTAGTCGCCTGCATGTTTACGATATTAATTTAATTATTAAAGGATATTTTGGTGGTTTGAGTTGAAGGTGTGAGAAAGAATAGTATCAGTAACATTGTTAACACTGTGCTACATTACAGAGAAATACAAAACCGTACTAATGAACCTTCATTAATATAGGCCTATATTTTATCTCCAAGTGCACGTCACACACTGAGCGAGCCGCCTGTTAATGACGCTGTGGGCTAATGGGCATGTAGCTACTTCCATGTTTCAGATGATACGTCATGTTTGTAGTCGACCAATGAAGATGAGTTTACATATCACCTTGGGTTCGTCCTTCACCTTCTCAAAATGATCCCACACTTTGGATTTCCTGCCCGACATGTTACTAACTAGCCTGTGGAATAACCGCAGGTACCAGCCCTGGAAATTAACCTGACTCCTGTCTGACTGCTGAGTGTGGACACTTCCTGTGTCTGTCCTTATATAGGTATATGGTATAGGTTTGATTTATTTTGACTTATTTTGACAATGGGAAGCTCCTGATAGTTTGGCATTTGCTTTTTTTTCCCCCCCTTGACTAAGTGACCAATGAAATCTTGCTGATAAATGCCTCTTTTGGTCGGCTGATGTTTGCTCAGCTATTAGGGGGCAGCCCTAATGGCACAGCATCCACAAATTACGTTCGCATCGAATGATTCCCCAGGTGTATTACTAATTACTAGTATTTCTATTACTTGTTTTTAAAATACATATTTCAATTACAATTAAGTATTTTGTAATTTGTATTTGATAAGGCCAATAAAAGGCAAATATTTTTTACTATATACATACATACACATACATACTTGGGCCTTTCAATGTGCCCTTCAGTGACCTAGTGATCTGTTTTACTGGACTGTGCATAACATAGGAAATTGTATGTTGTTGTGGTTGATGCTTGGGATGAGTATGCTACCAATGAAGTGCCTCAAGTGGGATCAATAAAGTTGTCTGAATCTAAATCTGAATCAATAAATAATATTTCATTGTATCCTACACCAAATTGTGAGAAAATAAGTGCAACGTTACAATAGCTGTGACCAAATTTGCTACTATCACGCCATTAATGGATGAATCATGGTTGTTCTTTCTGGTATAGTTACTCATGGTTTCGAGTTGCAGTATGCAAATTTTGAGCATTTTTGGTCAAGGACTTTTTGAGTGATTCACAAAAAGCTTTGTGGACCTACCGACTGACAGTGACAGAGCTGCGGGTCGCTGCTAAAAAGAAATAAGTATTTTCTGTATTTGGAAAAAAAAAAAAAAAAAAAAAAATACATGTATTTTATTTTGATAAACTGCATTAACCTTAAAGTTCACATCTTTGTTTGAATTTAATATTTTAACTGTGAATGTGATTTTACCATTTTCTGACTATCATGGCTCCCTCTCTCAACTGACTCATGACCGGTTTTACTGCTGTGGAAACCAACAGGGGAATCACCATCGTCAGTGCGAAAATGCTCCTCCAGACTGATGAAACACAAACGCATCACAGCCCTGTGATCGTCTGAGTGGATGAAGCTGCTGTGAATCACTGTTTATGGTGCCAGATGTGTCTGCTGGTTAACTCTATTGACAGTCATTTGCCACTCTGATTGCTAATTCATTCTGAATATATTAAATGTGGTCTGACACAATGCATTCAGAGACACTTGTGTCAGGGAAGTGACTATTATATCAAATGGTTTTACAGATAAGGCGGAAAAGGCTCCTCTTTCTCAACTGTGGGTGTATCGCAGTGCCCCTAATCGCATCAGCGTTTCCCTTACTCATATCTTTTCCTTGCACCTTAGTCCCTTCCAGACAAGAGGGGTTGTGGGAGCATGTTTTCTGAGAAATGAAACATCATTTTTTCTGAGCTGATCTCAAGCGACGTCAAGCGAAACTGTAGCCTAAACGTTAGCATTTGACCACACAGCAAATTAAGTTTTTATCCATGGAGGCAGCTGTGTCTCTGTAGATAAAATAACATTATGTGTGAATGCAACAGTACAAATTCACACACCAGATTCACACTTGCATTTTGTGAAAAAAAGACTTCCTTGAGAAATGCGCTGATCAGCTGCTCTGTGCGTCGTGCTCCGTCGGAAGAAGAGAGAGCTTCAGCCAGTGCAGGAAAGTAAATGGAAATACAAACGTGTTCCACTTTTACATTATTTCTCGTTTTTCTTTTTCTGGCACTTCCCTTTTACATGACTTCTATAGAAATACATGTGTTGTTGGCAGCTCTGAACTCTGACCATACTGAGGGCTGACTGTAACACTGAGTGATGAGCTATAAGCTTGTACCAGTACAGGGTGTGTTGTCCTTGACGTATTGCTTCAGCCCTGCAGAAAAACATAATTCCAAGTAATTTCAAAAGGTACTGTAGGTTCACTTAAAGTACAAAACTTCTCTTTTTTTTTTTTTTTTTTTTTTACAAATGAACAAAGTACCAGTCTTATGATGAAAATGATTTGATTGTGAGCGTCATTATTCGAGACTCCATTCGCACCTCATACATGAGAAGTAATAACTTGACAGACACATACCTAGTTCACATGCACACAGGTATTTTTGCAAGCATGATTTTCCCTCCTGTCCACAAAGGCACCCCAATGGAAACTCCAAGACAATTGAAGCACTATCAACAAAAGGCCAAACCAACAGGCAGCAATATGACCCTAACCCTAAAGCCGTGCAAAGAGGAAGCGGAGAAAACAATCAGAAGCCTGACAAAAAGCTGTTCCTGGAAGGCTCAGGCCCCCAGGAAGTGCGCCGGGCTTTGAAGTCAATAGTCGTAGTGGCCAAACAGTCTGTTGCATGATGCCACTGGGCCCAAAAAGACTTTTTGCTGTCGACCTACACAGTGAAAGAGATACCTATAAATCAGTGGATACATTTATGAGCGTCACAGCCACTGCAAAATGACTTGTTTCACTATCAGAATTTATTCCATTTGGTCAGATAACATATGGAGAGTCTAAAAGAGGTGCAAGGTGATACATTTTCTCCCCATTTAAGTTAGCAGAGAGCTAAACCTGAAGGAGCTGGCATGGCTGGCCAAAGTCTCTAGTGTGCTTGCTAAGGATCTGCCTCCTCAGACCATCACTGACCCACTGCCAAACCGGTCATGCTGGATGATGTCACAGGCAGCATAATGTTCACATCGGCGTCTCCAGACTCTTTCACACCAGTCCCACGTACTGAGTGTGAACCTGCTCTATAGGCTCACTGACGCAGAAGGTGCACTGATCATTTGGACATTGTCATACTGTGGATTTACTCCCTGGTGCAGGGACCTCTGTAGCTCATCCTGATATCTCTGTTTCTCAACATAGTGAGATAATAATTGTGCACTTATGTGGAAACATGCAAAAAGTCCTGCTGGCAAGGTTAAAGCCAGCATTGTGGTCACGTCCACCACTGGACGTAACATTGCCTCATTAGTAAGACCTCATAAAGGAGATAACGGTGAGTCAGATTCACCCCTCGCTCCTTCACAGCTCCACCTTCTCAGCCAAACATGGTCACATCTGGCTCCAAAAAAACAAGATAGCAATGGCTATCAGTGGGTGAGCTGAGTGTTATTTTATGTAGTTTATACCTAAGACACAGTTTGAGTGTGGATGAAAGGCCAAAAGCATAAAAAAAGGCTCAAAATCACCTGTTGATATGAGGAGTGGGCCACAGACTGGAGGAAAATCAGGGGCTGAGAGCTCCTGACTCAGCCCAAAAACCTTTTAGTAAGGAGTCCTAGCTTAGGAGGGATTTAGGAAAGTTCTCAGAGCAACTCTCAGCGAAGAACAGACAGAAACTTTACCTTAGTGAGGAGGTGTGATTGACCCCGCTGCTAGATGTGATGTATTCTTTTAACAGATGTAAGTGGTTGTCACAGACACACCCTTCATTGAGCCTGCAAGGTGTGGACACCCAGTGGAGAGGAGATGACCTGCTGACTGTGAAAGTGATGTCATTGTTAGTGTGATCACTGCTGCTGGAAGGTTGAGACACACTCAAGTCATCTCTGCTGCACTGTTGGGTTTTTCCAGTTTTTCAGATATCAGTGTTGTGATCATTTTGTTTCTGGCGTTACAGCGTTAGGTGTGAAATGTGTGCGTATCCCTAATGACATCAACAACACACATTATCCCTGATCTTATCTGTAGCATTTCATTGCTCTTTGTCATTCTTTGGAGAATATTTCCCCGACTTCTTTGTGTTTCCACCATTTTCTCCTCTGATTACGAAACTCTTAAGCCTCTTAAACGTCCTCCTCCCTGCTCCTGACAGTTTTTCTTAGGAGCTCTTTTAAGGTCTGAGATGCTCTATGAATATGAACTTTGTCACTAGGAGTGACTCTTAGCACTAGGAAGCTTTGTGAATACAGCCCCAGTTGTCCTCTTCTCTTAACCTCTGTGTGTGTGTTACAGTGTTACAGGTCACAACATAATCACAACACACAGCTGTTCAATCTTTTATCCACTCAAAAAAAGCACTTGTATATTTATATAGATTGCTTATGTAGATGCAGATACTTTGTGTTTTATTTTCGCAGGATTTGAGATATGAGATGTCTGACATCATTTGATTCTTCCCTGCTAGGTGTCTTTGAGGTCATTGGTTGTTGTTAATTTTACAAGAACAGTGAGTCCATGGTGTCAGAGTGAGGCTGAACTCAGGACTGTCTGTCTTATCTGGGCTGTAAACCAGCTGAGCAGCTGCTTTAACCACAGTGCAGGGCTGTGTGTGTGTGTGTGTGAGAGAGAGTGTGTGTTTATGGAAGCTTGTGTGCGGCACGTTCAGTGTAAGTGTGTAGATCTGAATGTGATTGTGCATGTGTGTGTGTGTGTGTGTGTGTGTGTGTGTGTGGCAAGGTCCCTCTTAGACATGTCTGGGCGTATTCTCAGTCAGTGCTGCACCGAGGCCTGAGGCGTTGCATTGACTGAGCCACACACACATGCACACACTCTCATACACACATGCACACACAGCCTACATTCAGTTTGTATAGTCCAGTGAAGCAGAAATGCAAACTAATCTCCTCCTTAAGAAAAGACAAATATATTTTTTTTATTCAAACAAAAGAAGATGAAATAATTGCTCACGAATGTCACGGACACTCACGAGAGTGAAATCCTCGACTCTGCATTGACTCTGCAGCTTGACTAACCATCAGTCCTCCTCTGTGATCCCGTGTGCGTGTTTAACCTCCAGTTGGCTGTCATCGCAGCGTTACAGATGATCCAACAGGCCATTTGTTTTCTGTGTTTATGTAACACTGTCTTTGTGATGAACACTGCAGTCTGCTTCGGTTATTATAATCTAACAAACAAGATGAGACTTTGTACGGCAGCTTGGCACGGTTACATCACAATTAGTCAGCTCGCCCGCAGATAAAAACAAAGCAGGGTATTTACTGTAGTCTGTCATGTCTGTCAATGTCAATTTATAGGTGATATAACTGAACAGTTGACAGTTCATAAAATGTTTAGAAAGTCCAAATTATTGCAAGGAAGCGGAACTCATGACCTTAGTGTTTCTAAAATGTTTTCTATAATCACAGAAGGTAGAAAAGGTCTCAAGTGTCGTCTATATTGTAAATGGACTCCCCTGTCACTGAGCGCTGGGCCACAATCACATACTGACACTAATACTTTTTGGGATTAAAAACAGCTCATGTTTTATGAGTTTAACGAATACATGCCACTTCTTGTTTTAGTAATCTGTTAATTTACGTAACAAAATGCATGTAAAATCAGAGACAGAAGTTTTCACTGGTAAACAACCAAAATCTTTATTGCATGAATATTCAGTCACTGTGAACATACCACCACCAACAGCAGCAGAGATAAAGAGTGCAGCATTAGGCCAGTAATATACTTGCTGCAAACAATGCGAACGTGACTGCATCATGGCTGCCATGCGTGATCTGCATTCGTTTGATGCGTCGGCCGCACATCTCAACGTGAGGTACGTGTGCGCGAGATGCAATATTGACATGACCGCTAGAGACGCTCGTGTGAATGAACACGGTGACTGTGAGATCAGAGCAGACGGAGTCGCTGTCGGAGCAATGGCGGAAACTTTTGAAGAGAGGCCAACAGACCTGGTTAATGTGCTGTGAACACAATGTGATATTAGACAGATCCAGTTTCTTTGTATTGACTGAATCAAAGTACTGATAGTCTTAGTCTCATTGATAATTTGAGTACCTATGGTCTATAAAATAATGCGTTCACAGGCAATAATTTTCTGACTTGAAAATTTACAGAGAATAACAAGTAAATCAGCAAGTATTTACTCAGAAGTGGCACCATTTTGGTGGACCTGTTAATTATAGCATTTGGTCATGTGTGTGTGTGTGTGTGTGTGTGTGTCTGTGTCTGTGTCTGTGTGTCTGTGTGTGTCTGTGTGTCTGTGTGTGAACGTGTTTCCATCCGTCCACAGCTAATCTCCCAAACTACCGAACCAATCAGCCTCATGTTTTGTGAGCACATGTATGACTGTGTATGCTCAAAGACATCTTGTGGTTGTGGTGATTCACAATTATCGAAAAACCTGTTTTATCGACAGTTTTGTCATCAGCTGCTGACTTCTTATTCCTCTTAACCAGCCAGTAGGGGCCGCAAGTTTTCCAGAAACTGGCACAGCAACAAACAATAAGCCTTATACCGTGCGTGTCACATTTTGGCCTTCGTCGTGGCACAAAAACTGACGTGCAAAGAAAGGTTTGGTCTCATTTTAAACCAGAGTCTGCAGATTATTTCCATACCTGATATGTTATGATCCACTAAAGTTAAGGCACAGTACGACATGAATTAGTCCCAGGTTTGGTTATCTTTGCCAACATCTTGACTGCAGGGGAGCTGGGTGGAGGTTTGGAGCTGTCCTCTGCACGCCATCAAGCCACAGCAAGAGCATTGTGTTTGTGTTTTGCCGACAAGATTTTGTGGACTTGATTATTTTTACTTTATTTGTGCTTCTATCGGTTATAAAGCAGGCTATGGAGTTAAATGTTTGTGTTTGAGTTTAGTGTTGTTACATCCTTCTTTGCTGTGCTGATTCAGATTGTTTAAAGCGTCCGTGATCACCCTGGTGGAGATCTACTCTCTACTGAGTACACTGTTCTAGTTTCTGTACTTGTACGCTGTGGACTCAGGATTGTTGTCGTCATTATAATTCCTGCTGAAACAGGTTCCTGAGGTGGAACAGAGTGTCATTTAAAAAGTTTAATTTGATAGGACAGGCAGAGACAAATTGTGACGTCTTTGGTTGAAACATTTGTTTACACCTACCAGCGTAGCATGAGGTCACCACTGAAGACGCACTGTTTACACAAAAAAAATTAATTTCATGCGCAAGAGATAATTAATAAGTCATTCAAAACTTGATTGAGTGTAATTAAAGTGAAAAGGTGAGAGAGACAGACAGAGGCGAGATGAGTGAGTCAGCACCTTGAAGAAAGAAAACATTTACACACGCGCTGAGACGTCCAGGTGCCAGAGTACACGTGAAGCACATCTTGATGAAGATCTGTTTACGCACCTCCTTATCATCTGACGTCTGCAGGAAAAAAAACACTCCAGTGACTCATTGTTCTCAGGTAGTTGTGTTACAGTAGCTTCACCTGGGCCATCTACCTGTCTGCCTGTGTGTCGTACTGCCTGTGCTGCACCTGGACTCAAGTCAATAACAACTGAAACGTTTAACAATGACTTGGCATCTTTAGACATGAGTTTAACTGCCAGAATCCACACTACATATTCATTCCATAAGCAGGTTTTTCTGGGCTGCTACTACTACTCATTTGCCATAAACCAATATACAAAGGAAATGGAGACTGCTCACAGCTGGAAAAGAATTGCATTGGATGGTGGTGAAACCAGGGAGATCCATCCACAGGATCGTGTGATAGCAGATGATATGTGATTTTAGCAGGATTTCAGCAGCTAAACCGACAATAAATCCATCTGCTGGTTGTGAAATCTCTCCATGATCTCATGATTGATCATGAAAAAGTCCATGTGTATCCCATAAACTATTTATACTCCTGCATACATATAACACTGGTAATGCACGTCAGTGAGGACTTGTAGTCAGATTACAAAGCTGTTACAACTGCCATCATTGTATCCGACACCGTGTGCTTTGTCTGTCCATTAAGTCCATTAAAAAGTTTGTGACAGTGAACCCTGAATCATCACCTTTCTCTCTGCTGGTCATTATTCAAAACATGCGATTGATTTGTTGTCTAATAATAGCTGACTCATATTCAATCACTTAGTTCTCTGGGGCGTCTTTGTGAAACCAAAGAACATAAATCTAAACACTTCAGATGCATTAAAGTGCTGCTGCATGTATGTCTGTCAGTCACCTGAATCTGATTTCCCCACGCGGGTCCTAATGATGCAGGATGACAAACACCAAAACTGTCCAGTCGACAAGTCAGAAGATCTTCATGTTTACGCCTCTTGGTTAGTTTTCAAAAAGTCAGTGTGCCAGGAACTGAACCAAAACTGAAATGCAGCAATATAAAAGCAACCTAAGTTTTTGCACTAAACTTGAGAGTAGAGTTTTGAGTCCTAACCAAGTCATAATGGGCTCTCCACCTAATGTAATGCCATTAATGTAAACCGTTTTAAAATATTAAATTTCCAAAACTAGTGAAAGCTTTTCAAAATTTGCATTTATTTGTTAAAACGGGTTTGTTGGAAATTGTTGTGTCTCAGTATCTTTCCACCTGCATGTTTTGCATACAGCAGTTCCTTTTTTGTTGACCACAGCATAGTTTTTGTACCCAAAGAAAGTGTCTTTGCTTTAACGTTTCCAACGGGCACTCATTAACATAGCGTTAGTTCCTTATAGCTCTGTCCTGCAACTCGAATGGATGCTGTCAGATTGATTTAAACAAAGTGGATTTGGGAATCAAGTGTCGACTCACTGGGAGTGAGTAGTGTTAAGTTGACTGTGGCACACTTTTTAAAATCATACTTTTTTATCCTTTGGCTTTGCGGGAAGGTGTCAAAAAAAAAAAAAATTAATTCAAAAGGCTCAAGTCCAAGTGAGGTAACAGCTCATTGGAGTAAAAGTCCGAGTTGAGTTGCGAGTCTTTTTTGATTTTGTCAAGGCTAAAGTCATTAAATTTGTTACTTGAGTTTAAGTTGAGTCCAAGTCATGTGACTCGAGTCCACACCTCTGAGAATTAGTATGCAGTATGGAACTGGGCCACAGCTTCAGCAGCAATAGCAGTTCTGTGAGCGCTACGTGCTAACATCAGCGTGCTAACATGCTCCAAATGACAGTGCTATGCTGATGTTAAGCAGGTGTTAGCATGCTCACATATGTGTATCCTAAGTTTTGCAGGTATTTAGTCATAAGTCAAGTATAAACAAATTTAACCCAATGATGGCACTACTTGCAGACATTCCCAACCCTTGGAGTGTTGCTGTGTGTGTCCTCAGCTGACCTGATCAAAATGTTCAGATTCAACCTCTTCTTTTCTACCCTGGTCTGTCACATCTAATCTCTGCTCGGGTCACCAGATCAAACCAAAACCACAAACAGACATATTGTTCCAGTCTGCCCTCCCTGAGAGGCTGTAGCACAGCATCGGGCTGCCAAAACTGTTGACTCACTTAATGGCATTGTGGGTATGATTATATCTGATATCCAACTGTAGAAACAACCAGAATTTACTAGGGCCACCCAAGACTTTTACTCCTTGCATGCTAAGTGCTTTTTTTTTTTTTTTGGTGCCTTTTCAAACTTTAAATAATCACCAAAGGTTTTTTTTAACACGCATGATTTCCTTTTGATCAACAAATACAACTACAGTCTCGTCCTTCCTTTTCTCTGTTAAAATTCAGGAAGGCTAAATGCTGGACCACCCTTAAGAGGATGAAGCGTTTAGAATATGAATAAATGCTCGACCATCTTTTCTCTTTTAAAAATGTGACTTGACTTGTTTGAGGAGTTTTCAGCCTTATTATCACTGCTGGAAAACACAAATGTAGAGGAGCAGATTTTCCCTTTTGAGTTTATTAAAAAAAATAGTTTGACATTGTATTTTCAGCGCTCAAAAGGACAAAATGTGAAATATTTACACAAGAACTGTAGAGTAAGAACTGAAAGTGATTATCCATTACGATCTGAATAACGTGACCGAAAAACATCATCATTTAATCCTTCAGTTTATTCCTCGACAGACGTTCTTCCATCTCTGCCAGGAAAACACCTTCACTAACCCTTGTGTTTGTTTGTTTACATTTCTGACCTTATCTAACCTGTACTGTACTTTACAGTACGCTCATAAAAGGCATGTTCTACTTGGACAAATATTTACCCAGTCTCAAAATGATTAGCACTAATCGAGACTTAAGGAAAACACCAAATACCTTTAAATCCCAATTTAAGAAATATACGTGAAGAAAACATTCTGAGAACCTTGAATTGACGAGAACATGAGCAAATATGTAAGGGAGTCAAAATGAGTTTAGCTCTAACCATATATAGTTTACTCTTTTTAACCTGAGACTCTGGACTTTTTTCTTCAGTGATCTGATTGGTCAGAGGTCTGGATGTTGACAGGCTGGGATCTGATACTTGGAACATAACCTGCTCTGGCGCAGGTTAACTGTTGAGCATTAGTTACTACAGTGATTTATTCCAGTAAAAAGAGACCCAGCTTCATAGTTAACCTTGGAGTTACCTCGCTAACTCCAAATTGTGCTTTGTAGTACAGGCCTCGGTGTTAGCCCGATATACTGACCTGATCCTAATGAAATCAACACTATTCCTCTGCTCAAAAATAAACAATCGTCCAAATACATCGTCTGAATCAAGATATGGATCCATTATGAAATGGCAGATAAACAAATAAAGTTTTTGATGTACTCTGCTTTTCACTAAAAGTTTTGATCTTAGCATGAGCACTGACTATATGTCCATATTCAGAAAGCAGATGTCAGCACTTTATCCTTGTGTTGATTTAACGTGTGAGCAAACCCAAATTATATTTATCTATTGTGTGAATTAAACGTGATGTGCTGTTGCACTTTGCATTTTGTGCAGTTATTTTCACACTGTTTTACAATCCAACCAAGAGTTGCAAATAATGTAGAATTCAGTTTCAGCCGTTTAGTGTCATTATCACTTTGCAGCATTTTTGACAACAAAAAGTCTCTTCCTGTGGTTAAGAGTTCAACTTAAGTCCTCGGTTGTATGTGAACATATCCTAAATGCACTTTGCAGAAACGTGAACTGCTGTTTGTTCTCTTTGCAGCACACAGACAACAACAACAGCAGACCGCTTCCTCGGCTCGAGATGCTTTATTGGCGTATTGTTTCTTGCAGTCAGGATTCACTTCTGCTGAACTTCACTTGACAGTCCTGAAATCTGAAAACATGCTGAGCTTTATAGGCGGACAAATATACATCTCCCCTCCTCTTCCTCACTCTCTGTCCCTGACTCACTCCGCCTTGCTCTCTTTCACACGCACTCTTTCCTGTTCGCTATGTGTCCCTCTCTTCCTAGTTCACACGCTGTCTTTCAGCGACCAACACACACGATCTGCCTTTCTTCCTTTTTTTAGTCAGCATTTTTATCTCACTCTTGAGCTCATGTCGCTGCTTTTTTCAGACTGCTGCTGACCAGATTTTGTGATAACGGCACAATGTCTTGAAATAAATAAGAGCACAGACACGCTCCTAAATCAGAGATCTCAACCTCAGATTACGTGGAGGCCACTGGTCAGGTTGATCTCTCCTACAGGGGTCACTCCCCCCTCAATATAAACATTAGCTATACACAATTAGAGCAGCAAGTTTTAAAGCAGTCACACTAAACCCTGATAAACTAACCAGTTGTGCACTTCTCCTGCACAGAGTCATCGAGCTGTCATATGGTAGAAAAAAAAAAAGTTGATGTTGAAATCTTTGCAAGCAAGAGCTGTCGCAGTGATGGAAATTTTTCTGTGATGATTAAGGCTTATTGCCAGTTTTTGTTTTTGCAAATTAAATCTTTTCATCCGTATTTTAGTGATTTGTCAATCAGCTTCATTGTTAGGCTGTTTTAGGGACATTGCTGCTTTTTAAATGACAAAGATTACTACTACAAACTACTACAATACTAGTTTGATGTTAAATGCAGGACACAAGGGCAAAGAGGTGCAGTTTTTTCAGCTGAGATGGTTTGATTATGTCTGGTTGCTATGACACAGAGTAACAAAGGAAGTAGTAGTGTCAGCGCCAGGCCCCCAAGGAAAATGTGAAAGAAAAAACGGTCATGACCACAGCGACAGAGCTCCAGGAGCCAGACTTTGGTGTCACTTCTGTTGGAGTCAATAGGGCCGGTGCGGCAAATCACACTATAACCCATCATTGCTCTCACTTTGACTTGAAAATCCCTCCACCAGAATAAAAAACACACATTATGTGATGCTTACTGACGTTTTTTTTTTTTTATCTAAATATGCATGTACATTCTCATTGTTTCCTTGACACATCATGGCTCTGTCCAGAAACTGCATCTCAGCCTCTGCTGGGCGGAGCCAGGATCTGTTTGGAGACCAATAACAAGGAAACTGAACATGTATATTTAGATTAAAAACATCAGAAGTATCACATAATGTGCGTTTTTTTTTAATCTGGTGGAGGGATTTTTCAGTCAAACTTTTTTTTTAGCCTCACAGCTCTCATGAAATGGTTTGTTTAACTGTCAGGATTTAATCCACTTAGTCCAGTAACATTGGGAGGATCTACAGGAGCTGCATGTTTGAATCATTTTATCCTAACTCATGCTAACAGAGCACTTAACTGGAAGTAGTGTGTCGGCTGGTGGGTGCAGTGCTCCTGCTTTATTGGTCACACAGTTCAGACGCAGTGCTGGTCATCAGGGTGATTTTCATACGTGGAAGTTGAACATTTTGGCTTCATGCACCACTGAGCAACTTTATAGGAAAGAAATGGGCCTCTGACGCTCTATCCAGTTGTCTTTGCACGAGGCAGAGTACCTGCTCTGGATGAAGGGAAAGGCTCCAGCGCGTGGAGTGTGTGGGTTCAGTATTATTTTCTCTTCCATTGTTTTTGTTGTTTAGCAATTTGATGGTTGGTTAAATACTCCACTAGTGTTTGTCCCGCCCCTCCTCCACTGTGACTGGACAGCTGGGTAAAAAGTGACAGTGATGAGCAGTCCAAGTTGAAGTGTTTTCAACTCTCCGTGACCAGGAAGAAAAAGCAAATGTGCAGCACTCAGCACAGAATAGACGCAGTGCGCCTCATCACACTGCTGTCATTTGTAGCATAGTGCGAATATGCAGCACTACCATAAAGAAAAATTGCAATACTGCGATTATGACAGCCCTATTTCATACAAATTATTACGTTTTATAGTTTTTAGTTTTATTTTACTTGAGTATTTCCACTTTATGATATTTAAAATTCTACTCCACTATGTTTCAGAGGGAAATGTGCTTTTTACGGCACTACACCTGACAGCTGGTTATTTCTCACATAAGAAAACAAAAAATAAAATGTATAAAAGTTGTTTGTAAATCTGCAAAAGTGTGGATGTCTCAGTGACCACTTATCTGTGCCAGCTGACAGAGCACTGTGAAACTAATTTCAGTCCATCCATCTCCAAGATGTCTTCATCACTCTCAGACTCAAAATTATTTTTGTAGGACACAAAATTCAGTGTATCTCAGGACAACACAAAACGGGTGTTGCGAAAGTAAATCTTTCAGCGATGATGCATACTCTCACTGATAACCACATTTTAAAATTTAACAATGTGGTTTTTCAGCCCGAGGGTCTGAAACCCACTCAACCCATAAATGACGACCTCTTATTAGTCTTAAATCACTGCACTGTTACTCAGCAGTCGCACCGAGCCAGACATTTAATGACCGACAGTTTATTGATCAACTGTTAAACCTAATTGTACAAATGAAAATATATTATTTTTATTGTGATTTTTAAAGAGCGTTATATGAAAGCCATGACGATGTATGTGAGAATCAAAATTTCCTCAGCTTATTTTAAGAATTAAAAACAAAAGTTTAATGTTGATCATTAGGAGTTTGTTTTTTAAGTGCTGCAGTCACATTTCACGTCTCTTCACACACTTATTCACACAGATTTATCACTGCTGGTCCGTTTCACTCCACTTTCTAGAATCACTGAAATCCGTGTGATCGTGCCAGTTTGCAATGCCAAGACACACAAGCAGCCATATTGTGGCCCCCACATGTAGTTTCAATTTAGAGGAAGCACAGAGCAGTCCTGCTGTGAGTCCATGTGTCGCCTCTGATGCAGGAGAATAAATGTAACTTAAGGATAACTTCATAAGGGAGTGGGCAATATGGCCCTAAAATAATGTCACTATATTTCAGGGTATTTTTGCAATAATGATATTCTGTAGTTTCATAGTTTACCTTCAAATATTCAGTAAAAACTAAACAAAAATCTAATTTCTTTAGTTTGTGAACAACCACAGTAACTCAGAGTGAGATTAGCAAATGTTAGTCACATGTTGACACATAAACTGATTTGCGCTTTGCTGAAATTGACAAAAAAAAAAAAAAGATTTATAGACAAAGTACACTTTGCACTGCATGACGTTTTGTGTTAGCAGGTGGATTTCAGATGGCTCAGAAGCAGGAGGAGGGGAAGGAAGAGAAGAGTGACAAAGAAGGAGGAGGGGAAGGGAA
This sequence comes from Epinephelus cyanopodus, assembly GCA_026686955.1. Taxonomy (NCBI): domain Eukaryota; kingdom Metazoa; phylum Chordata; class Actinopteri; order Perciformes; family Serranidae; genus Epinephelus; species Epinephelus cyanopodus. The sequence goes on from CM048930.1 coordinate 32,590,010, forward strand.
AGAGGGAGAAAGGAGATGGGAGAAGGAGAAGGGAAAGAGGGAGAAGGAGAAGGTAAAGAGGGAGAAGGAGGAGGGGAAGAGGGTGAAAGGAGATGGGAGAAGGTAAAAAGGGAGAAGGAGGAGGGGAGGTGAAGAGGGAGGAAGAAGGAGGAGGGAGAAGGGGAAGAGAAAGAGGGAGAAGGGGAAGAGAAAGAGGGAGAAGAGGAAGGGAAAGAGGGAGAAGGGGAAGAGAAAGAGGGAGAAGGGGAAGAGAAAGAGGGAGAAGAGGAAGGGAAAGAGGGAGAAGAGGAAGGGAAAGAGGGAGAAGGAGGAAGGGAAAGAGGGAGAAGGAGGAGGGGAAAGAGGGAGAAGGGGAAGGGAAGAGGGAGGAAGAAGGAGGAGGGAGAAGGGAAGAGGGAGGAAGAAGGAGGAGGGAGAAGAAGCCGCCGCCTTTGGGGTCTCATGAATAACACAATGCATAGGATCCGTAGCAAAAACGTACGTACACACAAAAGCCAAAAATGTTGTGCGCCAAAAAATATTGGACAGTCTCTACAATCAGGCCTCCACCTCACCATGTGCGTCGCCAATTTCCTGTCTTCAAAATGTTCATGAGCACGGGTCAAAGTTTCTCCCATCCAGTCTCTGGTTTCATAGATCACAACCTTTGTGTGGGAAGCAGCGTACGTCTCTTTGAGGCCTCGTTTTGTTTGTGCAAACACAATGTTTATAAATGAGACGCCAGGTCATGTAGCACCAGTGTTAAAAATATTTGTCTTTGTGCTGCATGGACAGCACAGGTTTGTCAAATAAAGACCATCTTTCCAATGGTAAAATATTTAGTATTCTTTGAAGCAAAAATGCTATAATCCAACATTCAGTTGAAAAATATCATGACCGTTCCCCTTTTTTTTTTTACCTTTTAATATTAAAATACCAAAACAAGAGCTGGATTCAGTTTATCAATTTATTTAGATTATTAAGACACAGGTTCATTATCTACAACATACAGAGAGGAAGAACAAATTCATTCATTAGCCGATGCCACAAAAAACACATGCAGACATTTCATGAGTACATTCGTGTAAAATTAAATTTGAAACCTCAACTTCCTCAAATTTCAAAATTCTGACAAATGATGACCTTTAAACAGTCAGAGAGAGGTCGGGTTCTGTTCTTAGGGAACAAAAGGAGAAAACCTGTGAGCACACAAATTTGTGATTCATGTAAAACTTTCCCAATTAGCTGTCAAAATACTACTTGTTTTATTTTACAGTAGATAAGTGAGGTTAACTACAACTGACATCTTAAAGACACCCGAGGTTGACTAATAACTTTTAAAGAACATGCAAAGCTCAGACGCTGGACACAGATTTAAAACAAATAACTTTAAGGGAACTAATTCAAAGAGGAATATAAAACTAATCTCTAATTAATAATTTTATTCCTATGGTAGGTTTGAGTCAAGTGGAACTAATTGTTTTCTACAGAAAAGAAAAACGTAGAGTTAAAAATGAAACCAAACGGGACTTTTAATATTTTGTCTCGGCCAGTGGTCCTTCTGTGTGATCTGTAGGGTCTTACTGCTCTGATGTAGAGTCTGTTACCACTGAGAGAATTTAGTGAACTCAGTGAACCTGCGACCAAACTCTGCAAAATATCTTGCATCAGCAACACAACACAGATCAGCAACACAGATTCCACCTCTCTGGGAAAGGTTTTCTCATCTCAGCACAAAATCAGGTGTAAGTCTGCCTCCTTGTTTTGTCAAGTTAACAAAGTGAAAAGCTGCCAGGAATCCAAATTGCATAAAACACAGCCACCTATAAAAACATACAAATCTTTAGAGGTCGTTCAGGGTTGTAAAAAACTTTCAGTATTCATACACACAAATACAGCAGATAAGTGTAAAAAATAAAACTATAAAACAGTCTATTTACATGAAAAAGTGCCTGTATATCACTAAAAATATTCATAATTGAATGTTTTAAATTGGTTTTCCATATGGTTGTCTTTATCTGATTTAAATGGTTGGGACTGGGGCTGGTAAAGGCATTTCTGACTAATCAGGATCAGCTATATTGAGCCTGATCTGATCTTCTAAACTTGCATCAGCTGTGCGAAGCTTTCATGTACAGCAATGCAACAAGTGCAGCTGCCGTCAAGTCTTCAACTCTCCACTGTGCGTTCTCCTCCCCTCTGCTGAGCACCAGTGTGTGTGTGTGTGTGTGTGTGTGGGAGCTGGAGCTGAGCCCCGCCCGCTGTGAAACACCACATGTCATAAAAGAAAACTTATTATGAGGCTGTTTAGTTATGTTACCAAAGTTATGCACACTCGTTTCAATTCACCTCAATGTGAGAATGTGTTGGCGTTGCTTTAAACTGTGAAAGCACTGCACGGAGGAGACACAGACAGAGGTGCAGAACCAACGACAGCCACGCTCACCACGCCACAGCAAGTGCAACAAAAGCCAGTACGAGTGATACATGAATCTGGCCTGATCCGCACAAAAGATGAAGACTCGACTGAATACTACTAAGACCCAGCAGCGCTTCTACTCCTTTGTCCTCATACAAAAATTTATGTCACTGCAGAATGTGAGTAATCTTTTACTTGCTGTGTTGACCACCAGCTGCGGTTCCAACAGCATCTGCATGACTTTACTGGGTGTGGAGATTTTTCTCAAACAGCCCACAAGCCGGAAAGAGTTTGGAAAGCCAAACAAACCTCAGCACCTGGACAGTTAACAACACTGTCAACGTCCTGCAGGTGTTTCACGGTCATCTGGTGCAACGCGACGATAAAAATCTTACTTACTGCCCCCTTCAAACCTCTTGAATTTGTTCTCCCTTTCAACATTCGGGCAAATTATTCCCTGAGGCGACTCCGCAGCACCATGTTTTTTTGCCAAGAACCAGCAGCTGCAAACCACGACACACAGCACCACCTCTTCTGTCGCTGCCTGTGGTCGCCACTCACCCGCCGCCCCATCTCATGATGATGATGTCATGACCCCAAACTGACTCAGCAACATTTCAACTGGAACGAAAGCAGAGAAAAACACTGTCAGGATGCTGGGAAAGAACACAAAACACATGGAGAGTTAATGTAAAGGCAGGAACATTAAAAATATCCAAACATGAGGTGACACATTATAATAAGTGCTCAGGTGGTGCAGGGCATCATTACAGCATTATAGGCCTACTTTGAGCACATAAAATACAACAGGCTGGAACGGCACACAATCCAACGCAATAAACTATCGGCTTTTATTGCTCATAAATTAAAATGTGCTTTTTGCAGACCTGCAGTGAAGAAAACATGTTTCAAATCCCTAAAAACGAAGCCAACAAAAGGAACAACCTGAACCACAACTTATTAAGGTTCCTCAGGTTTCCTGATCAGGAATTATAATATCCTATAATATGATATTTAATATAACAAATTAGGCTTAGAAAGGGCAGGGTTAACGACAGGATATGAAGCAATGACCAGTTTGAGGTAATGCTCTATAATGGCTACTGGCACCGCTGATGTGTTACAGTCATAACAAACAGATGCATCAAAATCTGGAGTTTGTTATTGGTTTGACACAGTTTTCCTCCATTTCCTTTCTGGTGACTCTGGGGAGATTTTTATATAAATGATTGAAGGTGGTACTCTAGTGCAGATTAGCTAATGTTTAATAGCCTGTTATTTATGTCGCATATGCTGCTGTTGCTCCGTCTCTCTTCTGCTTTTTTTTTTTTCAGACTCAATTTATAAAAAGAAAAACAAGTGAAGTCATTAATGTGATATTTATTATCAGAGTGAGAATTTATGAATTATAAAATCACAAATCAGCAAACAAGCAGTGTGTAAAACTGAGTGTGAACTTGACACCTAAGTTGCCAAATGTTCTTTCTTAATCTCAATGATTTGCTAAGCCAAGGCCTCAGCCGGCCCATTTCAGACAAAAGATTCAAGATGAGGTGATTGCAATGTGGTGGCCTGCAATGTTCACACCAAAAAAACCTCTCGGTACTTCTGTTCTGATTTCCAGCTTTTCAGGCTTATTTTCCAGCTGAATATAATATGCACCTGACTATGAATGGGGACAGTGATAGTGAGATACTTGCTACAGTTGCATTTCCAATGGTAATGGAACAGCAAAAACATAAAACTAGATGAGCTTCAGATGGATCGTATCCATAGTAAATAAACAACACGTCAGTTTTCATTTAAAGTGCAGCGTAATCGTCATCTCACCTCCCACATGTGAACATGAGTTTTATATTTTTTTTACTATTTAAAATGGGTAAAAAATAATTTCATACTAGAGCTGCATGCAGCATATTGCTTCCCTTGACGGCTAACATTACCTAACAGTTATTAAGGGGTTTAATGACAGAGTTGTGCAGTAATGGTGTTGATGTGGGTCTGTCGGGACCGTTTAACTCAGTGTCACGTGTTTGCTGCTGCTGCTCCTTCAGTGCTGTGTCTAACTCAGGCTGAGTTCTTACACATTTTTACCAACACTTTAAAACATTTCCATAACTTTTCCTTGATATTTTACCCTGATTCCATGACTTAATTTCAGTTTAAAATGTGACAGCATGTTTTTTCCTCCCAAAAGGAGACACAGCCTTGGTGATGACGCACTGCCAGTCTGGTCTATGTGTATCACGTAGCTAAGCAGTAATGATTAGGGATATGTATTTCAAGTAACTTCCTTATTCAAGTACTCACATTAAGTTATTACAAAGTGCTCAAGTAGCTGCAGCTTTGTTTGCAAAACAAACAAAAAAGTAAAATGGCCAACATCGTAAAACAAGTGCAATTTCAAATGTATGTATTTTTAACCGTTTTTGACCATAAATTAATATTTTACATGAGAAAAATCTGCAAACTTTGTGTTGCTGCTGTTACAATTCACAGGATTCCTGTTTTCCAGGTCTGGAAATGGTTTGGAATCAACAGAAAGTTTTTGGAAAAGTTTTGAATATACATCATTTTTTAATATACGTTCATAAAAATCCCAAAGCGTGGGTATTGTTTTTAGAAAAAAAAAAAAAAGTCACACCAAACACACATTCAATTGCTGCAATATTTAACATATACAGTAACTTGATTAGATTAACTTCAATTGAAAAAAATAATAATTAACTTTAAAGACATCTGTCATGGCTCGTTAATGACTTGTTAAAAAGACAGTAAGACTTCATGTACATGTTGCTTATATCCATTGGGTAAATACTGTGTAATCAGACTTTGTTGAAAAAAATATATTTTCATCATGTATCTGTCTGCGTGTCTGTATCCATGATGCATAAGCACCATAAGCTGTGCTCTGCTCTCACAACAGTTAATACTCTGCAGCTTGGGACACTTGTTGAGAGTTATGTGTGGTAGGTGCTTAAAAGTGACCTTTACTTTCTAGTTAGACACATTTTTATGTTCACAAAATACTGATTTCTGTGCCGACCATCCTGGCCACCTCACTGCACACTGCCTGGCTCCGCCCCTGTTGTGCCTACTAACATAAAACATGTTTTTTGTTTGTTCTGAAATCTGATTTGACACAAAGAAGTATCAATATGTGTTAAAATGACCCCTCTGCACATCAGGTGTTCCCAGTGATGTTCCCATAGTTTAGGAGACTTAACTTTTTTGTAATTATAGTAAAAATACACTTCCATGCCGCTTCCGTAATTGCTGCCTTTACAAACATAAATACAAGTCTAGACAAAATGCAACTTGGCACACGTTAATATGTTATTTCTTTACTACGACGCTTGTATTTGATAAACATCTGTGTACAATGTTCAGCGTCTTTGCAGCTTCCTGCTTTCCTCCCAGACTTTCAGTCCGACATGACACACACACACACACACACACACACACACACACACACACTCTCTATAAGGCAGCGTTGCGGAAAACAAAGGAAATGTCGGGCTATGATTTTGACTAAAAATACACACTAAGTCACAATCCAGGGATGATCTTCCTGCTCTTATTAAACCAGAATTTTATTTCTTTTTCCCTCAACATTTCGGTCGCAGATGGATGTTCAACAATAAGAGGAATTATGCTTAGGCACGACGTTAAAAAAACAACAAGGCACCAGCTTTTAAAGTAATTCCGACTTGCGTGTTAATCCTTTGTATTATGTGTTACACTGTGTAATAATTGGTAATGTGTACTTTAAATTTAGATTTTCCAGTCAATTTTTACGGTACGTCTGAAAACATCTAAGCAGAGACGACTGATAAACACTGGCTTAGTAAATTTTTATCTGTAAAATAGTGGTAATTTAGAGAGATATTAACTTGGAGCGAGAGGTGCATCAGCTGGAAAAACTTCACATGAGAACTAAAATTAAAATGATAATCTGACTTACAAGTTAATTAAATAATAAATAGATTTATCCTGCCTTCTATTTTATCAAACGTGAAAAACAAAAGTGATGTTTTTATATCACAAACAAAATCTAGAGCTACCTTCACCCTGACCACTCAGTCTCAACACCATTACCAGTGGCTACATTCACAAAAACAAGCTTTACAGCATATTAAACTGAAGCTATTAATCTAAATCTATAAAAAGGAATAAATCAGCGCATGAGAAGCAAGACAATCCCTGGCCTCCCACGACCTTAATGCCACCAGCGGAATCAAAATTACTGGAGCTGTGGTTTAAATAAACATAATTTACATCAACATATTTTGGGCCACTTTGATTTGACCACGATTTTTTTTTTAAGTGATGATGGACCCCATCTGCCCAGTCTAAAAAGATGAAAGCAAAGTACTTTGAAGTGTTTGCCTCACTGGCAGAAAAACAAAAAGAGCGCCTCACACTTTTGGCCACACAACAGACAGCAGGACCTCCTCCCCGACGCTTTGAGCATCACTGGAAAAGATGAGGCAGAGAGCTGTTTGCAGACATTTAGTCTTTTTAGCAGATGATATTTTGAAGAGTTTGAGGAGCGTTCCCCCTCATTATGTGTGTTGTTTAACTTGACTCTATTTGCCCATGTGTTTGTGTCAAGGGACTAATGGGAACAATAATTTTTTGAGTGGCCGAGTGTTGAGCGAGAGAGCTGCAGCTGGCAGCGGTGAAACAGGCTGGAATGTAACCTTTATTGTGCACCGTCAATTTAGATCCACTAGAGTGCTTGTTTTTGTCACTGACTCTGGCTCAGATTGTTATTCTAAGTGTCTGGCAACATGATGGAAAGGAGCCCTGCAGAAAGAGACCTTTTTTTTTAAAGAGTAAAAACCTTTTTGTTTAACTAGAAACACCCCCTGACTCACCAGACTGTTTTTCATTCGACAGTCGACAGTTCAAAATAAAACTCACAAAAACCATCTTTTTCTGCCTTAACACTGTTCCACCAATCACTAACTCTGGTTTGGTTGAAATAAATATTTAATTCACCCAGTTAGATGTGAAAATATGCTGCTTCTATACACACTAGAATTACTGTTTTTTTTAAAATGGAGTCTGGTGGGTTTGTCGATGGCCATTTTGGGCCTGTTTCAGATTTAATAAAAAGGTCTATCTCAGTAGGAATTCTTTCCATAATGTTGCCAGACTGTTAAAAGTTAAAAGTACGTACTGTTGCATACAGTGTGCACAAAATTGGGACATACTACTGTCTCATAATATTACGCCCTGCTGCAGTGCTCTCACAAGTGTACTAATTTCAGAGATTGTTTTCTCCGTTAGTCACTTAGACACAAAAACATGGGAAAATAGAGTAGTATTAAAAAATAACAGCGTTACCCTTTAAATCAACTGAAGACATCATAAACACTGGTGATCAGATCCACGTGTCTCTGATCGTCTAGTCGTAAGATCTGCTAATGTTGATAGTTACGTCCTGTAATTTTTGCCCTGTTAATGAGTGGTGTTTGATTTTTAGGGAAAAACCTATTTAAAATTTGCTAAAGAGGATAAACATTCCAGTTGCAGTATATTACAGTGTGCTGCTAAAATATTCCTCTAATCAAGTAATTTTAGTCCATTTAGCAGCATTGAAAGTCTTGTTTTCTCAAAAGACGTGATTAAAATCTGAGATTATTTCAACATGTTTCTAATATCAATCAAATTGTTACAAGAATTTACTAAAATCAAGTCATTACGTGATTCCAGTGAAGTGATTTGCTTAATTTTGAAGATTTGCTCACTTGTTTTTTTTTTTTTGGAATATTTATTAGAACAAGTTCCTTGACAGAGTCTCACACATTATGACAAGTATCAATACTCATATTGGTATCAAACTGACAAAATACAAAATACAAGGACATGCTCACTTGTTTTGAGATAACAAAGATTACACAATGACATGGAAAAGATCCCCAGAAACAGTTATCTTGTGAAACACCCTGATATATCCTCATATGCACACCCATCTTTATTAAGACAAATCTCTCTGGTTATCTACTGACTGACAGGCTCTTCTCCTGAGGATGGATGTCTTAAAGTCCCAAAGGTGGACACTGTGATTAAAGACCTTGTGAAAAAAGTACAAGAAAGATAAATTACAGTCTTCCATTTATAACCCTGCAGCCTCTTTGCTCATGCCGTGGCCATTACACCGACCGCGGGCCAGACGGGCTGAAATTTCTCAGCTTCAGTGACGCTGTTAATCATTCTGTTAAGAGCTGAGGAGATGAATTAGTTGGTTGCCCTTTTTAAGTGGAGCACCACTTAGTTTCAGACTCAACGTATTGCTGTCAAAAGATGTTTCAGTCCCACATCGAGTCAATTTCAGCACAGGTGTTAGATATTGCTGTGTCAACACTGCAGTAAGTCAGATTCTCAGGGCATGAAACACATTTCAGAAATCAGTTCTGAAACACCACTGCTGATTTATGACAAGTCCAAAAGCTCAGCAGAGAAACACCTGCAGCAACATTTGACTTCAAATCACTTTCTCTTCAATATGACTGTCTTCATACAGGACGGTCAAGATAAATGGATCAAACAGAGGTGTTATTTCACTCCAGCGTCTTTTTCACTCTGGACAAAGACGTATAACTATGATGAATAATTTACTGAGTGAACAGGACCAGATTAACCAGTCTGATAAATGACTCGGTGCTTTGTCTTCCCTGCCTGATAAAGTGGATCTGCATTTAGCGCTCTCGGGGCAGCTTTAAATACTGCAGAGGACATTTGTTGGGAAAAAAAAGTGACAGGGTGCTTTAAAAGCTGGTAGCAACAGCATCTCCTCTCTAACTACGCCTACCTTCATGTAGAAGTGGATTCAATTAGAGAAATTACAAAACTCTGAAAGTTTATTTAACGAAAAATGTAGATTTACCTGTACAGAAGCTATTAGGACATCTACATTATGTCAGAGCAATATTCTGCTAACAGTTTTAAACATGTCCGAAATAAAATTGGGTTAATAATCAAAGGTTTGATATTTATGAAGATGACTGTTTGGTGGATTGACATATTTGAGTTACAGGGTAAAGTCATCTATTAACAACCAAAAACATCCACATTAAATTGTTAAAAATGCCAATTTTAATTTCATTAATAAAGCCCAATATCACAAATTTGCCTCAGAGGGCTTTACAGCATATGACATCAGGAAAAACTCCCCCCCACAACAATGGTAGAAATACAGGAGGGATCCGTCTTTCAGGATGGACAGACGTGCAACAGATGTCGTGTGTACAGAACAGATCCACATGATAAATTTACGGTCATGTGACACATTTGAGAAAAAAAAGCTGGAAAAATTTGTTATTCTAATTTGGTTGAATCAACGCATCCCTCAAAGATCGTCACCCCACTGCTGATCGAGCAGTCCCCAAAAAATTGCATCACATCTGGGTAGCAATCTTTTAACAAATAAATTAGTGAATTGGATTTTTTTAAAAATAACTGATTTTCTATCAGCTTAGTTGATTGCATTAGTGTTAATACAGGTTTTATTTAGAAACATTTTGCTCCAGTTCTTTTTCCTAAAGGTTTTTTTTTTTTTTTTTTTTTTTTAACAATTCCTAATATCAAAGAATTACAACTTGGAGGTTGCTGTCAACTGTATGACAACATGACATTTATGCAAAACAAGAAGAAAAAGAACTAATAAAAACACTTAAGTATATAGAAACAGTGGAAATAAAAGACAGCCTGTCCCCTTTAGTTTCCAGCTGGGCCTCGGGAGGCCCAAGGACTAGAAGGAGAGATATAGCTGGGAGAGAGACCATGAAGAGCCATGAGCCATGAAGTAATAGGTGAAATTTTAAAATCTGTGACTGGGAGCCAGTGTGAAGAGGGTAAAACTGGAGTGATGTGATCATGTCTCTTGGTTTTGGTTAAAAGTCTCACCCAGTCGATTAATAGATTTTTGATTCAGGCAAGAAAACACGCTGTTGTAGTGACCCAGGTGGGAAGGAAATGTCTGTGTCTTTAAACGTTAAAATAGATTGCATTTTTTTTTATATTTCAGATGTAAATATATCAGATATATTCAAATTAAAATTGTGTTCTGAAACTCCTTCGTGACACGTGCTCACTATGCACAGCCGGCAAGTGTGAATACAAATTGCAATTTGGTTGAAGATCAGAGGTGACGCCATGGGATTTCTCCACTTAATTAATCAGTCTATTCATTATTGGTGAAAGTAAATGAACCAGTTTGATGGATGAGCGGACGTTCTGTCTTGTCGTCTCTTTTGATAAAGTGGAAACCTGCATCAGGTTTAAGAGTACTTAGCACCGGCTGTATGTATTGGCTGGAGAGCAGAGGTGAAGGCGAGGGACATGTGCAGCCGATAAGTCTTTCAAGTGACAATCCTCTTTATCACAGTGCTTTAACTGGGTGCTACAGTAATGCTAACAGTAAACTACATATGTGAGGTTAAAACAAAACAAAAATTTAATTAGTTTAATGACAAAACTGGCAAAAATATAAATGAGGCTTAAGGTATGTAAATCAATAAATCATCAGGTTTTAAGTGTTATTCAGTGTTAATGATTCATACGTATCTATTGTGACTCTGCAGAGTGTAAAAGCAGATGCAAATGTGTGTTTGTGGCTTGTTCATACTAAAAAGCTGCTACTGTATGACTTATTTAATATCACACTGACACTTTGTTTGATATCAGAGCTCAGCCAGACCCATTTGACTGCAGCCTGGAACATGTGGGACTTACAGTGAGGACGGCAGAGGAGATAACCACACACCAATGTTTTCTAGAGAGCCACAAAAAGTAAGTAAAAACTTTGAGCACCATTTCTATGCACATGTGACTTTTTTGCGTCTTTCTATCCCGTTACTTTGGTTTGCAGGTATCTCCTCTGCCATCTTTTCTCGTTTGTTTATCGCACAGACACACCCAAGTACGCAGTTTCACAGCAGCCCTCGGGCCTACTGCGAGGACACCGACAAAACATTTAAAACTGACTTACTGATCCTTTGTGATCAAAAGGAGAAGAAGCCACCTACAGCGAAACCACAGAGAACATTTAACACGGTCCGTTCATCAAAGGTTTAAGACTACAGTAAGTTACCAGTGTTTTTGAAAGCAGTGCATGGAAATAAACGTCACGCATCTTGGAGGGGGAAACTGATTTAGGTTAGGATTTTTTTTTAATGATTTACATTTTCTTTGGTTTAGTGATTCACATTTTTTTAATCTAAATACAATACTCGCATGTCCATTGAAAGAGATTTTGGTCACTCTAACAGCTCCTGATTCTCACAACGGCCATGACAAGACAATGCAAACAATTGCAACTTGGAGGCTGATGTTCGTATTTCTCCCTCACTCGTCTGCTCAATATTAGTCTGAAAAATATGACATTAATGCAGCAGTAGAATGAACACAACACACAAGCCTCTCCTTCGTCTGTACCAGTAATATTCAAATGGCAATTAGCACGCAGCAACTTTCGAAGCTAATGCATCCTGTAATGCAACTCTAGTGGAAGAGACCGAGGAAATCACTGTCAGTTTTCATCTTAGGAAATAACTGAAAGGCAGTCTTGCTGGATTTTCCAAAATATGTTCCATATATCTGTCGAAAACAAATAAATTTGACAGCTTTTACTTAATTTATACACGTCATGCAATTTTACTGTGTTAGAAATTCCTCCCACGTCCCTTCTGATTTGTCTCACAAAGCAACCAGTGACTGTAAGGACAAATATTTTGCTTTAAAAATATCTATTGTACTTACATGCATGTGAGTGTTGTGTTAAGATAGATTTAAAAAATAAAAGTGAAGCTGTGATTCGATGTGGACGAACTCAGCAGAGCAAACTAATGACTTTAGAGTCGCAGTGAGCGATTTAATCTCCATTGACTCCCATTTAATCTTCTCTTTCTTTTACATTTCACGGTAGAAGGAGCTTATTTGCTGACAGGGGAGATGGATGTGGAGATAAAGTGGCTGAGGCGGAGACCCGAATGAGAGAGGTGGCACATTTACCAGAAACTGTGATCTGCTTACATGCGCGCGCGCGCGCACACACACACACACACACACACACACACACACACACACACACACACACACACAGCTGTCAAAACAAGTCAAGTCATAAAGGCTCTTTTGCACAAGAGTTTTAGGAGAGAAAATTTGACATCTGCTGCTGCTTTTGTGCTTTATGTATGAGAGAGTGTGTGTGTGTGAGTGTGTGTGAGTGTGTGTGAGTGTGTGTGTGTGTGTGTGTGTGTGTGTGTGTGTGTATATGTGTGTGTTTGACCAAGTGGCCGTGTCTGCACAGGGCAGATGAATGGAAACATGCTGCACTTCCAGTTTCCACTCACACATAAATGCACACAGGCTCTCACACACGCCCACACTAAAAAAAAAAAAAAAAACTACAAAAATTAAATCATGTTGCTGTCAGACAAAAAGCTTTGAGAGGTCTGCTGCATTCAGTCGTCTTCTTTATATTTAAAGAATAAAACCACAGCATTGACCAGTCCTAGCAGACTGGTCTCTGCATTACATCTTTGTAAAGCTGCTGCTACCTGCTGCATTCACTGACCGTGGAAGGCGGTCCTGTCCTCAGATGACTTTAATCTGGTCTGGCAGCTCATTCAACATTACATGAAACAACCTTCCATGAGCGATAAATTATTATTAATTTAGATTCATGTTTTTCCCTCCTCACACATTGCAGAAGTCTACACTCACACTGAACTGCACTCTGTGCACACAAAAGTTCAATAAGGCTACAGATTTCTGGAAGCAAGTTTAAGAGATTCTGTCACACATACTGTGCACTGTAATTCCTTATAGTTTGACATTTTGGGTAATTTGCTTATTTCAGTCTTTGCTGAGTTAGTTGAGAAGCTCAATGCCACTTCCATGTCTGTGTGCTATATATGTTACAAGCAGCTGGTTAGCTTAGCTTAGCATAAAAACTGGAAAGAGGGAGAAGTAGCAAGCCCAGCTCTGTCCACCTGCAAGCACCTCTAAGCCTCAGTAATGTTTGTTTAATCCGTACAAAAAACTGTGTCAAGTGTAAAAACAATAATTTGTCGTTTAATGCAGCAAGTCTTTCCACTTCCATTACAAAATATGATATACGTCAGTGCTCTTTAAAACAACATGAAACATTGATCTGACGCCACCATCAGCAAGATCATATCACTTAAACTGTTACAAATCACTAGTGGAAAAAAATCTGTTTTATGATGTGACAGCACCATCGTTAGAATGTGGTTATGTTGGGGCGTCGGTGGCTTAGTGGGTAGAGCAGGCGCCCCATGTACAAGGTTCGAGTCCAGCCTGTGGCCCTTTGCTGCATGTCATCTCCTTTCTCTCTCCCCCCTTCGCACTTGGCTTTCCTGTCCATTAAAGGCAAAATGCCCCAAAAAATATCTTAAAGAAAAAAGAATGTGGTTATGTGTAGGCACAAACACGACTTGGTAAGAGTTTGTGTTGAATTGACTGTCATAACTGGTGCCATGTGAAATACATCGGTGAATACCCAGCTCATGAAATTTGAAGCTTTTACATGTCTTAAAAAGGCAGGTGCAAAGAAGCGGCTAAATGACGGTTGTGGACATTAAACATTATGACACCAAACATGAAAACTCATCTGCTCACTAGTCTGCCTTTACAGCCTCGTTGTCTTCACACTCACAAAAAAGTCAAACTTAAGTGCTCTTATTTGATAGGTCAGAGTGAACGGGGACGACATGCAGCAAAGGGCTGTGGGTAAGAATCGAGTCTGCAGCGAGGACACAGCCTTTGTACGTGGGGCGCCTGCGTTATAAGGTGAGGTAGTGGGCGCCCCAGTAATTTCTAATTGTAGTGAAGGTGTAAGGTTTGTGTGGTGGACTTCGCTGATAGCCTAACAGTTTTGTTTTTACTTCTGTCGATTGCATTTAGGCTCCAGAAATCATTTAAGTGTTCATTAATGAAGATCTGACTCCCTTTCTGTTCTCTCTCTACCACAACTGTCAGCCTCATCCCAGACGAGGATGACAGAGAATACAGAGAACTGATCCAGGGCTGGAATCCAGATCAGTGCAGTGACAGCTGACAGTAGGAGACTTAACACACTGATAGCTCTGTCCTGTGATGCTCCCTCAACTTGGTGGAGGTGGTGGGAGAAAGGAGAATGAAAGCCAAGCCAGCCTCCGTTATAGACAGCATGTCCCACCCCATGCAGGACACTGACAGCACCGGGCAGCTCCTTCACTGGCAGGAGAGATAATGCAGGTCCTTCCTTCCTGCTGCTGTCAGACGATACAACAACACTGCTCCCAGTGGACCACACATACGAAAACTGTGGACAATCAGTCATCACTCATGCAAAATCTGTATCTGTGTATACAAACTATGAATTATCTACACTTGGTACAATAATGTAAATACTGCCACTGTCTGTTTATCATTATATCTTGCTTTTAATTTGTTTACAATGAATCGCTCAGATGCAGAATCAGTATTGTTAAACTGTGCAATATCTATATTTCCATTCGGTCAATGATGTAAAATCAGCCATTCAGTCCGTCTCTTTATTATATTCAGCTTCTTTTTGATGCTTCCTTATTATATTGCTTTGTGTTTTTATACTATTTGCTGCTCACACTGTTCTGTTTTTGTACGCTTCACTTATTTAACGTACTTATATACTGCTTTGTATTTTTTTTTCTGATGCTTCCTGTTTGCGCTCTGTCCCTTTGCTGCAAATTTCCCTGCTGTGGGACAAATTAAGGATTATCTTATCTGATTATCTGTCTGAACAAATCATGCAGCACTCTTATTGCAACTTCATTGAGAGGGGGCACATGTCTCCCGCTATTTGTTCTCCCATCCATCCACCCCTGCCCTTTAACATCACACGTTACTTTAGCCTTTAAATAAATCAGACTGTACAACACTTGTCAAGGTAGGTACGAGCTTGATTTATATTTTCTGAAAAGCCAGTATTTTTAAGTGAGAAGATTCTCATCTGAAGGCAACAGTTGATTACATTTAGTGGCTTTGTTTACACGCCTGCAGTAACACCATAACTGCTGAGAGTCTGAGTAAGACTAAATGTGCTAATTATCCTCTTACGTTTGACATGTTGTCCTTGCAAGTGTTCCAACAAACTGACAGACAAAACACGAGCTGCTGTAATTAAACGCATGAGCAACTCGCTCACAATTAAATTACTGTGATTTGACCAGTCTTAACATGTGCGCACGTTCGTCAGAGTGCGCCAGACACTGGAGGTTACTGTGATATCGCTGAACTCCAGCTGATGCAATAATCACAGTTGTATAATCAGTGTGAGGTTTATGTGCGTCCTGCAAGCTGCTGGGAGAGGTTTGCCTACAGGGTTGCCAGGTTTGCCAGAAAGGGATTTCTTGGTTAAGGTTAGGAAAAAATTGTGGTTTGGGCTAAAATGAACAGATTTTTCTGGCAGAGAGCCCTCCGGGAAAACTTCTCCCATGTGTATCCTCCAACCACATTTTTTCCCTTGTAACCTTGATAAAAGTCCCAGTTTTACTCTCTTAATGCAATGTCACTCCACCCTCATCTGTACTTTCTCTAAATGCTTCGTCAGCTCCTGTTAGCAGCTGCTTTATAGCTCTTGGCATCGCTTCTGTTGCCAGGCAGTCCCTGTCTGTGATGTATAAAGCGCCAAACGCACGTTTACATACACATTCACACACAAACTTTACACACACGGTGACGTATGAGCTTCTGGTGTTGACACTAGCATTTCTGCCATGTCTGACGCCATGACACTTATATTATTGATCATTAGGAGCCTGTGATGAATGAATGGACTCCACTTTAGCTAATTAATCTGCGCTGCTGCAGCTGCACTCACTGTCAGTCAGCCGGCATGAGAGTGTCGGCTGAACAGCTAAAATGTAAACGTAGACGAGAGAGGATAACTGAAGGAGAAGAGAGGAGTGCGGGCCAGTTGCCAGAAGAAAGTGGTGACGTTTCTGCAAACCACGAATATACTACATTTGCACATGAGTACAGATTCTCGGGTGAACAGTCAGTCTGTTTGGAAGCTGATTCCTGAAGGAAAAAATTAAAACCGATAAGGAACAAAGCCAAAGTGTCTCTGGACTGATAGGTCAGGCTGTTAGACAACTGGTTGGAGGACCTAAGACTGTGGGTTCGATCCTTATCAAGGCTAAGTGAATTGAATTTTAAAGGCTGCTGTCCAATGGAGAAAGAGAAAGGCACCATGAAACACAGCTGAAGTGTGAACTCCAATAGCTCAGGCTGTTAAAGTGATGCTTGGAGAGTCAAAGGTTGAAAGTTCGATCCTTGTTCGTGGCAGGTGAATTTTAAAGTCTACTGTCCAAATGAAAAGGATAAATGCGCCCGGAGAAAAGGTCCCAGTGTGAAGGGTGTTGGTGGCGTGGTGGGATTGACTGTGGCAATAAGGTGCCAATGACCCAGAGTGTGGGTTCGAATCCTGCCCGTTGTCAGTGCCTGGAGCAGTCTCGCAGGAGCGGGGGGTTGAGGGGGCTGTGTCTCCCCCCCGAGTTTCTCAGAGGTAAAAACAGGGGGTTATGCAACAAAAACTTTATGATTTTCTGTCTCTAGATTCTTTTTGTGAAGGGTTTTACTCTCACTTTTGCCATACTGTACTACCTCACTCTTGCACCCTTACTTCCAAGTTTCCAGATTATTTTTGCCTTTCGAGTTTCCATTTAAACATCAGCCGGCTGTGGTGTTTTGTTGCATAACCCTGTTTGTAAAATCCGCAGTATAAGATGAAAACTTTTAAAGAACTCAGAGCATAGTATGCAGATAAAGTCATGGTGTGTGATTTTGGACGCCAACTGTGTGATGGATTTTTTTATACTCTAACTGATTTTTAGATCTAGGTTTTCTAGATTTAGGTTATGACTAAGTGTCACCCACTTGACAGAGCTACTGAAATGATCATGACCTTTAATATTGAATGATTTAAAAAAAAAAAAACAGATTAACCACAAAAAGAGAACTTGAGCAAAGCTGTTGCTGAAGAAATGGCATCAGTGTGGGTTGGACAATTCTCACCGAGAGCTAGAAACAAGCAGGCAACTGCAGAATTAAGGTAATGTCACGTAGGCTGGTAAACCACATTCACTGCAGGTCTGGGGCACTCCATGTTTTCACTGTTCAGGTCTGTGTTACTACTGCTATCATGTAAAACATCTAACTCCATCTCGCACTACTGACGCACAACTGAAACAACAGGAATAGTTAGATTTTGTCTGATAAACATGTTTGATACTGTCAACAAGACACTGATCAGTGGTTTACAAATTTGTAAACTCCTACCGGATGAGCTTTGCTGAGGTGGTTTCCCCACCGGTTGTCAGGATGGGTGAATGTGGTGGAAACCAGCCAGATAGTCCTGTGGTGAGACGGTTTCTCAATCCTGTGCCTGAGCTCTGCAAAGGAAGCAAAAATCCCCATTTTAACAAGCCATTTAGCCTTTTTTCAAACAAGCAAGTACATATCCATATAGAGTGTAAATTTACCTCTTGGTTCAAGATGGTATCTTTTTAAATAAGACTGATTGCATTTGCTTTTGCACATACACAGACATTCAGTGTGCAGTTGAATCAAAGCTCTACAACAGCGTGATACAGACTCCTAGAATTCTACGTACAAATAATGATGGCACACCTGTTTAATCTTATTGGACATAACGTGTTTGTATTGCCCTTCATCCGACAGTGATACTGTTCTGTAACAGGACTGAAGCATCCACTGTGTTACATTCAGCCATTGGGAAGTTTACGGCTTCAAAGAAAATGTTGCTCTCTTTGATATTATAATTTTCTTCGGCAGAATATGATATCACAATCTTTTCGGCTGACTCATGACTAGCTCCACACACACACACACACACACACACACACACACTCTTATTGAGAAATACCCGTTTCCATACGGAAATAGCTGCATGCATTTTTTAATGTGCACACGCAACCTGTTATACAACTGAGAACCGCTGCTAATCTGAGTTTACAGGCAAAAAAAATGCACGTTTTCTCACGGTGAACTGGACTGACCCCGTTTCCACCCCTGCAGAACTTTTCTAACTTGAATACCAAGATGCCCTCAGCGCTGGAATCAGTCTCACGTGTAGTGAAACCACTGAAAGACACTGGATGACTACATCTTGTTTCATAATTAAGTGAAACATACATGTCAGATACGTCTGTAGGTGTTCAGCAGCATGTGTAGATCCAATTATATGCTATATCGGAGTAAAAAGTCCTGCAAGCAAAGCCATAGTACATTTTTTATTTCAGTAAACCAGAAATATTTCAAATTTTTTAATCTTTAAATTTTTAACAATCTAAAACAGGCCAAGATAATGTTTTCTCATCCTGACAAAACATATCTCGTTCGCTCAGGCTGTTCAGTAATCTCGCAATAAGGCAATTGCTGGCAAATGTATCTGAATCTGCACTACGTGACCTCTGGCATCACTTTGACAACTGCAAACAGGTATTCAACAAACAGGGTTAAAAAATATGCACTGAGACAAACACATCTGTTAAACTTTATGCCGTGAAACGCGTGAAATTTTTTAAACGACGTAAAATAAATTTCACAAATTTCCCACTCCCACAGAGTTTAACCCCTCTAACCTTTCTACATGTTTCAAGGCCGGGAGAACTCTGGCTTTAGAGTCTGTGTTAAAGTGAATTCTTTTTTTTTTTTTTTTTTTTCTCACACTGAAGCTCACTCATCATTCACATGTGACACATGAGGCAATGTCTGAAAAGCGTCCCACACACAGCAGACAGATGCAAAGAGCCCTTTGTGTGGGCAGCAATTTAACTAAAGCTGAAGGCTGTTTGTGTGTGTATGAGTGTGTGTGTGTGTGTGTGTGTGTGTGTGTGTGAGTGAGTGTGTGAGAGAGAGAGACAGATACAGAGAAGGTGAAAGAGGATCTGATGTGGGTGGTCAACTTTTAGTCCATCACATCTCTTATCTTTCATTTTTTAAAAGATATTTATTCAAATTCATTTCAGTGATATTTATATCCTTTCATACACTTTTCATCTCCAGCGTGCAGCTCGGATGTTGTGCTGCTGCAGTGACACAATTCTCCCTCGAGGATTCACAATAAAAAAATAACCATGGACTCACTGTCGCTGCAGTACAGTACAATTTTGGCTGCCGTCCTGCCTTACATCTTTATACTAGCATACGGAGCTGTTCAGTGGTCACACCGAGATTTTGTTTTATGTTACCTCACAATATCTTGCGTTCCCAATATTTTTGCCGCAGTGGATAAAATTAAAATGACAGTGGCTGATAAAGAACTTAGATACACTATTATTGAATCCACAACTGAGAAATTCCAGTGTTACAGCAGTCAAGAGGAAAGAGTCAGATTAAAGATTTCAAAATTTAAAAACTTAAAAACTAGGCATGCAAAAAAAGTACAAAAAATACAAGAAACAGCAATAAATGATAATAATAATAATAATGAGCAGTGGATAAAAAGTGAGCAATGGATTAAGCTGACTGTCTGCGAATTTATTGTACTTTATGTTCATTCTCAGATCTCTATTACGCCCCTGTTATATCCACACACGTGTCCCCAGTGTCTCGCTCTCTCTTAAGTTCCCTGTACATTTTGTACCTGCAAAAAACATATTTACTGTAGTGCACTGTAATAAACTAGGCTTGAATTTCAAGTTTTCTTCTTCCTTTCAGTCTCATTCTTCTGCTCTCGTTCTGTTTCTTCCCACGCTGTTGTGGACAGACAGTCAGCTGATGAAACAACAGTGCCTGGGGGGTCACTGTCTGCATCAGCACGCACTTTTTGTCACAGCTTTCCAACCAGGGACCTTGCATTTAAATAACTTTAACCTTAAATGTCACTAAACATAACTTTATCCTCAATTAACCTTCAACCTAAACTTGAGTTCTTGTACTAAATTTACCCCATGACGACAGAGCAAAGACTGCAACGCTAAATCATAGTTCATGCATACTGTAAAGGTGTGAAGCGACAGTGTGTTGTTACAGTGCTGCGCAGCGAGTCAGGTTGACTCAAGATGACGAAGGAAGAGAGGAAATAAGCAGGCTATTGTTCACTTTGCACCTGAAATCTCACAAAACAGACGGCAGGTTTACAATCACAAACTGTGAATGCTGTAGTGTGAAATCTCTTGAATCAGCTTTTTTTCCTGATTCATCAGCGTCTGCTGGTTGTAGCCAAATTTGTTCAAAACAGCTGCTCTTACAACTCCACTGTCTTCTGTGAATTAACTTTTTTTTTTAAATTAATTCTAAAAAAGTAAGAATTATTTCTCAACCCAAGCTGCAGCATTGAAGTGTGAAAACTCTTAATTATCACTACTTATGTACTGCTGTAACATCCGTTAATGAAAAATAATGGTGAGACATAATTACTGCTATTACTACATGGCTTCCTGCCATCAGGGAGAAGGTTCCAGAGCACTTTGTGCCTGCTTCACCCAACTCATGAACAGCTTCATCCACCACGCTGTCAGGAAACTCAACTCCAAACCCAGCCTGCACTGCAGCCTGACACACACAAAACACACACACTCACACAACATTATCTGGACTCTGGACTATGTTACCTATATTAACTATTCAGTACAACTCAGCCAAAAGTGCCTTCAAACTTTAAAGCCCCACACCCAAACCTTACATCACGTAGAACTAGAGAGCAATCTTAACAAGCAGTCAGCCATCATCAACAGCTAGCTCAATGTTAGGTACAACAGCACTCTGTCATGTCCTCACAGTGAAGGTGCGTGTAGAGATTTCTACAACACATAGGCGACAGTTATCAAAACCAAAATGAGGGTTGAAATGTGCAATTGGAAACTAAGATTTAACTGGATGCTGTAATGTCCCTGTCAGGTGTGAAAATAATTGTTACAGGTGGTCTGTTACCCTGTGAAGCTACGACACTGTAGCACTCCCCTCTCCCTACAGGTGTGTGATGAGCACACTAATGTTGGGGATCTGAGTTCGGCAGTGAAGGCAGCAAAAGCCTTGACCTCTGACACCTCTCTCGCAAGCTCCTCACTTGACCTCGGACCTACCTCCCTTATAACCAGACCAACTGATTCTTAAATGTCAGCTTACCAGCATCTAAAGTTAGCAGCTAGGAACACACAATGTATATGATGATGACTATAGGCTAAAATACAACCCTCTGTCATCCTCCTGGCAAATTGCAAACAAGCCGACCTCACATGGTGTCAGAGTAATGGAGCAATACTGGGATGAGTCAATATAATCGAGACAAACATAATCAGTTGATTAATATCTATAAAGATATATTATGCAGGACTTGTTGGTTACTGTGTGTAAACGATATTGCAGAGAAAATCAAAGTGCCTGCCAATCCCAGACTGATTCTCATCCACAAAAGGCCTATTTACATGTTATTCTGCACTGTGTCCGTGATTTTGTAGCTTCCTCTTGGATGTGTGCTGATTACAGTCTGACACGTGGTCACTGCATTTTTGTAAAGAGTTTTTAAATTGTTTCTTACGGAAAATCTATCTATGTATAGTATGTCAAAAAGCCATAGTATAGTATGTCAAAAAAAGTTCCAGTATAGTATGTCAAAAAAGTCATAGTATGTCAAAACCGTCACAGTATAATATGTCAAAAAAGTCATAGTATGTCAAGAAAAGTTCTAGTATAGTATATCAAAAAAGTCATAGTATATCCAAAAAGTCATAGTTCAGTATGTCAAAAAAAAAGTCATAGTATAGTATGTCAAAAAATGTCACAGTATAGTATGTCAAAAAAGTCATAGTATAGTATGTAAAAAAAGTTATAGTATGTCAAAAACCGTCACAGTATAGTATGTCAAAAAAGCCATAGTATAGTATGTCAAAAAAAGTTCCCGTATAGTATGTCAAAAAAGTCATAGTATTGTCAGAAACGTCACAGTACAGTATAGTATAGTATAGTCATAGTATAGTATGTAAAAAAAAGTCATAGCATGTAAAAAAAACCATCATAGTATGTCAAAAAAGTCATAGTTCAGTATGCCAAAAAGTATGTCAAAAAAAAGTCATAGTATAGTATATAAAAAAAAAATTCATAGTATGTCAAAAAAGTCATAGTATAGTATGTCAAAAAATGTCACAGTATAGTATGTAAAAAAAAGTTATAGTATGTCAAAAAAAAAGTTCCAGTATAGTATGTCAAAAAAGTCATAGTATGTCAAAACCGTCACAGTATAGTATGTCAAAAAAGTCATAGTATGTCAAGAAAAGTTCTAGTATAGTATATCAAAAAAGTCATAGTATGTCAAAAAAGTCATAGTTCAGTATGTCAAAAAAAAAAAGTCATAGTATAGTATGTCAAAAAATGTCACAGTATAGTATGTCAAAAAAGTCATAGTATAGTATGTAAAAAAAGTTATAGTATGTCAAAAACCGTCACAGTATAGTATGTCAAAAAAAGTTCCCGTATAGTATGTCAAAAAAGTCATAGTATTGTCAGAAACGTCACAGTATAGTATAGTATAGTATAGTCATAGTATAGTATGTAAAAAAAAGTCATAGTATGTAAAAAAAACCGTCATAGTATGTCAAAAAAGTCATAGTTCAGTATGCCAAAAAGTATGTCAAAAAAAAGTCATAGTATAGTATATAAAAAAAAAATTCATAGTATGTCAAAAAAGTCATAGTATAGTATGTCAAAAAATGTCACAGTATAGTATGTCAAAAAAGTCATAGTATAGTATGTAAAAAAAAGTTATAGTATGTCAAAAAAAAAGTCATAGTATAGTATGTAAAAAAAGTCATAGTATGTCAAAAACTGTCACAGTATAGTATGTCAAAAAATCATAGTATGTCAAAAACGTCATAGTATAGTATGTAAAAAAAAGTCATAGTTCAGTATGTCAAAAAAAAGTCATAGTATAGTTTGTAAAAATAGTCATAGTATGTCAAAAAAGTCATAGTTCAGTATGTCAAAAAAAGTCATAGTATAGTATGTAAAAAAAAAAGTCATAGTATGTCAAAAAAGTCATAGTATAGTATGTCAAAAAAAGTCATAGTATAGTATGTAAAAAAAAGTTATAGTATGTCAAAAACCGTCACAGTATAGTATGTCAAAAAAGCCATAGTATAGTATGTCAAAAAAGTCATAGTATGTCAAAAAATGTCACAGTATAGTATGTCAAAAAATGTCATAGTATAGTATGTCAAAAAAGTCATAGTATGTCAAAAAATGTCACAGTATAGTATGTCAAAAAAGTCATAGTATAGTATGTCAAAAAAGTCATAGTATGTCAAAAATGTCACAGTATAGTATGAAAAAAAAGTCATAGTATAGTATGTCAAAAAAGTCATAGTATGTCAAAAAATGTCACAGTATAGTATGTCAAAAAATGTCATAGTATAGTATGTCAAAAAAGTCATAGTATGTCAAAAAATGTCACAGTATAGTATGTCAAAAAAGCCATAGTATAGTATGTCAAAAAAGTCATAGTATGTCAAAAATGTCACAGTATAGTATGTAAAAAAAGTCATAGTATAGTATGTAAAAAACTGTCACAGTATAGCATGTTAAAAAAAGTCATAGTATAGTATGTCAAAAAAAAGGTCATCGTATAGTATGTCAAGTGTACATGTGTATGTCTTTGTTTATTGTTGTTAAAAATCATTAAAGATACTATTGGAAGAAAAAAATAATCAAAAGATTAATTGATAAAGAAAAAAAAACATAACTTGCAGCTCTATAATCTAATTACTGAATTTGAAATCGTAATCCCTCACATTTATAATGCTGAGAGAAGTCAAATATAACGCACTGAGTGGCTTCTCCTGTCACAGATTTTTGATTTTCATGAGACCAGCCAGTAAATTCTAGCACCCCAAATCCATCCTGAAACCTGCTATAAATGTAGCAGAGAAATCTTTAATCTGCCTTCAAAGTGAGCCAACAGTATGATTCCTCTCTAAAAAATTATACCCGCTTTAATGAACCCTTTGTGGTGTTCATTAGGAAACCACCTGAGCTCTCCTGTGATCTCAATCTGCGGAGGTGCCAGTTCATCTACGTCTTTTCACAGACTTTTAACACATGTAAATTTTGGTGACAGTAATTTCCGTCTTGTAAAACCTGTTTTGGCACATAAACACTCTGTGAATCTGATTTAACATGACTCATGGCACGTGGAGCCAGAGAGCTGCGTTACCTGTCGATGTCCTGACAATGATTAAACTGAGGCAGGAACCAGTCAGGTATAACTCACTGCTGTCCTGTTATATCATCCACTCCCTTTTCATGCATTATGACATAACACAGTCCAATAGCACGACAACAAAAACAACAGCCTCACAAATGCCAGTACAAACAGTTCAGTACAACACAGTGCAGACAAACAAGCGTAAATGCCTCAGGGACAGAGGATATCACCGACATATTGGATTTCAAAATGCAGGTGTTCTGTAGTTGTGTCCGTCCTATTTGGTGTCAGTACAAGCTCCTGTTAGCTATACATCGTGTCTATGTCAACAAGAGATATACATTACTCCACACTAGACACCCACGGTTTGAAAATGACACATGAATCATACATTGTTCACTCAGATTGACTCAGCTCATGGATGGATTTTTGAACAGGCAGCACCGGGCACCTAAAGCATCAGGGCCTCCCTGGCATTCACCTGCAAAATGTCACTCAAAGAGCTGCGTACTGACCAGGAAGAGTCTCGAAATGACCAGAAACAGATGCAAAGAGACACTAAATGACTACAAAGTGACAAAAACTACCATAAAAAGAAGCACAATTACCCCAAAGACACACAATTTGACTACAAAGAGAATCCAAACCACAAAAAGAGGCATAACAACTACAAAGAAACACAAAGTAACAACAACAAAACGAGGCCAAAACCACCACAAAGTCTGCGTGTCTTGATCCTCTGTAGGAGAGTTGGCGGCGTCTTTTGCACATCTGTGCCCAGGAGCCGATTGTCTTGTAATCCGGCCGTGACTCAGCTGTATAAGAAGCCAGAGCCAGGAAGTGATTAGTATAGCTTACCATGAGGACTGCTAGCAAGGCTCTGTCCAAAGGTGAATGATCTTCAGTGGTCCGGCACAAGAAAACACAACTTGACATTTGTGGACTTCGCGCTTGGTGCGGAATGAACAAATAGGATCTCATCTGATGGAAACAGACATCAAGTAAAGCCACTATCTGATTTAGAAAAGCATAACTTGATGCTTCTGGTGTTGCTACTGCCTGAAGTTCTCATGACAACAGGAAGAGAGGAATCACAATTCAGTGTTGTTGAGCTCAACTGGTGGATGATTCATGACCTCCGCCTTCACCAATACATCTTTTCTGCTGGAATTTCAACTCTTCAAACGATGAAGACATGACTAATAAGCACAACAGTTAAATGACACACAGTCTCCACAGCGATAGTCTCTAGGCAAAGTTATTCTTTCTAACGTGAACTGGGTTTATAACATTTGACAGTGAGTTTGGCTTTGTTGCATTTCAGGTAAAACGAGCAGATCACAAGCACCTAACAGAGAGTTTTATTTGTCGCATGCCTCACAAGATAAGAAGTAAGTGTGTGTTGTTCCAGGCGAGACACGTGCTGAAGAGGATGCATCCTTTTCTACAGTAAGCTGAGGCTGTGTGCGAGCGCAGAGGCCTCCAGTAAAAATAGCATGTTGGCTGGTAAACAAAGCGGCTTCAAAAAGGAAGTGAGAGGTTTAATATCAGTGAGTCGCTGAGGCGGCAGAGCACAGGGAAAATCCAAAGTCAATGTGTTTCAATTCTCAGTACATAACTGTACTGTAGCATATTTACATTTAGCTGAGGTTCCTATACAGGTCCCTGGCAATGACTACAATAACACAGTGATTCCTAGAACAGCAGCAAGCAGTGATGAGCCTCTGTGACTAAGCTAAAGATGTGACTGATATTCCTGGGAACCTGCAGGGTTCAACAACGCATATGTACGAGTCAGAGCAGTGCTGCGTCTTATCTGTACGCTGCGCTGCCTCTGTTTACACCGCCATGTGCTGCCCACAGTTTTATCATCGCTAAACTTTGGACTCACACACTGTAACATCAAGACGACAGAGACAAAATATTACAGTCTGTCTGTTTTTAACGCCCACTCATGTTCACTCATGTTTTCAGTGTCTCTCACTTGATCATACTGTACATCTAGTTATTGGAACTTAAAGGGGCTCCAAAGCAGTGGTTACAGTGGTTTGGCACTTGAATGCAAACATGCAAGAGTAGATCTAAAACAGAAGAGTCAAAGTTGAATCAGCAGAGACTGTAGCCCCTTTTACACTGCCTGATTTCCGTGAATGTTGGGCTGTTTTGTCGGCAAGCTGCGAGCGTTTGGACACACAGAGGCGGAATGGCGAGTTGATCCGAGGTGCCCAATTTTCCGCCTCGTAGGGTAGACATAATGGCAGAAACCTTTTAGTTTAAACAGACCGAGGCGGCTGTCCGCAACGGGAGGGGCTGTTGAAGACTTGTGGGAGGAGCTGTTGATGACGCCGCACTTGCAAGCCACTGGCGGTGGATAAACAGGAAACAGCTGATTAGCGACTGAATTAGTGAGCAGCTAGTAGCAAGAGGGAAACGCAAACCTGACAGACACTGTAAAGATGAGCAACTGGGGAGACAAGGAATTAACCGTCTGATTACGGGGACGGTGAGGAACGGGCTGACTTATGAGAGAATTGCCGAAGGACTGACCAGCCGCGCCTTCCCTCCCACGTCACTGCTTACGTCACACGCTGAGCTACACGTTTTGTTACTTGCTCACGCCCCCCATTGCCCTGAAAAAGGCGCATTCTGTATAAACAAAAGTAGGTAGGCGGCATTTTGCTGCACTCCCTGCTTTTGTTTTTATACTGCCAATGCTGAAAAAAGACTGATTGGGATTCCCTGCAAATTTGCACAATTCCTGTTTAAAAAGGGCTTAAACTATATATCATATGGGTCAAGCTAAGAAGAAATGACCATTGGACCCCACATTTCCCATAATGCAACTGAGTGGTGTCTTTTCATCAGACCCACACTCTCAGTCTTGAGCACTTGCGTGTGCAGTCACGCAGCCAGAAGGGTCTTACGACACCCACTGGTCTGTTAAGAACGCTGTGATCAGCACAATAAATGCTCGTTAGCATCGGGAGCCGTTTCGTTTGGTTTCGCTTTCACTTTTGTGAGACTACGTGGTCAAATCTAGAAAGAGTCTATCCCAGCTGACACTGGGTGAGAGGCGGGGTTCACCCTGGACAGGTCACCAGACTATCACAGGGCTGACACATAGAGACAGACAACCATTCACACTCACATTCACACCTACGGACAATTTAGAGTCAGCATTAACTTGCATGTCTTTGGACTGTGAGAGGAAGCTGGAGCACCCGGAGAAAACCCACACTGGCACAGGGAGAACACGCAAACCCCACAGTATATTCTCCTAAAAAAAGTAAGTCCCGGGATGTAAAACACATATATATTTTGCACAGGACACAAACCCTGTTGTTTAACCCAGACATGACCTCAACCGACCTCCCTATACAGACTTTCTTGCTCTTTATTCTAACGTTAGGTCATCTGGCTTCCTCTGTTTTCCACATAACTGTTAACACATCCTTTCAATGTGCTGATTACGACATTCTGAACACACTGGTCCTTCTAACCCAGTGGTTCCGAACTGGTCCACTCTGAATGCAACACAAATAACTCGGGAACATGTCGACTTTGTGGAAAACACTCCATTTTGAAGTATGGTGAATTTCCGGCACAGAGCTTTTATTTTGAAGTGCCGTTTCCTGCTGTAGAATGAGTGGATAACAGACAGCTACTTCCCAGACACAGCAGACTAGCTCGATGACATGGCCAAATGCAAGTATGACGCCGCACACATTAAACTGTGTGGACCTTGAACTACTGACTAAGGAGAAATCTGGACTCTGTGGCTGCAGCAGTTGGGAATCACCGTTCTAATCCTTATCTACGACATGCTATGATAACAGCTCAAAACACTCCGTCAATTAAGTGATAAACTGGGTGTCATAAGGCAAGTGTGTGTGACACAGGAACTAGAATTAACACCTTTTGGTTTTATGCCTCCGTAAACCAGTCGAGTTACAGCTTACATGTCTGTCCACACTCACATGTAGCGGTGAGGCCAGTCAATGTTTCAAATATGGATAGACACCCCAGATTATATTTTATCCTTTCAGTCATTAATTTTCTGAAACATGACGCATCCAGCCACAGCTGTTGCCGACACAGAGATATAAAAATACCAACACACAGTCCACTGAACCCGTACTCGATGCACACTTGATTTCTCCATCTGCAGTTAACTCAGCAGCCACAGCTACCCTCAGCACAGCTTATAAAACTATACTTGAAAAATGTATCCTGGCAAACCTGTACATACACAGACAGATGTGTAGGAGAATAAGTTATATGTCAAAGACACAAGAATCCTGCACTATGTTGACGCCGTACATTTCAGTGCATCAACCTTCAATAAGCATTAATAATGACAACAAATCCTCAGACAACATAAAGTATATACTGTTTATATGTTTCCAAAAGCAACAACAAAACAGCAAAGTCAAGGAACAAAACAATCCACCATCCAATTCTTGATCACTTAGATTAGTTATCCTGTGGAAAATCTCTATATATAGGAGGACTTATTGTCACGTCTATTTCCTGACAAAGGTTGTTGGACTAAAACGTAGCTTTTCAGTTAATTTACTGCAACTGTTGGCAGTTTCTTTCATAAAAGCACTTGTGTGTGTTTATTTATCGTAAGCCATGTTTGTGAACTATTAATACTTGAATAAAAAATGTTTAAAAAAACCACCAAGATAATAAAACTGCAAAGTGTCAGTGTCATTGAGTGTTAATTGCTTAATGAGGCCCATTTGATTCACTTTACATGCACTACATTTGCACATACTGTATGATCAGCTGCTGTCCTTGTAAGACATCTTGAAAAATGGAAATAGTCTGTCCCATCGTACTGTCAGCACTATTCATATAAAATGAACTATTTGTGCAGTTACACACGTAGCAAAGCACAGCACATCAGACATGGTGAGATCTATATTTAATGTAAAATGAGTTTGACTGAGGGAGATACTGGGTTTGGATTCAATATGTTAAAATGTACAGATATTCAGACAAATTCAATTTATGTTAAATAGTATGATGTAGTTCGTGAAAGAGTCAGCAGTTTAAACCAGGTCAGGTTTAAACAGCAGCAGTCACGCCACGTCGTCTAAATGTTTATAATATATGAAAAGCAAACATCAGCTTTTTGTCATCAGGCAGCTCGGTGTTAGCACTGCAGCGTGACGTGACGTGACGTGAGTTTCCTTCCTTCCTTTTTCATGCTGGGGAACAAGGACAAAAATTATAAAAACGTGGGAGGAAAAATGTGTAAAATTATTATTATCGTTGTTATTATTATTATTATTATTATTATTATCATTATCATTATTATTATTATTATTATTATCATCATCATTATTATTTGCATGCATTTTGTGATGCCTTACAATAATTCTGGGACTGTGACGAAATATTACCAATCACTTCACTTGAATTGTCTTCACCTGTCTAATACCGGTCAACAATGCATGTTATGCTGCTCCCATGGTTGCTATGGTTACAAGATTACACATTAAAGTCTTCGGCAGGATGCAGGTTATTAACTTCAGGCTCCGTCATCAGTGTCACTTTACAACGTGTGTGTGTCAACGACCTAAAACTGACTGACTCGATGTGCGATATCAGCTCATGATCACACACACGCGCGCGCACACGCACACACACACACACACACACACACACACACACACATACACACACACACTGTACTGTTGTGAAGAGCAGTGTAAGTACTGACAGAATAAATATATAATATTAAGAATGAGCCAAGGTTGGGGTTAAAGATCTTAAGATGTTGTCGTGGCATATTCTTCACATGACAATATTTGACTTTCAGGCTACAGATTGCATACAGGTCAGTATAAACCTCATCTAAGTTTTTATATGACACAAGACAAGGATAACGTAAAAATTTAAATCAGAATCACAGTGTGTCCTCTGCCTCACAGCCACAGACAATTGTGCCAGGAGGAAAGCATGAAGCAGCGTCTGACACAGACCCCCGGCAAACTTAGCCGGTGCCACAGTCTGCACTGCACAAATCTGTTGCTGCCGCTGCCCACTGTCCCACTGCGACCGCTGAGTTCAGGTTGCTACAGCTGCTGACTGAAGGTCCGTCCCCGGAGCCACAGTCCACCCTCCCCTAAATAGTCCACAGCTGCAGGGAGCAAGTTGCTGGGACGAAGCTGGCTTATTCATGTCTCATTTGTGGACTGATAAACAGGAGACAGGAAGCTACTATGAAATTACATTAAATAAATCAATGTATGGGAAACACTGTGCATGAAGCATGTGATCATCTGGTGGGGAGAGCTGCAGGACAGAGAGGG
Source organism: Epinephelus cyanopodus (assembly GCA_026686955.1). NCBI lineage: Eukaryota > Metazoa > Chordata > Actinopteri > Perciformes > Serranidae > Epinephelus > Epinephelus cyanopodus. The sequence continues at coordinate 32,620,950 of CM048930.1, forward strand.
GAGAAGAGAGCTATCAGAGGAGGATGTATTTTTTTTTGTTTGTGCGTCTTTCTTGCCTTTTCCAGAAAGCTGCCAACCCATAGCTGTAGGAGATCTGATAAATAACACAACACATTACTTCAGGTGAAAGAAGAAACCGAGTCACTATAACATGATAAGTGACACTGCACAAAAGTGAAACTGAAAGAGGACAAAAATCTTGTTACTATCATCAGGCCCCAGATCAGGTCGAGGCTCTACGCATTAGCAAAAAAAAAAAAAAACAGGCGACAACATAGCTTCTCCACTTCAAGACTACTTCCTGTAAAAATCCAGTATGAGGACAAACAAAAAAATAATGTTTCGTAATATGATAAAAACTGGCAGCTTGTCAAATGGTGTAGGCCATACAGCACAGGAAATACACACACACACACACACACACACACACACACACAAAGTTTTAAATGTCCTATTTTAACCCAAAGAGTTCTTAAACTATTGCGGTTTGTTGACATGGACATTACTTCCTCCTTGTTCGAGAGGGCGACCTACAGACGTCTCGGCTGTATGTGAAAAATAATAATTATTTGTATGTTTTTCTTTTCCTCTGACCTCATTAAAAACAAATACGTATGATAGCACTGAAGTGGTGACTGCCCCCACCCCACCATAAAAAACTGCGCATTTAATAAGGTCAGCAACACGTGGAAATGACCATGAAGCTCTGTTAGATCAAAAAAGAAAATATTCAATGTTACAGTGTGTATGTTGTGTGAGCCCTGTGGGAACAAGTGCACAGTATGTTTTAAAATGTACACTGTCGACAAAACTCTAATTATAGAGATCAAAACAGTCTCTAAACCTGAACAGGAGTAAGCCGTCATTTTCTGTAACAGACTTATCAGTGCAAGATCATGTCTGTCAGCAGTTTTCATAAACGTAGGATGAGTATTGAAGTGCTGAGTATGTTATGAGATGTTAAAGATGGCCGAGGGACCCCAAACACAACAAACACTAATATCAACAAGAGCGTATCTGAAATATTAATGATAAAAGAAAGTCAACAACACAGTAGTAAGTAACTTAGTTCCTGAAACATTGACTTGTGGGTCATGTGAGGCTCACTTGACGTCAGCAGAGCATCACGTCCGTCCGACAGGATGAAACAGCGTCTCTCTGTGCTGCACCAATGTAAGTGATTATCTTAAAGCATGAAATCTTGTCATGTGCCTCAAACGATAAACAGTCTCTGATTTGAATGTGTAAATGTCAGCCGGGATGGACGCTGAGCAGCGAGAAGAGGGAACAAGCTCTTTCACATGCCCGCCTGCATGCAAATTAACACACACACACACACACACACACACACACACACACAAGCTACATGTTAGTACATGAAATATGGTGCACACAGAGGTACGTATATAAATACATGCACATGCAGATGGATGGCGAATTAAAGAAAAAGTCAACATGAAGTGAATTAGTGTCGCCACAACAAGCTTCACTGCTGCTCGGCATCGATTCTACACATCAGTGAAACTCCACTGAAGAGATCGACAACATTCTTCCACAAGATATTCCCTGAATTAATGTTGTGATCAAGATCTGGTGGTTAAGACGAGCAATAACATGACTCATATAATTTTCATACCTATCAAAACACTCAGTGACCCTGCATGCCACGAATAGAAGCATCTTAATTCAGTGGGGTTGCAAACTGCTGTAATTTCCTCTAATATAATTAAACTTTCCACTGTCACATTCACATCATTTTGTCCAGATAAAAATAAATGTGTCACAGTTTTTACGGTAAAGCTCGAGCTTGTTGTGTCTGACACTGGGTCAAAGTAACCACCACTTTGTTTGGCTAATTAGCCGACAGGAATATATGTGAAAACAAACATTAACTAGCAGTAACGGCGGGTCAAAACAATCCACTCATCCTGATTTTCAACCCGGTGATTTTAGTGTTGAGTGTGTGCAGAATTTTCCTTTGTCACTCGTCTGTATCTGCAGATAAACAAGAACACACACACTCATAGAATCACATGCACAGTCAGAAATAAATACACACGTGCTGGCATATGTGTGTGCACATAATAACAACAATAAAATTATTATTAGTATGAATAAAAACTGCACACACATTATGCACACATGCTCTATACAAACACAATTACACATGTACACACACCACCAACTGACAGCAATACGTATGCGTATACACAGATTTGCACAAATTAATGCATGCAAAACACACACTCACACACAGCTGAGAAAACACCCACTTATAGAACCACACACGCAGACGGAAATAAATGTACATATTAACAAACACACGCAGCTGTAACCTGTGTTCACACATATTAGTAGAAATAATAATTATATATGCACACACACTGTACACACACATACATGTGGACAAAGACATGGAGACACATAATGCATGTAGAAAGACAAACTGGCAAAAATATGACATATACAAACACATACTGCATGTACACACACAACTGCAGAAGTACACACACTACCAGAAGCACACACACAGTTAGAAATAAATGTATATATTTCCTATGCAAATACACAAGTAGACTCATTCACACATAATAGTAAAGTATATGTAATAATTATATATACATACACACTGATAGAACACATACAAATAAATGCACATTAACACAGTATACACACACACACACACACAGTCAGATATAAACATGTACACACACACACACACAGTACAAATAATTCCACATAAATACTGTTTGCACACACACACACATTAATACAACTGTATGTAAAAGTACACACACTGTCAGACACAACACACACAAGGAGACACAACATATATACACACTTATGCATATGCGCACACACTATAAACACACATGCATCCTGACAAACGACATAAACACAACTGAATCACACACACAGTCAGAAATAAACACACACAAGCTCACAAATGTCCTGCACATATATAGTAGCTGTATTATTATTATTATATATGTAATAAGTACACACACATTTGCACACGAGCATGTGCACACTGTGTGAAAATACATGCAAATAATTACTGTATGTACAAATACACACTCACACAGCCCCAAAAGCAACAAATACAAAAACACACATACACAGATAGACATTTAAGCAGGTATACAGTACAGTATATACCCACACATTGTATGCATACACACACAGACTGAAATATACACACAGATCAATAGGTATCTGTGTACATAAACACACACACACACACACACACACACACACACACACACACACACACACACACACACACACACGTTAGTGAGATGATTAGTCAAACAGTCGTTGATGGCAACAAAGTGATGCCACCCACGGACTCAGAGCACGCAACACTGCCTGACTGAAACCATAAACATGCTTATATTTACTCATTGTCTCCTTTTAGATCAGTGTTTGACATTTAATTTCTTAAACTAACCACTGTGCAGAAAAGCATTGTCAGAAAACCCCTTTAGGCAGAAAATCAGGGTCATAATTTGGATTGGGGATTAAATTTAAAATGAGTAACAATGTCCCAACTGCAGAGTCAAATATAAAATACAGTAACAACTGTACTGGAGCTTTTTATAATTCCTGAAACAAAAAAAAAAAAATCACAAGACTAAAAGGAAACATTTGACTAATCACCTGGATAATGAGACAAAGAAAAGTCACAGTAATTATAAAGCTCTTTGACAAAACGTCCCAAATTTAATTTTAACACTATGATTAAAATGCCAAACTGCATTTGAGCCATCAAAAAAGGAAATGTACTCAACACCACGACAGTCAAATCAACAACAAGACCAAAACAATCATCCAGAATCATGAATTAAAGTGCAACCACAGTGATCACAAGTGGGTCATCAGTAAAAGTAAATATTGTCAACATCGTGCGTACAGGACGGGGCGTGCAATATTGTTGGTGTCATTTTGAAACCGCTCGTTTCAGTCATAAACAAGAAAGGCATTATCAAACAGGCACATATACGACAGGAGATGTGAAATAGAAAATATAATAAACATGCAAACGCTTGAGAAATACTAAAAGTGAGTCAAACGGTGTTTTTAGATGACTGTGTGATCCTGGAAATTATCACTCTGTGCTCCCAACAGCAGGAGTTTTACTTTGAACTTGTCGAGAGCAGTTAAAAAAAAACACTGCACCCTGATAATATTCAGCCACCCTCATTTCACTCTTTTTTTTTCTTCTTCTTCTTCTTTTTTTTTTTAAACATGCATTTGTTGTTGCTGAAAAGGTTAAAAGATTTTTTTTTTTTTTCCAGTCGAAACTGAGTGGGTTGTCAGAGAACCGAACATTTCACAAGGCAAATTTCCCCTGGTGCTCTGGTAATATTATCACTCCAAAGCATCATAGTTTCAGTATGACTTATGGATTTATTTATAAGAAGAAAACAAGTCTGACACCAATTAACACAAAATATACTCACAGGTTATGTGTCAGTTTGAGCAGCACATTTTGAAACTGACATACATCTTGAAAAACAAAATTGACACGAATAAATGTCATGTAAGAGTCTCGGTATCTGCCTCACTTTCAATATGACCAATCATTTTGTAGAAAAAATTTAAGTGTGGCAGGGTTCATATTGTAGAATTTATATTGTTTAATTTAAAAAACAAGCTTAAAATATATTGCAGTGCATGTAGGAGCTATAATTTAAATGTCAGAGTGGAAAAACACAGTGCTGTAATATTATCTAACACACTAAAACTGTTTTTAAAGCAATATTAAGGTGAAGCAGGGCACTTTCAGAGGTGTAGATTGTAACCTATAAAAGAAAATAACCGTTTACTAACATTTAACACCACTCCACCCACCACTCAGAAGTTTATATGTCACCTTTAAAGGATCACCGATCAAAGTAATTCTCATTCTGATTCAGAGTTTCACTATTACTGCGAGTTTTATTTATTAAAAAACACAAACCCGAAGCAAGCAAACCACGCTCTGTGCACAAGTCGAGCTCCAAATAATTACTTAGCACTCTTTTACACACCAACATCAGCAGTTCAACTTTGCTGTTCACACTCTGACACCGTGATGAACGTTCAGGGGCCTGTGACTAAAAACACCAACTAGCCGACTACAATTTTCTAGAGTCCCGCTAAAGGAGTAAACACGAAGTCAAATCAGAACTAAGGTGGACAATTTTTCCCCAGAGCAGAGCCGGGGTTCGTCTCTGTGGGATGTAAACAGCCGTCGCTGGAGACGATCGTCCCACCGACCTATTTCACAAAAGCACCTTGAAAAACATGACATAATCCAGCATGACTGTGTCGACTAAAAATATGATGGGGAGTCAGATCAGCTTTACTCTGCGTCTTTTACTATCAAAATTAGTCAGAGAGAGCAAAGGAGAAGACGTCGAGGCTGGGCTTTGATGCGATCAAGCGCGGTGTGTGCGTTTCAAAAAGTGAAAAGGAAGCTGAGAGGATGAGAGAACGGTGGGTAGAGGAGCTGAAGTGCTTTTCCTCTTTCTCTGACGCTGATATTTTTAAGTTGAAAGACGGGGAGAAAATGAAACAGAGAAGGGCGAGAACGCAGCAGAAAATATAACAGGAAGGAATAAAAAAAACAGGAAGATTTAACACAAATTAAAGCATTTGTAAATCTATTTATTTCTGAATTTGAATAAATAAAAACAGACTTAAAAACAGCCCTTATTTGTCTTCAAATCAGTTTGAGAATATGAGCTCAAATTTACTGTGCTCCATTTTTGTGTTAAGAAAATTTTAGGTGGAGAGACAGACTGAAAATAAAAAGAAAGCAAAGTGAACAAAAGGGGTGTAAGTTGAATTTTAAAACAGGTAAAACTACCGAAAAGAAATGTGGGAGTCTTTTGATGTACGTGCTGAAAAGGTTTGTCATAAATTCTGCATTATTTTCTTAGTCATAGTTTAAATTTCACTCTGCAGCGTTAGTTTCTAAAACGTGGGTTCAGTCTGAATCATGTCACCTTTAATGCATCATCGATCAAAGTAGTTCTCTTTTTGATTCAGTTTCACTGCGAGAGGAGGAATAGAAAAGTCGCCTTTTTCTCTCTTTTGTGTGCTTCTGAATGTTTTGAAGCAGAAACAACGAGAGAAAAGTGAAAGAGAGACATGAAAAAAAAAGGAGAGAGAAGAGAGGCACGTTGGTTACATTGTGGTGCGTGTAGACCTGCTGCAAATAACAGCTCAGTTGACAGAGAAATGTGGGAGGCTGCACAGACACAGAACAAAAGTCCGTAGGAGAGATGTGGCCTACAAACACTAACGTCTCCATTTTGAAGTGAGATGTGAAAACGACAGCACCATCTGTTGAAAGTGTTGAAGTGGTGAGGAGGGAACCAATTATAACCAGGCCTCAGACACCTCCACACTAACTGAACTTATCTTAACTTATAACTACAGGAGTACAAAAATTATTTCTTCTGCTTTTTGAAAAAAATATAATTTAAGTCTTTCTGGTGCATCATATACATCAGCTGCATTGTTTCCTGAATAATGATATAAATCAATTCATGCAGTAAAGGTGGAAATAGTGATTTAAGTGCGCTCTGAATCATGTGGTAGATTAAGGACTAAATCAAGTGGTTTGAACTTTACACATTGTGACTAATAACATGTCCCGCCTGAGTGCCAGTGGTGTGAAAAAAGACGCAGAGAAAGTCAAGCTCGGAAAAACTACGCAGAGAAAGTGCATGAGTAATCCTAACTCCTCGCCTCGAACGCTGCCATCATGGCGCCCTTGAGCAAGGCACTTAAACCTCAAATCATGCTCTACATATATTTTGACACTGTTGGTCTGCTGCTGCTGCGGCAACTGTCACAATACAGCGTGTTTAAATGACTGTCAAGCGCGGTGTGGCTGCAAATCTGGAAACTTCGCCGGGGTGAGTATGTTGTGTGTAGAATCTGTATTGTTCAGAGAGCTGCTTTGTCACAGAGTGAAAGGCCAGAGTGTCAGACATTTCCCTGAGCTTTTATTGTCATCATGCACAGCTAACATGCCACCACATTTTCAGAACTTTTATTTTGCTGAGGAGCCACGACCTAAAGGATCACAAGAGCATAAACAGACTTAAAGAAACTAGGCCACGTGCACAGAAGCAGTCTGCTGGTGTGAAGGATTTATTAAACATTTTACCTTGATTACTACTAATGAAAGATAATTTGGTTTTGTTTTTTGCCCTCAGAGTTCACTGACAAGGATTTATACGCTCAACAATTCAAGCTGGGATATTTTTCTCTAATGACAGACTGCATATCTATAATTGAAGGAAACACACACTGATTAACTATTTTCTTGAACCTCTTTCATACCGTGTGGCCTTTATAAATGCTGTGTTGTCGAGAGCTGCTGTGAGGAGGCACTTGTTGCTTGTTGCTGGGCGCTTGCCCGTCTCTTTCTTTTTTAGAGCCATGCACTGTTCATATTCTGTAACGTGACTGTGCTCCAAGTGCTGAAACAGACTGTTGGTATTACCTGTGGTCGCTAAAACGGTGTTAACATTTGATTTCTTTCTGTTCGGTATGGTCTCCACGAAAGCCAAAATGTGTCTGAACGACGGACAGGATATTTCTCTTTGGTACGAGCTGCTCAACCTGCTCAGTTGACTCGGTGTTTGAGTTCTCCTCCGTGCTGCTTCCAGGTCACGGACTGGACGGGGCAGAGTCAAGTGACTACACATGCAGTAGTACGTTGAACACACACACACACACACACACACACACACACACACACACTGGGGAAAGTATTAACAGAAATAAAAAGAAAAACGGAATATCAACATGGGTCTGAATGTCCGTTTCGATTAATTGTCCAGCCCTATTTATCAGTAAACACAGCTAATCAGCGGGCCAGTGTTGGCCTGCAGATCACCAGTTGAGAAGACTTGGTCTAAAGCATGTCCACTACATTTGACTAAAAATCTCACAATGTTATAAAGATGCTTTGCTTTTAAAAACGATTCAACGTTCCCTCTTTGTGCACAGGTCATGTTTACCCAAGATATCCAACCAGCATTTGCTCCGGCCCGAACAGGCTTTATCTCTGTCTGCTGTGGTCAACCTTCGCAACGGGAAAAGTCAAGTTGACCTGAATACAGAGAGTGGGTAAAGTTAATGACAGTGAATGCATCATATGAGTTAATATCTGCCTTACCGTAGAGAACAATATTTGCTTCTTTTGTCTTTTATAAAAGGACTAAACATGTCATAGGACCTTGACACTGTTGAAATAAACTACAAGCTCTGGTTGTGTCAGAGGGACCTTTCTGTTTTTTGTTTTGTGTTGACGTTCTTAAATTACACCGGGTAGTAATACCACAAAATGATGATTCACAAGTGTCCAAAACGTCATTATAGAGTGAATTATTAATATTAATATACAGGGATTTATGAATAAGTAGACAGGCCTTACTCACAGCAGATACTGGCAACACTTTGACTACTTCAAGTCCTCGTATTTAGCACTCATAAACCAATTATACATGTTTCTATACTGTTTACAGCTCACTGTAATGTAGTTGTAAGCAGATATGAGTGTGTATTAATTCATTTCTCAGCAACTATAACTCCTGTGGTAGTTAAAATTGCTGAAAAATACTGTAAATTAATAAACACTTAGGAATGTCCTGCTGTCTGCTTACAACTACGCGATAGTGTGTATGTATGTACAGCAGCTCACGATGGGTCAGTGTCCACTTGAGCACTGGAGCGTCGCTTCGCATGGCAGCTGGGATCTCTCAAGGGGAAGTCAAAGAGAGGAAGTCAACAAGACTTTTTATAAACCACTATCGAGTGAGTAAAGATGCTAAAAAGCATTTCACGGTGCATTCTGGGGATTTTCAGGGATGCCGAACTTCCAGTATGTCGCAGTGGTGTTTATATCCGGACTTCTATAGAAAACGGGTGAGAATCTGGGCCGGTTACGACACTGATCCTTCAGCAGGCAGTTTCACTCTCTCTCTCACACACACACACACACACACACACACACACAAACACACAAACACACACACACACACACACACACACACACACACACACACACACACCACTGGTCATTTCATCAGGCCAACGCTACCCAGCAACAGGCTACAATGGGAGACAACAAAAAGAACAAAACTCCATTCAAGTGCGTGCTGACCGAGCAAAAGTAATCTATCCCTCACCATTCTGTTGTCTATTGCCTAATCATGAAAGGAGATAATGTTCAACGTACACACAAAATAAACACAGGCACCATTTTGACGCTGCATCTCAGCTGATGCTACTGAGTCTGAACGTAGGGGGATGACTGAGAAGTAAAGAGGAAACAAAATACAAGCAGCCATCAACCCAGATATCTCTCCATCCACTTTGCACCAGCATTACACTGTACACTGAAGATCACTTGCTGCTACACGGTTCCAGTTGAGTCGTACATCACCTGAACAACACGTGTTGCTTAAATGAAGAACACACACTCATCTGCCCTCGCACACAGGATACTGACACAACTGAACTGCGCTCGCTCTCTGTGGACACTGCAGACAGAATTTTAGTCACGTCTTGCACTGTGTTTAATATTTTTTATTAATGGGTTGATTGTATTTGAAAAACAAAATTGTATATTGTTTGCACCCAAATGTTGTCAATAAAACAGTAACTAGCTGGCAGATTTATGGATCTGTTTTGGCCAGTTTTACTCAAGCAGTACATAAATAGTTACAGATTTAAACTATTAATTCACAACAGGGCTGCAACTTAACTTATTCTGATTATTGATTACTCCTCCCATTATTTTCTCGATAAATCATTTGGTCAGTGACACTTCAAAATTGTGAAACATGCCTTGTGTAATTTCCAACAACCCATGATGATGTCTGCAACAGTTAACCGCCTGAGTATTGTATGAGCAATATTCCAAAAATGCAAAGCTATCTAGTTCATCATCAAGTATGACAAAGACAAGCATAAAATTCTCACATTTAAGAAGCATGAAACTAGCATTTCCTTTCTTAAAAAACAGACTTAAATGATTGGTGTCAACTTTATACACGTTATGAGTTTCAGTGTCGTTTCCTTTCTATTTATTTGGCACTGAACCTTTTTTTTCTTGTTACTTAATATGTTAATTATATAAAGTATACATTTACGTCATTTTCATTTGCAATTTCTGTGAATGTGTTTTTTTGTCGAGTACGGCTAAAGCAATATATCATTAGACCTGTGTCACATGATCCTCACATGAGCTTTTAAACTGCACACCTGTATACGATGCATTTTACACCCTGATGAAGACAAGACGTGTTAACTGATTGAATAATCAATTGAATAGAACTTTATTTATCCTGAAAGAAATTATTGTGCCAGAGAACGCTTCAAATTACAGTATCACTGAGTACAGTAACCACATCTTAACGTTTGCAATCAGTAACAACCAGTGGGTTCCCCGGGTCAGGGTCACTCACCGGGCCCAGTTTTAGAACGAGAAAGTACTCAGACTATTAAATACCTGGCAAAATATTAAATATACAAGTGTTTTCAAAAAGCAAAAGCTAATAGAGTAACAATAGGAGTAAGATAAGTACAAGAGTTACTAAAAATGAACTAAAATGGTGGTAAAGCAGACTGCGCCAAACAAGCAATGTTATATATGATGATATGATTGAGAAAGTGATATTGCACTACGTTGACAAGTGGTCATGATATTGAAGAATAATGATGCACATGATGTTGTGAAAAATATTGCACAAGATACTAAAGAGTAGTAATGTGCATCATATGGGGTGATAGTGGAACTAATGTAGGTGAATATTGCTGTCAGTGTCCTGTCAGTGTTTCAGCTCTCCTTCCCACAGTTAAGTCTTTTGGTGCTCCGGCACTGAATGTGCTCTGGGGTGAGAGGGCTTGTCCAGAATACTGAGTAGTTTTCTCAGCATCCTCCTCTCTGAAAACCTCCACTAGTGACTCCAGAACCAGCTTCCCTGATTATCATACTGAGTCTGTTAGCATCAGCTGCCTTGACCCTGCTGCCCCCGCACACTACAGTGCAGAGGAAGACGCTGGCTACCACTGAGCAATAAAACTCCTGCAACATCGTTCTGCAGATGTTGAAAGGTCTGAGTCTCCTGAGAAAACACAGGCGGCTCTGACATTTCTGATACACAGCATCAGTAATTTTTTTGTCCAGTCCCGCTGACTGTCTGCATGAACACACAGATAACTTGCAATAAATTGACTAATCCTTGTAGCTGTAATACACAGCATTACACACAAATCCCCGTGTGCAACAGTTACCAGCCAGTTGTCACAGGAGAAGAATGTGATGCTGTTTAAATATGGGCATAGCGCCGTACATTTCTAGAACGTCTCTCCTGGAAGTCAGTGATAGTGTCGCAATAATTGTGTAAACACACATTTAACATCACCTCCACACTGCAGGCAAATTTTACCCTACGTCTTCTAATCAACGTTAGAGTGCTCTGATATCTAAAGATACCATGATCAAAGTTGGATCAGCTTTTCCCACGATTACTGTTCAGTCCTATTCACGTACAGATGTTCATTAAAGTAATCTGACCGCTGCAGGAACAAAAGACCTCTCTGGTCTCTCAGCGGGGCAGTGTTCACTGTATGATGGATGTCTTTAATGATGCAGAACAAGCTGTAGTTAAGTCTTTGTTCTCTCTAGTAGAGAAGCCTCCAATGAGTCTGGAGTAAATAAAAAAACCTGCCTTCCTGATGAGCGTGTTGCTCTGACTTCATCCTTAATTTCTATAATCATAAAAGAGGAAACCTGCTCCTGATTTGAACATCTTTCTCCTCACATGAAACGATTTAAGCTTTAATTATTTCCTTGCACATCATTTTCCTAAAGAGCTGCAACGGTTAGTCAGTCAAGTTAAAAATAAATCACGAGTTTGCCGCTTTTCCCTGTTTCATTATTTTAATAAATCAAATATTGGGGGGTTTTCGGGGCTCAAAGAAGAGGTGTTCACAGTTTTCTTATCAATCAAGGATGACAACAATCATTTGTTTTGGCCATAATTTCCGATTCAGACGGCTCCAAGGCAGCGCTCAGTGATAAAAATAAAAATGCCATAATATTAATTTATTAATTTATCTTTATCTATCTGCTTTTCTCCCGCAGGAGATAAAACCACAATGAGCCCCTTATAATATGATTAGCGTGATAACATTGAAGGGATAAATATCAGGACATATTATGAACAAAACAGTTCTGAGAAACTGTTATAAGACACGCTTTTTACTAGAAATAGACACGCATGGTTCATTTCACAGAACAGTCCGGAGGTATCACAAATGTGTGTTATTCAACAATGATATAACTGCATTAAAATACCCACAGTCTCAGATTATAACTTATTTTAGCACAGTCGTGTCTTTCAATCAGAGGACAGCAAATTCATTTGAAAGGCGTGAAGGCTGCTGTAAAATCATCAATTAACTGCTTGGTCTCTGCAATATATTCAAGCTTCAATCACTGAAATGACACAAACCGAGAAAGGCCGAGTCAACACTTTGAGCTGGACTGAGAAAGAATCAGACAAACCTACAGTCAATGTGAATGTTAAAAGGTCACAACTCTGTTTTCTTTGTGGCGAGCCTCTCCTTTGAGACCTCATTTTAAAGTTCAGCAGGCTAAGGTCGAGAGTCTATGACTTTTGCAATTATGTAAGCAATTTGTTTATATTTAAAAATCTGTGGTTGTTGGTGTTAAAATGCCACGAAATAAAACAATCCAAGAGAAAACAGAACTTCCTGCTGTTTCCAAGTGCAATGAAGCTTAAAGAGCAAAGTACCACCGACTCCCACTCTCTTCCTTTATGCAAAGTGTGAAGGATCTAGAAACAATGAGGCCTGTCTGCTCCAATGTCCTCAGGTTACACTCAGATATAATGCATGTTATGTGAGCGGATGCTGATGTAAACATTCTTATGATTGTGTTAAGTGATTGGCTGCACTTTGTTAAGGTTACGGAAAGATACCTAATACAGAAAATGTCTGCAGTGACTTATGACATGATTATCAACATATAACCAAATCCCAATCTTTTCCTAACCTTAATCAAACCGCAGACAGTTGTCTGGGTGTGAACCCTCGACTCTGGTATTACAGCCCTGCGCTTTGTGTGCCGAACATCAACCTCAGCCACCTCCCTGCGACTCTGGCGCAGCACAGAAAACACAACGTGGTGAACATATCAGCATGTTCACATTGTCATTGTGGGCATGGTCGCATGCTGATGTTAGCATTTAGCTCAAAACAGAGTGTACAGCCTCACTGAGCTGTTAGCTGCTCCGTTTGCAATGGTCAGGTAATAACTTAAAACAGCTGTAGCTTTTAGCAAATGCTACTTGAACAGGGAGGAGAGTTGCATTTGTACAGATATTCAGTCTGTTCGGTCTTTTCATGAAATTTCTGACAATAAGAAAATATAGAATATTGCAAGCCACAATTTTTAAAGTTACACTGTGCAGGCGTTTCCTTGAAAACAATGTATAGACTACGGTGTCCCCCTAATAGTCAACCACACATTTATCTACCAGAGAGGTCATTAGTCAGCAAGATTTCATTCGTCGCTTAGTTGCAGAAAAACAAACAAATGTGAAACTATTAGGAGCTGCACCTTGTCAAAGCAAACTTATATGACTGGACCATGTGGGAATTTAATCACGTTAATTTCCAGGGCTGGTACCTGCGGTTATTCCACAGGCTAGTTAATAACATGTCGGGCAGGAAATCCAAAGTGTGGGATCATTTTGAGAAGGTGAAGGACGAACCCAAGGTGATATGTAAACTCATCTTCATTGGTCGACTACAAACATGACGTATCATGTGAAACATGGAAGTAGCTACATGCCCATTAGCCCACAGCGTCATTAACAGGCGGCTCGCTCACTGTGTGACGTGCACTTGTAGATAAAACATAGGCCTATATTAATGGAGCTTCATTAGTACGGTTTTGTATTTTTCTGTAATGTAATGTTGTGTTTCCCCAGCAGATTAATATCATAAACATGTGGGCGACTAGTAGACTAATGGCCCTAAATGACATCTACTGGTCGACTAGGAAAGTACGTGGTCGGGGGCGGCAGCCCTAGTATAGACTCATACAGAGGTAATCCCTCTCCATCATCACTTGTGACCCACTCAAAGTGTGTGGTGGAGACTCTATTCAGGTTTTATTTTCTGTGTTTGGGACGTTTATGGGCGTGTCCCCCCAGTGCTCTCCGGTGATATCGGGACTTTATAAAAAGGTAGCAACCAGGTGCCAGACCATAAGCACCAGGCATCCAAGAGACACCATGTTGAAAAAATGCAAATATAACAAGGTAAAACACCAAAGTAGAGTCAACCTGGGGTTGGATTTAACTTTCGTTTTTGCTGGTGAGCGTGTTAACAAACAGTAACTGGCAACCCTGCATAGTGCACCTTTAAAATCTCACTTAAATGCTTCAGTGTCCAAATTACATTCTAATATTTGTAAAGTGCAGCATGCAGTGAGAGTGCAGAGACTTCAAGCTAGTTTCAATCAGATACACTGTTGTTATTGGCTGCTGCACAAATCTAACCTGTGACCTTTAGTGTGGGTTCATGAGTTTTGATCAAAAAACAGATCGCTCTACCACATCTCCTTTACTGCTCTTTACATACCTCTATTCATGCAACAATGGGACTTCATGCAAAAGGTATCCATAGAGATGAGAGCTACAAAAACACCACATTAGCTGTGAAAAAGAAAGATACTGCAGAAACACAAGCTGTGAAGGTTTCTTTTAAAAGCCTCAATCCTCAAACATCTCTACAGTATTTACACTTTAAACATGTTGGTGCATCTTGTGAGAGTAAGAAGGTGATTTTATCTGGTCAGGTGGGAGGTAAGCTGACCTTTTCACTCACAATGTGTGTTTAAACTTTACCACTTTCTGTCCTCACAATGTGTGTGTATATATGAGTGTGTGTGTGTGTGTGTGTGTGTGTGTGTGTGTGTGTGTGTGTGTGTGTGTGTGTGTTTGTTTATCAGCCTCTGCATCACAGAACAGTGTGTGTGCACGAGATTGTGTGTATGTTGGTGGCATGCATACGTCTAACTGTCCTGATGTGAGAGACTGCAGGCCTCCTACAGTCTGGAAGGCAAGACAACCACAAGTGGGAGAAGTCTCATGCACACTCACACTCACACACAAAACACACAATGGCACAAACTCACTGTCAAGACCCTGAATACTCTCAAACACTTTTTAAATATTGTCCACCCTACCAGGTCACATCTATGTCTGTTTAGAACATTATTTTAAAATTGATTTGCACTGGAAGCCGGTTGATATAATCTCACTGCGCTGGCAGATATTTCTACCTGCTGTAAGAAAATCTGACATGAAATCAGAAACAAATATCTTGATAAGAGGGAGAGTTACTTGTTTTTCTTACATTGCTGATTTAATACTTTTATTTACTTTTAAAATACACATTTAGTGCTTCGGGTGCCATGTTACACACCCCCAGTGAGATTACTCTAATTGCAATTACCTTTATTCCAAGTGCTGTTTTTTTCCAACAGTTTGCAAATAATTGCAGTAATTATTCATGCAGCAATGATAAAGGTTGTTCTTCACTGTGGTTACAGGACAGTTGATACGGTAAGAGATGCAGCTGCATTGTCGGCACCCAAAATAATCTTGCATTTATTATATTTTCCTACGTGGTAAACCTCAAAGGCGACGCCCTCTGAGAAATAACAGCAAACTGATTTTGGCGGCCCTCTCCAGGGGTGAGACATTTCTTAGAAATAGGTAACACTCACAGCAAATGATCTTTAAGGGATACTTAGAATCATTTGAAGTGGGGTTGTGTGAGGTAGTTATCTAGAGTCAGTGTATTGCACGCAGAAGATGTTAGTCAGCACACACCCAGTTTGGAGAAGCAGGCAGGAGCACTAAAATGGACGCCATGCTGTGAAAGGGGCAGCAGCATAATGTTTTACAGCCAACTAAAAAAGTCCCACATCAAAAAACAGAATCAGTATCAGTTTAAGTGAACACTATATTTCTGACAGGGAAGTGAAGCCATATCGCTCTCCTTAAAACCAGACTCCATTAGGAAAACCAGTGATTTAACATCACTGAACACAGGAGCTGCTGGTCTATCACTGCCTCGATCGGTTAGTTTGTCTCTGCTACTGTGTGACGCTGACCTTTGAAAGAGATAGTTCGGATTCACCAATGTCACACACCAACACAAACTAACAAACTGATCAAGGCAGCGGCAGACCAGCAGCTCCTGTGTTCAGTGAGTTAAAATGACTGTTTCTGTTAATGGAGTCTGGTGGTTTTGACGAGAGCATAAAGGGGGAACGGAAGCTGTTAACAGGCTCCCCAAAGGATATTGTTGTGTGTGTGCCAAGGTAAAGCAGTGATAATATTCTAAATATATAAAAATATATTCTAGACATCACATTTTGGGTTTCCTGGACCTCCTCCTTCACTCCGCTTAACTTCGGCCTGCTGTCCTCGTTTATGGACCCTTTTCTGCGCCATCTAGTGGTAGTAAGAGCACAAAACACTAATGCATGTAAAAACAAGATGGCAGCCATCTCTGCCAAGTCAGTCTGCAGCTGATCCTGACACAAAAGTGGACAAAACCTGATCACATTTAATGGCTGAAACCTATTTGTGATTAATAATATTTGTAGTCTGACATACCTAAAAATTTGACCAGTTTTAGCAGCAGTAATTAGCTAAGACACTGTAAATTAGAAAGTACTCGTTTGAAGACATTGAGAATTGATCATCAGGTCAGGTCCTACTAATCCTAAATAGCTAGGAGAAATTTAAAACGCATACCAACCAAAATTTCAGGTTTCAGGAGGACGTAGTGTACACTTAAACTGATACTAATCTTTTTTTATTTAGGTGGCTTAAATATGCTTTGTTGCTAACCCCGTCCACAGCAGTGCATTGCTTAGCTTCCACGTCAGACTCGAGCCTGCTTTTCCAAACTGAGGGCATGTCGACTGCCATTTGCTGTAGGTACAGTATTACACTGACTATGCAAAAGCACCTCATACAACCAAATTTCAAAAGATGCAAACTGTCCCTTTAAAGTGAGTCAGTGTGGCTGAAACTGGACTGAATCATAAATTTATCAATATCTGCAGATATCTGAAAGGTCTGTTGTGCATCAGAGCTGAAATTCTACTTATGCTGCCTTCAGGGTGATGGAGAAAACACTGCAGTTTGCGGCAAAGCTGACAACTGAGTCATAAATCTGCCAAATGCTGCGTGTGTTTCCTGATGATTTTAACAGTCTCTGCCTAAAGCAATAAAGCCACTGTGAGGCAACACCTTTACAAAACTAGACACGAGCGACAAAAAGATTAAAAGGGTAAAAAATTGTGAATTTGTGATCAAAGGAGCAAACTTCTCACCAATTTCCCCCCAGGTTGGGAACATCCAGCCCCATCAATTGCATCAGTGTGTTATTTTTAAAAGAAGTACTATGTGTTTTCCCACGTGATAAACCAGGGTACACCCAAGTGATTTGGCAACTCAAAGCTTAACTAAATGTTATGAAATATTTGCAAGTCACCATTAAACCCAGCTGGGCCTCTCAGCTGTCACAAGAGGAACAGCAAATGACAAAAAAGCTTGACTTTTAGCTGGTTTTCTTGTACTGTGAATTCAAATCACACCCAACAGTTGCAGCTACTGGGGAAGATTTGGACAAAAAAATAAAGAGAAGCTAAAGAAAATATGAATCATTAAACATTTGAATGGTTACTATTCACGCCTCTGAGATTTGGCAAAGGGCTTTCAGTGAGTCAAAGCCTTAGACGTGTTGACAGAGTGCACGATCGCTTCATGAGGAGTCATTTCTCTTGGCAGCAGCAAGTCCTCCTCACCTACTGTGAAAAGTAGTTTGAAGTCATTTCTTCACCGAGAGGGGAAACTAATTTTCTGTAGATAAAAAGCTCTGTTGTTGACAAGAGGAATTATTGTGCAACGGTGCCAAACCAGAGAATTCAACATGCAAAATGCTACATTGTGCAAACATGATCAGAGCGATAAGTCCTGCGCAGATGTGAAAGTGCACGACATTTAATGGTGATGAGGATTTTGGGTCAGACAAATGCTCCCACTGAGTTGGCCCACACTGATTGTTTTTATTTGCACAGCCATTTTATAACAAAGACTTTCATTTTAACATTCACCACTTCACTGTGTCTCAGACAGTTTTGCAAAGTGTTTTCCACTAAAGATAAAGATCAGTGAGCCAATTCAGACACATGTCTGTTTATATAACGTCAGACTTCTTACATTTAAAGTATAATTACGATCATTTTCATCCTGGACCATATTTTGGCTCCTTTTTCCACCATAATTGATCAATTCTGACCAAACTGTTGACCACCGAGCAGGTTTGAGTTTAAGCAGCGGGTTTCTGAAAGAGTTTTATTGAGCCTCGAGGGGCCGCAGACTTTCCTCAATCCATCCTTCACTTGAAATGAAAACATGAAGACCAAAACAGTGGTGGCTTTGTGGTGAGTTTCCAGACATCTACAAGAGACCAATTATCTGAGCGCACAGTTTTTAAACAAGTGAGCTTACAAAGATAAAACACTGTTTCACTGTAGAGCACGCATCTTTACTGCCAGCCCCTTGGTGCAGTCGTAACAGGCAGACAGGACAGCACTGCCTCTCCAACTCATGGGTGACTCATGACAGTGAAAATAATAAAATGATCTAAAGGAAAACCTTTCTCCAATTGTAGATACCATCTCAGTCACTGCTTCAGCTCCTCCTTGTTTTGTTTCTGCCTGCTGGCAGCTCTCTGTGCAATTTAAAGTAGTGCAACAGTAAATCTAGATGGCAGGGCCAACTGAATTAGGCTGTATGGTTTCTGTTCTGCTATAGCTCACAGATCTGTATGTCCTGTTCTGTCTTTTGAAAAACAACGTCTGTGCGTATAAACAATCAAATTTCCTTTTTAACCGCATTTGCATAAAGCAGCACTGCTCCATTATCTTCTTACAATAACAGTGACACAGCAGATTTTCAACAATCAGCATTGGCTTTGTACCGAACGTCTCCTTCGTATCTACAAACAGGGTCACGTCTTGTGTTGCACCTCGACTAGTTGAGCTGCTTTCAGCCGCATCATGTGAGAATATTTCACCTGACAAAATCTGGTGTGACGGCACCTTAAAGAAACATTTAAAAAAAATCTGACAATTACCCTTTATCAGGGGTGGGTAGTAACACACAACTGAAAAAGTATTCCTAAAATTATTTATAAAACTGTACCTCCATTCTTTGCTGGAGCGTTTGTTTTTTTAGCCAATAATCTGCTTTTCACTTCACTGCATTTACGATTTATACCTTTGTTACAACAACAGGTGGTCTGTGCTGAATGTGAGGACCGAGTGTAGGGGGAAAGAGTGCGTGAGGAGCACCTCTGCTGCAGATGCCAAGCTGCAGCTGCCTGGAAGAAAAAGCAGCACCACCTGCTTTTATGACCAGAACGCGATGATGACGGAGCAAAGCCCAGAACTAGAGGCAGCTTCCAGTGACAGTCCCTGACCACATCTGGCTGCACTTTTTGTACCAAAATCTAAAAAAGATGTAAGTTACATGATGAAGTGAAAAACACTGACATCTCTGCTTCTGAAACTCCTCTTCTAACCTTCGCAGGCACGCTGAAGTAAGATGCATATGTTGTAGGTGAAAATGTAGTTAGCTACCTTATCTTACTTGTGTTATTTTCAAGTGTAATATTAATCTTTGGAGGGTAGAGAGGATGGAGATGGAGAGAGAATGAGAGATTGCTCTTATCTCAGGCAAACCTTATTATTTTTCACTCAGCAGTAGCGTGTCCCCCCAATGAGTCCTTTGCAGCAGCCTGCATTCAATTATAACCTGCGGCCCTTTGCTGCGTGTCAACCCTATTCTCTCTCCCCTATTTCCTGTCACTCTCTGCAATGTAATAAAAAAATAAATAAATAAAAGCCCAAAAATTAATCAGAAATAAAAAAAGAGGCACGTAGCTTGTCATTATTTTGCACTAGCCCACACACCCTGGAAAAAAACAAACAAAAAACACAAACAAACAAATGTAAAGTAACTTCTATTTAATAATTAATTTATTAATTTATTTCACATGGTCATTTTTTACTTCTACTTGAGTAAAGATTTTCAGTTCTCTCCCCACCACTGCCCCTTATTTTTCGAATTGTGTACAAGATACGTATTGATTTTACAGCATTTTAAAGGGCACTCAGAGAGCACAGGCCTCCACCAAGGCCAATTGTCCAGTATCTCCCAGTGTTAACTGAGGTGAAAATAATTTGTGTTTCCACCCCGTGCTTCTGGTTTTTGGCCTGTGCTACACTGTTCCACCAAGTGTCATTAAAATCAGGCCAGAAGTTTTGCTGTTCCAAACTGAAAATGATAGTACATTTAAAGAATATCTTTTTTTTTTCTAATGCTAAACAATGTTCTGCAGAGCTGCACCCAGGCAGGTAAAACATGCAGCTGAAGAGAATCTGATCAGATTTGCTGAATATGATAAAATGGGAAAGTCCAGCTCAGGTGCATGAGTCAGAGTTCTGCTTTAATAATGACACAGCTTTAGATCAGATAAGCGGCGGGCGGTAAGCAGGTTGCCTGCGATCGCTCGGCACATGATCTCTCTGCCTCAAATTAGCGGATCGTTTCCTCGCACAGCGCCGTGTGACTGGTAGACAGGAACAAGCAGGCCACTGATAGGGGAATCCTTCAGAAACTGAGACTGTTTCTGATAAACAAACAGGTGATCAGTAAGGAGGATATTGTAGTATGTGTTCCAGGAATGTGAATATACATCTTGGCTCAAAACACACCATATTTAGTCAGCTTCAAGGTGAAGCTACAGGGTTTTTGTTTCTTGTTAACTTCTGAAAAACAAAACTGAGAAAAGGTTTGTGGGTTTCATGCTTTACTATTCAGGGAGATGTGTTTTGACAGGAGGCAACGGTATTACAGCATGCTGACATTTAACATTTTGTCTGTGTGTGTGCCGGTGTGTGTGTGCCATCTGTGGAGCCAAATAAAGCCCACACACTCCTCTCACCTGAACGCTCAAAGCTTAACATGATGTAGCAGCCATTTGGAAGTTTCTCATCTCCTGACAACAGTCTTCATGTGCAGCTGATTGTAGAGCTGAAATTGCTGGTCAGAGAAATTAATCTGGAACTATTTTGATAATCGAGTGATTGTGAATAGAATTTTTCAAGTTTTATTTTGGGTTTCTACTCCAAAATGTTTACATGCTTCAGTGTTAAAAACCCACTATCTTCTTCATGCTGTCTGCTCTGTAAGACCTGTAATCACCCTCTGTTAGAGACGCTCCATGTTAGCGCCTGTCTCTGTAAGCCTCCCTCTTAAAAGCCCAATCTGCTCTGTGTGCACTGTTGCTGCAGCCAGGGAATGATTGATGAATGGTGTACAGCTACACTTTGTAGTGTCGAAAATATCCAATAAAGCTAGTAAACACGTTCCAGCCAACAAACACCACATACTGACGTTTGGTCATGGACTTTCTACATCCAGATACGATGTTGGTTGATGACATTATGGAACGGCGTGTCAAGTTCTGCCTGTTACATGCATTGTCTGTTTTCAAAATACAATTCTGTTTTCACAGGAAATTTACAGTTTATACGGTCAACAGTTTGTAAACGCACGTGGTTGGGTTTAGGAAAAATTAACGCGGTTTGGCTTTACAATCTTACGGGAAGCCAACAACGGCCTCCCGTGTGAAAGTCGGTGGTTGATGCACTAATCCAGCACTCCCCCACCGACCCTTCTCGGACTTCCAACGTTGTAACTCTCGTTGTCATCCTGTTGTTATCATTTCCCCGACACTGCCAGGCACTGTTACAATAACAGTGTAACAATAGCTGCGACTGGCCTTGTATCATGTTGACGTGAAGAGAAAGATTTTTGCGCCGGCGCCAGAAGTTATTGACCAAGTGCTGAATTTTTGACGACTTCAGAGTGAGATCCCGTTTATACGTCAACGATTTCAACTGAACTCAGTCAATTTTAGTTGTGTTTTGGCTGATCGTTTTGGGTGCCTGAAAACGCAACGTTTTGAAATGGCAGCGTCTCTGTTGTCATGTAAATGTGCAATATGCAGTTCCTCTGAAAACTGTTGTAGAGGAAGGCGCTTCAGTGCAGGCGCATGGCGTCATACCGTGGTGTTGCTTTGCAAATTTACACCCATTGGCCTGGCGTGCATACTACAGTGTTTCCAGTCGATTTTGCGGCTCCTTATGAACAGGGATCGTTTCAGTAACGTTGTCGGATAAACGCAGAAGTTTTTTAAACGCAAAGGACAGACTTTTCAGTTTTTAGAGAAACTGTTGTCGTCTAATCAGGGCCTGAGACTGGCTTGTTCCAGCAGGAGTGTCGATGTTTCCTCAATGTTAGCATTTAGCTACATGTAGAAGTGTATGTAATGTAAACACCAAACCCTCAGGAACAGTGCCGGGCTTTAAAGCCAATTCTACATAGTGGCCAAAAGTGGAATTACAAGGATTGGTCATGTAATTGGCCACTGGGCCCGAAAATAAGAGACGTCTGTAAATCAATGGAAACATTTTTTTTGTGTGTGTCACTACCTGTGCAAAATGACTCGTTTCACTATCTGGACATGATCCATTCTGTCTAATAAGATTTCTAAAGTGCAGAAGAGCTGCAGAATTAAATCACTTTATTCACAGTTAGCAGAGGACTATGTAGCAAGTAGGAAGTCAGGCGCTAGGCTAGCAGAAGTTAGTCACTCATCCACGCTCGGCCACTGTAAGTCCAGCACCAGTGAGCAACTTCCATAGGAGTAAACAGGGCCACACCTCCAATGCAGTTCTCTATATACATCCTTAGTACACTTCACTGCCTGGAGCAGATGACTGTATAAAGAAATCTGTCATTTTAGTAAAAATAAGCATTGGTTCTTTGTTAAAACGCTTTTATGAGCAGTTTTAACTGGGAACTGATCCTTTCATTGTTTACTGTGATGTGTTTAGATAATGTTGTCAACTAGCGAACTATAATCTGTCTTGTAAACATATCTGAGTATCACATGTCATCTCGTAGATAACAGCATATAGTGGAAGCTGACTTGTTTACTTGCCAACGAAGCCAAATATCTATGTTAAAGAAACAAAATAATCATGCACATTACTCACTTTTGCCTCAGATATATCAGGAATACAGGCCACATGGTTTCAGGTATTATTCTGTTACATGTTCAGCCATTACGTGCGCAGCTAAAAGCTCAGAGATGTCATCAGTTGCCGGCACATGATAAAGTCAACAAAGCACACACACACCTGCTGTGCAGAGCTCAGCTCATTATAAACTCACTGTCTCTTTGTTTTTCACACACTCCTGTAGTTTTCTTCTGCAAAGCTGCATATTTTTAGACTCTGGCAGTAACAGGGCGATGTGTCTGCTGTTTACAGCTGTGTGCAAGATTCAAATTAGTTTTTCTCTTAATGTTAACGTTCAAAGGTCACGCTCATCTGCTCTAAATGCCATGCTGACAACGTGTGGAACATCAGGAAATGCACCAAACTGCAGAGAGGAAAGTGACATTTGTGACAGAGGAGGTGAGCCAGGTGGGTAATATTTGCTCAATTTACTGTTGTAATTAGCAAAAATGCATTTTATTTACTGAGTTTGCTCTTCAATTTTGAATTTTAGTCGAATGACAACATTTTTTCAAGGAAATTCCTCTGAAAATCAACAACTAAACTCAAATTACTGTCAGAACTTTGTTTCTACACTCCCTGTATAATTAGCACCAAATTACACTGCTGTATCCAGTACTCTTGGAAATGATTAGGAAATTACAGGCCCCTAAAATAAAATGTCAGTTTTATTTCCCAATATGAACGTTCACATATTTTTTCAAAGCCTTTTCCAATTTGCCAGAAATGAATTTTGTGCCATAAAAGTACTCATATGTAAACATATTGAGTTTAAAAACAATAAAATCAGCCCATTAAAGACACAGAAACAAATACAGAGGATATGACCTCAGTTTTTGAAAACAAAGGGATTTGTTGCAGCTGGGCTTCTGTTGGTCAGGAGCTGAATGATGCTAGAATGTCGGTTCACCACACATGACGAACATTTGCTCAAAATGCTCAATCATCTGGCACTGGTGACCACCTAAACCAGTAATTGTGGTCAGGACATGACCATCTGGTCAAACTGGTGCAGCTTCTCTGACCAGCAGCTGATGGGAGGTTATTTTATCAGGGGTTTGATTGACTGTGGGAGCCGCACAGCTGAATCCAGCTGGCTGACCGATATGGTTTGTCTTTGTAACCAGATTTACCAGCAAGATCAAAAATTTTCAATATCTCACCACCAAAGACGTCTGTGTGGATTTGTTGGTCAGGGAATGCCAACATAGCGTAAAGTTCATTACACAGCTACACGCAGCCTAAAAGCCTTATTGAGTGTTTGAAAAAAAAAAACACCACATAAAAAAAGCAAGAAAAAAATGAGAAAGAAAGCAAAACAAATGGTACTGTATCCATATATATCAAAACATTATCTATTGGACATTAATATTTAATACATCTTCTGTGGGTTTTTTGAGTCAAATTTACCTCTTCCCCACTAACTGCAAGTTTGGGAGTAGTTCCAGAGAACATACCTCTTCCTCGCCACTATTTAAATGCTATCACCTTTGCCTCCTTTATTCCTAGATGCCTTATACTTATACTTACCAAGTGGAAGCAGGAGGCGTCTCCCACACATGCCCAGTGGGCTGGTGACCTTATGAGTTTTCTACACTTGGAGAAAATAAGGTGCATGCTGGGTGGCTCTACAGGTAAATGGCAACCATTTCTGACATGTAAGAAAACACTAAAACGTGTGATGTTTCATAATTAAATCCTACTCAGAGCAAATGACAATGTAGACTGGCTACTGACAACTGTGACTGTTGTATAATCTATTTGTATGAATGTGTGTGTGTGTGTATACTGTGTGTACGTTTACATTTTTATTTATGTTGCCGCCTGCTTATGTATTTCTGAAATGTCCCGTGTGTACATGTATGTGTACTGTTATTTTAGGTATAAAAATGGACAACATGCAAGTGTTTGTATGTCGGTATTCCACTCTGGATGTATTACAGCTGTTATGTTGTTTAAAACACGGAAAATACAATTTAAAAAAGCATTTTGTTTTAAATGTTGTGTGCCTTGTCAGAGCTTCTAAACTATGGAACGATCTCCATCTATCACACCCTCACACAAAGGCTCAAGACCTGTTTTTTGGACAATCAGACATGTGAATTTCTACATTTCTACAGACACTTCATGTTGTGTGTTGCTCTTGAGAATCTCTGTTTGCTGTAGTTAATGCTGTCTTTATTTCTTTAAGTCTTTATGTCTTTGTCCTGGGAATTGTATCCTTTCATTGGCATCAAAACATCTTGCCAAAGGACATTAGCTGAAATGTAATAGCTGAAAATAAATGAATAATAACCATGTACTGTAATCTGCATCCAATCTGTCACATCAATTTAAAGTCAAAAAAATTAGCAGCAGTGGTTATAACTGTGGTAGCTGTTATAGTAGCTGCTGTAACAGTAGTATCAGTATTAGTAGTTAATAGTAAAAACAGTACAAACATTTATATCATCAGTTTAAATGTTAGTCACAGTTGTTGCAGTCATTATAACATAAGTAGCATAAACTACAGAGTCATAAACCAACTGCAGTGAAGTAAATGCACGACTAGAAACTGTTATAGTAGCTGCTGTAGTCATAATTGTACTTGTGATAAGGCTAATGTTGATACTAGACGTAGTAACAGTTGTTGTAATTTTTGAAATGGTAGAAATTGTAATATTAAATGTCATAAGTAATTGCAGTAGTAGTAAGTAGCAACAATGTTAGTAAAGGTTATAGCACCAGTAGTATTAGTAGCTACAATAGAAGCTATAGTTATCTTTAATTATATAATTAGTATTAATGGTGGAAGTAACAATTCTACACCAGCAATAGTAGTAATAATAATAATAATAATACTTAATTTGTATGGCACAGTTCGTACAGCAAGTGCAACTCAAAGTACTTCACATAATAAATTGAGAGATTACACATAAAAGGCACTATAAGATAGTAAATAAGATTCAGTCACACAGACACACACACATAAAAAAACGAATTAGGTTTGACACCAATTAATTAAATAATAACTACATAAATACTGGTCTAAAAAGACAGGTTTTAAGATTTCGTTTGAAGGCGTCTACTGACTCAGAGAGTCTGACGTCCTCTGGAAGGCTGTTCCAGAGATGAGGGCCTGAGACACAGGACGCAGCATCACCGTACTTTTTAGTTCTGCTTTGAGGGACATTTAGCGATCGGCCAAAACACAAGAGGATCTTAGAGACCTGGAGGGAATGTATTTAACCAGCATATCAGATAAATAGTCAGGAGCCGGTCCATTAAGAGATTTAAAAACTAAAAGAAAGATTTTAAAATGAATTCTAAAATGAACCAGAAGCCAGTGAAGAGCTTTTAAATCTGGATGAATGTGTTCTCGATGTTTTGTCTTGGTAAGAAGACGTGCTGCTGAACTTTGGATCATCTGAAGTTTGGTTGGGAGGCACTACAGTAGTCGAGTCTGCTGGAGCATGAACAAAATTTTCGGTGTCTTCTTTTAGATAAGAGAGGTTGCACACAGGCAATATTTCTAAGATGAAAAAAGGTTCTTTACTTCATGCTTTAGTGGTAAAATAAATTAGTAGTAACATTGGTAGTACAGTAGCAGCTTTTTAAATTGTAACGTTTCAATTTGCATTTTAATGTTTCGTGTATCTACCTTTTAGTGTTTTTAATGCACCATGTTAAGCACTTTGAATTGTGTATGAAATGATACATTACAAATAAACTTGCCTTTCCTCACATACATATCTTCAAACTCTGTGACATTTTAAAGGAACTGATAATATCAATATAGTGCTCCAAAATGTCAAAGATCACATTGTGGTGCATAGAAAAAAAAAATGTAGCACCCACAGCAGATTTATAATATCTGCCAAGGTGACCTGTGAAGATCCCAGAGTGTAAAGTCCTCTAGAAAACACACTCTGAGCGAATGTCGCTTTACAAGATGTCCATGTAAAAGAGCGTGCTGATGGATGGAGGGTTGGACGTGTGCGTGAGTATGTGGGTGTCTGAGTGTTTACCTGCGTGCGACAGTATGAGGGTGTTATGGGCGTGCAGGTGTGTGTGTCCTGCGAGTAGGATAGGATGACTTAATGATAATAATCTCTCATTTCCATAGCCGGCATGCTTCACGGACGGATCCTTGCCTGATTTCCTTATTAAGCTTCACAACAACAGCCAGTTGACACACGCTGAAAAACTCTGAAACCTCCTGCTGCGATATGATCGGTGCCTACATATAATTACATTAGGTTATAGATGAAACTGAGATCTTCAGTGGGGAGCATGCGCGCTGCGATTCAGCTTTATTAAGTGACCTAGTTGTTCTTGGACAACTGCATCTGACAGTTGTAAATACTGGGACAGAGGCGTGTTTTTTTATGCGGTTATTGATTCAACATCATCTCACATGGAGGTCTTACATAACCTGCAGTGTGTCAGCATACACAGAGACAGAGGCAGATTATTTTAGTGCCAATCCTCTCTTTAAATAAATGTTTGGACCAGGTGGTTGCTTTTACTGAAAATCATAAAAGTTGGCTTACTTTAGATTTTCCCCTTCAAAAAAGTCCCCTGAAGCAGGTTTCAAATTGTAGAATACTGTCTCAACACTGACCGATATTCAGCATCACCTTAAAGCTGTATGACGCTTCTTTACTGAAACACTAAACTGCTTTCACTGCTTTCTCGAGCATGTACTGTAAATGTGAAATATTTTGCACATCACTTTGTGCCCATTTCCCCATAATTCAGTCTAACACACAGTCTGGGTTTCCTTTGAGGAAACTTGGCTTTTACCTCAGATTAAGTTATGCAATTCTGACCAATGCGTGCTCATGCAACATGCATGATAACACGGTGTCTGGCAGGGTTTTACACATCAAGTAGCTGCCCTAAATTAGCTGTAAAGAGTGCACTGTAGTTTCAGTGTGTGCATGAGGAAGTTAAAATCATTGCCTGGCTTAAATCAGGTGTGTAGTTTTGTAATTCTCCGCAATAGGTTCGCTGCATCAGCTGCTGCAAAGAGAAAAGACACTTTCAGTTTTGAACGTGATTTCACATCCAGGTGCACGACAGGAGTTTGTTTAAATTTGTTTGACTGTCCGTACATATTGTTCTGTGCTTTAGAGAAAAGCATGATTCAGAGATTGAGCTCTTCAGTAAAAAGTCCAGGAGGAAGTTTGCAAAAAAATAGAGTAGAGCAGATGTCACTGCAAATGTGTACAAGACTGAAGGTTCAATCTTTATCTGCGCCTTTGTAATTCTGTGCTATGATTTATACGGTATATCAGCAGCTGCAGAGTGAATTTAATCTGTCATCTTCTCTGCTTATCGTGGGCGGGACACTGGGCGAGAGGCAGGATACACCCTGGACAGGTCGCCAGACTATCACAGGGCTGACACATAGAGACAGACAACCACTCACGCCTACTGACAAGTTAAAGTCACCAGTCAGCCTAACCTGCATGTCTTTGGACTGTAGGCGGAAGCCAGAGAAAACCCACGCAGTCACACAGACAGAAAATACAACTCCACACAAAGCTGCCCCGGCCAAGTATGAATTTCTAAACCCTAAAAACTACAGAAGGAACAACAGTGAGCGTGTCGAAACAAAACCACTGCAGCAGGCAGGTGATCCCTCCGTCCCTGTGTGTACACTTCAGTGTGTGAGTTGTGTTTTGGCTTTGTGCTGCAGAAATGAGACAGTTACAACAACAACACTGAAGTGCTGCATTTGAACTGTTTATGCACTGACGCACATATAAACTGCAGCCTGTTGTCATGCTGACCCTGTCCCCAGAGGCACAGAGAGGCTACGAGTCCAACACTGCTCATTTAATGTGGATACAAACAACCTTAGAGCCTCAAAGTCTCTGACATATGACAATGAAAAGACACAGATCAGTGTTATAAAGCTTGTGGACCACACTGTGTACAATAATCTGGACTGTAAGAGGAGTGAGGAATATTATTTCCCCTCTTAGATGATAAACAAACTAACGAGAGCTGATGTGAGGTCAGATCGCTGTGCGTTCTGTACTCTGTGTCTCCCTGAAACCGAACAGTCACTTCTACATAAACACACAGACGTATTATCATTAACACAGAAACTCATAACCACAACAATATAACAGGCTTTCCTTTGATGCCCACAGTACTTTTTGTAGAGGCAGGTGTCAATTTTCCCCTGATCAGATGATTACGGTTTCAATGAAAGTACCGGATTGATTGTGCAGTTTCACTTGATGCTTATCTGAAATCAGACACGGGTGAATTTCAATCTGGGAAACAAACGGTTAAAAAAAAGGTCAATGATTTTTCATAAATGTATGACGGGATCAGCGCAGGAAAAAAAAAACCCCGAAACTGTGAGCAGAGCTGCATCGGAAACAAGTAAAGTTATTCCACTCGGTTTCACAAACAGATATCTTCCCGACTGCTTTGAGATAAAGAACTGAAATTTGCAGTTTTTATCGTTGAAGTCTTCCTGCGGGCAAAAATATGTTTGCTTTGCCTGCTTATTGTTAGTTTCACTGTGCAGAATGGTGCATAGGTGCAGAGTCTGACACTTTAAAGCTGCTTTAAAATGCACTTCCTGAAAACAGAGTTAAAGACGTGAACATACACAAATAATTTCGTAAAATACTGTGATTAGTTAAGTCAAATATGCAACTTAAACAAGTGTGAATTGGAAATTAATGCATTGGTAACAGACTTTAAGCAAAGAAGGAGGCATCTTGTGTCCAGCAGTGAATCTCCATATGTTTTTTTACATGTAATTTTCAGAGTTTTTGTGGAAAAATCGCAACAGACGCAAATTATTCTTCAAAGATTTTTCCTTTTGAGTATTTCCACATGCCTTGAAACATGTTGGGAGGGACATTCTTTACAAGTGGTGGTAAGTAACTGAGTACAAATACACTAGTCAAGCACAAGTACCTAAAAACTGCACTGCAGTATTTCCATTATTTGCCACTTTCTATGTCTACTACTTCAAATATTGTACTTTGTACTCCACTGCATTTATATGAAAACTTGCGTAACCGATTACTCAAGGACTCAAGGATTTTATGACGCATTATTATCGGTTAAGCCAGTGGCTTTCAAATGGTGTGCCGTGATGCCAATACAGATGTGACGTGGGATTTTTTGATAACCACACATTATTATTGCAAGATTCAACTTGGCCTATACAAAAAGTTATATATGACTTTTTAAATTACTGAGTCAGTATCTTGTGAGCACCTGTTATTTCCTAAAAAAAGAGGCAAACTCTTGCTAAAAAATGTAATTTAATTTAACTTGATATAATTTAAAAAACCTTATAGGGCAGGGTTGTCAAACAAATGACGTTGGGGCCAGAACCAGCTCGCCAAAGGGTCCAATCCAGCCTTGTAGATGACTTTACACACCTAATGCTGATGCACATGTGAAGGCTGAGAGGTTTAAGGAGCAGTTTAGCAGTGAGTAGATACTTCATGTACAATACTGCCTCAGAGGCTTTTCCACCCTGACCAGAAAACAGCTCTCTGAAATAACAACAAGAACTTTCTATGGCCATATTTAAAGATATTGAACATTGTGCAAAACATTGTCAACCAGCAGCTTCACTACAAAACGATCTGTATCAGAGCCCTATCTTAAAACCGTATTAGCAGAGCCCTGCAACAAAGGCGCAGACAAAACTTCAGATTGTGAATTATCTGTGAGGCAGGAGATGACTTAACCTGCTTCTGTAGTAGTTTCCACTGAAGTGGAAAATTATGAAATAAAGTCACATGAAATAAAAGTGAGTAACAGATGACTGAAAGGGGAAAAACTGAGACATGATGGTGAATTTGCACATGGTTTTTCTTTGCTCTATATTTCGTAAATGATGAACATTTTCAAGATGAAAGAAAAATTTGAAGGGGTTGTTTTTATAGGTTATTATGTAATGGTTTTATTGGTCCAACTGGGCTGTATATGACGGACCTTGAATGAGTTTGACACCCCTGCTCTAGGGGAACCTATTTGTTGCCGCTCACACGTGGGAATTCAAAGAGCGTGACACATCAAAGGCCCTGATTGGCAGCCAGTGTGACGGATGATAACACTTAAAAGGAGAAAGCCGTGAGTGGGACAATGGATCGCTTTATTACGACAAAACACCGGCGAAGACGACCAGTGGAAGACACAAAAGCTACCTGTCTTGATTTCTTATTTTTATTGTCCCGTGTTGTGATAAGAGAGATAACACAGAAGCTGTTGTGCACAGGCATAAACACAGGTGTGTCTTGAGAGTTTGGCTTCGGGCACAAAAAGTCTGAAAACCACTAAACCTCCTCAGCAGTACATGCAGTGGTGCAAATTCCCCCACCTACCAGCTGCAACACTAGTAATGCTTATCTATGCATCAATAATTATAATAGTGGCATACATTTTTCTTATACAGGCTCTTCTGCTTCTACTTTTTGTGCTGTAGTTATATTCTGATGCTGATACTTTTGCAATTTAACTTACTTATGTAGGATTTTAAACGCAGGACTTTTACTTGTAACAGAGGATTTAATTGTTACACTGTGTTAGTACTGTTTTAACACAAGTAAAATACTTATTCTGCTTCTGTTCAGCTGATATAGTAAAAATCCACGACCATCAGATTAGTTTGAATACAGACTTTCACCACTATAATGGCACCACAACCACTGATTCAGAAAATGGCGTCTCCACCACCCTGAAAACATGTTTGCACAGTAGCCTTACACTCCATTTTATTAGGTACACCAAGCTAAATATAATTCAGCCTGAATATTGTTCAGTTTTGTGTTAATTTAATTGTATGGTCATTTTGGAGGCTGCAGTGTGTGTGTAGGTGTTTCTGTTATTTTGTTCACTCCATTTATATCAATGAGGGACGGCTAAATAAGGGAAACACCTTTCTTTATTTTCCACTACACACTTTATATATTTGCACTGTCTGGTTCACAGTTAAAGCAGCTTTTAGCTCGGGTCGCAGGGCCTCGTGACTACAATGTGAAAAAACAACAGCAAACACAATCCACCTCCTACGTTAACTGTCTGTGCAGCCTGCAGTGCAGCTACCAGCCTACATTTATCTTTTCTAATATCCATGTTACGCTGACTTAAAGCGAGAGACACCAGTGGGGTGAATATTATCTTCCTCACGACCGCAGGTGACTCAGAAACACACAAACACACTCACACGAGAATTAAGATGTGAAACTTTATATATTCAGAGTTCAAAGAAAATGAAATTCAAAAGGCTGAAGTGGATTTCACAGCTCGGTGCTTGTTTAGACGTGTTTAAATCTGTTTTGGGATTTTACTGCCATGTTTATCTGTCATGAGTCAGATACTGAATGAGAGGAATTTAGTTTTTCCCTTATATTCTCTTATAAGAAATCATTTCAGCCCTGTGTCAAAGAGTTAAGTTTACAAAGGGAATAAATGTCACTGTAAATGCATTTAACAATTATATTATTACAGAAAAAAATAGATTTTTGATCATTCATTTTCCTAAATAAGAGTTAAACAATTTTTTCAGTGACTGATTTAATAATTATGTCATGTTTTAAAGGAAATAATTAACAAATTGAGCACCATACATCTACCAATATTAAAAGGTTTTATATTTTTATTTTTATTTCATAGTAGATACTTTTCTATAATTCCTACTGGTGTGACTCGACTGAATTTCCTTCTCTCTCTCTCTTTCTCTTTCTCTCTGTGTGAAAGTGTGAAAAGGAAAAACAAACCCAAAATGTCAAATGTGTGCCTTCTCATCACACAGGAAGTTTATTAAGCTGTGACATTTTGATTATCGGTTCTTGTTGTTTTGATGTTTACACAGTGATAACATACCTGTCAACAACATCGGCACGCACGTGTTTTCATATCATGCAAAGGAAGTTGTGACATTTTGTTATTTTATTCAAATCACAGTTTGTTTTTCTAAAACTAAACAGTTTTAAATTCTAAAATCTTTACTGTCTGCTCATTTTAATTGGGACGTATTTTATCTAATTTGTACACAACATTATATTACTGGAGATTCTCCGGTTTGGGAGATTAATAGATGGATAAAACGCACTTCTATAGACCTTTATTCTTAAAATCTTTGTTAATAATAGACTACTA
The DNA here is from genome assembly GCA_026686955.1 of Epinephelus cyanopodus. Lineage (NCBI taxonomy): Eukaryota > Metazoa > Chordata > Actinopteri > Perciformes > Serranidae > Epinephelus > Epinephelus cyanopodus. Next base: position 32,654,359 of record CM048930.1, read on the forward strand.
TGAAAAAAAATGCATTAAAAGTTAAAGTGACGCGGTGGTGGAGGGAAAATATGATTAAAGCTTTGATCAAAACCGCAAAACAAGTGCGTAAAATACCGGAGACTTGCAGCAAAATCCCCGCTGCGTCTCCTATTACGCGTCGGAGAGCACTCCAACCGCAAAATGTGGAAAGTTAAAAACAGGATTCACATTTGGATATAGTCCTAATTCAATTCTTTATCCTGTCCTTTGTTTTAGCACCTTTGTGTGCAAAAGCAGCAGAAGCTCCGCGGACACGTTTTGAGTTTTGCAGGCCATCGTGTTTCATCATGAACTGGCTCCAAACGCGATCTGCAGCTGAGGTCGAAAACTCATCAAGACATGAAGCGAAATACACACACATAAATATGGCAATCACGGTCATTTTTAGTGTAAATATTCATCACACCTATAGCCTAATTATAGTTTTCTGCAGCTGCAGCCGATTTTATATTGAATTTCCAGCAGTAGCAGAAAATCAAACACTTTATCCTGCAATTAAATATGAAAAAAATATCATTTTTTCTGCTTTAGATTTTCATAAAATTAACCCAAATGACGACATGATTAGTCACCTTTACAATTCATAGCAAAGCCATCCTCCTACAGTATATTCCTGCATATCTTTTCGCGGCCCACGCGTCTGTTGCGCGTCACAAGTACCTAATTTGATAAAGCATTTCCTTTTAAGAGTCCCAACACTACACCTATATCACACAGTCATCACACACAAAATACACTTGATTATTTAGTAATTGGTGGTGATATTTTTCTTTGAAAGGGAGGTGTGTATCATGTAGATCAAATACTAATTAATAAACCCACGTCGATAAAACTCTTGCGCATTTTTTCGTTTGGGTAAAAATCCCATGTGGCCTGTGGGTGTCTTAAAATCCGGATTGGAAAAATAAAGCAATGAAATGACGCACTTTTAAATGGATCTTACACACACGATGTAGGACACATTGCGAGATCTGCTGCAAACGACTTCACAGCGAAACTAATGTTTTATCATGTCAAATAATGTAGATTATGTTACATTTAACAAATACAATTACTACTATAAATAAAAGAGATTACTTATAAGTCAAGACCAAAACTCCAGCTTGGATCCGTGTGTAGGAATATTAGTAACACATAAGAGATCATCAGAGAGAATTCACACATCATAAAGCAGTGGCTTATAAAATGACTTTACACTCATATACAGTATCAAGTGTCACAGCTTCACTGTCAGAACTTTACGTCGTATTATTGGTGTTTTATTGTGATTGTGTGGATGTAAAGTCTTATTTTCGTCGTGCACACTGTCACACTAAAAAAAAAAAAGAACAACACATCTCCTGTAACAGATGTTTCATAATTGGGGTTAAATGGTGTTTTAAAAACTGGCAGGTTAAAGTTCATGTTGGTGTCAGATCGAAATTCAACACAAAAGCGTCGAAAGTTATGTTTTAATTTCACTGAGAGGTGTTTCAGATGGAGCTAAAATGAAGGATTGCAGCAGAGAGAAATCCTGCTGGAGTGAACAATAGCCGTGTTCTGTGGGAAGGAGTCGCCATCTAGTGGAGACACGGTGCAACTACACTTGTTTTGTCCCCCTAACACACACACACACACACACACACACACACACACACACACACAAGCACAAACACTCTTGACATTTACCGAGTATCATGACTTCACATTACTGTCTGTCACCCTGCCTGGTTTCAGTATCTTAAACGCCCATACAATGAGGCCTGCTCCCACCCAGGTAAACACTCCACATGTGATGACTTATTGATGCTGTGATGGAGTGGAAACACGGTAAACAGTGTCAGTGTTTCCTGGAAAGCAAAAGTTTACTGTTTATATATCAGGGCTATAACTTCTGATAAGCTCGTAACATGTGATGCGCTGTTGGAATTCAAACAGTGTATAGACTCACAATATGTTAATGCAGCCTTAACAAGTGTAAATGCTGCTGTTCACAATGAGCTCTGCTTTGACTTTTGGTACCTGAGATGCATTTTACAGTTTTTAAATATATTTTTTAAGGGCTTTTTGCCTTTATTTGCTGGGGCGGATGTAGTGTGAAAGAGGGGGTAAAGAGGGAGTAGTACAATCGCCTTGTGATTCGCTCCAACTTCAGTCACATAATAACCATAAGTTAGAACTTAACTCAGACAAAACCAAACTGATGCTGTTCACCAACTCAGTCTGAATCGTTCTATATTCAGTCTGCTAATGGCACATCTACAGAGAGTCTAACAGTGCAAATACCTTAGTATCTGGCTGGACTTTAAGCACCATATTGACTGACGGCCACATTGAGGACAATACTTTGATTTCTGTACAGATATAAGAACAATTTCCTTTGTGCATGAAAAAATAATTGTAGAATCTGTATTCTTCTTTATGTGTTTTGGATTATGGGGATGTTATACATGGAAAAGCTGCTGCCTCTACACTGAGATCACTGGATGCTGCCTACCACTCTTACAGCACCCATCACTACCACCTTTACGTCAAGGCTGCCTGGCCACATTTGGCTGTGAGACGGGAACAGCATCTGTAGTTGTTCATTTATAAAGCTCTGATGCAGATGCGTCCACCCTACGTTTCATCCCCTTTAACTCTGACCTCACACAACCTTGGTACTCATTCACAGAACAGGTTGGTTGCTTCGCACTCCTTTAATCAGAACGGAGCTAGGACGAATGTCATCTCCTACAGTGCACCTTATACGTGGAATAATCTGTAACAGACCTTAAACTTGGACTCTGTCATCTTTATGGCTGTTTAAGTGCCTTATTTCTGATTTTATTTTCACCGTAGCATGTTTATCACTCTGTATTTCTACTTTTACTGCTACTGTTGTTTTGTATGGTTTCATATCTGTTATAATTGATATGCATGATTGTTCTTTGTTTGCTCAATGATTTGATTTTAACGTCTTTGTTCAAGCTTGGCATCACTGAATATAAGGGTCTCCCTCAACTAACTTCCTGAGTCTTAAATAAAGGTTTGAATGAATGAATGAATGAATGAATGAATGAAAGGGGCCACAGGTTGGAATTCAACTGCAGCCACTGCAGCAAAGACAAAGCCTGTGTACATGGGGTGCCTTGTCTTTTTTTTCACATTTAAAGCATTTTTTGTGGGGGATTAGTATCATTTCAAGGACTTAAAGGAGCTACATGTAAGAAATCTAAAGCAAATAGTTGTAAAATCATCCTAATATGTGACAGAGACTAAGGAATAATGTTAATATAACATACTGATCTCACCGACAACAATAGTACAGCCAGAACATTTGCATTTAAAAAAAAAAAAAAATTACAGTCCGCAAAACATGTATATGTTTTGAATTTGTGTTTTGGCCTGTTGCGCCACCCACCGTCGTCTACCAGTCACACAGTCAGTAGAGTCTCAGTATCAGTCACAGTTACGGCTGAGCTACAGCAGCACAGCAAGCAGCATTAGCAGTGTCCCGGTACATAGCATTAGCAGCCAGCTCCTCCTCAGCTGTATCCCGGCAGCAGCATTAGCAGCAGAGAAGCCGGACTTGCTCGAACGGTCTGCCTTCAAAAAAAGGTTTGAATGAATGTTGGAATTCAACTGCAGCCACTGTGGCAAAGACAAAGCCATTTTTAAAGCATGTTTTGGGGGGGGATTAGTATCATTTCAAAGACTTTAGAAGGAGCTACAGTGCTAGTTGACAACTGCTGAACAAGTGACATTCTTGAAGTTAAATATTTAGGCTGCTTTTTTCAGTGCTGTAAACAGATATCAGCACTGTTGTCAGAATAAAACAGTGAATAAAACAGGTTAACTCCCCTGCATCTTCACATCATGAAACATGCAGCTTCTCTCTGTCCAGCTATGTTGTGACTGTTATTTATTGGGTGATAGATTTTACGTCTGCCTTCAAATTGTGCTGCTGACATGAGTGTTATGCTGTAATACTGCACACTGGCAGGTACATTTACTTACGTACAGTTTTGAGGTACTACTTGTGTATTTGTGCTACTTTATACTTCCACTCCACCACATTTTATAAAGAAATATTATACTTTTTGTGTTGCTACGTTTCTCTTACAGCTGTTACTCATGACTGGATCAAGATTTAGGGCATAAAAACACATTCTCCACCTGCAGGCTGAGCTAAATTCAGAAACACCACCTACATGCTGCACCTTGAATAATCAACATATCCTTGTGAACATCCATCTGTCTGACTATAGTTTTCATAAACAAATGATTCCACAGCGGGGATGATTGGTAACCTTTTCCTGGTGCAGCTGTTTCTGCTAATGACTCCCAGAATAAAGACATACTGTACTTTCCAATAAGTCCTGCTGTTGTCTCTACACGCCCTCACCTCGCATTGCTCCGTTTGTTTTAAAGATCAAGAGGAAGAATGGAAAGAGCCTACAACAGTCACCTCACAATAAGACCAGGTAACACTGACATGAAGTTGAAACTGTGTGGTTGGAATAGAGAGGCAGAGGATGGAGAGATGTTGGAGGCTGTAAGAAGTTATTATATCTGTTGTTTTGATACGAAAAGACCTCTGCGGAAAATGAGATTTAAAGGAAACATTGAAATGAAAGTCAGACTTATTAGTAACGCTGTGTTTTGTTCCAGCACATACAACCTTTTCTTAAACAAATTACAGGTTATATTTAGTCTATTCTCTGTCTTACCCTGTTGGGGTTGCAGGGCTCTTAAGTCTATCCTAGCTGACACTGGGCGAGAGGCAGGGTTCACCCTGGACAGGTCGCCAGACTATCACAGGGCTGACACATGGAGACAGACAACCATTCACACTCACAATTTAGAGTCACCAATTAACCTGCATGTCTTTGGACTGCGGGAGGAAGCTGGAGTACCTGGAGAAAACACACGCTGACATAGGGAGAACATGCAAACCCCTACCCTGTCGCCTCACAGCAAGAGGTGTGCCGTGCCGCCTTGTTTGAAAATATGCAGCTGCAAAATATGAGAATGAAAAAACCTGAAAAATAAAATCTCCAAAAAGGCTCCTTTAGTTGCTTTAAAAACAAAAACAGACTGAAGAAAACAGAGTACCGGCACTGTGTCTCCCTCCATCTTGCAGGAAAACCCTTTTCCGCCAACATGGACGGAGCTCAAATCCAGTTTTCAGATCTAATTTACCAAGTAAAAATTTAAAAACCAAAAGTTGTTCTTGACCTGAAGTGCAAACTGTGACGACATCAGTCGGCGTGTCATATTCTGCAGACTGGAAAGAGAGGATAACAACGGAGAAGTCAAGTGAGAAAATGTCAGGGGGAAAAAAAAAGAGCGGTGCAGCAGTCTCATTCACAGTTGCTCATTTTTTGGATAAAACAAATATGTGTAATTAGAGAAATAAGTTGGCAGGTGATCAATGTTTATTTCCATTGTGCAACACCCTCCGTTGATGACACAGTCTCGATTACAACGGCTCCAGGCAAATGTGGTTCAACCACCTGAGCTAATTCAGTGGAAAAGGGGTATGAGAGAGAGAGAGAGATGCAAACACTTTACAGAAGAAACTACATCGACATGAACACTATTGCCTCAACTTATATCTCATTTGGAAATATACTGACACATTTGAGACACATCATGTAGTTTTCTGTCTTTTTAAGCAACACAATTGTGCATCTGTTGCTGCATTTGCTGCTGAGTGAATCAATACCTCCACTAAGTCTTTATCTTCACAACAGTGAGTGAAAAGTGACTGACTGTTCAGTGCAGTGAAAATGCACCACAGAGGCCACTAGAGGCTGACAGTCCTCCCAAAGATGGCGCCTCATTGAAAGCTGCTGCACAGGCTTCAGCTGAATGCAGTCGTTGCACATGTTTAAAATGCAAGACGAACTCTGTAACCTCCATATTTCACGGAGCAGAATCGATTACGTCTCTAGTGGGACGATATTAGTCATTTTCTATGGGAGTTAAAGAGTTCGAAAAAGACGAGGGACGTTGTAGCCCGACAAATGAGACGGCTAACTAGAATATGAGCCTCTGAGAACGTCTTTCAGTCATTTGTAACTTCTCTTACAACCCCTGAGTAATTAGCAGAGTGACGTTTGTGGCGTTCTTAGTCATTTACTGTATCTCTGAGTATAATTTGCGATGAGTAAAGGTGCAACAGAACACACACACCCACACACGCCCACGGACTAGTAGTGACCTACTACTGTTTTCACCTTGACAGGATATTCAGCGCTGACATTTATTGATCTTGAACCTGACATCTGACTCATAAGGACACACACACACACACTCTTATCCTGAGTGTCATGAAAGGTTTATCGTCATTTAGGGACACAAATCACCAGCTCTCAACCGAAACCTGCAAGGCACACAAAGACACAAGCATTAACGCCTGCCAACACTCACACACACAGAAATGACACCTTTTCTGGCACGTTACAGTTTTAAAATCCCTGCAGTCAGATTTCTATATGACTTTACGCTTTTTTTATTCTCTGTTTAAGGCTATAAAGGAAACTCCTCTTCAATTAAGAGACACTATCCACCAGAAAAACATCACAACAACAGTTTTACAATTTTTTTTTTCAATATATATGCGGGTTCTCGTCGAGAGTTGACTCATGCATTTCTACGGTGAGAAGGCATTTTAAGGACAATGTCACAGTTTCACGTTCAGACAAACCAAAACCAGTTTGATTCAAAGCAGTACTAAACTTACACACACACGCATGCATGCAAAAGAAATTCTTGCCCCATTTGCTCATTCTCTCGTTTGTTGTTTTCTTCTTCATTTTAATGTGGCTTGTTTTTGTCTTGTTCTTGTGTTCAGCATTTACTGTAAAGAGCCCGCAGGGTAAAAATACACCTGACTTGGATCACTTCTAGTACAGCTGAGTCGAACAAACAACCATGGTTGTCTCCACTGCACCATGTGTAAAAGTGCTGCTGATAAAGTGAGTTCTCCAGAGGGTTAAAGCAGTAATGATTTCACATTGTTTCTACTGCAGTTGTGGCCTTTTGGGAGGCACGAAAACACTGGTAGTTTTAGTAGCACACACACACAGCAGAGGATAAATACAGCACGGATAAAACATTTGGACTTTCTCCTTTTGTGACACTGATAGGTCGCAAGTTAAATTTACAATAAGGGGTGTGAGTCAATGTGGAACTTAGAGACTCTCTCTGCTCAGTTTTATTCCAAAACTCTATAAATGTAGAGACTGAAAGTTCACTCTTGACCTTGGAGACAGTTGTTGACAAAATTATGTCATAACAGTAGTAGCTGTTCTATAAGGGCGGGAATAACCAGAGGCTTCATGATACGATATTATCACCATACTCTAGTCACGATACAATATTATTGCAAATTCAAACATGTTGCGATAAAATTTATTGTGATTTATTACCTGTTTTCAACTGCTAATAATGTCCCCAAAAGAAAACTTTACCTTAGGCTACCTTAAGTTTAATTTGTATTTATAATATTATTAATTCATATTACTAAAAAAAAAATTAATACCCGAGGAGCTTTGGTTCTTCACTGAGGATGTGTCCAAGCTGCCCATCTATGCCGATGGTGTTTCCTATAAACTTGGCACTGTGTGGTGATACAATACTGCCACACAAACATATCGTGATACTATGCCATCGATTTTATCCCCCACCCCTACTATTCAAAAAAAAAAAAAAAAATTAACTCTGCAATGCAAATGGTCCAGCATTTCTTGGAGCATCTTCAAATGATGAATATCCCTGAAATCCTAAACATAAGCTTAAAGGTTACATAAATCAATAAACCATAATAATTGATAAAAGTATTGAAAATGTGTCATAAAATATGTAAAGTTTTTTTTCCATCAGATTTCACAAAATAAACACACAAAACATATTGCGCCAAAAGATATCTAAATGTAGACACAAAAACAAATATTTCTACACACTCCATAAGTTATTTGAACTTTGTACGTTATTCATTTTTTGAAATATGCTCATTTATATGAGCAGAGTGGGAAGACGTTTTGATAGATTTATTATTCATTTGTCTAGCGCTGGATTTGCACTGCATGCGACGCAGCATGATTACGTTATCACTAGCGTAAAATGAATGAATGAATGAATCATTTTTTAATTTCGGTTACATACATCTTGAGAAACAAAGATTATTTCACACAAAATTTTCTCACAGTCAGTGACCCAGAAAGGAACAGGCTGAGGCTCCAGGCTTACTTTGCCTATCTTATATCAACCAACGGATCACCCAGAATATCAGCAATACAAAAGAAAGAAAATTAATAAAAATAATCCTGAAATATTTTACATTTAAATAATTTTACATTTTAATTAATAATCATTACCCATTTTAAGCTTTTTTTAAAACTCAACAGAGAGCAACACAAATCAGCACTGAGTCCATTTCATCCAAAACTGAAACACATCTTCACGGCTATTCACTTCACCTTTCATTGACAAGCAACCCGTAAAACATGATGACATGGAAGACAGGAGCCTTAGCTTTCTTCCGCAAAACAAATGAAAGCTCTAGCTAGTGTGCTTCTTATTTTACATCTAAACAGGATGATGCAAACAATGGCAGCCGATCACAGCCGATCGTGGATGTCCATGGGATGCCCGTGAACATACTTCCACTTCAGAGCAGCTACTAAATGGACGGATGGTGAGACAGATTTATTTGTCTGTTTCCAAGGTCAGGAATGAACTTTGAATCTCAACTTTTAAGATACATTTGTGCATCTGACAAACTCTGCGTAATACAATCAAAAGCTCCAGAACAGCTACTAAATGGACTTTGTGGTGAGCTTGTTTGGTGATTTGATGAATGTATTTTTAATTAAAAAGGGAGGAAACTGAATTTTTAAGTCATCAGTAATGTGTGGTTCAATACTGGGGGTCTAGCATACTGTGCATTCATTGTATACATTCCCTTGAGACTAATATGTGCGGTAATTTGCAAATGCGTTCATTTGTATGTGATATTTCAGGTGGAGTATTATCACAAAAATGTAAAACACAGTCTATTCTCAGACTGAGAGAATGTAGCCGTTCTTGTGTACCGCGAGGGAGCTGTGGTGCAAAGTCATTTTCTAATCTCTCGTTTCTGCTTTAATCCTCTGGATGACACATAGCACGTTCTCACTTCTTCTGTAGCTTCTCTTATCTGCTCAACCCAAATCTTCAACTACATAAATAGATTCCTCTCAACCCCAGTTGAAAACAAAATGTCTATACGTGTTCTCGAAATGTTGTTGTTTCTATCTCAAGGTCACCTGGCGTGTAAAGAGTTACACCCACCAAACTGAGACCTCTTTAGAACTTTCATGTTTCTGCTGAGTGGTGCTGAATTTGAGTCTTGCTCTGTATGTGTGGGTATCATGAGCAAATCTAGAAGTGAGGCCTTTCAAGTAATTCATCTGATCAGATTGACAATAACATGACTCCACAAAAAGTTTTCATATTAACCACCAATGCAATTTAAGCTACAGTAAATATAATTTTGTGCATGTAGAATAGCAGTCACAGCAGTGTATTACGTTAGATAAGAGCGGGAATTATTTGACGATATAGACCACAGACTGGTGCAGGTTTCCTGTGGTTCTCTACTTGTTTCTGGTTTGAAAATATAAAGCAAGACAAAGAGTTGCTGTGTCACTGGTTGCACCAAAACTAAATAAAAAAACAAAACAAACACTGATCTCCGATTTGTTTCCCCGCCATGTTGTTAAAAAAAGAAGAAGAAAAAAGCAGTTCAGGTTTTAGCTCCAGGCTATTGACTAGACCGGCATTTTGTCATAGCCAACTCTGCGTCCCCTTTTGGGGGCAACGCACTGTCTTAGAGAAAAGTGAAAAAGCGGAGAAGCTGTTGTGTAACCACAGCTTTCACAGTAAGATTACACATAACCTGGTGATAAGATCAAACGAAGATGTCTAGATAACTAATATCCTGCCACCATGTTGGGTGTATCATGCACTTGAATGTGGGAAGACTGAAGAGACATTATGTCGATCAGCTTTTAATAATGAAAGTATTGCGATCGCTCAGGTTCTGGCAAGGTCCCAAAACAATTATCGGACATGCCTGTTAGACAAAGGCTTGTTTAACAAGAACTAATTGTCAAAATTATAACCCAAACACACCAAACCGCATTGACATCAACAGGATCTTTGGGTTTCTACCACCCAAAAAGGGGCGTGGCCTTGATGTTTTGCAAAGTACCTGATGTGCAGTCTGATATATATTAGCTATATATCAGGGATGCTAGGTGAACTAGCAGTATCAAACTGAGTTAGAACAGATAGTAGATGCACTCTTCCTTCTGCGCAAGGATAAAGTACAACAGGAAAGATAAAAATATGTATTTTTGATTTTGGGGTGAGCTGTCCCTTTAACAAACCAAGCAACTTCCCACCAGCACACATAAACTGCACATTCCAATACTCATCCTACCATAGTATGCTAGAAAAATATTTGTATGGCCCAATACATAGTATGTCAACTGCAGTGTGCCAAAAATACCAGGATGTTCTGCTACATCCGGTCTGATTTTGCGGTAGGCTAGGCTATGCAAGCCAGCATGCTTTTCTGGCTATTGGCTCACAGTCCTCTGCGCAGTGGACGATACGTCACATGGACTAAACTGCAAACAGATGACAGCTCATTGACAGATGACTTAGTCAGATGTCAGATGTTGCAATGCCGGAAGACAGCGCATTCAAGTAACTGACGCCCAGTCGAACAGTTATAAAGGAAATAGACTTATCAGTGTAGTTTAGTGGACTCCTTTAACATAACTCCCTCCAGCACAGTCTTTTCCAGGTATTTCTCTGTCGCTTGCCTGGTTTTGTGATCTATCAGTCCACACCCGGCTAACTCTTTACTAGAACGTCCCAAAGGTTGCTGGGAAATTAGTCACGTAAATATGAACAGTTTAAATAATTGTTTATCCAAGGCTTGATTGACAGCTACATCAGATACTGTATTCTCTCTTTTATGTATGGGGGTGGGAGTGTTTGGTGCTTCTCTACCCGGCAACAGAGCGCTGAGTCATCTCTGTCGCAGCCCTCCCACGCCTACCCACGCTGCACTGCTCTCGGTCTCTCTCAGTGGTGGAGATGCACGGCCACGGACATGATACCAAAACTAACTGCATCACTTCATCCAGGCCCACAGATGACAAAAACACACATTTACTGTAAACGGGGGGAGCCTTGACGGAACAAGGCTGGCATAGGTGGGTGCGAGTGTGTTACGTGTGTGTGCGTGAACAATCTTCTAACAATATATGGAAACTGATACCATGTATAGATCATTATGAAGAGTGTGAAGAATCAAAGGAATGAGAAACAAGAGCAGAGTGAGACAGAGAGTGAAAGAGATATTGTGTGTGTGTCTGCTGACCAACTCTGGAGAACAACTCAGTGGGCCGCAGTTTCACGACAGGCAGGTTTCTGATAGCAAACAAGTCAAATGAGGCATACAGGTGTTTCAAATGTTCAAATAAACTTCGGTTCAGACCACAACTAGGCTACCAGCTCTGCATGTTTTTGTCATTTCAATTTGTCAGATTGAGAGAGGGAATATAGAGAACACAGGCCTGCCACTGCCCCTCATGCATCTCTTGGCCTTTTTTTCCCCAGACAGCTCAAGAAATGATGCAGACATGTTTGTTTCTTTTACAGCTGCTCAGCGAGGAGCCAAAATTATACTTTCCTCATCTGCAAAGCCACAAGGATGTGCGAGACACAGAGTGTGTCTGCATCTGCATGACCCCGAGGTCCTGAGGTGAGCAAAACATGGGCTGCACTTAAACATCTATCAGCATACGAGAGCGCTGATCAGACATGTCTGGAACACTTCTATATATGAAGAAAATCCGGTGTAGAAGGCTATGTATGGACCTGCATGCACATCAGCTGTCTGCAGTGACGTTTGTGCCCATTTTAGGGTAGCCTATAGTCAAGGCTTTAACCGCTTTCTTTCTGCTCTGAGACTTTTGGTCGAATGAACCAGTGCAACAAAAAATGGTTAATTCTCGATATTAATATTGTGAAGAATGGTGGACGCTGGTTCACAGCGTAGCAAATGCACTTGTTTAGATGAATGTATGATTTTATTTGGCAGTTTCCTCTTTTTAAGGAGTCAACAAACTAGACGTATTTTTGTTGACTGTTGTGATGGATCACTCCAGCCAAAATGCAGTGATTAGCGACTTAAAGCAAATGTTAGATATAAAGCTGGGGCATCAGTGAGCCCTGATCTGCCCCCCTACTTCCAGCATCCTGGCTCTCACCACACCTGTCCTTGAACTGCACCTGCATTGTGACCTCAGCCTACACAGCTGCAAAGTTTCATGAGGCAGCGGGGTTGCCAATGACCCCTTCCTACACCCCTGCTTCTGCTCCACACCCATCCTCGAACTCAGCCTTCATTTCAGTCTAAACTACAAACCTATAAAGTTTCGCATCGACAAAATTTGTCCACAGACAGACATACAGTGGCAAAAAAAACTCAAAACTGCTTCTGTTGGAGTTTCGGCTACAAATGGTGTCACCTGCACCACATTTTGTAATGATGACACACATACATAAACTCACAAGTTTAAAATAATACCAGCTGTCATGATGCTGTCGCAGCTGTTAATCATACTGCAAATAGAAAGTAGTGTGAAGGAGGAGTGTGAAAATAATCTCTTCTTTTGGTAAAAGGTTAATGTTTTTTGTACATTTAATCCTATTGCATTTACAGTCAATGGAAAGATGTGAGTAGACATGAACTGACAGTGGGAGCTGAGGGTGGAGCGAATTTAGGCAAAATTATAATCATGCTTGGCAACACTGACGCTCAGCAAGCTAAATAGTCTGTGTGCTTAATTAGCAAAGCAGCTAATGGTGTAAGATGCAACTGTTAGCCAGCGCTAAGGCTAGCTACTGCTAGATATTGTGCAGTGATCAAGTGAACAGGGACAACATGGGGCTGTATGGCCTGACAAGTGGCCCAAAAATCATTTCCTCATACACAATTATGACCATATAAAGGCCATTAAAATGTCCAAAAAACTTGATGTGCCCAGTGCACATCTTTAATGGAATGAATGGGACACCATCTTTGGAGATGGTAAACAGCTCTCTTAATACATACATAGGTGACGGTTTCATGATAATGCAAGCAAACAAAAACAAAGTCGGTGAAATTATCACTACCTTATCAACCACATAGATCTTAATCATGCTCAACAAGAGCACATGTTTGCAGCTACTGCACACCAAATATGGCTGCAACAGGGTGCAAAGTATAATAATCAGATGTTCTGAGTTTGGCTAGATAAACAGATATGAAGTTGGAGGCTTTATTTGTTTAAGTTTGTTTAAAGTTTCTGCAAGTATTACTGTTAGTATTACTACCTACAAAGATATTTGTGATTTGCCACTGAGGAAAACAAACAACACAACATGTACCCTAACCTTCCAAGTGATCATTTACCAAAAAAAGAAAAAAAAAAAGTTGTACCGTCTTGCAGGGGGATTAGTCCTGCCACGACGCTGATCCGCAACTTCAAATAAATGTGGGCCAGGGCTGGCACGATATCACATTTTCACTACACTGTTATCACGTAAAAAGAGTTCACAATAACAATATTAATGCAATATCTAAAGAAAGTTTGAAAATAAATCATAAGGCTATTGGTCAAATTCATCTTTAACTTTATTAATCGTGTGACTTTATCTTTTTTGGCGAATTTATTACACTCAAAATAAGGAAATAGGGAGGTGAAGAGAGAGTCTGTAACCATAACACTACAAAAACGTACAAAAAAAGCACTGACACTTAATGGACACTGCAAAGGAGTGGATGGCTTTGGAGACGGGAGCCATTTTGCTGCCTTGCCATACTGTTATCAATTAGCAGCTAACTCCTGGAGGAACAGCAGCCGTAAATGTCCACAAATTGATAAAACAATGAGGTCCGAGAGCTCCTTACGCTCTGAGCAGAGGAGCAGCTTTGCCGCCACATAACAGAGACGGTAAATGATGGTTATTGACATTGATGTTGTGTAGAAAGATGTCACACACTAAAGGCCAGTGCTGTTTTGTTACATGTCACGCCCGTCACACGTCTTTTGATTCTGCAAGTGGATGCAGTGGAGTTGAGTGATGCTGACATCGTTTGGTTCTGTGTAAAAATGCAAAGGACGCACAAAAAAGGGACTTTGTAGTGACGGTATAGTGCGATCTCTGCGGGGCTAAAGTGAGAACAAAATACAATTTAAGAGTTCCTGGAATCTTAAAACAAAATTATCATAGCTGTATTATTAACTTTCTATCAGTATTTCATTGTTAAATATCACAGTCATCATCAATACTAGTAACACCCAACGGCCTCTTCCCTACTTACCTACTACCCCCCACATTTCCGGCGCCTTTGCTCTGACCACACCCATCTTTCAACTCCACCTTCAGTGTGATCTTAGCTACATATCCGCAAAGTTTCATGTCTGCATCCTGCACAGATTTTGACGCTACTGCAGTGACAAAACCTGTCCAGAGACGGACAGACACACAACCACCTGGCAAAATACTCAGAACTGCATCCTGTGGTAGTTCCCGCTGCAACAGGTGTCAGCAGGACCACATTTTGCCATGACACTCACACTCAGACTCAGAGGGTGAAAACAACATCAGCCCCACTGTCATGTCTGGTACATATGTCTATGTACGCATGTGCGACACATTAGTGAAACAGTCAGGAATACAGAGATCATTTACAGCTAGCGCACTCAGCAAAACCTTTCACTGGTTTAAAAATATGAATCTGGAGTGCAGTACGTTTTCTCGATACTCTGCTCATATGTACATACAGTACACACATAGTGTAACATGCTTCTCACAGATCTTAACTGTGCGTCAGTACAGAGTGTGAAACTCCCACTAACGTCACAGAAATACTCATTCCTGTACACAGATTGATGAAGGCGATTAAAGTGCTCCTGCTCTGGAGGTCTGTGATCACCTCGTTCCATCTGATGACAGCTGCTGTAATATCACCAGGATACACAACACCACCACTTTCACTTTAGCCCTTCAAAGGTGCGGTCAGTGCGTCACACCATGATTGCATGACTAAGATTGGAGCCACGGGTTATGTGCCAAGTGCCAAATATAGCCAACATTTGCCGCAACCTGACCGACTGCCAAACAAACCGAACACATTGCTCCACACAGTGCCATCCACCGTCTCTGTGGTAATATAGTCAGATTTTGCTTTGTATTTATTTGTTTTAACCCATCGCTGCAGACGGAAATCCTCTTTAGCATGCTGTGCTATTTATTAATCAAGGAAAATCCCTCACCATGATCTATTTATAAAAAGGGGGATTTATCTACTGCTTTTAGACGACTTATGAGAAATAAAATGAACTCAAATAGACATTCAGCGCCGCACAAACAAGTCGAATCCACTAAAGTTCGGAAAACACTTGTAATATTTTCCACCTATCTCTTGAATCCTTCCTGCTCTTCAGCTCTGTGTTATGTCTTACAAATAAACAACTTAAAATCTAGGTTATTTTATTTTGGTTTGACTACCAAACCTTGAAAAAGCAGAAATGCTGACCTAGAAAGACAGGGCTACCAGCCTCGACACTAAAATCAGACAGAAAAGACTGTCACAGGACTGCATTCCTTCCTACATTGATAAATACCAGCCAATGTTGAAAAAAACACCTCATGTCCAGCTTGCTTTCACTCACCAGTTTGTCAGTCTTCATCCTCCTCTTCATCAGAAAGTCTCACTGCAAACTAAGAAGGGCTGAGAAAGAGAGAGCAGAGAGGAAAAAAGGAGAGAAGGAATGTTTTAATCACTCTGAAGGAAGCCAGTTATCTTCCCACACACATTGCTGAGTGTCCTATTCACAGACACACACACACACACACACACACACACACACAACACACACACATTCACACTGAGATACCTCCAAAGGTCAAGGATGAATCAGGAGAAGAGAGAAAAGAAAGGAGGGGGGGGGGCAAAGATTAAGAGAATGAGAGGAGAGAAAATCAGAAAGAGGCCAGAATACAAGAGAGGAATGAATAGTATGTAGAAAGAAAAGTAGATGACAGAGGGAGGAGAGCGCACAGAGAGAGACTGGAGAGAGAAAGAATGAAATGCATGGCTTGGCTGAGTCATCGGTAACCACCACTTCCTCCATGAGCTCTCTACTAATGAGTGGCCAACTTTCTGAGGCAAACACACACACACACACACACACACATACATGCATGCACACATGTACACACAAGAATCTCCTCCTTAAACTGCAATCTTTCCTCCTCTCTCAACTTCAAACTGCTCGCACCATTCTCCCTTAGACATAGGTTGACTCTGTGTGTGTGTGTGTGTGTGTGTGTGTGTGTGTGTGTGTGTGTGTGTGTGAGTGTGAGAGAGAGCGAGAGAGACAGAGAGAGAGAGAGAGAGAGAGAGAGAGAGAGAGAGAGAGAGAGCATGAGAAGTCGACCCATGATCTGACCTTGCTGTGTGTGTGTCATGAGAAGAAGCACAGTCTGCTGCTACATTCGGATATAAACAGCGTCTCCCTTTTCCCAGAATTCCCAGAGGCAAGGTTTCTTACTAACTTTCCTTTCTCAAAAGGAGAGTTAGGAAAGGAATTCCGAAAGTGAAATCTCAAAATCTACCTCATGTTTGAGCTTTGAAGTGAGACTATGTCACTTTTAAGGGAGGAAATAAAACATATATTTGACAGATTAAAGAGTTTAATACACTCACAGGTTTTGGTGCTACAGAATGACTTGGTCTGGTATGACCAGCAGTTTGTCGCTAATGTTAGCTTACAATGCATAGATACTGATAACTGATAGTAACTTCTGACTTTACACCTCTCGAAGCAAACGGAAATTATGCCTAACAACGACTATACAGCTCATTAATTAACACATCTTGTGTGGCGGCACGAAGCTGTAGTGGTTAGCGCTGTCGCCTCCTCGTGTCAGCGTGGGTTTTCTCCGGGTGCTCCAGCTTCCTCCCACAGTCCAAGACATGCAGGTTAATTGGTGACTTTGAACTGGCTGTAGTTGTGAATGTGAGTATGAATGGTTGTCTGTCCCTATGTGTCAGCCCTGTGACAGTCTGGTGACCTTGTCCAATGTCAGCTCCCCCGCAACCCCCAACAGGATAAGCGGTTACGGAAAATGGATGCATGTTTTCTGTGTTTAATCACAACACATTCTCATCCCAACTTGTCCAATACCAATGCTGTTACGTGGCTGTACATGTATGCCTCCTGTGTCGCCTCCTGTGTCAGATTTAGATGCGCAGGGACAAGGTTTCAAAATACGCACTGTTTTTGCTAGCTACATGCATACGGTCTCTTCAAAACAAACTGACAACATAGGTAAAAAACTCAATTTTTAGGTTTAGACAACAAAAGCAGCTGCTAACATAATGTAATGTCACATGACATATGTTACTGGCATAGCATGTTACACAAACTAGCACACTACGTTGTAATTCAGCTTCACTGACGTTTAGTTTCACGCAAGACACAAACAGTAGGCTCCAGGGTGAACATCTGTCTGACATACTCATCTTCCCTTCCGCCCACTGTATGCAGACTTTCTCGCTTTATATACTACGGTAGTTGCACTCGATGCCAAAAAAAAATAAAAATAAATAAATCGCTGTTGCCCAGTGTGTTTTATCTCACAGCTAAGGGTGCCTCTGTGTGCTGCTGTCTGCCGCCGAGGACCACTGACCAAGCATCAAGTTGGGAGTCAGCCCGGACTGTCAATGTGGTGTTTTAATGTGGAGTTATGTGCTGAAACTATTTCTTGACACCCAGATTATTTTCTGAGCACTTTCTCGGTCACTAGTGTAAATTTCAGTTTCAGTTTTGGCCCCTGTAAAGGCAATGTCATTGTGACAGCTGTGCACAGTAATTTCAACAAGGCATAGCCTAGTTCTACAACATGTGCCCCCGAAACCATTATTTTTTATGTAATCTTAACCAACATGTTGATTAGCAAGCTTCCTTTATTGGCATATTTTTTAAATTCTGGTCAGAACCAGCTAGCTGTTTCCCCCTGCGGTAAGTCTTTATGCTAAGCTAAGTTAACCACTTCCTGATTTCAGCCCCGACCTTATCGCTCAAACACGAGGTTAGCATCAATTCTCTCATCTCAGAAGGCAAACAAAAATGTGAACGACCTTACTAAACCAAGCCCTTGTTACCACACATCTGGGTACAGTGAGACACGTTTGAGCTTTGAGGAACAGTCATGAGATTTAGGGAGATTTGACACAGGCATACTTTGCCTATAAATCACTTCTGCTTAAATCTGGCAAAGTATCCAAAAAAAGGCCTTATGAGAGTGAAGCCACTGTACAGCTGCAGTGTAAAAGCCACATGGGACGGCAAAAGTGAAGCTCGGGCAGTGGTGCTAAGATCAAAACGGAATTAAGGCTAATAGTGAAAGTGCAGGTTTTCACAACTTTGAGGCACTTTGATGACCTAGGATGACTTTTGAATCATTGCAGATGGTGATATCTTTGATTCTCATTCTGAATCTGCACCAGCTACAGTGGTTTAGGCCCCTGGGGCCCGTAATTTATTTTAATTCGCTTGGGCTAAACTGGAAATGGTTTCATTTAATGAATCAAAGCAGTTGTAACATCTGCACCCTCAGCCCGACCCCCGCTTTCAGTAACATTTAGCAACTTGTCATCTAACCCAACGTGATGCATATTAGCACAACAGTAATGAGATGGATCAAGTGAAAACAAAATTACTCCATCATCCTGAGCGTGTATCATCACGTTGTTTGTCTTCTTCTGAGATATTCAGAGCTCTTGTACAGTCAGATGAAGCCGCACAGTCATGCATTCTGATATAATCTGCAGTGTTTCAGGACAAGTGTTAGCGCTGCCGAGAGGCGACCCACCTGAAATCATTCTCAATACCAAAAAGTGTGAATCCTTATTTGCCTACAGTCACAGTATAAATCCGCCTGCCACTGAGGTTATTGTGATACAAATTAATTCCCGCCCCAACCGGCTGCTATCCGGAGGAAATCATGGGAACTCAGAGCCAGCTTCGTAAATACACACATCCTCCTCTGCAGTTCCCACGCTTTTCACAACACACATACAACCCTCATTATGCCCATAGACACACAAGCAAGTACGGACTTGGACATGATGTCTTGTGTACGTGCAGTCATACTGGCAGTGACAGAAAAGGGGAACACACACAGATCATTGCAGCGGAAGCGTCTGTAGTTCAGTCTGGTGACTTACATATACTGTATATTGGTGATGAACAGGATATGACAGCTCTGCAGTGTTACTGCTGCAAAGCAGGCTGAGTATGCCACTTTCGGGTAAAAGGCCATCCAGCAGAAAGCCACCCTGCACCGTCACCATACAGACCCTTCACCCTTCAGCGACAGTACCCTAAAGAATACAGTAAACTGTGAATTAAGCATGAACATAAGGGAATGATAGGGTGGCGCCGCATGTAAATAGAGGAACATGACAGGTCAGCAGCTCAATCAGACACTAATACTGGAAGTAACAATGCATTTGATGAGCTACGTGCAAGTTTTCACAACACTGTCAGGTCCTTGATTTGCAAATGACACAAACGGAAACTAGAATAAGACTCTAAGACCAGGCTAGTTACTCTTTGAGGCTGTGCTCACAACAGTGCTTTAAGCTAAATGCTAACTCGCTGATTGTTGCACAGTAAAGGTGAGGCTGATGGTAGGGTCATTAGTTTTGCAGGCGTTTGGTCATAAAGCAAAGTACTGGATAAATTTAAGGTCAGGACACCACTGAAGTCAAAGTCAAATTCGTCCTCTGAGGTTTATGAATGTCTGTAAAATTTTATGACAATGCATTCAGTTGTTGTTGAGATATTTCAGCGAGATGGACCAGCCCGTTCTCATTCCTGTATTGTCATATACTGATGCATGTGATACCGACGCCAAAGGCACCCTTTGGTGTATCTATGAAATGCACTTGGCTTTCTACTAAATAAAATGTTAACCCACCTGCAGCGATATTTGACTCTGAGAGGAACTGACGAAGTTTAGGGAGCGAGAAACTCCACATAGGCCAAGAGGTCGGGCAGGTGAAAGGTCAAACACTGACTTTAACTCACGAGACCACAGTTTCGGTTCTGTGTGAAACCAAGTCTACTTTGTTTTAACTTATGTAGGTTAGTGACATACTTGTATCACTCACTTGGTCATGTCACTCACTTATTTTAACCGCAAACATGTTTTTCTCATAACCGAAGTAGTTTTGTTGCCTAAACCTGACCAACATGTTTCACTCAGGGGACAGCGGCGTGTCACATACAGATACAGGATGCCGCACGCTTCAGTACGAGACGCTGAGGGGGCGGGACAAAGCGTCTGTATCTGACTAACTGGGAATGAGAATGGTTGAAAGGACAGACCGACACTGGCATCGATCAAGTCATGCCACTAGCATTACTTAAAATATTTCAAGTACATACATGCTATGTATAAAAGTCATTGAGTGTTATTTAATATGAAAAAGAAAAAATCATCTCAGTTTCTTCAATAGCTCAGAGGTCACGGGAAAAACCATAGACCCAGTAACTACCTACTTAAAGTATTAAGTATGTAATCTTGACCTTTTATATGTAGTAAACAAATCACCACTGAGCTCATCATTATAAAACAACCCACAGCGTTGGGTATTTACTTGCGGTACAAAATGAGAAAAAGTGAAAGTACGACTTTGGAGAAATGCTGGCTCAGCAAAAGTACTCATTGTAGGAGGATTGTGGGAGATTGAGTTTACAGATGAGTCAAGGAGAACCATTACACGTAATATCAGAATGAATGGCACAGGGGTCTATCTTTAGTATCCGTGTGGGAATCAAACCGTCACACAGCCGTTGCCATGGGGTTATGTGCTCGTGCTTAAGTAATGTAAAACATACTGGTTGAATGTCTTCAAAATAAGATTGTCATCTACATTTACTTAACCTGAGCTATTTCATTTACCTGGGTAAGATGCAGTAAAATTGAAAAGGTGTGCTTTATAAAACTCCTGGTATAGTTTAACCAGCAGTTTATTGCAAACATGGATGTTTAGGTGCCAAAGATACAACATACTTACATGTGTGTATCCAGGTATGTGAGTTTAAATAGATTACACAGTTGGATGACATTCATTAATGAATTAAAAAAGGAGGTGGAGGCTCCTAAATAGCCACAGTTACATAAAAATAATCTTAAAAGCATGAAACAGGACTATAAGATGCCAATTTTAGTCTTTGGTAAAACAATTATCCAACTTAAGGTAATAACATACTTCAGATTGACCACTGAATACGTCTAATAACTAAAGCAGCTGCTAAACATATTAAAACATGTCTGCTTTGCATCAACAGTCAAAGTATCCTCTGATGGTCAAAAAAAATGAGACATTTCAAAAAGGACAAGAATTCAGCTGCTCTCTTTTTAGAAGCACTGAGCAGGATTTTCCTCCTTAAAACCATATAATTACTTTTCCTACAAAGTCATTACTTATGGCTGGCATGTAGTCTGTCCGCATCTGTTTCTGCAGAGACCGGTGCTTCTGTCTGTATAACTGTGTTATTTCTGGATGTTCAGGGCATTTTATCTTCCTTTGGACACCGTTTGGCTGAACCTGCCGCGCCTGAAACCAGCACCGCAGATTGTATCTTGTGAGAACACGATTTTTTTTTTTTTAGATAGTAATGTTCGAGCTGTTATGACTGACTTTGTGAGTTAAAGGGGAGGCACCTAAATTGGGAATTCTAATACGTTAACTCTGTGGCCAATCTATGGCTGGTTCAATCAATATACGTGACTATGAGCTCGTCTGCCAGTGCCAGAGAAGTTAGTCTCAAACTTGCGATGTCATAGGGTATAAAGTCTGGAGCTCAGTTTTCTTTTTTAAAACCCAAATGAGCTTTACTCTGTTGTAGTGTTCTCCGTTTTGAAACAGAAAATGTAACCATATACTCAGAATTTTCCCCTGAGTGCTCTCAGTGTCATGTACACCATCTTTCACAATGCATTGTTTATGGAGCAGCTCCACACTTGATACCCTATGACATCATAAATTTGAGTTACAGCACTCCAGCTTTTGGATTTTGAAAATGTGCGTAGCTCCCCTTTACGGAGTAGTTAAATTAAAGGTTTGTAAGTAACACAGTGACACAAGCATGTTAATAATACAAAATTCTGGTGGTGAACCTCTACACTGTCCATCAACAGAAAAAAACTCAACCCCAAGCAGGTGTCCGATACGAAAACACGACTGCAAGCAGCAAGTGTGCAGCTTACATTGTAATGGTGGTGGATTTACCACGGCAAATTGGTGGTAATTTTTAAAGCGATAGCAGCTTGAATTCAATCTAAAATTGACAAAATAAGACCTTTTATTTTTAGCTGGCATTGGTTTTTCTAAAGTAAATAACAAGGGATGCGCGATATTGGATTTCTCGCCGATATCCAATATGCAGATATGTAACAACTAATATGGCTGATAATCGATACCGATAGAAAAAAACACTTTTGTCCCCACCTAACTTTAGTGATCATCAAACCTCTTCTGTGGTAGAATTGTAACCTATTGTGTTATATGGGCAGATGATATCGTCTCATATAGATCACAGGCCTCTAAATCCCATCGAATTGCACTGTTGTCAAAGAATCAATATATGGTACTGTGATGACGCTGGTGATTTACACCCATAGCAGATTACGCTAATGAGTCTTAGTCTTTAAAGTAATGCTACTACTCTTGTAATCTTGCTAGCCAGCCATTATTAGCAGCTTATATTGGAGCAGACAAACTGTTTAATCCATTCCTAACACTAATGCTCTTGTGTTTTTGGTTTTGGGAAGGCAAATTAAAGAAGACACTATCCCCCTAACTCTCTAGATAGAGAACCAGCAGAACATTTATTCTGTATTACATGTATTTACTCTGCATTGATGTTCTGTGTTTAAACTGTGCTTTAACTTGTGTTTTTCTTCTATGTACATTTGTGAGCACGTCAAAGACGAATTTCCATTGCTTCTTGCGAGGGACAATAAAGGTTTTCTGATTCTGATTAACTTAAATATGACGTCTTTTAGCTCCAGCGAGCAACTCCCCGCTCATAAACACCTAAACCAGTAGCTAAGTTGCATTGTTTCGCCTGGCTAATGGGAGAGAGGACTTCCTGTGATTAGTCATGAAACAATAGCCATTTTATTTCCAGTGAAAATCTTTTACAAAATGCTCAGTTTCAGTCGCAGTGTACATTTGCGTCACGTCCTGCATCCTGCCTTCATTGCCTAATCCAGAGTGTTTCCGGTAGCTGACATGCAACTCCGAAAAATGTCTGGACCTCCAAACCCTACACCCCACACCCTCAAACTCTAACTCTAATTTCATTTATTCTTTTTTTTTGCCAGTTTTGTGAATTGGGGTTTCATTTACTCAACATGTCAGACATTTTTCATCAAATGGTCAGAAAATACATAGATTTCTGTCAAATAAATTACAGCAGACTCATTACCTTTACTATGCGCAGGCAGATCATGCTGTCATGTGTAGTCAACCCCCCAAAGGCCCATTCTGAGCCAGGAAAAACCCTGTACTGCACGACAGGCTTAAGTTATGACTCGACAAGCCAACAGTCAATTCAACCCAAGTAAAATCCAAGATGGCACATCATAATTTCTTCCTCACTCACGGATTGGAGCGCTGCTGTCTTTACTCCTACATTAGCATTGACTCATTTGGACACTCCTGTGTGTCTGAGTTGAGTAACCAGCAATTTCCTCCACCTCTTCACTCTGCAGGGCGTCCCGCTGACTCAGCAGGTGAGAGGGGTCCAAATGTTGACATCACTCTGGGTTACTTGCCAATGGGAAGAGTCAACAGGAGGGAGCTGTGTCACTTCCTTTAGTGCCCTTTTCCCACCCTAGGAACTTAATTTAACAAGACTGAACAAAATGCAGAGATTTTTTCCACACGGTACATTAAGTGGTGTTAATGTTATGTTGTTGGTTTACTAACAGCCGAGGTCCAATTAAAAATCTGGCTAAATATTGTTTCCTTTAACATGTTTGGTGTGAAAGATGTAGGCTACTCAACGAAATTAGCTTCAAGGCAAACTTAGCTGATTATCAGGCAGCTCCTTGTCATTGCAGTGTGTGCGGATGAACGGTGTTTGGCTTACCTGGAGCCAAAAGTCTGCTGGGTGACGCAAAAAGCATCATCAAAGTCCAACGGCAAATTAATGGTAAGTTAAAGGCGGGGAAGCCGATCACCATTCATGTGGCCACACTGCAATGACACAGAGCTGGCTGAAAGTTTTCCTTTGATAGATTCATACTTGAAATGTTGAATATGGTAACACTATTGTCAGTACATGGGTCATATTCACAAAGCTTCCTGGTGCTAAGAGTTGCTCCTAGTGACAAAATTCTTAGAAAATGATCAATTATAGAATTGTGACATTTTCTCACAATTTCTCCTTAAAGTTAAGACTAGGTCCTTGTAAAGATAAAAGTTATTCAGAGTCTTAGCCCTTGAAAGAGCTCCTTAGGTGAAAAACTGTTAGGAGCAACGAGGACTTGTAAGAGGCTTAAGAGTTTCTTTATCAGAGGAGAAAATGACAGCAAGACAAAAATGTAAGAGAAATATTCTCCAACCGCTAAATGCCGTGTGTGGTTGATGTCATTACGGATACGCACACATTTCACACCCAACACCAGAAATAAAATCATCACAACACTAAGATACTCAGAAAACTGGAAAAACCCAACAGTGCAGCAGTGATGACTTAGGTCTGTCTCAACCTTCCATCAGCAAAGTGATCACACTAACAATGACAAAACTTTCACAGTCAGCAGTTTATTTCCTCTGCGTGTCCACACCTTGCAGGCTCACAGAAGGGCGTGTCTGTGACAACCACTCACATCTGTTAATAGTATGCATCAGACCTAGCAGCGGGATCACCACACCTCCTCACGAAGGTAAAAGTTTCTGTCCCTTCTTTGCTCAGAGTTGTCCTGAAACTTTCCGAAAACACTCTTAAGCTAGGACTCCTTACTAAAAAAAAATTAGGCTAAATTATAACGTACTGTGTCGCGGTTATAATTGAGCCTATTATACTATATCCTGTGGAATAGAACAAAAACAAGATCCTGTCTGTCAAAACTGACTCGACATACTAAACAAAGCCTACAAGTTGTTAACTTTGCTGTGTTTAACTTCTTGAACTGTAATTTTGGTGACAAACATAATATCATCTTATGCAACAAGCCAATCACTAGTGCCAAAGCACTTTATTTGAGTCTGGTTCTTAAAGCCACACAATGTTGGAGATGCTTTATGTGTAAAACACACTTTATTTCAGCAGAAGCTTTCCATCAGTCTGTCTCTCCACCTCCTCAAAACAACACTTCCACCTCTGTCCTCTAAACTATGAATTTACCATTACTGGTTGCTGTGGTGACGTAAAGTGGAACAATTTGTCTGGTGATGTTTTACCATGGAAACACTGCTGGGCAGGAGGACTCAGAGAACTGAAGGGAATGATGCAGCACCCACACACCTACTTACTGTATTTCTCTTTTTCTGTAAATGTCACAGTATATTTATCCATCCGCCACATGTACAGGGACGGACAAAATAACAGAAATACCTGACAGTCCTGCAGTAAAAAGCAATGTCAGTGAAAAGATTTTGATTCGTTCTGTTTGTTCTACATCTGTTGCCAACATTTTTATTCACCAATTTGAAAATTATTGCTTTCTACAGTATGTGCACATGGCAAGATGAGGTTAGGATTAGACAAAAGGAAAGATCATGGTTATAGTTATTAAAAAATGTAATTTACATAAGATGCAGAGTGTGCTTTCTAGCCGGGATTGTGCCCCTCAAACTTGGTATTATATTTTCATACAAAAAAATGATATTTTCCGAACCCTAACCAAGTGGTTTCTGTGCCTAAACCTAACCACACTTTAACCACTGCGCTGTTGAAACATAAAGTTTCAACATATCCACAGCATAATAATGTGCAAATGTAATATATCTGTGGTTTGCTTAAATTTAAAATGCCAAAATTTTTGATGTTTGTAATGAGGTCGCTTTGAAACAAACTAATTTGTATGACGTACTTCCTGCACTGGTTACTAAAAAGGACACGGAGCTGTGCAATAATAAACAATGTTGTAAAATAAATAATGTTTCAGCCATGCTGCAGTTCAGGCAGCAGCTACTGTAAAACACTGCAACAGTTACAGTTAGGCACCTACACAAGTGAGTCATATGGAGATGAATAAGATGCATGGGTCAGCTTTGGTACAAATCTAACGTCATCATCTTTGTAGGTGAGCTTACAAAGCAAAAATAGGCCGAACGGAGCGACACAAAGGCTGAGCAGTTGCTGTCTCACTGGCTCCTGCATCAGCCGCAAAATCTGCAAATAACATGTAATGTAAATAAAGTGGAACTCCTCCTGGAGACACCAAACATGCTGTAGGAAAACTGCATTATCAAAGAGGAACGCAGGCCACACAGCAACACTAACGTAATATTAAACAGGATATTTACTTAGCAGCACAAACCTGCTGCCAGCCTCCAAAATGTCTCAATAATGACTTCAGGCATAAAATGCACTGTAATGTTTATTCTATTTTCACTGCCCCTGCAAAATTAATTCCCTGCCTCACGTCCCTCATCTTTCCTCCCACACCTCCTCCGTCTCCCCCAGTCCAGTCTGGGTCTAGGTCATGAGTCAGAGGGAGCAAAGGATCTGACTCACCTCTTTTTGAGTCTAAACACTATTAGTTTCCAGGTGGCACACTGAGACACTATTGTGTTTCTGATTAGCTGACCGAGACACGAGGACAGACATCGGGGGGGAATGAGTGAGGGAGTTTTCCCCCCTCAGAAAAAGTGGGTTATCCTGTGTCGGCGTGGAGCTGCCAATGTCTGCATCTTATCAAAGTGGGAGGTATTTGTGTGTATTCCCAGATTTGTGTGTGTGGTCCTGTGGGCTGAGTGTGTGCGACAGAAAGAGAGAAAATGTGTGTGTCTCTACGATGATTAATGCCCGAGTGAGACCACCAGGGTTGCTGCTGCAGGTGGGATATCTTTGTCTCCGCCGAGGGTCTAATAGTGACTCATCCTCATTGTAACTTAAAAGTGATGCGCTAATCTGATGTACTAGATCAGTGTCATTCCCCATAGACATTCAACTGGGAATAAAGCAGACATGACTGAAACATGTAAATACTCCATTATTAGTCAGATCTCTTATAAAGTCATTGTTGCTCTAATTTACACTTCAAGTAGTTTTACAAGACAAAAAACATCAAACTTTTAACGTGTCTCAAATGTGAGAAGTTTCATATTAGGATCAATCAAATATCTTTGATTTCTGGAATGTAGGTTAGACAAAAGAAGATGTTTGATGATGTCAGTTTGGGGCTTTTGTAAAGAGTTTTCTGATGCTTTATGCAGTTAATGATTAATCGATTAATCTACACAAAAATCTGCAGAATAATTGCTAATAAAATGGAGTCCCAGTTTAAACACACAATTTTATAAATCATCAAGAAGAAAAACAATTAAATTGTGCACACGTATCAGCGCACCCCTATTTATTAGAAACGTTCAGTTTGTTATCTCAATGTGATTCAGCTCCTTTCCTGCTCTACGCTTTTGCATTTTCCACTTCTGAGCTGCATTTTGCAAAGTGTCATCTGCATTTCACTCAAACATCAGACTGTAAGCTGCCACTGGGACGCCGTCTCCACACATTAATATTGATGAACACACCACCGGCAGATGAGACCGGAGGAGGCGTCTGATTTCCACTTTCTGATTGGAAACAACTGAAAGCCAGAGTTTCCAGGTCAGTCTGTGGTGTCTGACTTTCACATGTTTCTCTCCAAAATAAAACTTTCAGTCAGGCCGTGTTTGTCAGTCAGAAACCAGTCAAACCAAATACAGACTCCTGTGCCTGCTGTTTGTGCGGAAAATCAAAACTGAAAACCTCCTCTTTCATACTGTTAGTAATAAACACTTGTGTGTTTAGTTTAAAACGTCCACAGTGATGTGAAACAGCAGGAAATAAGCAAATATCATGCCAAAACTGGTTTATTTACTGTGTCTGCACAACACTGGGAAGCCAGTGACTGGTATCTTGAGCCAGAGAAGACTTAAGAACAAAATCTGGTCACATTTAAAAGCATAGTAGATGATTTTGTTGTATGTATGTAGTGCCCAATTATGTCCCCAAATCCTGCACTTCACCCCAGGTCACTGCTGAGACTTAAAGCTTGTGTGGGACTTTCACATATAAATGAATGTCTGCTGCATTCAAGTTCATACCAAACAAGTTGACTGTTTGAAACCTGATTTCTTTTAAATACATAGAAAGAAGGCACTGAGCAACAAAAGAAGAAATGACCCCAAAAATTAACAAGAAATTAGTCAAAGGAGAACATTTAAAAACAAGAGAATTAGTAAAAACAAAATAATTTTCTTAATGTAAAGTGGGTTTTTTTGTGTTTTATATCAATTTGTGGGACATTTCTTACCAAGTTGCTCATTGCCTTTTTTTCCCATGTTTCTGAGCAAAGTTTTTAAATACTAAGGCGTCTGAAAGCAGCACAAGAGAAGTGATGTCACTCCAGGTTTCAAATGGTTAACACAATTCTGATGAAGCCTGTCGCCCCCTGGAAAAGCTCTGTGTTTTTGCAGTTCACCACAGTGTGGTGTTGGGTGTCTGCTGACACACCGCAAGTGATGCATTTTATGTCAACCTACCTGAATGACTACAGTGATGGAGCAGCAGTTTGGAGCATGGTGGAAGCTACAGCGGAAAATCCTAAGAAGCATCCAAGAAAAGTTCCTGCAGGTAATGTTCCAAGAAAAAATGAAAAACATGGCATTCAGATGGAGGATTAAAGTAAAAAGACTTTTGCTAAATGCAAAGAAAATTACATGTTCTGACAAATCCTATGACACACAGACTGCATGTAAATATGATCCTTTGTGCTCATCATTATGTCCGAAATGTAAAAACAGCTGTGGCACTTACAGTCATCTCATGTGGTCGTGCCCTAATATAGTCAATGTCTGGCCGTCAGTCCAAAGAGAGATTAAGAAAATATTTAGGACTGATAAACCTCTAAATGGTGATTTGGTAGTGAGGCCTCTGCTCCTCAGAGCTGATCTCATCTAATTAGTAGCAGAGACTCTGTCTATGTCTGTATCTGCTCTGTGAAGCACTCAAGAACTGAAATGTTTGCTGCTGTCTTTTCTTATTATTATGTTTTGCACTTTGAGCACTCTTATTTTTGTGCACGGATGTCCTAAATGAATTGACATTTTTTTGCATTCATCTCAGCCTGTGAACCTTTTTTGTGGCTGTCCAGCCCAGTTACACTGGTGTGCTGGCATCTCCTCTTCCGTCCTTTCTTAGTAAACCTCTAAACCCACATCAGTTTATACGGAGATTAGATTCCAGCTGTGAACATAGGTACAGTTACATTCCTTGAATAGCTTTGTTTGTTGTACATATCTCGGTTTTACAAAAAAACGGTTGGATGACGAGACCCCATTGTGCCCCACATTACAATGTGATATGTAAAACCTGAGCCCATCTTGCCACTGGAGAGGTTATCACATGTGCTGAGAGGAACTCTGGAGGTTTTTGTGAGAGACTGGCCCCAGTATCAATATATTTATAAGAAGAGTGTTCAAGAGTCATACGTATGGGAGTATCAAATTTAACAGAATAAGTATGTAAAAGACAATACTTTGTAAATTCTGCTGGTTGTGATTACAACTATTGCTGATTTGGCAGATGTTCACCTGCAGGCGACCTTTAGAAGCATGCATCAACAGTGCCTGTGTAATTACTCTCACTGCCAGAGGGGGGAGACAAATGCACAGCCCTCCAGCCAGTGTCGTAAAAGCAATCCACTCAAAATGTTTCCTTACATGTATTAAATGCTAAACATTTGTGGGTTTCAAAGGTGGTTGTGAACAGCGTGAAAGTTTTTGCCTTTAATTGACAACAGCAGCTGCGGTCAGTTTGAATTTATGTCAGTTACAATTAAGCCTCGTTTCCACCAAACACTTTCATTACGGTTCCTCTGGAGCCAGCAGTAACCCTTCAGACATGGTACCTACACCCTGGCGTCTCCACCACAAACACTACTCTTAAATGTGGGCGGGGTTGTTGTCACTGATTGCTCCGTCCTGTATTTCCTCGTTACCGGTGACACAGATGGAAGTCCAGAGGAACTTCTAACACGACTTACACACAACAGTCCTGATGCTAAGTATGTTTCACCAAAAAAATGCCATGATTTGAAACATTTTGGCCAAAGGAGCAGCAGCTCTAGAAACGGCACTGTTGCTCACTCCAACAATTTGGTCCAGATTGAATATCTAAACAATTACTGCATGCATTGCCCTGAATTCTAACACACTAAAGTAAGATCATGAAGATGTGAAATGCAACAAACAGAGGGTTGATACTGATTTCCAGTGTAATATTCCTTTAGGAGTAAACACTAACATCCTGAGTAGTGGCCTGAAACCATGCAGCTGCATCTCTGTCCCACCAACACTAGAAAACTTCAGCTACAGCTCAATCAATATTTACTATAAGTGGATACACACACATACGCACCAGCACACACACACACTGAATTATCCTAATGCACTGCTACAGCTGTCTCTGCCTTCACTGAGCTCATCCACTGTGTGAACCAAAACCTGACTGCTTCTCACTGCTCTCCCCCATCGCTGCCTTTAACAACACCGATCAATACCGCCAGCTGACACCCGCCAACCAATCAATACCACCCATTCCTCGGGGGGGCAGGGTTTCAAACGATCACCCTCTGGGAACGACAGGGGTTGAAAGAATCCAGTGATGGTTTGCTGGAGGGCACAAACACACTGAGCCTCAATTCCAGCACACAGAGGGACGATGGAGCAGCTCGGGAGAAGATGTGGAAAACACCACCCTCTGCTGGCAACAACCAAGAATCACACTAAAGTTTGTCTCCAGCTTAGTGAGTATTCACTCTCCTAAGACTTTTTAGTAGTATATAGAGCAACTAAACACCTCCTAACACTTATCTAAATAATAACTTTTTGCACATACATTTATTTATTTTGTAGTTTTTCCTAGTATAATTGCATCTTAGGTGGCTTAAGGTGCATGTTCTGTGCAGGTTACAGTTGCCATGTAGCAAGACTTCAGTTTTTTAATGAACTTTCATAGTTTATTTTTCACTCTGTTAATGTTGCATCCTGCATAAAAAAATAATAATATTTTTTTAAATTCTGAAAATGTACCTAACTGCAGCTGAGCCACAGCCGAGGACATGCAGTGATTCAGTTTCTTGCTTGAGGATATTTACAAGATTATATTCATACTTTGCTGTGACACACATGAACCTACACCTGCAGTATACACACACTATCTTGTCTATTTGTCAATGTATACATACACACATAGACACATGCATAGTCACACACAGTCTGTTTTATCCACTTATCCGTTTAAGATGTATTTAAAAGCCTAACCAGGGACGGGGGAGCTGTACAACTGTTGCACTGCTTCTACTTTTATAACAATATGTTTAATTGTATGGCCCCTATTACATAAATGAATAAATAAATAAACGTGACTTAATGTTTTGGGGTCCAAAGGCTCTCTGGGTTAAGATTTAAACCTGAAGACTACAAATATTATAAACGAGACAAGTAAAATCCGGCATAAATTAAATTAATTTAGATTTTTTTTAAAAACATCTGGAGAAATAAATATTGTGGCTTACATTAATAAAAGCTTTTTTAAAGAGAAGTTTAAGGAGTCATTTAAAGGTTGAAAGGTGGTTTCAAATTCAGCAGTTTCTAAACTCCAACAGCAGGTGGAGGCAGAGTCGTCCTGTGAGCACCCTGACACCTTGGGTGGTGCAGTGCAGGGCTGCAGCCAATGATTATTTTTATCACTTATGAATGAGCCAATCATTTTCTTTATTAAACTGATCAACTGTCTAGCCAATAAGATGTCAGAAAATTGCAAAAAAACAAAAGCCCACAACAAGTTTATTTCCATTTTAAGCATTTGAACAGCATGTTGTACTTCATTACCTTTTGAAATCCTACTAATACATAAACCTAATTTGATATCATCATATTATCCTGCTGTGTCTTTGCTTTGCTGCCGCAGCTCACTACAGGCTGCACATTTATTTTACCTGCACTGACTGTAGTTTCAGTGTTTATCCACAAGGCGGCGGTATAAGCCTGTGAATAGCAGGAGGTGGCGACACTGGCTCCACATTCATTTCCAAAGTCAAATTAGATGTAGAGGTTCCATGTTGTGGAATTCTCTTCCTCCCCACTTTGTTAAACTTTCTTACGAATCATTTAAAAAAATCTGTGAAGCATTTCTTGCTATATATAACAACGACCTGATCTCTGTATCTGCGTGTGCGTGTGCGTGTGTGTGTGTGTGTGTGTGTGTGAGTGTGTGAGGGTGTGTGTGTGTGGGTGTGTGTGTGTGTGTGTGTGTGGGTGTGAGTGTAATATCATGCCTTTATGCACTTGACAGTGTCTAATTTAATGTTTATTTAGGGAAGTCCTCTTGTCAAGCCCCTTGAGGATTTTTTGGACCTCCTTGTATGTTCCCCATAGTTTTGTTTTGGGTTTTTTTCTCTTTAAAAAATTGTTTTAATGGTAATTGTATTACTGATTGTCAATTTTTTTTATGGTTACTGTAATGTCGACTTTTTTTTTTTTTTTTTTTTAATACGTGCTAAATAAACGTGTTAAATGTATTAAATATTGTGCTTAATATTTTTTTTTAAGGAGATAAGGATGTTTTTTTTTTTTTTACCATTTAGCTTTTTTAAACCTTAAAACTGATTACGTGTCAGAAACTCTGAACATTCAGTTCAGATTCTTTCTTCATCTCTTTTGTTACTATAGTATTATTTCAGCTCTGTTTTTAAGAGTTTTTACGAGGATTGCATGATCAAATGTTGCAATACCTCAAGACACATATTTGTTGTTGGTTTATTTGTTGTGTTCGTTGTGGTGTGCTGTGGCTTTGACCTTTGACCTCCCCTGTCACTGCGCGTGTGCTCACAGGAAGTCGCTGTAGCATCAGCTCAATTAAACAAAGGCAGATATGTAAATGCATGTGGGCTAAAAACCATTTTGCATGAAAAGATAAGCAATCGACACGTGATGACTTTTTTTTTTTCTTTCTGAATAGAGTTTCAGGCTCCTCCACCACTTCCTCTGCTGTGAAGCCACTGGGTGCAGGTCTTTACTGGAAACCAGTAGCTCTGACTAAAAACCCCACTGTACTAGTGTGTCGTGCATTTGTGGCAGCCGTTGAGTTAGTTATAAACTGCACTGTGAGACAGTTAACCCCTCGGTGGTGTCTGCATGAGAACTGTCACACATTGTCCATCCACCCAGGTGCACCCTGTGGCAACTTCTCACTGGAAACCAGAAGCTTTAACTGTAGATCAGTGTGGTCGTGCAACAAAACCTGCCCACAAAAACATTTGTGTATCATGGGTGTGTGTGAATTGTTATTGCTGCAATTCTCTGACAATTCAGGAAGAAGATTTGTTTCAAAGTTCAAGTACTGATAAACAAGTGTTGCCTATTAAGGTATGAACAGGAATCCTGTCACATGAAGTCACTGCAGCTTCTCACAGTGAGAAGGGAGCAGTTCCTGAGGGTCTCACTGTCCAACTACTGTCTCTCTGCAGAGTCCAGGCCACCACAGACACAGAACAACTCTGCAACAAAAGCTGCAAAACTGCAGCCTTTGAACAGTTTATCTATATTACTCATGCTTTCTTTTGGTATTAATATGCTATAAGATGCAAATATCAAATACGAAATTAGACACTGCATTCTGCTTCCTTCTGCTTTCTCTGCCAGACTCCAGTACAACTTTAAAAAGGTCCAGTGTGCAGGATTTACGTATATATATATTGGCAGAAATGGAATATTATACGTATGTTTTCATTAATGTCTAAAAACAAGAGCTGTTGGGTTTTTGTTTTGTTAGAATGAGCCATTTTTATCTATATCATGTTTCTACAGTAGCCCAGAACGGACAAACCAAACACTAACCCTAGATCGGGCCTGTGGCCATTCGAGTTTTTGCGCCGGCCACCATAGTTAGCAGCCGCTCCGAAAAACACTGACTTTTAACGTGAAGCTGCTTTATTAAATATTTGTACTGGTTTTAATCACCTGGTCTGATTCTTTTGGAGAAGATAATTCGGCTCCCAGTAAACCCTCCTAAACTAGGGATACACGATGGCGTTGATAGGATACGATATACTTTATAGTCCCATAGGGAAATCTGTCTTGGACTCATATGTGCTGCATGCAATAAAAACACAGACAAACAGTACAGTAAACGTAACAACAAATAGCACATACCCCCTCCCCAGTGCAGTACAGTAGGCTACATTGTAGTCCGCATCGTCCAATATTGACTTTAAAATGGAATACCGGAATTGACAAACATGCTAATAATATCGGTGCGTCATCGGTATCAGCCAATCAGAATCAGCCAACATGCTTTTTCTTAATTTGCACAATGAGTAAATATTACATACACTGAAAAGTATTGTATTTCATGTCTCCATCCGCTGGTTGGGCCATCATGATAAGAGTACGCAGGCATAATATGATGTTAATTCCACTGCAGAGGAGACTTGATGATCCAGTATTGTGCTTTTCTATCCTGAATGTCTGGATCTTAAGTTATCAGAGAAAAAAGGGTGAGCATATATTAGTAGGTTCTGGGCTAGCGGCGCATCTGCGACACGACAAGCCAAACAACGTACAGAAATACTGATTTGTGAAGTGAAACTGCTTTATTCAGTGTTTTTACTGGTTTCAATCACCTCTTTTATTTGTTTTGGAGAAGAAGAGACCTCTGCGGATAATTCGGCTCCCACTAAAAATGTCAATGGTCACTGTAGGATTCTGGAAGAAGTTTAAACTGGTTGAATTCTGCAGTCCTCACTGCTAAATCCCAAACACTGCTCCTTTAAAGCCTATAAAGAACATGAAATTATCTTATCTAAAAGGTTAGGTTCTTGTATGTTTGCTTACTGTTTATTCCTCTAAACATTTCACCTTTTCTGGCACTAGTTAACAAGAACAGCTGTGATCTCAACACAGCTCAGGCCCACATTCCTTCTGTGCCACATGAGCAAATATAGCATCTGGAATAAATCACTAAGAAAATCACATGAGCTGATTTCTTGTTTTCTGTGCAGCCAGACCTGAAACTGTCTGAGACATCTTTCTAAGAAACAGTCAGGAATGAAAACACCTCTTTCCACCTCCTTGGTGGAGCTGCAGTAACACACAGCGATAGGGCAGCCACCCACATACACTACATGTTCCCTAGGTTATCAGCTGATAAGACTTTAGAGCATATACAGTGAAATACAATGTGATAAGATGGAACGCTGCTGACAGGCTAGGCTGATCAGGTTGTCTCTAAACTCACTGCACTTTCACTTTGCCTCCAGAATAAAAGGATAAAAGGTTACAGCTGGTCACAGGAGCGACAGGTATGCACACACGCTGCACCCACTCACTTCTACAGTGTGCACAAACAACCTCATAAAAGTCACACAAATAAGCCTAAACACTCTCATGCACAGGTCAATGAACATACATTCTTCTATACACCTTCACACACTTATGCAATACCCTCACTGAGCCCATGCTCTCGTCATGTGAAAATTGCAAGAAACAAATTTTGTGGTTTTAACCTCAGTAGACTGATCTTGTTTTCCACCAATCCTCTGGCTCTCAGAAAGCGCTCAAACCCGATTGGTTAATCTGAAATATAAAACACAACGCCCGCTGAGCTACAAACTGGCTGGTGTTATTAGTTCCTGAAAAGTTTAGATGCTTGAGATAAGAGGGTTTTGATGCCTGGCAGGGGTATTATGTCAAATTTGATGCTCGGCAGTGACAGAAGAGGAAGTGCTACTGTCCCTGTGCTGTGACGCATGTGTTCGCGTCAACATACACTGTGGTCACGCACAATGTACGCTGACAATTCTTGTGAAAGCTGGTTCCAATTCAGACTAAAGAAGCCTGCCAAACAACACTTATCATGGCAGGGCGACACTGGAGCATCTGGAGGGTCCAAAGAGGATCTAAGTGCTTTATGGTGCTTATAATTTACAATGAAAGCTGCCATTATATGCTGGTGTGCAGTATCTTTAAATGCAACTGCTTCATGTCAAATCTTAGAATATGAACACACACACACACACACACACACACACACACACACACACACACACACACACACACACACACACACACACACACTGGATTCACAGCTACCTTGAGTGTAATTAGCAACAGTTCAACCTGTACTAATTCAAAACATTGCTAATGAATTCAATGTAAGATGTGATTCTAGTCTGCAGTTAGTCCTAAAGATGAAGCTAGAACTGAGACAATATTAGCTTAGCTTAGCATAATAACTGGAAACAGAGGGGAAAAGCTGGCCTAGCTCACAGTGAAGCTCAAAAATACACCTTCCAGCACCTCTAAAGCTCATTAATTAACATACTATGTCTTGTTGTTGCTGTAACAATTTCCTGACGAATTTCATCTGAGTGCAATGACTTCCTGGAGTCTCTGAGTGACTTGCAAACCTCACGGTAACTTGATGTTATGAAAGCAAGGCTAGTTGTTTCCCCCTTGCTTCCTGCCTCCTGACTCTAGCTCCATACTCGGGATGCTCGATTATATGGCACGTCATCTGCATTGGATATCGACTTTAAAACGAAGAGACTTGATGATCACTAAAATCGGGTAAGGAAAAAAGCAGATATATCAATATCAGTATTGGTTGTGGGTCAAATGAGTTGTTACTTATTGGCAAAAAAAAATCCAATATCGTGCATCCCTACGCCATACTTAACACACAGACTTAATAGTGGTATCTATCATCTAATCCAACTCTCAGCAAGACAGTCAATAATCCATCTTGGTCTCACTCCCATAAAAAATGCACCACTTGGCGAGTTCGTCAAACTGTTCAGCATCTATTCGACTCAACTCAAATGTAATCCCATCAACGTCATTATTAGACACTCAGAGCAAATGACATAGTTTAAAAGGGCATAAAAGTCCACTCAGAGTGGGCGGCAGTGGAGGTGGTTGGGTCCAACAACCACCAGACTTTGACCCAGGAGAGCGGTGTTCCAGACCAACAACCGACAACGCTGGTTGTGGCGTTTGTGGCAGTCAGTGCTGGGTGTTTTTTAGTGACGTGCCACTGTCTTTCTGACCACATTTGTGGCATCCAATGTCAGGTGTTTTTTGGCGACATGAGCAATCTTTTTCTTACCATAACAAAGTACTTTGTTGCCAAAACCTAACCGCTGACCCCTTCTGCATCGAGATCCAATGCCGCCAAGGCTGCCCCCTGCGTCATTTTAGTAATGTCTAAGGCTTCTGCACACGTGGCAAAATATGACACGTAGAGATGAATTCACATATAGCAAGTACATTTCGCACAATGTCAAACTGCCCCTTTAAGACCATAATGACGCTCTAGCACTCTCCACTGAAACTACTACTGCTGGAAGTGAAACGTAGTGACTGCTGGGGGAAAATACAGTATTGAAAAGTGTCAAGACAAACCGCTCTGCATCTACAACTTTATCCACTGTGGTTCGGAAAAGGTTTCACAAGACCAAAGGAGGTAAAACAGGAGGAGCATACAGAGGAACAAGGTACTCCTCCAGCTGAAGTGAGAACATGAGAATGGAGCTGCAGCTGCAAGAGTTTGCTTTCTCAGAGCTGATGTACTGAAATTATTTCAGGTAGAGGCCTCAAACAGACAACAGGCTATATTTTCCGACCAACAAACTATCTAATCATTCACATCTATGCCGTATCAAAAGTTACAAGTCAATATCCTCCCTGCGTAGTGGCAGCTCTAATTCATCTCTAAACGAACAAATGAGACGCTATGATTCAGACTGAATTAGAGCCCATGAGGACTACAACTGTGACAGTGAGATGACTCGAGCTAATTTCAGTTTGTGTGTGTGTGTGTGTGTGATGTAAAAGCTGCCTACACATTTGTATTTATCGCCGCACAAATAGACACAGAGTTTACTTTCATTTGAATGAGGTTTGCATGGTTTGCATCTCTATCTGCAAAAGACAGAGCAGAAGTAGCCTGTGAAGACATCTGCTGACTGCATGCTCAGGCAAGAGAAGCAAGCCCACTGATGTGGTGCAGTCGAACAGTTGAAACCTTCTGTAATTGACTGGGCGGTAACTGCGAGCTCAGTTGTCTTAACTGCAATAACTTGGCCTTTCTCTGCTTGTATGTTCTTTGTGTCTGACGCCGTTTGTGCTGGGTAACTTAAAGCTAACCTAAATCAATATTTATATTAATAATAGATCAAATGACTCCACATATATGAAAGGGGTCACTCACAGAGAATGATCATCTGACTCTGCAGTTTCCCTCAGCTCTACGGAGCATTTTAGCATCTTTCAGCTCTCTGTTTTGTTGTTTTCGCAGCTTCAGTTTCACAGTTTTGGTTTATTCTTATTGTTTCCAGCCCCAACAGGCAGCTGTTTTCAGCACATAAACAAAGTTAGCAACTAGCTGATGAACACAGTGGAGCATTTAGCAGCTGAAGAGCCAGATGTTTCCTTCAGAAGTTGGTGGGAACCAAAACAGAGTTAAAGGAAGTTTGCTACATCAACTTATATGCAGGATTTATACTTCTGTGTTGAATTGACGCCAGACCACTTGTCTATTTTTGTAAGCTGAAACCATTTCCCTCAGTGGCAATAAAGCCTCCACATAAATAGCATTTTAAGTCTTGTGTGTGATTTAACCTGGCTTCATATGAGCAGAGGAAATCTCCACTCATTGCTAGGCTAATTTATACAATGTAAAATGCCATAGGCTTGTGCTAATAACATTAGCATGTTATTTTTGTTTGGAAAACATGTTTAGTATGAGACAGTTGTTTTGTCAGTGAACCTTGTGAGTTGTAATGGAGCTGAATTTAGTAACGTTACCAATGTGAAATGTTGCTGTTGTCCCTGGTTTCATATGAGAGGAGGACATGTCTGCTAGTTGCTAGGCTAATTAATACAATGTAAAATGTCATAGGCTTGTGCTAAAAATAGCATGTTGTATTTGTGGGGAAAATGTGTCCAGCAAAAAAGTGCTTTGTCTGTGAATGCTGCGAGTTATAGTGAAGCCGATTTGTGTACTTGTGTTTGAAATGGTTGCGATTAAGCCATGTTTAATGTGTGTTTCATGTGTGTTTAATGTGTGTTTTGGGTGTATTTTAAATCAACTGAACTCAACAACACTTCACAGAAGCCCCACCCACGACTAGTGTTTTTGGAGGTGTAACTGCAGAGTGACACAGACACACCACCGCACAAGTATAAATGCTCACAACGGCGTAGGCTTTTAAAGGTGATGATA
The DNA here is from genome assembly GCA_026686955.1 of Epinephelus cyanopodus. NCBI lineage: Eukaryota > Metazoa > Chordata > Actinopteri > Perciformes > Serranidae > Epinephelus > Epinephelus cyanopodus. Next base: position 32,693,988 of record CM048930.1, read on the forward strand.
TGTCACTGAGATTATAGCTTCTCTTTGCTGCCCCCAAGTGGCCAAAAAAAAAATCAGTCACTGCAGGCTTAAATTTAATCTCTTGTAACCAGAGTTCCTTTTGTCACCAAAAAAACATAAAAACATCTTTAGAAGTCCTTTGGCAGTCATTTGATTACCAACTGCAGAGACAGCACCTTGGGTTTATTTCTTTCATTTTCTGTAGTGTGGTACTGGTTTGACTTGTAACAATATCACCTCCTTTTCTCAGCTACTTTAACTTTTGATCAACGGTGTGTTAGATTCTTTGGTTTGAGCTCACTGAGCGTGACAGGAAAGACTTCTGGCTATGCAACACTAACTTTATATCACATTGTTTTGGTCAAGCTTTAAACATGCTTTCACTTTCCGCCGTGGCTGATTGTTGATTATTTTGATATAAATCTGTTTTTTCTTCCTGTATCTCTTCTCTATATCAAATATCTTCAAAAGCACAAACTGATGATAAATTGAACTACACATATCACTCGAACCTGAATCTCAGCCGGCTTTGAGAGATGGCGCTGAACTGGAAATGAACTTCACACCTTCGGCTCTCACCTTTCTCTGCCTCTGCCTGCGTCTCCATAGCAACATCTCTCGTATACCATTTCCCCTAATTTGTCTATACGGAGGCACAGCACACAGAGAAACCTATAATCAGCCAGTTCCTGCTTTGAATTTATTTCCATGCTCACCGACACAACACAAAACCTGAATATCAGAGCTACAGTATACCGGAGAGGGCATTCTTTACTGTGATCAGGGTGTGACTTCACAATGGTAAATTACTTTGCACCGCAGAATTGACACATCTATAGTGGGTGTAACTTTTATCTCATCGAGCGAACACACAACAGGACAGACGAGGAAGATAGAGGAGGTTTTAAATGGGGAGAAAATAGGCTAGCTGCTTCTGTGTTTTCAGTCTTTGTGCTAAGCTATGCCAACAAAAATCCGGGACCTAAATTTTCCTTCCTCATTGCAGCAAAAAGCACAAGTGTAACTTAATGGTTTCGTTTCACAAGTCCTGCCAGTAGGGCTGCCTACAGCTATTATTTCCATTATTGTTTAATTGTCTGTAAACTTCACAGAGCCATAGATGACATCTTAGATTAAGGTCTTGTCCCATTAACAAAACTCAAATGACCCAAAGTCAACATGTTTAAGAGACAGACATTAATCTGACTCAGCAGCAGCACTAACAAACATCTGGACTGTTGCTTAAAGGTCCTGCACAGCCATGCAGACGTTCATTTATTCTGGGCATACCACATGGGCAAGGTCTGACGTATAAGTGAGAGTGCGGGTGTACGTTCTTGACGGGTTTCACTTTTCGATAGCATGTAAATTACTATACCATGTTCGTGTGGGTTGATAGGATCACTGAGTCCTGAATGCCTCTGTGATTATTTTGCCAGCACCTTCAGATTTTTGGATTCAAAACTTATTTTCAGCCGCACACTGCCCCCTAGTGGCTAGTCACAAGCTCAACAACAGAAGACGATGCTGCAGCTTACTGGAAATTGCGCAGATGCTGGAATATCTACAAAGAAATCACAGCTGGACATAATCTGTCATCTTGTGTCATTGCCAAATATATCAGGAATGATCAGACGAAGTGTGCGTGTGTGTGTGTGTGTGGTTTGCTTCCTCCTGCTTAGTGTCATATTTAGTTACTGGGGATGCAAAATGGTGCAAGAGGAAGCATGTGCTGCTGAGGTCACTAGGAAGCACAATGAGGAAATGACTGAGCCACTGTCTTTATATTACACATGCACACGCAATACAGTACGTGATCTCAAAGAACAAGCCTCTTCAAATAAAGGTTGTATAAATAAAACATGCAAACACACCCCCCATTGTCTCTCTTTCCCACACATACACACACAGTTTCTGTTTCCCCGCTGTCACACACACACACACACTCCCGCTCACTCTCACACATGTACAGTCTCTCTTCCTCTCTGTCCCTCAAACACAGTCACTCAATATTCAGCACATATCCGGGTTGACAGCTCTATACTTCTGTGTCTCCAGCCACATGAATGGAGGAAACAGGGGGAGGGAAACCCCATGTCACTCATTATGAAACTCATACACACACACTACATACACCACCCTGCAGAGTTCATCTTTACTTTTAGTGAGTCCAAATGTTGGAGAAATAAAGCCGTGACATGATGATAGGTTAAAGTTGCCATCTCAGGCTGTTTCTTTGATTGTTTAAGTTCTGAAAGGGAGAAAACAGAACGAAGACGTTTCTTATGAAGGGAAAAAGAAAAGTTGGGCATTTGCAGCAGGTTATGTCATCATCAGAAAAAAATGAAGGAAAATATTTGCTCCAGTGTGGTGAGGAGTTCAAATACTGTTGGAAATATGAAGATGATGTCACAGCAAAGGGCAACAGAGAATAATAATTTTGAAATCTCAGCCGACAAGTGACTAAAATTAGAGTTGCAACTGCAGTAATGGGAAATAAGTCATCATTGAAATAAGACTAGTTTGACCCAAACACAAAAATTTTAACTCAAGGTCCACTTACTAGTTTTTCTCTGAGCTTTCAGCCATACCTAGAGGTCTTCATCCATGGATAGAGTTTGCTTATAGCGCTGAAGAGAAAAGGACTTTTTTTGTAGGCCGATGCAGAAGTTACCCTGGTTCCCTAAACAAAAGGTCAGTTGGATGTTTCCACTGGATTTTGGATTACTACAGAAACTAAGCTCTGTGGCAAACAACAGTTTGCTACTTACACGTATGATTCAGTCAGACAACCTTCAAAACTGAACGTCACTTTCATAATTTTTGAAGTGTGAATGCAATCAACGGAAGTAAAAATCTAATGTTGGGTTATAAACAAACTACACCACAGTCACGACTTAATGTCACCACCACAATGAAGCTGTAGAGCCGTGTAAGTGTGATGTGAAGTGTAATGACGCTCTCTTGACTCAATTAGCCACTTTTTTAACTGCCTTTTTTAAGACACCTAAAAGCTTCAAAATGCACAAATAGGGTGTTTATCAATGCATTTCATGTTGTAGAACAAAACGTGAAAGTCTCTTAAGCGTGTGTTAACCACAGACCTTATTTCAGGCATCTAACCAAAAACTCATTCAAAAAACCCGATGACTCTGAGGAGGAAGAAACCAGAGGTGCTAAAATGCTAACTCATTTAAGGCTCATCCTGCAGCACTCTATTTAATGAAGACTATGGGATGCAGTTGAAAGCTCCGGTAAAACCTCGTAGGAGGAATCTGACTTCAGTGTACGTGGTCAAAAAAAATTTTCTCCCAAGATCAAGGCCCTTGTGATAAGAAACTTGCATCCAAGATGGCGGCACAAACACACACACAATGCTACACGGCTCCCTCATTTAAGCAGTTGCAGTTATTTTTCATATGTTATTCGTCATGCTCATAAGATCTTGCTTTATTTGAACTGGTGCAGGCAGCTTTGACAATCTTATCATTGTATCAAGGCATCTGTAGCTAAGCTCAGCCATTACGTGTCCATGTTTTTAATGGCCTTTGGTTGCTCGTAGTGGTTTTAATATTTTATAATCTTACTAGTGTAACTTGGTTTTATATTTCTGTACATGTTATGTTGCAATATATTAGTGTGTCATTCTCTTAATTTGTATTGGACTTTGGTCAGCTGCAGTTGTTTTTAAATTTGCCAATAAATAAACTTGATTTGATTACCTGTAGGGTTAATGGCCAAAGTCACTTTGGAAAAAACTTGTGTGATGCAATCAAAAGCGCAAGAAAACTACTAAATGGACCTTGCGGCAAGATTGTTTTGCCAACTACCATAATCAGCACTTGTTTTGTTCAATTGCAAAAGCTGAATCTGGCTGAAGCAGTCTTGTCAGTATTGTTGCAACGGTATGAGATCGTAAGGTTACGATAACCGTCTCAGAAAATATTGCGGTATCACGGAATTACAGAATTTAGATTATTATCGGACAGAATGACCTTTAAAGGAAAACAGAAGGGTTATTGTTGGTTAAATAAATGGTTTATTACTATTAATAAAACTTAAGACCATTTTGTTGATGGAAGGACGTGTACGTCTGCTCTTAGGAAATAACTGAGCTAAAGGGGAGACTTAATGTCAAGATGCTTTTTTCCCACCAATAATGGCAATTTTTATATCACGGTGTACCTTGAAACCGGTATATCTGCAACCCTATTTGTCAACATGTAAATATGTCACAAACTGTGGCCTCTGTCAAAGTAAACTCTCAATGATGCCTCTAACTTTTCTTCATTATTGTCACTGCAGCAGTCACTCAAAACTGATAAAAATCATATCTGTCAGATTGTTTTGTGATGATTTTAAACAAAAGCACATCAGTTATGTTTCTGAAGTCTTGACTCCGAGGCCTGAGCACAAGAAACTCGAGCCTTACATGTTTCCGACAGCACCTAAATGCAGCATCTCCTGTGACTTCCCTGACTGCAGTTCAGAAAGTATTTAAGTAACGCCCACTGGATTCTGGTAAGACTGTTACCAGGAGGTGACGCTCACCAACCAAACTTCACACACCGATAAGGATCAGACTATAAAAAGATCAGTGAACTTCAAACAAGTCACAAGCGTATTAATAATGACCGGGTGCTGCTCCTCTGACGCCTGTGCTGCGTTCATGGATAACTCAGAAAAATGCGGACAGGGTGCAGCCAAGTAAAAAAAAAAGTTTCATGTCAAGTCATTCAATAGGTTTTTTAAAAAATACAAAAGGAAGAGGAAGACCGGGGTTACTATCTCTGGCTGACGCCACATACTTCCTTTTATCTTTGCACCAACCGTCCATTACGCATGAGTGCGCTATGCACGGCCCTCAAACCTCTGAACTTCTTAGAATAAGTTGTCAGTTCTGCACTGTCTATTTCTAAGCAAAATGTGTTGAATCGTTGCTGTGAAGTTGCACAAATTCAACCTGGGAGAATGCAAAGTTTTATCAAAGTCACACACTGCTTCCTCGTTTGGACTTTGAAGAGAGCTCAGAACTGTGAAGTGAGTTTTTTAGAGTTTAATTCATAAAAGAAAACGAAGTGACAGACTTACCCCACATCACTGGCGGTCTGGAGCAAACTTTGCACGTCTTTTCTGTTTCTTTTTTAACTCTGCAAACATTTGCGAGGCGCGCGTCTGCACCAATATTTGACTTGACAGGTTTTCTTTCACTCTCAAACTTTTGCACTGCGCAATACAAGTCATCCTGGACGCACAGCACGCGACGTGCGCGCTTTCTCTGCCTCTGTCAGTGCCTGTCTTCACCAAACTTTCTTTCACTGCTGCACCAGAGTTGTCCTGTGCAGCTCCACCATTCATACTGAAGTGACTGCGCGTCTTGCAGCGTAATGCATTTTCGTATTTTTGGACACACCCACCTCCTGTCAGTCCTTCCCTCTCTGCCGCACCAGGGGATGCCTCACAATAAAGAGAGCTCGATTGTCATTAGTGTTGAACTAGATCCCACACAGAGACGCACTGGAATGTACAGTCACATTCATTCATTAACAATGGCTGAAAGTACAAACAGTAAACCTATCACTGACCCATATGAACAATGGGGTTAAGTATCTGTGTTAAAAGTTCACTCATCATGACATGGCCTGCCTCTGCAAAATTCCCACATGAACTGAAACACTTGATTTGGAAATATAAGAAATAAAAATGTGTGAAAACAAGTTGGCATCACTAACACACACACATATATGAAAATGTCAAGGATAACACAAGGAAGTCCAGGACTAATTTTCCATCGCGGTGTGGAAAGACGATAATGTTGGGGCCTGTTCTAATTATCGACTCAATTCAATTCGATTTTATTTATAAAGCGCCGTGTCACAAATCACTGTTTCCCTCAGAGGGCTTTACAGCATACGGCCTTCTGTCCTTGGACCTTCCAGCCCACGACAATCCAGCCACGATCCAGGTGCAGCCGCAATTTGGGGGCATCTGCGAGACACTGGAGCACAAAGGCTCACAAAAAAAGAAAAGAGGTCAAGTTAGTAACATGCAATGTTAGTAACAGGACATGAATGTTAGCAAATGGAGAAGAACCAACTTTTCAGAATCTTTGACGGTGAGAAGGAGAGACGATGAGAAGGGGCTCAGTGTCATAGGAGGCAGACTAGGCCTAAGTCAGCCCAACTAGGGGCTGGTCCAAGACAAGCCTGAGCCAGCCCTAACTATAAGCTTTATCAAAAAGCAAAGTCTTAAGTCTAGTCTTAAACGTGGAGACGGTGTCTGCCTCCAGGACCGAAACAGGAGGATGACTCCACTGATAGCTGAAGGCTCTGGCTCCTGTTCTTCTTCTACCCATTCAACAAACTTCAGTTTATTCCTCCAAACAAGCCTGACACTTCTTTTTTTTTTAGCTGAGAGTAAATATAAATAAGCCTAGCCGCCTATAGTCATGCTAATGACTCGGTGTTGCTGTCATTGAGTTAAATGCTAATATTAGCATACTTACATCTGCTGATGAGAATGGCTTGAAGGTGTGTGTGTGTGGTCATAAATCAAAGCACGAGACGAAGTAAATATCTGACCTGATGAAGAGCACACATTAGGGCCTGGGTATTCAGTTACTGCAGGGAGGCCAAATTTAAGTTTTAGTTTTTAAACTTTTAGTTAATGTATTTATTTATATTTTAAATAAAAATGTGTCTGAAAATACACATCAACACGAATCCACCATAGTATTAGCGAAGATATACTATAGTTTACAGTATGCGATTTATAATAGGCTAACTGTTACTCATGAAACCTTGTGCTTCATATGTGCTAGCTCACTGTCAATCACTGTGTGGCACCTTTTTTCCTACATATTGGCCAGTTAGCTGTATTATTACCAGTATGTCAGGTGTATGGACACAGCTGCGAACCATAATGGAGAGAGAAAGTGTGTGTCAGAGTCTCACTCTGACACACAGTCCGCCTTAGAAACCACAGGTGAAAGTGAGGAGGGTGAAGCTAATGCACGGAGCCATACTGCATCTGCTGCTGACGGCAACAGGTGAGCACAAATGAGAGAAGACCCAACATATTCGCAAAATTATCTCTAGTCCGACTCAGTTTTAATGCAGCACATATTGTAGGGAGAACTTACATGACAGTTGTTTTTACGACAGTTGGTCATGAAGTTTTTGCATCCACCTGGGTGTCAAAATGCAAATTAAACCTATCTGAGGAGAGCTAGTAATGTAGAGGTCTGCTCATGTAATGACCAACAAGCCTCAAGGTTCAGTTCATTCATGGAACATCATGAAAATTACAGTACTCTCGTCCTAAATACAGAACATCCTATAAAACATAAACACCTGAAACCATAGATTAAAACAACATTAAACTATACTCCACACTGAATCGCTAAAAGCAACAGAGGAAGCATTCAAGCACTGCCTTCAAAAAATAGAACTGCAAATTAATGTTTAATAAGGCAATCCACATCGGCCACATGCCAAGGATGTCTGACATCCTTCTTCTTTTTTCCTCCCATGCTTCATGCACTATTAATACAGGACTTTATGCAGATATGAAAGCAGTCATGCTTAAAAAAGTCAGGGAAATTCAGCACATTTTCATGAACACACACATATACACAGAGGAAGTAAAAGCAGAAGTTGTGGCAAAAGCTGGGGTGACTTCCCTGCAGCTTGTTTCGTTTAGCTCTTAATGCCTTGCTCAAAAGTACACACAGGTCATTACTGAAGGGGAAATAGCGCTCACTGTTTGGAAGTGTCCGCCTCAGTCGGTAATTGTTACCGCACAGGCCTCAATGGGATGGAATATGACGACATCCTCATGTGGACAAACACACTTCTGTATTTAGTGAGATAAACTGTGATGAACCTGGCCAGTATCTGCACAAATGTTGAGAGAGGAATTTCCTGTTGAGATTTACATGTGTGTGTGTGTGTGTGTGTGTGTGTGTGTGTGTGTGTGTGTGTGTGTGTGTGTGTGCGTGCGTGCGTGTGTGTGTGTGTGTGGAAATGCTGCTGCTGGTAACGTTGGGCCAGTGAAGAAAAGCAGACGTTAGAAGAGAGGGAAGTAGAGATGTTGTGTCATGATAGGACGGTGAACCCCTCCCAGTTCAGATGTTTCAATAACTGTGTCCTACAGATGACCTGAATGTCATCTTCTTAGTAAGAAAGTACTGAGGAACAAACAGGGCGGTTTCTGTATGTTGGACTGAAGAGCCCTTATTACCAAGAGCAGAGTGTTGGGTCCGTCACATGGTGATAAATTTGATGGGCCATGAGATGAATAAGAGGGTAAGACACAGGGCTGGGTATTGGGATACTTGGAATAATGGTCCCAAGTAGTATCGAAGCTTCTTCGGTCAAACGATACCTGCATTTGATTCTTTTTGTACTGTATTCTTTTTGCGTACAGCCAAGCAACAAAAGTTTGGCCTACTACCGCAGCAGCTAAAACCCATAGTCTGTTGTGGTGAGGTCAAACACAGTGTATTTAATGGAGTTAGCAATCTTCATGTACTCTTTCCAAAAATTTTTTGGTGAGTTATTGGGTTTTTACTTCTTCAAATCGACACTCTTTGGTTGAACATATGCAATCACAGACGAGAAGCAGCTTCTTTTTACTGGAACAGTGTGTCATTTTGACATTACACTTACACACTTCCTGAGAGTTACATGACAAGATGGACACCCCTCTCATTTCTGTCTGTTAAATGTGAAGCAAGAACGGGCAGGTGATTAGCTGCACATTAAGATGCAACCCAGACACATCATCATCAGTGATGTCCCTGATGGCTCCGTTGCTGTGGAGTCCTCAGATCCCAAGCAACTTGAGGGCCCTGTGGAGCGACTCGGCAGCCAGCCTTTATGGGGTAGCATCAGGTCTTCCATCCCCTGCTTTAGCATTCACCTGCAAGCTCCTCATACTTGGCCTTTATCCTCTCAAATGCCTCTCCCATCCGGTCTTCCCACGGCACAGTCAAGCTTGGTATAAAGACTGAAAGCAGAGGTAACCACTAGCCTGACAATTTTTACACTTCAGCTATGAAATACTGACAGCATTTAACTTAGGATGCACCAATTTATCAATATCAGCTGATATCACCATGTTGACAGCAACTGGTCTATCCCAGCGCCCAATGTTTATCTATTGTGTCACATCAATTTTGCACTGGTTAAACGTGTCAATTATTTGCAGTCAGACTGAGAAAACAGTAGCCAGCACGCCCAGCTGCTGATTCGGAGAAATAGCCGCTAGCAGGGCACAAATCTGGTATGATGTACGAGAACAATGGGTGCCATGTGGACATTTGGTTTATTTTCATGCTTGTTTTCAGTGAGCGACAGTTCAGTTCTGCATCTCATGTCTTGGATGAGACCAAAAAATGTCAGGGACAAGTGGTTTTTTATTCACAGCTGACCAGTAAGAGCAATTACATACGTAAAAAGTACTGAACCACAACGAGCAGCCAAAGGCCATTGAAGACATGTACGTCTTATGATTTGTCTTAAAAGTGTTAGTGGAGGGAGTTTGATTGAGAGAGGAAGGCTACTCCAAAGCTTTGGAGCAGCTGCCAATCTGTATGATGACTAGACGACAACAAATTCGGTATCGACATCAGCTTTCAGCCAAAATGTTTTTTAAAATATTGGCATTACCCCAGAATTTCACAGGCAATGCATCCCTACATTTCACCCCCCCATAAAACCACAAATTGTACACAAAAACAGACTTTTGTTTTCGGGCGGATTACCTTCTTTTATGCTGTGATCACATTTTGAAATCAAGCTCCAGTATCAATTACTCAAACAGGAATTTAACCAGTTGATTGAAGGAGTGGAACATAAAAGAAGACTTCTGTAAATATTGAGACTGTTTCAGCTCCTATGAGGTACAGAAAAGATTTAAACAGATCCTGTTTTTTTGTTACACTGAGTTTTGGCTCCATGGTGGTCCAAAGTCTGTGGTTTTACAAGGAAGCTGCTGTCAGATCAGAGTCCTTGAAAGTGTCCTTTGTCAGATTGTTTATGCACGGGTTAAATCTAAATGCACTTCAGTACTTTATGCTGCTGTGTGTAGAGTTAAGACGTGAGAAAAGCCGCAGGGTTGGAGGGCGTGTTCACTGTGACACACTTAGATTGGCTTATTGTGGAAACAAACACAACAGGATTTTTTCCTGGAGGCAGCGCTCTTTTTCCCACAGGCTCTGCACAGACACACAGTCATTACAAACACTCAGGCCTGTCTGTTTCCCAACACATGCCTCAGTGTAGTCTGGCACAAAACACAACTCCCATACTGTTACACAATCTTGCATATTGTTGGGCATTTAAATCTGAACTAGTCATGAAAGAGAAAGGCTCAGCTTCAACGCTGCTTCTATTATTGATTTAATATTGTGATTATCAGTGTGGAAGGAAGCAGCACGGAGGTTTTACTCGTTTGGTTACTTGCTAGCTAAGCAAGGTGACAGGAAGTCTGCTGTGCTTCGAGCAAAGGAAAGTGTCAACATTGTCTCATTGAGGTGATGTAGCTGAGCTCAAGGCACAGTTTAAGTTGACAGGATATTGTTTAATGGTTTAGAAAGTGCCTTGCATTGAGATGTTCCTCGAAAGGAAAAGTTGTCAGTTGTTCCAGCAAATGCTCCAAAACAAAAATCAGATGTAGGTATGAAAGATTTACTCAGAGAGCTTTAAAAATAATAATAACAAAAAAAGTGACTCTTTTTCAAACTGCATTATGGCCTTAGCTTTTACTATCGGCCCAAGAACTCTAGTCTACATTTAGCCAAGTACAGTTTTAATGACTGGAAGTCATCATGCATCACCCATTTTCAGGCTTGTGTCAACTCCTGCACCATATTATACAGGCAGTGGCAGACAACTATAATTTTTGTGCTGGAGCTGTTTATGTGTCAACAACTCAAACTCTGAGATTCTGTTTCTTTAAAAAAGAGATGACTCATTTAAATACTAAATATAAGGAAGATTTGATGCCCTTTTGAAAGTTTGCTGTCAGGTCCGCCTTTAAGGTTACTGGCCATTCAACATCCAAGATCAACCCCAGTCAGACGATCTGATCTCGGCAAGCTATTTGGTATAGATGGCACCATAGATATACAAAAATGAAAATGAACAGAGGCAGATTATTCAAAGTACTTCAAAGTTTAACCTGCAAACTCCCAACAACCTGAGTTTGAACCACAGACATTTGTAGGGTCTTGGGTGTTGAGCTTCACCCTCTGGATAGCGGAGGCCAGACCGGGTCCTGCTCCAATCAGAATCCCTCTGTGCATTCCAGCACCAATAAAATATAGTTTGCCAGGAAAATATTTAGTGTGTCCCAATGCATAGTATGTGAAACGCAGTGTGCCAAAATGAACAGGATGTACTGCTACATCCGGTCCAGTTTTGCAGCATGTGGGCCAGCATGCTTTTCTGGCTATTCTGACCCACAATCCCCTGCTCAGCGGAAAATACATCACATCAGCTGGGCCGCAAACAAATGACAGCTGACTGACAGCTCTCAGAAGCCGCAATAACAACTGACAGCGAATTCAAGTAAGTGACGACCATTTGAATAGTGATGATAGGAATATTAATTGTTGAAGTAAACAAAATAATCATTAATGTTACAAACAATGACAGGACAGAGAGCTGCACATGTAACTTCACTGTCGCAAGTTAGAATCTACAATCTGTGCAGTTCTAACTTTAAAGTTAAGCTACATACATTGCAAAGTAACAGCAGCAGAGCTCTACAGGTTGATCTCTGTCTCTGGCGAACTTGGTGATTGGTGTTTTTTTTTTATCTCCACGGTAATGGATAACAAAAGTAGTATGTCCTGATTGTGTGCACGCTGCATGCAACAGTACGTACATTTTAAGGGCAGCTGCAGTACCGACTAAAATTAAAAAAGAAAAAGTGTTGGATTTGGAACGCACCCTCTGACTCGTCAAGACAGGAAGTGGAGTGGAGATAAGCCACGCCTCACCCAATCAGGTGCAGGAAACCACACACCTTAATTAGCATGGCTGTAAAAGGCAACACCGTTTCTTACCTCAATTCCTTGCAACCAGTTCCACTACACGTTGTTTTTCTGTAAGTTAAGATAATGTTTTGAATATTACACATTGAAGACGACGAGTTCTGTAAATATTTAGGGCTGGTTCAAGAAAGAACCTCCATAATTTGATGACACATTTGACAGGGCCTCATCTCCTCCCCCTCTGAGAGAAACTCAGCCTCAATATTCCTGAACGCTGCAGCCACGTCCTCAGTGAGCCACATCACCGGTGTTAAACCTGTTTCCTATTTTAGTTTTGCTGAGTGTTATCTGCCGTTATTTTTAATCTAGTAATCAACCACATTAAAATGAAGACCAGATAAAGTTTTGTTTCACTTTCACTCTCCAGTATTTTTTTCTCTGAGTCCTGTTTTCACAGCAAGCAGATGCCACGTTGTGTGTGTGGGGGTGTGTGTGGGATCTAAACACAGATTTCATAAACAAGCACGTGTACCCACAAACAACCAGCACCTCGCAATGAGCTGGAGTTACTAAATAACTTCCACGAATCAGGACATAGCGTCAGACTGAGCGTCTCCTCGTCAGCGTAGGGTATTACTTTCCTCCTAAAATATGTGATTTCTCTTTTCCTGCCTTTCCCAGTATTTAGCCTTTTACTTTGAACACACTGAGGCCCTGTGGCATCGCAAAGACAGGGTTACAAGTAGCTCATATGAGTTCAGGAAAGAGGAGTTCTTTAAACAGCCTTCAGTGGAGACTTCAGGAGTTTTAAAACCACAAGACTTTTGATCATCTTAAAGACACACCGAGACACCCACAGGCGGTTCCAGTTCCTGTTGGCCCCGGACTCTCAGTTAACTGGTCATGTGACGTTCCCCTGGAATGTTTTTTAAAACATGTTGACTGAAAGCGACACGTGTTTCCAGGAAACCACACACACATTATCAGCAAGTTAAACACAGCAAGACAGTGGAGGCTTGGTTATCTCGCAAATTACACTGTGCGACACTGGACGCCCAGTCATGCCTGATGCACACATGGGAGGCCTGTTGGCATAGTGAGCAGTGTCCCAATAATAATAAAAACCTTTATGTATTCTTACAAGTTAAATGCAGACAGTGATCAAGTGAAGCTTGTCTAATTAATTTTCTCTAACGTGTCGAGACATGTTCACAATTATTTACTGGGGCAGCAGAACAAGCTTAAGAAACAAAACAAAAACATAACATCGACTCTTATCAGCTTAACATGTGAGCAAACAAACCTATTTACTGATCCAGTAGAAACAGAGCAGCATTATCATTCATTTGGAGTCCAATATTCACCCTCCTGAGGGAAATACTTGGCTCCGTATCTGATCAACGCTCCACCGTGTCACTATGTCTAACAACTAGCGGTAACCGTAGCTGTTTCCTTTCAATTATCAAGTGAAGTTTAAGCACTCTTTAAACCCAGTCTGCCTTCATTCATTCTCTGTAACGGTTTATCCTGTGAGGGGTCACAGGCGGGCTGGAGCCATCCCAGCTGACACTGGGTGAGAGGTGGGGTGCATCCTGGACAGGTCACCAGACTATCACAGGGCTGACACATAGAGACAGACAACCATTCACACTCACATTCACACCTACGGACAACTTAGAGTCACCGATTTACCAGCATGTCTTTGGACTGTGGGAGGAAGCCGGAGCACCTGGAGGAAACCCACACTGACATGAGAAGAACATGTAATTTCTGCACAGAAGGGATCCCCCACCCTGGGTTTGAACCAGGAACCCTCTTGCTGTGAGGTGACGATACTAACCACTACAAGTCCCGTGGCCTGACCTGGGATTAAACACACCGTTTTGCCATTAGGCCATTTTGCGTAATGTACTGCCCCTTTCAGATGTGCAAAGAACTTGCTAAACCAGCTCCCACTTAGATTGAAAAAAAATCAAATTCTGCGGAAACCATCTGTCTACATATCAAAAGTAACCGCCCCGTTGCTATCAGTCAGCTGCATCCTCAGCTCTGGAAGGATATTTAGTCACTCGTGTGCTCACTCGTGTCATGTGATACGATTGTAGGTACAGACGGAAACAGCTGAGTGTCCACACAGCCAGATTGTCTTTATTCCAATCGCTGCTGCCCGCCCACTTTCCTTTCATTTCATTGTTATCATTTATATAAATATATTTTTCATCCCTTACACAAGCTTTTTGGAGGTTACACAGTGGCTACAAACTGGTACCTGACCTGCTGCAGGACTCAGGTTTGGAGTGAATGAACTGAGCTCCACAAAGCATAGCTTCATCAGACGTTGCCAGTATAGTCTGCACTTAACATGGCTGTAATCAGCTGGTAAACGGAGAAGAAGAAGTAGAGTTTGCTAACTGGAAACATAACTAGTCACCTTGGCAATCTAACCCATCTACAATAGAAAAATGGAGAGAGGTCTCCAGGCATTTGTTTCAAATAGGCAAGTTTTTTTGTCTTTCATATCCGCTACTATTGGCTATGCTTTATGCTGTGCGGAGATGAAGACAAATGCAATAAGTCTTGTGCATGGAAAGACACTGATAGCTGAAACAGCTGATCAGTGATGTGAGTTAAATGTTCGCAACCTCAGATCTTACTTGATATAGGTGTTTCATATCCTGTTTATTGCATTCACTCTTTTTCGAAGAAAGCAAAAACCAAAAGTGAGCATAAATACCTATTTTGTACAACTGAGGGTGTGTCTGGGGTATTTTTCAGTCTCTTTTTCTGCTGTTTGTTAAAAACGGCTGCCTGCTGCAACTAGAAATAGCTGAGTGCAGAGTTTGCAGAACAGAAAACCAAAACAATGAGCTAAAAGGTGATAAAATGCCCCGTACAACTGAGAGGAACAGTAGCTGGGTGCTAAATTACAACTGTAGGAGACCTCATTCATATTTCTGTATATCAAGTTGGAGTACTTTGATATGATTACTTTGAGTGAATAAGACCTGACTGTATTTCTGTGTCAGTGTCTTTATTGCACTGACTGCTTTTACTAAGGGAGAAATTTGATTGTATAGAAAAGATGAGGTGATTTTCCCGCAACCTTTCACTCTTTTCACGTTCTGCTGTCAGCACCAACTTTAAAAGTAAGTGGTATATGAAAAGCGGTATTTGTGATGCACACATCCCAGTTACCACACACAGTTGACACAGTATGTACAGAATATAGAGCATTACAGTGATGACAAAATGAAGCATTGCTGTTTAGGTCATGTTCCCACCCATGCAACTGGGAGTGCCGATAAAAGCCAGGAAGTGTGTTAGAAAGACACAACAGAAATAACCACTCAATGTCCTCTTGTGGCAAAATAAAACTCCAAGTCCACCAAGTTGTGGATCTAAAAGTTTCTCTCAAACCATAGAAAGTATCTGTCATGTCTGGTTGCTATTTTGGGGCCTTTCAAGGTTAAATTTCTGAGAAAATCCTTTAGAGGTTTGTTTATTACTTCACTCAGCGGAAAGGACAATGAATTTGTTGGTCCGCCCACGTTTAAACACCAGAGATTAACAGATGTGTCAATTCCTGTGCTTTTGTACGCCCAGACCAGGGGAATTAACCTCGGTATGAGGAAGAGTAGACTTACAACAGATAGAGAAGACATCATTATAACCTGCTTTTTGTGCAGCTAATGACTGACTACCTTTAACAAAAAGGTTTTCACATGCAGTCATGGAAATGTTTTGGCATTTGTAGGCAGTAAATGATGAAATAATCACTTGGCTGTGAGGGACATTAATTAACTGTCAGACAATCATCTAATTGAAACAAAATAAATACATCTAAAAAGTTTGACGTGAGTGTGAGGAGCTGCTCTGTGTGTCGCAGCTCTGCAAGGAGGGTGTGGACCACTTGTTTGTTCGGATGTTTTCCATTTGCTTTGGAATGTTCTCAGAGCTGTTGGTTAGACGCGATCTAAGACTCTGAGCCGAACACACATTGCACATCCTCCCACACGCTGACTACATGATATTTGGGTTTCCACACTCAGCTAGGCCTCAAATTCCAAGACTCCTCAACATCTTTAAAAGCTAAAAGCCACGGAGTTTCAAAGTCAGACACTGTGGGACCCCCCTCACTCAAAATCCTAACTGCCCGCATAAATGTTCTCGCCGTTCATGTGCTGGAAGGAAAGTCCCACAGTCTTGAGTTTCACAGTTGTTGGCTAAACACAACGCTGGCATTTAGCTGTATGAGAAAATCCAACAGCGTCACGTAACTGTGCAACTGTATTCACGAAAACAAACCTGATCCTGTAGACAATATATCATCACTAGCTCTAGGTACAGCTGCGGACTGTATTTTTTAAATGGGTCTTTTTTTGGACCCTGTTACCACTGCCTCATTTGGTCCAGACCTTTGGACTTTTCTGTTTGAGATTACAGGTGTGAAATCAATCACAGTCCAGGCCTTGCACTGACAAAAAGAGGTGGTCTGAGTCCGGAACGGTTCTGTACATATCTGGTGTGAACATGTTTTTTGTTCAGACTTTCAGATCAATTACAGGAAGTGCTGACAAGCTATCGTCAAGTGACAAGAGTGGTTTAGTACCTCAGTGCATGTTTGTGTGGTTTAGTGACAGAGAGATTGTTGGTGGCTGCACTCAGAGACAGACAGGTGTTGGCAATCAAAGCAGAGGAGAAAGCAGCAATAAAGTTGTCAAGCTGTCACATGTAGCTTTCAGTTTGTCCACGAATGACACAACATGGCAAAATGAGCCGTGGTAACACATGGAGAGAGGGGGAGGCAATTTTACAGAGTCAGGTGGAAAAACTCACAAAGTCTAAGACACTTCTCAATTATTTTACGAGAGGATGAGAAAGAGAGAATACAAGGACGATAAGGCCCGTCACGAACCAGTCAAGAGACACAGCTCATGTACGTGACGATCACAGGACATACTGGTGTCATGTACAGCTCTGTCGTGCCCACATACTCGAATGTAAAACCAAAACTAACCAAGTGTATACGATGCAGCAAAGTGGGAATCTTGGCTCAGACTTTCAGGTGTGAAAAGGCCCTAGTGTCAGATTATTACGATCGAAAACTTTGGGGTTCATCAATGTTAATAACTGAAACAGTCTTTCAGTTTTTTACTCTTTCAAAGATCAAAACTTGATTTGTGATCAAAACATTAGGACAGATTTGTCTTGTGGTAGGCAAACTGATCTCAGGTTGGTGTTCTAACATTGTAAAAATAATCACCACAAAGGCGAAGAATACAACATGCACATCTCGTGATATTCGCACTAGGTTAATTCAATTCAAGATTAACAACAGCAAGCACTGGACGCCCTCTTGACTGTATAGGGCTGAGATTAAAGGTGACCCTGGGTGCTGGAAGTGCCCTGATGAAGACATATTAATCCATGTCCTATCGGATTACCAGTTCAGATCAGTTGTGTTTCTGTTGGAGTACAACAGTTTTACTTTACTTGCACTTTTTACTTGTTTTATTTGTATATATACATGTATATTCTTCTTCTTTTTCTTAGTGTATGTCTTAATCCTCTGTGTTAAGTTACACATGAATATATTAAAGCGTACTTCTGACTTTCTGTTTGTTGGTTTTCCCATGGCATGTTTCCCAAAAAACATAATCAAATGTTACTCTTAAAAAACACCACAAAGGCAGCATTACCGTGTGCTAATGTGGCAAGAGGTAAATGTGCTTATTACAGAGTGCATGTTCAATTTGGGACTCAGTTACCCCTTAATATATATGAATTCTGTTTCCACTTCAGTCCTTGCCTGCTGTAATGACACTTTCTGTCATTTTGAATTCTTCAATTATTGTTTTTATGAAATTGGACTTTTGTTGTGTCGCTTTGCAAGACCAAAAAAAGTCTTAATAAAATTGAACATTAGTGGCAGGCAGCTTTGGTCATAAGCCATGCAAGCTGATATCACATTGTCATTGTTGTCATAGAGATTCACAAAGCAATTTAAGAGGCATCATTTGGTTTATTTACTCATTAAGTGTAACATGGACACATACGCAAAGCCAACTTTCTACCGATAAGTGCAGGAGCTGAAGTTAAATTCAATCTTATCTGCAGAGGATGTTGCTTTATTACAGAAGATTAGGGGAACTCCATTCATGCTGGGAACCACCCCAAACAAACCCACAGCATGTTCTGATGCTTGCCTCACGTCAAAAGAACTTCATATTGACCAAAGGGACACAACGCTAGCACCACAACATCTGTGCTGAATACACAAGACATGGCGGACAACGCTGTAAGAAGCCTGATCGGTCTCAGCTATGAGAATACAAAAAAACAGAAAAGAGAGTGCAGTTTTGTTCAATGAGCAGCAAGGCCTCGGCTGGTCAGAAAATAAAATAACACCCAGGAAATGCCCTTGCTGTGCGAAACTGTGGTTGAAATCCGATGAGTAACAACAAAAGAGAAAACACAGGTGCCCTGATTACCACAAGAACTGACTGAGCCTTATGGAAACTACCAGGACACAGAATAAAACACAGTATTCATGAATTGTGTAGGTGCTTTTCTATTTTATTGTCTCGCCTCGGCCTTCTCGTCCTCACAAGACAGTGGACTGGACTCAGGAGAACTCCCACAGGCAGACATTGGTACGACTACAGCCCAATCCAGTCCTTTCTGTCTTCGTTTGGCGGTTAAGAAAGTTGTCTTCCGCTGGACTTAGTAGGAAACATCAAAAAGTCTCCATGCTGGATTTGTCGTACCACAGAAATGGCACCTGTGCTGCATCATTACTGCAGCCTAAACTTTCTTTATGCTGTAAAAAAACAACCTAAATAGAAATATTATATTACAAAACTCTAATATTAGTTATTAGTGGCTGAAAATGAAACAAAGTCTGTAATTTCCAAACTGTTCTTCTCGGAAACAGAGATGCAGTACGACAGAAGACCTGTTCCGGTCACATTTCGTCCCACTCACTGCACACATCCGCAGGTGTTATAGGTAGAAAGCAGTCATCTGTCCTATCCGTGCTCGCAGTGGGAACGTAAGGCTATGAACTGCATCTCTGAGAGGTTACTAGCCAGTTGACTAGTACTGAGCATCAGGATCAAAATGCTTGCATAGGGACGCCCAGCAGTGTCTGTGCTCCGGAGCCCAGCAGGACGGGAACCAGCCTCAACAGGTCTCTGAGAGGGATTCGCAACTGGCTGCTGCGTGACAGTAAATCCCCGAGTGAGCTGCAGCCTGCGGGGAGAGAGGACAGACCTTCAGATGAGCCCAACATCACTGTCGCAAGAGTTATTTTCTAACGTAGTTTATTTGTAGTTGTTCTGCATAAATAGGATGTTGGGATGGGACTGGATTTCATCTCTCATCCAAGAGGCTTCGTCAGTTCCTCGGTTCTGAAGAAGCCTCTTGGACGAGAGGTGAAACGTCTTCAAGAAACTCAAGCAAGTCTGGGTTGCCTACAATACAGCACTTAAAATGTAAAAATACTTAGTTTAAAATGATTATTAGGTTATTAAAGGAGATGCAACAATGTGAAAGCAGAATTTTAAAAGTTGGAGCAAGTTTGAACTACTTTAGCAGTCACAAGTTAAATCAGGGGGGTCATGAGATGATAAATGCTGTGGGAAAGAACACAAAACAAAGTTCATTTTTGGGACTTTTTTGTGCCACATTGAATAATTTTTATCTCTGCCTCCAACAGTCAGACTACGAGCCCTGACTAGACACTGCTTTTTTTAATATGGGGTCTCAGGCCCGAAAAGGTTGGGATCAAGTGGTAAATAGTGCAGTAAAAACTACAATATTTCCCACTGAAATGTAGTGAAGTAGAAGAATAAAGTAGCTAAAATGGATGTAGTCAAGTAAATCACAAGTACCTTTAAACTGCACCTAAGAACAGCAGTAACATAAAGGCAGTATGTCATATCTCTCAACTCAGTGAGTCTATCGCAGCGACATTTTAACACTGCACAAGGGAGCAACACATGCATTCCTGCTGCTGTGTGTATGAACGATCTGCTGGGTGTTTACTTGCAAATGTGAGTGCACACAGGTCAAGCTGTCCAGTTTGGTGAGGACATGTGTTTGTCTTACCCTCCAGCTGTGTGTGTGTGTTCCTGAGGCAGGGGATGGAGCGGTACACCAAGAAGCAGGCTAACATGATGGACTGGGCGTCCTTAGGGAGGGCCTCGCCCCTCATGTAGGATCTCAGCACTGAGCTGTTGTCTGGGAGGGAAAACACAGGAAGCGTTGGTGTATTTTGAAATTGTTTTGTCATTAAAATACATGTAGTTCTTTTCACGAGCCAACTGGAATGTTTGGAGAGAAACTATGAAACCGAAATTAATCAAAACAAAAGACATAACTAAAACAGACATCATCATCATTTGTAAAATTCTATCTAAAACTTATCTAGAAACTACATTTCTTTCAATAATGTTCCCTGCTTGTAATAGACTTTTAGTAATTCATCAAAG
This sequence comes from Epinephelus cyanopodus, assembly GCA_026686955.1. Lineage (NCBI taxonomy): Eukaryota > Metazoa > Chordata > Actinopteri > Perciformes > Serranidae > Epinephelus > Epinephelus cyanopodus. The sequence goes on from CM048930.1 coordinate 32,714,481, forward strand.
AAAGACAAATGGCTCTGAGGAGTAGAAGAGTGGAAACAAGAGTCCTAAAAAATAACAAGGATAAATCTAGAGACATATTTCATTCATGGGTGAGTTCCAGAGAACAGAAACATTCCTGATGCCTGAGGTCAAGTTAGTTTGGTTTTCCTTTGAAATGTTCGCCAGAGCCAAAAGGCTTCACGAAATATGAAAGCGAAGGCATGTCTGCACTGTTTACATGGTCACAGTCTCGTCCAACGACTTCACCTGTTTCCCACGCCTCTCTGCATGCATGTATTACTGTAAGTGTTCACGTGCGTGTGCGCAAGTAAGTAATGGAATGTGTTTGAGTGTATACAGTCTGTCAGACTGATTACTGTGCTACACCCTGTGCAGGAAATCAAGCTGAGACACATCCCGCCTGTCAAACACTCAACCATGACACTGCTGCCAATCACAGCCAAAAAAAAATATTGTCTCATGTAGCTGAGGTAAAAATGATGTAAAGACGTGATGCTTCTTAAAAATGTTCAGGTAAGTTTGCAAATATCATCTCTGCCATTTTATTGTATGCTCAAGGACGTCTCATGTTTGCAGTGCTTTACAGCTTTTGAAACACCTGTTTATTACGTTATACTTGAACAGTGATAAACTTCCCTCTGCTGTGGCAGAAGTGAACGGAGTGAAACGATCAAGATGTCTTTTGCGTTATTTAATAAAGTGATAGAACACAATAATGAGCGTTATAACAGGGTCAGTCTATTTCAGCTTAAAAGTCCGAGCTCTGACACCTGAAGTGTCCTCTGAAGGTCTGACACAGAATCACAGATTCAGTCACATAATATAATTAAAACTTCGAAGTGCACAGCAAAGGGAGGCAAAGGGAGGCTTCCAGTTAACTGATAACTGTCATGAGAACAGCTGCAATGCAAGCTTCTCACACACAAATGAAAACTCCCCAAGGACACTGTTTACTTCAGGTACAAAGAAGCCTTATACAGAGAAGGAAGCAGAATATCACATGTCTATATATTGGTAAAGATTAATTTTGCTCCTACACTCTGCATCTTACCTGTGGCCAGATGTCCCTGCTCTCTTCTCAGCTCAAATGCACTGGATGACATGTTCATGGATCTACGCTGGCTCATCAAACATAAACCCATTTCTCGTCTAAAATGTCTTCAGAAACATATTTTAGCTCAACCTTTAACTGCAATTTGAGACTGTCTGTTACCAGCTGGCTGCCATATTGTTTTCTGTGTCAAAACAACCAAGATATGGGCACCAAATAGCTCACCTGGTCGAGCTGGCGCCCCATGCACAAAGGGAATGTCTGTTTTCCCTGGTCATATAGCACCAATTTCAAGTGTATTTGCATCTACTGCATATAAAGCCCAGTATATGAAAAGACCCTCTGTCCAGCAGTGACACACTTCCTTAAATGGCAGGTGGGGACCGCAAGTGATAACCCAAATCACATAGCAAAAAGCATATCTGGCAATCAGCGAGGCTAAAAACCTGTCCATCGCAGGCCACGTTTTGGTCTTGATCAAAAACTGACATCCGTAAAAAAGTCTGGTCTTGTTTTTAACCAGGACACCTGCAGATTAATTCTGTACCCAGTCTGTTCTGATCCACTAAAGTTGGGCATGATAGAACATAAATAAATAAATCCCTATTTTTGTGAACTTTGCCGCCATCTTGACTGTAGAGGAGCTGTAAGGGTCATCTGAATGAGATTCATCTCTTTTTGTGAGGGGAGAGGGAGGAGGGGAAAGGTTTAGTGACCACTGTGGCAGAGATTTGTCTCCATATAGTCTTGCACACGCTGGACACAGAGTCTGCCCTGCACTCCCTGTTCCCCACCCACATGACACACCTGGCAGAGAAATGCACTCAACTGAATGCATTTCTCTAGTTCATCATTAAATGAGAAGCTACACAGGAATAATGGGGCTGCTGATGTGAGGCTTTGCTTATTATCTCAGTACCAGGAAAACAGGAGGAAATTTTGGAGGGCACTGGTTGCTGCTTTGAGATGACGTTACTGGATCAGAGTACTGTTTATTTTTTCTCTCAAACGACCTCCTACATTGCATTTAAGCTGCATTTACACCTGATTCAAAGGGTTAACAGTCCTGCCATAGATACATTTTGGGGTAGGTTCATCTGTCGATATCGCCAGCGCAGCACTAAACAGGTGTATCATGTGAACACGCTGTACTGGGCTTTATTATATTCCCACAGTAAGCGTGTTTACACTCTTTCATTCACTTTGTTATCCGAGCGTCCCCTTTGTTTCATCACTGAACATGGGTCTATTCCGCCTGGTCGCTATATTTCCGCTGTTTCATTCACAGTATTGGAGAGAGGGGGTTGTGGTGGGAAGGTCTGTGGTAGAACTGGCTTTGCTAAATGTGTGTTAATGAAAAGCAGGAGATTACTGAGCCCTTTATCAGCGTGCTTCATGTTGTCTTCACTCTACTGATCTGGCTTCCTATCCACTCACACACTCCTCCATCCAGCTATTCATCCATCCATCCGTCCGTCCCACTCATCCCTCCTCACCTTTGAGCCAGCTGTCCAGTGCCACATCCACCATGTTCTTCATCACGGGCAGGAACTCGGAGGTGAGCAGTGCGTCGTGACGATTGGTGGGACCCTGAAGCACCCTGCTGTCCCACAGCTCCACCACCAGGCGCATCTGCCACAGAGGGAAGGTCTGCAGCAGGTCATCCCGACGCAGAGATCCCACCGCCTGAAAGACAATGACAATGACACGGGTTAACACACCATCGCATGGACAGAATGGATTTCTGTCTGTGCCAGTGACTTTAGGTTTACATCTGTTAGTGTGTCTGTCACTGTGACCCACAATTATTCATAACACCTTTCTCTGCACAGGTTCACAAACACAATTACATGCATGTCCTCCGCAGCAGCACAGCTCCTGCTTTAGTCATGCAATACATGTATTTTGTTCTTGCTGAATGTAAGTATACGCAGTTCTGTAATGCTGAGTGCTAAGCAGAGAAACTAAGCACTCAGCATAACAGCATAATACATGTCTATATATATACATATATGTATACGACAGCTATACATTTCCTTTGTATAGCTTCCTGGGCTCATGACAGCTATACATAGATCGACGTATAGCTGTTATAGCAACAGGTAAACACATTAACAACCACAGCCATCAGACTCACCTACTAACAAATGCTCACAGGGGAACAATTATATCCTGTTATCCACAAATTGCACATGGTTCACATTTTTCCAATCATTCTCCAAAGCATAGAAGTTGTTTAATTGCTTTCACATGATTTCACTGAAGTGTGAAAATCAATTTTGAGACACAAACCTAACTTGAAATAAGATACCTATCAGAGAGTGAACCCTGCCAGGCTTGGTTGTGTAACTGCACTAAAAATGCTGCAACAATGACAAGTACGATTTAGGAGGAACAATTTATCAGCATCAGCACACAACTCAGTGTATCTATGTATGTGCACGTGTGTGTGTTACCTGCTCAATAGCGATATATGTGGGCAGCATCTCTGGACATTCCTGGGTCACACATTCATACAGCATAGCCGAGAACAACACGAGAGTATCGTCCCTCTGCAAACACAACACAGACAAAGTGAGACAGTGTTCAAGAGATTGGTGCATACATTATATAGTCTCTCTCTAAAATTACAGACAGTCTCAGGATATGAAGATGGGTTCAAGACAGCAGAGAAACCTTAAAACATTAAGCTCATTTAGGTTTGTTTAGCAGCTACGGTTTAGCAATTTACTCAAGAATCCTCCCTTTTTTCTGCTGCTTGGTTTGATGTGTTGCAGTTTAAGTTTTGGATTATGACCAATTTTCCTTTTTCAGATTCATGTTTTTCTAAATTTTGCTTTCCCATATGGATGACGGTCAAGTTAGGAAACTTTTTGCACTTCTCCATTTGAGCACATTCATCATGTTCATCAGATGGAGACCTGATGGTGAATTTGCATGCAAGCATCCTGGTTTAATTTTTTTCCTGATCTGCAAATGAGAGTTCCTGTTTCCTGTAGTTTTTTGCATTTAGATGTAAACACTCCTTGTACACCAGCAAGTGCATTCATGTTTGTGCTTTTCTAAACAGCATTATACACAAACTGAATGACTTTCAAATGACCTTGAAGGTTTTGTGAATGAAATTCAAGGACTCAAAATTGCTGTGTCATTAAATTCAAGTACAGAGACAATTTTTCTTCCATTTTACTGTTTAAGCTGAAAAACGTGACCTCTGTGCAATCCATCTAATTAAGCGGAGCAGCCTCTTTACTCAGACAATAGGAGTCAAGTGATTAATGCGCAGATTGAGCATCGGTCATGACAACCCACTGTAGAAAATCTATTTTTACTCTGTGCCACATGTGCTTTACAAATAAAGTTACACTGTCGTTAAAGCAGAGGGAAGTGATGCTCTCAGTGTGCCACATTTTAAGTCTCTGAAACTATTTTCTCAAACAGCTTTCTGCTATGAGCGATGGGATCCCACACGCACACAATATTAGAACCGTTCTGGGTATTTCACATGAAAAATGTATGTATTTGTGATTTTAAAACCATATTACCAGGGGATTTAAGGCAGCTGCACATCAGAGAAGTTCTCTCCATTAATCTCGTTTACAGATCTGTTTTTTGGCATTCTGAGTTGAAGTCATGCTTGACCGTCTTTCTCACATTATTTCCCAGATCTCTATCAAGACCACAGGCATTGCTAAACCTTGGAAATATGTTGGATAATCCAGACAAATGTTTCAGGGTGTCAGTTCATTTAACACAATCTATCACATAAAAATATAGGAACACAGACAGAGAGTCTGGTCAACACGTCTTACTTGTTTTTACTTTTAATGAATCTCGACTAAAAGACAAAGTGGAATTTTGGAAAATCATTCTGCACTCTGTGATGCGAGGTCTTAATTACAGACATATTCAATGTTTTTGCATGCATTTGGATATTTTAATAGGCAAGCTAAAGACAGAATTTATCAAGAGCTGATACATGAGAACAGCATTCACTTTGGTATATGATGATTCTGGCAAGAACTCCTCTTCCCTTTTGTTTGCACTTATGTCTAAATTTAATATTCCAAACATTCGTTTTTTCACAGTTGCAGCTGGATGTGCGGATGCTTCTAAACTCACCATCCTGAAGAAGACATGACTCAGGATACACAATATTAGCAGGGATGCGGGGTGAATACAAATATCTTCATTTTGTTTTTGACAAAAACAACAAACATGTGTGGGTGTTTTCCCCCACCGGCTGGGAGGGAAGCATTTGGAGCCAGGTTTCAACGGAGCGGAGAGTTTCTGTTGTGATAGCCAGACCAACCACACACTAATTCAAAACTAATGTCGAGCAGAGTGTGAATTAGAGCTCCATTTCCATCTTGGTGCTGGTAGAACGTTCAATGACCTTTTCGGGACTTTCCATAATTAAAGTCAGAGCACCTCCAGGAGAGAAGAACTTCACTCCTTCCTGGTTTGTTAATGCTTTTCTAAATGGGGGAATGTTTCCACTATAATAGGACTGAAGCTGTAAATCAGGCTATTAAATACATTGTAAAATTTCTGATACGCTTGGACTTGTTGAGAAAATTTACCAAACTTCCCAGTGATTTCCTGTCAATAATGCTTTTCCAGAAATCTCAGAGTGAGATGAAGCACCAGCTGATCATTAGGTCTTAGCTTCGTGATAACGTAAACTGTTACTGAGTGGATATTTACACATCACTAAATTAAAACAAGTTGCACTACACAAAGTAACTCTGACGCAGAGACTAATTATTGCCAACAGTTGCACCAACTAATTGCCAGCAGCAGCTGTTACGTAACTGAGTCAACTGACAAAGCTAATGACAGCTTGCTAAATACAGAGCCCGTTGAAATAAGAGAGGAGTATGTAAAATGTAAGATGGCTGACACATGTGATCTGACATTTGATTAAACTATTAAATAATAAAGATGTAAACTGAGAAATTTTACACAACATTTCACCAAAATAATCAAAATACTTACAATTACCAAACAACTTAAATGGTTTGGTAGGTGTAATTGAAAATTTACAACATATTTTAAAATACATGATTACTATTAACAATTTTTCAATGTTTGTATGTATGAATAAAACAAAGCAAGAGCTACATTAATCGAGGACTGACAGTCCATCTTCACTGACATCAACCACCCCCTAAATTTGCTGTATTGCTACAGATGTTTCTTGACAACTGATTAACACGTCACTGGAGTCCTTAACTGGCTCAGACGTTCCTTAAGTTGTAATGGTGCAACCTATTTTGTAAAACATTCATTTGAAACTAGCTGGCAGTTACTAGAAATTCAGGATGTTTTACATAATAACTTGGGGACGGATTTATGAATAGCTGCTGCAGCACAGTCCTGAAGAGCATGTATACTAAGTTGTATTACATTCAGGTTTTAATATTAATCTGCTGCTTGTTTTCTTGAAAAAAAAACAAACACTCAAAACTCAAACTTTAAGCTGGGATGATGAAAACATGGTTTGATACATTGTTTTATACTGGTTTAACGAGTGAAACCAGCCACAGGCTCTCTCAGGAAAGTAAAATGACTGCAAGGGCATGTAAATAAGAGGCAAAACTGACTTCAGAGTTCTCCCACAGCTATTTCTGCATGATAAACTCACGTCTTTGATTTCCTCAGATGTTTTACAGAAGAACTCCGCAAAAGAGACCAAAGCAGGCTCTGAGGTGAAGGTAGAGATGGCTTCAGGCTGCAGGAACACACAAGAAAAATTATTAACAAGAACCGAGACATGAAGGAATTATAGAGAATGAAGGAAGGATATGAGGGTACAAGGAGATGCAGTCAAGAGACGGAAGGTAAGATGACTGCATAAGAAGAAAAGGGGGAAGGGGGAAAGGGACAGTGAGGATAGCGGAATAAATAATGTGTGTTTTGTTTTGTTCCCCTCCGGACCTGCGGGTGTATTGACAGTGTACACTGAGGCCGTCAGGAAACCAGTAATAGTCTGTCAACCACACAGCTGCCTGCCAGACAACCTGCCAAGGCTGAACACAACCAGCCACCAGGGAGGAGGTCTATTCAATTCCTTGCTCTTCTATTTATAGCCAATTGGTGCAGACGTATTTCCTAAAATGTGTTGGCGTGCCTCACATCCAGCTATTGAGGAAAATGTTATTAAAGGCAAAACTACAACACCGTCAAAAATACACTGCAATTTTGGCTCTATTTTTTGTCTGAAGATTTCCAGAAATAAGTTTTAATGATGAAGAACTGAGAACACATATGATAATAAATTATATTTCCCCACTAGATCATCACCAGATTGCTCTACAGAAGCTTAATGGACTTCAAATGATGGAAATGGGTGTTGTTTGGTATGTGCGACAGCTCCATGTGTTTACCTTGAATGCTCTGACTCCAGAGCTGCGGTGGTTGACGGTGGAGGCCAGCAGGCTCTTCCAGCCCTGAGGGTCGTCTTTGTAAGGCAGCTGGCCAGCCCGGAGTTTCACGTACAACACTCCATCTCTGGACAGGATGGACCTGAGGGAGATGTACAATAGAGAGAGGATGTCCTTTAAATCTGTCAACCAGTGAGTCAATACATGAGATCAGAGCTCCCCCCCCAGATTCTACTGCTCAATCTGTAGCACAAAAAGGCAAAGGTGGATTCCAATTATTTTCACACACTGTTTATTTAGTGATTCATCTGAGTGATGAAACAAGTTTTTAAAAGATTGCCCAATACTTACTTTAGATGATGTGTTTCTTTGCTGAGATCTATGGACAGTTCCCAGTATCGTGGCCCCTTCACTTTTACCTGCAATAAATAAATAAACACAAATTAAAAGATTAAAGGATTAAGATATCAGGGCTTGCTTAATTTCAATCATTTGGGCAATATAATCACTGTGTTAATCCTCAGCAGAGAACAAGCCTCACTGAAGGGTCTAGCGTCCACTGGACTACAAAGTCCAGAGGCTGTGAAGTGTTCTCACCCGTTTGAGAAGGTGCAGCTCAGGAAGCATGGTGGGAGCCATCAACTCTACCGTCGTCTCATCGTACCACCTGGTCTCCTGAAACACAAAATGGCATCATTACATCAGACACAACAACAAAGGGTCACACCTTAACAGCTCAAAGCCTAACTGTAAGACCTGTAAACACATTGGAGCTACATCAAAGTGCACTGATACTCAGTATTGCTGCATATTATATTGCTTCACTCATGCAGCAATTAAACAGCTTACTGTAATTACATATAATGTTACCAAGAAGCAGAAATACGGACTGGCACAGCCCGTTTAAAACACACAAATTAAACTAATTCCCAGCAATTAATGGTTGTTCCCAGCCTGTGAAGTCAAAGTTTGCCTACGCCATAAACAAACCTGTATATATGATACAGTTTAAAATTATGTGCATAATTAGTAAGCCTATATCAAAAATACAGCAGTTGCTAAAGGCTATGTATTCATGTGATAGATTTATATGATGCATATCCAGCCATCCATCCATTTTCAATTGCTTATCCGAAGCTGAGTCGTGGGGGCAGCAGGCTAAGCAAAATATTTCAGACATCCCTTTCCCCAGCAATGCTTTCCAGCTCCTCCTGGGGGACTTAGAGGCTTTCCCAGGTCAGAAGAGATAGTAATCCCTCTAGCGCGTTCTGTGTCTCCTCCAGGGCCTCCCACCAGCTGGACATACCCGCAACACCTTTAAAAGGAGGCGCCCGTTGAAATATAATGTTATTCTTATGGGCTGCACTATAATAATATATATTACATTACTTTATTGGGGGAAAAACATTTACAAGGAACAATGTTTTCTGCTGGATGTGAGCGGTATGATTTTGGCGGCATCCTGTGCGAACATGGTCCAGTGTCCACACAGCGGTGATTTGTAGCTGTATACTTCAGAGCTGCTCACAGCCCCGTCTGTAGTGTTGCACAAAGAATGCCGAAAGCTGATTCCCGAGGGACGGCGCTTCCCAAATACTCACCGAATGAATTCATCAAAATTCATTTTCTCTGAGTTTTTGTAGGCTTTTTCAAACATTTATATTTAAAAAAATAATTTTGTTTATTAGGCTCTCATACAGCACAAAACATGTATGAATGTTTGAATTTCTTTCACACAAGGGGCGACATAATCACTGATGATGTTCTCAGTGTCAAGCTGAGCTTTCTGCAGTGAATTAGATTGAAGTGATGAATCCTGTCAGAGGTGGTCGCCTCTGTGGACAACAACCTTCATCCTTAACCTTCTACCATCCTTGAAATGTGGAAATACTGTAGCTTAAATCCACTGTGGTGTTGTGGCCGGCAATGTCCCTGGTTCTCGTCTACACAGGGACCTTTGTTGCACATCTCTCTACCTCGTTTCTATTTGTGATAAACCGACACAAAAATACCCCTTGAAATACTTCTAAAACTCCACTGTGGTTATGGATGCTTTAAGTAAAGTGCTACACACATTAGCTGCATTACAGAGCGTCATGATTTAATGCTGTGGCCCACATTGCTCATGTCACATAGACGACACACACAGTAGTTGGCACAGTAGTTGAAACAAGCCAATTCAGGGAGCAAATGTGATGAAATTGTCCTCTACAAGATTTTTCCAGGAGATCTGGCTTTAACATACGAAAACTTCCAGTTACAAGCCATCTTGCTTCTATAAAACTCTACCACTTACCCTTCTGTTGGATGTGCACACTTTTACTCTTCACAGTGTTTCCCACTTTCTATAAAAGGTCTCACATTGTGCTTTAGTAGACAGCCACAATAATAGCCTATTGTTTACTGAAAGCTTTAAAGAACAATTTTGAAACACATCATTTCTCTTTCAAATGACTCCTTGCAAAATCAGTAAGGCTTGAAATCATTATACTCAATGAAAAAACACAAAGCTACAAACAATGCTCACAGTGCTGAAGAAAGGCACGACTTCTGAAACAGCCACATCTACACAGAGCAGGAACAAAGCCTCACTGAGGGATATTTAGAAATTACTGATCCTGTAATTCAGGAGCTATTTACTGCATCTCTAAAGATACAATTACAGTATTGCAACAATGACTGTCCAGTATACGTGTTTAAAAAATCTGGGGCATTCCAGATAGACTGGAGAAGAATAATAGCTGCGTAAATATGGCACACTGGAAGAACATCTGCAGTCATTCTCATCTAAGCATCTAATTTTCTGGTTAAACATTTTGATGGATGGATGTTTTTTTTTTTTAACTTTGTGTTTTTGGGGCATCACAACAAGGTGCCAGTGTATGTCTGCTTCCTGCTTCACATGAAAATGGTCGTGACAGAGCGCACGTTTTCCCAATGACATAACTGTGGCCAAAATGAATGGGCACACTCTAGTCTTGTGCAAGGTTCGGTCACGCAAAACCCGGAAGTCTGAACCACTGCGGACTGCGCCACAGTGGCTCCTCTCCAGAACTGGCAGAACAAAGAGGAACCAGAAGTCCTTGTGGGTTTCACTGGATTTGAAATGCTTTAAACAGTTTGTTCTCAGCAATCCCAACCAGTTTTAGCGACTTTTCCAACCAGAGTATCACTGCATCAGCCGCCAACAAGCAAAAACAGCTGGAGCAGAGGTTTATGGATGGACAAATGCACTTTTAAAACCTGTCAACCCTCAGCTGGTTGAACCAAGCTTGGACAGGAAAATGTCCAATGCCAAAGTCAATTTGACTTTAATACCGATGACAGATGATGTCGATGTTTTATTGGTTTTAAAGTTGTGATGTTAAGTAAGCAAAATCCAACGTATTCCAAACGTCTCGTGCTGACGTCATCTGGACATAGAATAACAAAATTTAAAACATCATAATGTTAACGTCCACATAACGTGAAAATACTGTCAACCAATTTTCACTCCAAAATTAAACATCTGTCCACTGTAAGAGTTCAGCGTCTTTCTGACGTCATATTGACGTCCAGTGCCAGCTGGGGCTTTTTCTGAGCATGACGTCAGGAGGACTTTTAAGCGTGTCAACACCAAAAAAGCAGCAGGACCAGATGGTATCAGTTGGCAGGTCCTCAAAATATGTGCTTACCAACTAGCACTGGTGGTCGCATTAATATTCAACCTGTCACTGACTCAGTCTGTCATACTCATGCGCTTAAAGAAGTCCACCATCATTCCTATGCCCAAGAAAACATGACCAACCTGTCTGAATAGCTGCTGTCCAGTGGCACTCACCTGTGTACTGATGAAGTGCTTTGATCAGCTGGCTAAGGGTTACATCTGCTCCTCACTACCTTGCACACTAGATCCACACTTCCTCCACACCAACCTATCTCATCTGGACAAGAAAGGGAGCTATGCAAGACTGCTGTTCATTTAACACCATGTGCAGCCACTTTAGATTCCAATGCCATTATTAAGTTTGCTAATGACACAGCTGTGATGGACCTGATCCAAGATAACAATGAAAAGGACGACCTAAAGTAAGTAGAGAACCTGACCTGCCCATATCTGGGAAACAACCTACTCCTAAATGTCAGCAAAACTGATGATAGAGGAGTTTGGGAAGAAGCAGGGAAGGAAATACGCCCCCCTAGGTATTAACATGTCTTTGTTGGAGAGGGTGGACAGCTTCAAGTTCCCTCGTGTCCACATCACTGATGGTCTGACCTGTGCGCTGCATACTGACTCAGTGGTGAGAAAGACAAGGCAGCGACTGTTTCACCTTAGATGCTTAGGAAATTTCTGGATATCCCCTCAAGTACTGAGGAATTTCTACTCCTGAACCACTGAGAGTATCCTGACGGTAAACACTGAGAAACAGCACTGAACAGAGCAGCAAGGCTGTGCAAAGAGTGGTTTGTTCAGCTGAGCACACAATAGGCGATGCTCTACCCTGCCTAGAGGATGTTTACACCAAGCGATGCAAGAATGAGGCCAGGAGATTCATTAAAGATCCCCAACACCCGGATAACTCCCTTTTCTCCCTGAGGTTGGAAGGAAGGTACCGGATACACCAGGCCAGCACTGAGAGGCTCAGGAAGAGCTTCTTCCCTCAGGCCACAAGGGACCTCAATCAGGTCAGTGCCTAAGACTGACCAGCCTTGTATTCAATACTACAGTCTTTCTGTAACGCACAAATTGAAGGAACTGATGGGATCAAAGAGCTCAAAGAATCGACCTGGCTTGCAAATTCCCCAGATCCCAATTACAGACTCCAAGGATCCACCTCCAACGCCCCAGTCCCAGTCATCATAGGACGTTCCCTTAGGTCCTATGTCCATGCCTCCACAGGTCAGAGCCAGGAATGATCTAAGATGTGTCCAACATGGATTGGAGGTACCTCTGGGGTACCGGCATGTCCCACAGATGTTCAATCAAACTGGGATCTTAAAAATCTGGAGGCCAGGTTGATGCCTTGAGGTCTCATTCCTTGGGCTAACCCGAAACAGTTTTCGCAGGATTGAAGTTGAGTCGAGTTGCACCCACATGAATGCCAGGACCGAAGGAGAACATTGCATTGTAACAAGATGATCGGTGTTATTCACTTCACCCACCAGTGGTTTTAAAGTTTTAGCTGATCGGTGCGTTCTATTTAATATGGTCGAAAGTAAACATCTAACTCTGTAATCATTCTCAACCACTTTTGGGTCATGTACTAGTGTGCTGTGTAAATAATCATTTCATGTTTGTTGTATCTCATGTATACTTGCGTGTTTTTAGGGACTCCAGGAAAACAAGCAACCACTGGCTAAAAATTGGAATTAAAATGCAGAAAACTACTGCACTCAAGCATAAATGTGACTGAGATGCCACCAATATAGCTGTTTTTACAGTGGTAGGAAAACGCTTTTTTTTTTTCAGTGGTTACATAAGTGGTTGTGAGTAGTGAGCTGGCCCTGGATGAATGGTGTGAGCAAGCTGCACAAATTACACCTCAAGTGTCTGAACTGTGAGTTTGAGGAAGCTCACCCGCTGACAGCAGTAACGCTGACGAAAAGAAAACCAGAACGTGTTAGCTTGGTGGACAGGCGCGTTTTCGTGACCTAAAACCAGCACATACTGTATGTCACAGCTTGTGCTAGTGTGTTCACGCTTGTCATGGGGAAATGCAGCATTGGACAAATTTAAAAGCACATGTAACGCAGAGTGAGAGAGCGTGAGAGGGAGGAAGTGCACGATATAATACAGAACAAAAGTACAAATTGTACTTATGGTTTTGGGGCATGCTCTATTAAACAGATTAGAAGGTAAAAAGAGTATAAAGGCTTAAAGTTTTATGGTATCTTTTTATTGTTATTTTTTCTGTCCTATCTTTATGTTCTTAACTTTTGCGGTACTTTGCCTTTATTTCTATTTTTTTATAATAAGTTCAATTTATGTTTAATGTATGCATCAAACAGCAAGGCAAATTCATTGTAAAAGAAAACCTACTTTACAACAAATCTTATTCTGTTTTTGATTCACGCTATTTTAAAGACAAACTACGCAACAGCTTCTACACTAAAGCAGTGTCGGGACAAGTGCCGTGCTCAAGGGAGGGGCAGCCCGGGAGTGATGGGAGCTTCTTCTGTATTCACAGTTTTGTGCCTACCTCTGTCAGCCTGACCAGCCTTGATGAACTTACCTTGTAGGTGACTTCTAAGAGGGCGTAGCAAGGCTTCAGGGAGTCCACGTCCACGGGGACCAGCAGGCGTGGCTCTGCAGCCAGCACGGCCAGGTGACGTAGGGCCTGCAGATGGTAGCTGCAGCAACAAGAGCAGCATCAACGCACAACTTTACATGACAGATCCAATAAATAATTTATTAATAAAATAAAGACAGACGCACATTAAAACATACTGAAAATCAAAGACATGTTATTGTTCTTCTATATAATGACACTCAACAAAAAAACAGTTTGGAAAACCTAATGAATTTATAAATAAATGTAGCTATATTCTTTATGTATTAATTGATTTAACTTCATATTATGTTTATGTAAATTTTATCTAAAAGGTTTTACAACAATGTCACAAATTTCATGTTGGGAGAAACGCAGGATATCGTGATTTTTTTTTTATGCATTTAAAATGCAAAAATGTGCACAAAATAGTGTCAGTAACTTCAATGGTATATTTTCATATTTTTCTTGGATAAAGCATGTGTATCCACTATTTGATTTAAGTCTCAGAGTGTGTGTTTGTCAGTCTTACCGGTTGTCAGTGCTTTGAGCAGGGAAGTGTGGGTACAGAGCGCACAGCAGAGCAGCGATGGCTGAATTGGAGGTGCTCAGGGTGTACCTAACACAATCAGACATCACAAATACTGAAAATAGATTCCCTTCTCTCACTTACATGCACACACCATCAAACTCTCACCACTTGCCACAAACAACAGCAAAGTGTGCACTAAATTTGCCCATGTGTTGCAACAGTCGACAACTGACACACACACACAGTGGCGGGCATTTAAAGTACAGTCGGGACAGAATAAAAACAACAAAATTGCAGTTTTCACAATCACAACAAATACAACAATGTCTTTCTCCTGCACTTACAACACAACACAAATCACAGCCAACATTGCACAAGTTTTGAAAGGCGCACTGCTTTAAATAAAACACACTTCTTTAAAAAACCCTCTCCGTTAGTGAAACCAGGTGTGTTGTAATCCAGTTAACGTCATCACATGCCATGACAGAGCCTCTTAAACATAATAGCTGGCAGTTAAATGTGTGCTTTGACTAATGGAGTCATTGTAATAAAGTTGGATTCAGACAATAAAGGGTGTTTGTACATGGAAGGTTACTTGTGAGAGGACTTAATAACAGTCAGCTGAGGTGAAAGATGCTGCTCTTCATTTAAATGCGGCTTGGGGCATGTTTAAGAGCCTCGTTACATTTTTTCCCCCTCAAGTTCACAATTAAATGCTAAAATAGAGACTCACAGTGTGTTAAAGGTGAAGATAAACAGCAGTTTTTAGAGCGAATCTGGTCCAAATTCACCAGCAGTGAGGAATGAATAACAAAGTGATGCTAAACTGACGATTCTGATCGTTGGAAGAGTGAAAAATTAATTAAATAAAAAATGCTTCTGTCATCTTCGCACTGCTAATATACTGATATCTAGCTGTTGACATTTTGAAAATTACAATTGCCAATTGTTTCAAAATAGTTTAAGGCTGAAGACAGGACATCTGACTAAATTTCTGGCATCACAACGAACTGAATGTGTAGAATCACAAACAAGCAGCATCTTTTAGTAGTCACCTCATGTATAATAAAAGTAGAGAAAAAGTATTTGACTATACTTTGATTTAGACCTTCTGTTAAAGGTTTCCATCTACTCGTGGTTCTCAAATTGAGGGTCGGGATCCCCCTAGAGGACCCACAAATGAGTCACAGGATCGAAGCTGAAACAAATAGTCGGTTGACAGAATTCTAAATCGTCACTTTTACCTAGTTTCAGATTCGCAATTCTGAGAATTTGATGCCTTTAAACTGAACATCTCTGGGCTCTGGACTATAAATATGACACTTTGAACGCATCATGTGTTGCATCTGTTGGAAAATGTGGTAGACATTTTTCACAAATTTTGACATTTTATAGACCAAAAGATTCACGGTTGCAGCCCTACAACAGGATGATTATAGGTATAAGAAAGAAAAGTATACAGCACTTTTCTGCTACACAAAATTAGTCAAGACTTTTTCCTACTCCTACTTTTTACCTCCTCCTGCTTATAAAAATCCTTCAAATGTAAACATCCTGAAAAGGAGAACTCATTCTTTGGTCCAGCCACACAACCATTAACTTATCACAAGGGGTTGCAAATAGATATTGATATGCTCTAAGCTGAAAAGTTTGGGAAAACTGCTCCACTCTCTTCACCAAATACAGTTAAATATTTGCTGCTTCGATATAGCACACTGGTCAAATAGTGAGGGCTCCACGGTCTCATGTTTTGTACCAATATTATCACAGATTT
The DNA here is from genome assembly GCA_026686955.1 of Epinephelus cyanopodus. Classification (NCBI taxonomy): domain Eukaryota; kingdom Metazoa; phylum Chordata; class Actinopteri; order Perciformes; family Serranidae; genus Epinephelus; species Epinephelus cyanopodus. The sequence continues at coordinate 32,730,472 of CM048930.1, forward strand.
CCCTTGACTTTTAAATTAAATCTGCAGTTTCACAACTTTCAAACAGACAAACAGCAACATCAGAAACTTCTTGCTTTCAGGGTTAGGTCCACTGCCACCACGATGACAGGACAATGGAGCCGTTAAAAGAAGGATTTCTGGCGAACAACCACTTGTTCTGAGTCACTCTTTTTAAATGCTGTCCTCATCATTTCCAGCTAATGTGTGGCCTTCCAGTATGTGCAGAAAAAAACCGTGTAGCTGTTTTACTATTTCTACCCGTAAGGATGTGTAAAGTTATACTATATTAGTAAGAGTGGGGAAGTTTGCGCTGTAAATTTGACCCACACTTCTAGTGGGCAGCATGCAGGGACCAACTCCAGTTCTGAGGGTAGTGTTCTGGTGAAAGGCAATGACAGAAGTATTTATAATTCCTCAAGTTAGTGTTTGGTTTAGAAGGAAACCAGATAACTCACAGGAAACCAATGCGAATATGGAAAGGACAGGCAAAGCTCCTGATACAGCTCTACAGCCTGCTGTAGCTATCATTAGGTCCACATGCCATGTGTTACTTTGGGTGGATAAACTTAACTTTCACTTCAGTTTCCTGCGAAAAAAACTGAATAAACGGGAAGAGAAACTAACTGAGCAAACAGAAAGACAGAGGGAGGGTAAGACAAAGGGAAAAAAATCAAACAGAAACCCACATGAGAGATTGGCGGTAATGGGGAAAAACAGGTGAGAAAATGAATGAAAAAAAGAAAGATTGACAGCGATGGAGCAATATAAAATGTGTAGAAAACAAATATGAATACAAAATTTTCAGTGCAAAGAGGTGAGAGACTGAATGACAGACAAGCAGAGGGAGAGAACGAAGGAAACAGAACAATGACATGGCATGAGTCTGCTCACCGGCATGAACTTTAACCTCCGCAGACCCACAGCATCACACTCATAATACTACACACTACGGTGCATGACATTCAAACCGAGGTGCTGCTGCTGCGTGGGCTTTCAACTGGCAGGTCTAAATTAAAACACGATTCAAATAAACTCAAAAGGTTCATCTGATTACGACTGTAGGTGGGGAAACATTTGCGACATGTAATGAGAGTGGGAGCCGTTGTTTTTCTTGAAAATACGCAGGCCAAGGTCAGTGGTTGGAGGAACCTGGTTTGAGTGTGTGTGTGTGTGCAAATGTCATTCATTATGCACAAGGCAGCACTCAAAACAGGCTTGTGTGTATTTGAAAGGCTAAACCCACATGGCATACCTGGTCCTTCCCAGAAACAACAGACCCAAATCTGGTAAGTGTGTTTCTGTGTGTGCAATTTGGTTTTCGTTGGCATGCAGTAATTCAGGTGTGTTTTGAAAGGCTACACTTAAAACATAATTAACCTTGGTGTCTACATCAGAGAATCATGTGTCAAAATCCAAAGTGCGTGTGCCTGTATTTTAATTTTGACTAATGTCAGTGAGGTTTGGATGTTTTAAAATGATCACCCTCTAACTTCTTCTTGTGTATGTACTGTATGCTTGCAAGTATTTTACATGTGCACAAGTCTCCTCCACGCCTGCCATGTCCTCAACTGAAGGTTCACAGTGGCCTGTTTGGTATTTTCTCTATAATCAACAAATCCCATTAGAAGACCAACTCAAAGAAGGAATTGATCTAAGAAGCCTTTCTCGCCAAAGTCTGAAATATCCTATTCCTCTGTGTCATAGGCCTTCATGTTGTCCACAAACTGGTACAAACAGATGAGCCACATTGTTGCACTGGGTGACATGTTCCTTTGTCACTGTGAGCACTGGTGTCATTTATTTTCAGTCCATCTTGCACACACAGTCCTGCTGCCATATAAACTCCCTTGAGCACCAAATTTATATTAATCCACAGCTGAAACAGTCCTAACAAATGTTGTATTTACTCCTTTTAAAGTATGGTTTACTAAAAACTACAGTGCCCAGATGTTTTAGGAAATTATTGAGCATCTTTAAAAAAAAAAAGAATTAACGTATATATTTATGAGACATTTCTACCAATTTATATCGTCAGTAAGAACCAACGGGCCTGAAGCTGAGTGCCACAGACATGGTGGAGCAGTCAGTTTTAGATTTTTTATATTCTTCTTCTCATTTCATGAGAAGAAGAATATAGAACAACACCAGCCAAACATTTCTGTATTCCTGTCTACATATATAACATTCACGGTGAGAAACTGCCCAGTAAAAGTTGCAGTAAATGTTACAACGGCAGATCTTCCGATTGGTGGACGACCCGCTCTACCTCTGAGCCACAGCCGCCAATGAAAACAAAATTATATATATTTTTTTCCTGTGGGGAATCTGTGAAATATGTTAACATCTTACCTGCCCCCTCCCAGGAAGAGCAGGCCCAGTGCCATGTGATGAGCCATGTGGAAGCCGTAGTTCATCTCGCCACCGGTTCGCTTGTGGAAAAAGCGACAGAGCTGCAGGACCTTCAGGTTCCCTGTGCCGGCCATCACCATAGACATGGCCAACAGAATCATTGACAGACCGGTCTGAAGGTTGTAATAACCCGTCTGCTAAAGTAACCAGCACATGCATTGACAGACGGAGAAAAAGAGAGCAAACAAAAATATAAGGAATCATCTGAAGTTTATCAGGCAACACAGCAGTTTTCATGAATGTGATAATCCTGTTAAGCCATAGAAACTTAAACAAACACTTACAACGGCAGCTGTACCAGCGAAGGACATGATCTTCATGAAGGTCCTGGCAAACTCGTAAAGGCAGTCAAAGGCATCAGAGTTGGCAGAGCCAGCAAAGCGTAAGCCCAGTGCCATACAGGCCCCAGCGGTAATGTAGTCTTGGGCTTGGCTGAGAGAAACACATAACATGACATGATCAGTCATGGTGGTGGGACACTGCGGAGAACATCACAAGCACAACTACAGTGGTGACGTGAAGAAATCACGTATTACACTAAATTCACCAAAAAACAAACAATGTTCAACGTTTATTCCAGAATTTGTTTGATGTTTTGGGTTAAACACTTACGCCATTGTCTCCATGTTGATGTCTTCTGAAGGGTCAAAAGTTCCCCTCATGATCTGGAAACAAAACAAATGTAGAGAAACAGGAACTGTCTTATTGCTTCTTTCAGTAGACAGTATGATGTAACTGGCTGTCTTAGCATATCGAACATTTAAACGGGCAGAAAATTCTCCAAAATGAATCATGAGTAAATACAATGAACTGCAAACATACTGCAGACACTTGCAATTTACTGGATATTATAAAGTATAAACATAATAAAACAAGGCCCAGAGAGTGTTGCAGTAAAAAACATCCAATCACCTAGACCATATGAAGTAAGAAATTGAGCTGTGGAAAAACAGTTGAATAAATTAAGCAAGAGTAAATCTGCCTCTGGATTAAATTGGACCAATTTTGGATTGACTATGTAACTATGGTGCAACGTTTGGTACCTGGTTACATTGACAAATTGTTCTGACTCTGCTAAAACTCCAGTTACTAGTATTTCTTTATCCATTCAACATGCTAACAAGTCTGGAAAAAAATATGTCTAAAGAATAGATGCTGGTACATTAATAACCAGCAGCCATTACCCTATAATAACATGTAATTTTTCAAAGAGACTCTCGTGTTTGCAAAGGGCCAAAATATGTCCGGTACATCTATTTCTGTTACTTTATCAACGGACATATTTATATTTTTAACCATATTTATATCGAGCCGCTGCCTTTTTCTGGCAGCAGACCAACAAACACAAGAACCCTTACTGCAGACTAAGTGGAGCAGCTGGAGATTCACTTTCACTCTTTCTCAGGAGTTGTTAAGTTGTTTTCACGCTGCATTTTGTCATCCTTCAGTGTATTTTCTGCGTATGAAGTGGTTGATGCTCTTTTCTTGTTCGTCCAAGGTGGCCATTGCTAACTAATCAGTTCTTCTGTGTGTGCATCGGGAAAGAGCTACTACACAATAAGTATGCTTTGATGAACCGTGTGCATGTGTGTTTTCTCACCTGGGGGATGTTACTCTTGACCCACTCAGTATTAGGGAGGATTTCATCCCACATAATAATGCACCGAGCAAGAGTCTGAGAGGGTAGAGAGGCGAGAAGGAGGAGAGGAGGCAGAGAGACATATATACCAGATTATGGAAAGGTGGGAAAAATGATCACACACACATGCACACAACTAGTGCCACACTAACCCTCAGCAGCAGAAACTCTGGCTTGATGAAATCCAGCAGGAACCAAGTGTCTGGAGGTTTCAGCCAATCCGCAATCGACCTAGTGGACAGAACCAGGGAGAGACAAGGAGGTGTTAATTGGCTCCTTCAACACCCTCTCAGCCAACAGACAGACGGCATCAGACGATCCTTAAAGAAGACAGGAGCTTCTTGACTAATAGCAGAAAGCTGTAAGATGGAGGAGTCTTGTTCCTCTGTAGCGTAATGTGACAACTGCACTCACTGAGGGATGAAACTATTCATCAGGCAGGTTAGGGTGTTCTGCTCAATTCACATGGACAAGATATGGGTGAAAAGTAGAAAGCACCACACATGCAGTTTGCTATTTATAAATGTACCATACTCGCTCCAGAGGTGTTTAGTGGCACAGCCATCCATCATGTTCTTTAAAACGGCAATTTTCCTATTGTTTTGTATCTTGAAATAAAATGTGGAGTGGTTAAGTGATAGATCAAAGCCCTTTTTATTCGCTGTATAGCACATTGTTACGTGTTTATGCGGCACACGTGATGACTTATACTGTTTACACGACTGCATGTCATTTCACATTTCACACTCTGCTCAGGACGCCATTACTCCACCTTAGATTTACCTAGCAGATAGTTGTTTACTGCTATAATAATGTTCTAAATGTTGTATACTGTTCCTTTAAATACACAACAATCAAATTATTGAACAACATGCTCCCAGTTGGTACGAGTGCAGCTGGTGCTCGTTGGTGCTATTGTAAAATAAAAGCAGTTGTGGCAGCAAGAGAATATTTTAAGTAATGCAAGTGATTTAGAAAAGTGCACCCCTGAGACTTTCTTGTTTACTTCTGTGCTTGAAGAGATAGCTGGATCAAACAGTTGTTTTTCTCACCTGTTGTTGGTCTTGAGGTAGATCATGGCGAGGGCCAGAGTGGCCCCTGGACACGTCACGTCTACATTTATGGTGTCACCCTCCTGGAGCGACCATTAATGATGTTTGGAGAAAACAAATATTTGGTTAGCAAGCCAATCAGTAACTATCAGCGTTTTGTTATGAGTACACTTAAATTAAGAGAAACAAACTTAAGTGTTGCAGTCAACTTGAAAAGATGTGTAAATTGATGAACATCATTATGACGTTTTATGATTACACAATGTGTACAGTGATTTAATTATGAAACTCTCGGGACTGACTTTATAATATCAAGCGAGCTTCCGACTCAAAACAAATCTCTGACATTTCTTCCTACTAATAAACAGACTGAATGACAAGACAATACATTTGTAAAATACCCTGACAATGTATTACTCCAGGTCAACAGGCTTTAATATATCATAAAGCCATTACACATTATCGTGAAATGATTACGCTGTGAAATGCTAAAATGAGTCATTTCTTTGACTTTAAGAAAGATGGAGGAGACTGGCAGCTTCATGAATACATTTAACAGTTCTACATGTTATTACAGTACAGTGAAATAACACTTTTATATTCTAATAGAAACACAAAAGGATTTGTCGTCTACCTTGATTTGGTAGCTGGGAGACTTGTGTCTCTCCCTGTTGGCCCCAGCCTGAGCTCTGCGGTGGCCCCCAACCATGTACTGATACAACTGCTCGGGGACATTCAGGTCTATCATCCCAATCAGGTTACTGCCATGCTGCAAGGAGAGAGACGGGAGGGGGGATGGTTAAGGGAAGGAGAGAGGATGATGCCAAAAAGGGACAGGAAAATGATGAGACGAGTGGGAAGAGAAGGTGGAGGAAACAGGACAGTGACAAAATAACAGAGAGGTGGAGGGGAGGGAATTACAGTGCAAGACAAAGAGAAATTAAAATATTTTTTGTGGAGAAAAAAAGCGGGAGATAATAATGGATAATGTCACACAGCGGCAGAAAGCCAGAGAGACAACAATACAGAGGTCATTGTAAACTTTGTGAGAATGTACGTTCTTCCTCTTCCACAGTTGGCATGAACACAAAGTATCACTACGAGAATGACAAGTGACAACACGTTTACGTGAGGTTTCATTTCAGGTTTGACTTTAGTATATCACCTCTCAGCCTTTCCAGGGAAGTTCAACCTCACTTGTTTATTCAGTTTACTTACTTTTATTGTTGTTATTAATCCCCCTGAGAGGAAATTCAATGTTTGTGTACTATTAAAATGAAACTGCTGATCATTCTAGTGGATCAATCGTCTTCTTACGGTGAATGCCAAAATGCAAAAATCAAGCCAAAAAACAAAAACTTCTGCGGTGAAGTGTAATGGCACAAAGTGTTTCTGTGTTCTAAAGTTTCAATTATATACTTAAGGTTTTGTGAGAAGCAGTTGTGGCTCTCCGGAGCTCACGTTCAGCAAACATACAGGGAGAAAGCCCTAGCAGAATATATAATCAAAAGGAAAATATTTTAAGTTCAACTTTGTGTGACTCTCTGTGACCGACAGTTTCCCTTAAACCATGTTATATGATGAACCCGGCCCGCCTGGAACTCCTTTCGGTTAAAGCAACATGAAAATGTTTCTGCAAATATTAATCGGCCTGCAGAGTGTTTTTTCGTGCATGACTTACCCCCAGACAAACCATGCCCAGAGCCAGTCCTGCAGCTAGTGAATAGGACTCTCTGTCTGTACAATACTCCATCTCTGGACCAGGAGGTCGACCTGAAAGACACACACAGAGAAGCCAAGAAACAGATTTATACCATCTGTCCATGATGAGAAAATGCAAGAAACACACTCAGAAATATGAGATAAAGATCATTTTTTAACTTTTATTTATGTTTCAGGCTGCTACCAACAATCAATTAACCTGATGCTTCTTGATTAATCAATTGTTTGGTCTCTTCAAGTGTGAAAAACGCTTCTTATACAGTTTATTATTATCATTTATTGTAGCAGCTCTATTTCTGTTGGTGCCTTTTGCCAGCACTATTCAGAAATTCTGACCATCTGTAAAATGGATATGCTGACCTTTAATTAAAAAGCTATCCCCTGTTAAAATCACTTCTTTTGAACCTGTAGTTAATTTTTGCTTTTAACAGTCGTGCATTTGTGGCATCTGTCTGTTTTGAGCACACACACACACACACACACACACACACACACACACACACACACACACACACACACGCACACGCACACGCACCTATCTCAGACAGCAAGACTTCAGCATTATGTCTGTGTCCTGTTCCCTGGTACACCAGCCCGATGCCAATTACAGCAGCGACCTGCAGAGCAGACAGAAAGAAAATTGAATGCTTATCAGTTAATTTTTTGTTTGTGTGTAATTTCTACATTCTTGAAGATGTTAGTAACAGTTTGCAGATCTTAATAAACACACGCAGACTAATAGCTGTGTGATTACTCATATACTCACTCGCTCGTACGTAATCGCTTACAATAAACGTAATTTCACGGTCTACAATTTAAGTTTTTCCTCACTGCACCGATGCACTTCTTGTTTAAGTATGCACACTCACTCTTACCTGAACATTGTGTGGTACGTCCAGCTCAGTGGAGGTGGGCGGGAGAAGGGCAGGGATGTGTATACTGAGCAGGCGGGTAATTGACATGTCCATGGTGCCCAGTTTGGCTGAAGACACGCCAAGAAGGAGCCCGATACTGGTCATCTCATGGCCCTGAAAAAGCAACGGTGAAAAGTTGAACCATTGCAGAACAGACATGTGAGTGGATTTGGGGTGTCGAAGACGGCTGAACATGATTTAAAAAATATTTGAAACTTTGAAACTAACACAAGAGACGGCGTCTGAACATTTCAAAACCTGAGATCTGAGGTATTTTTTCTACAAATAAAGCGATTTCTTCAAAGAATGGTCAGTTTAAGTAAAATGTGTACAGCACATCACACAGCGTGAGGTGTCCCTGTGCGTTTAATACCTGCTGCAGCAGAACAAATTACTTCCAGTGTTATCACCTCTTACTGGGATTTCAATATCTGAGGAGCTCAACCAGCATCCACACCTCAGCTCAGCATGACTGACAGTTTTCATTAGACCCCTGCGGATCACCTGTGTGCGTTTTTAATAATCACAAAGGCAAACCACGCTCAGCCTACATGTACCTACACCAACAGTCTGAAATTGGTTCTCTATAATTTGTGCTCTGCATTAAAATCACAAGTTCCAATCACCAGTCACTGCCAAACACTGAACTCCACTGGTGTTACTGACTGATATGCTCTTCAATAAGTAACCTTTATAAACTCTTCCTTTTTGTCATTCAGTGGACAAAATGCTAAGAATATTCCTGACTACTAATTTTGCAAAGGATAGTCAAATTGCTCTCGGCGGCTGTTCCATCTGTGTGTGAGAGCGTGTGAATGGTTACTGAGTAGGAGGTGGCACCTTGTATGGTAGCCTCAGCCACCAGTGTGTGAATGTGTGTGTGAATGGGTGAATGTGACAAGTGCAGGTCCATTTACCAGTTAGGTTCATCAACATTTTGTTCAAGTGTTCAAGTAAGTTCAAGTATAACGTAAAAAGACAGTATCAGGTTCAGTGGCAGTTTGAAAGATTTGGAATGTCAGCGTTTAATAAAATATTTGTGGCAATTAAAACCTTACAAATACAAATTTAAGATTATTTAATGACATTTAAGGCCTATAATTTATGAAGTTGAACTTAAAAAATCTTAAAACTTTTACAGGACCTGCAGACACCCTGGACAAAACAACACCAAAGTGTCTTTTTTTTCTTCGCTAGTTTCATTTCTAAAGTGGATTCAGAGAGAACAGATCTGAAAGATTAGGGATGCACCGAAATGAAAATTTGTGTCCAAAGCCGAAGCCAAATAAAATTAAACACTGGCCGAATACCGAGTACCAAATACAGTTGTTTAGTTTTTCATTCGTTTTTGCAGATGAACCCCCTCCAGATTAGTGTTGTCACGGTACCAAAATTGGGACCCACAGTACGATACCAGTGAAAATATCATGGTTCTGAGTGCCTTTTGTCATTTATAAAAAGATAAATCACTTTTCTATAATACATCAATAAGTGATTAACATAGGGGGGATTGAAATAAAATAAATAAATTAAATAAAAATCAACCAGCCACCCTCCCCCCCTGACAAGTAAAGAACAGTCCCTCCATAAGTAAAGAACAGTCCCTAAAGTGCGGTGAGGTTTGCGGGCCGTTACCTGCCACAAAGAGAGAAATGTGAACGGCTCGTTTCTTCTCTGAAACAGCACATACCTGTGTGCCGCCACGGCTCGGTTGTCCAGGTACTACTTGGCAGTCATGATGCCAAGAAGAGGAAATTATTGGAGCCAGACTTCTCCGTCACCGGTAAGCCTTATTTTGCACCGCGAAGCACTACGACCACCGTATTTGACAGGAATACATTCCTGTCTGTGACCCTTTGTTCAAGCCACAACCGGCGGGATTCACCTTTTGTTTCTGCTGCTGGTTGAAATCTGTACTCGCACAGCGTGCTGAACGATTTGTTTTGCTGGCACAAAACTATTTTTAGTCGCAAATGTGAGTGCGGTGACAGACGGAGTAAAATATCGCCACACTGCCGACATTTTACTACGTCCGTCACCGCACGCTGTTTGATTGCGTTATCAAACCACGTCGCTATTATTCGGCCTTGCTTTTCACTTATTCCACCAAATACCGAATGTGTGTTTTCTTTGCAATATTCGGCCGAATATATTCGGTTACCAAATATTCGGTGCATCCCTGTTAAAGATTCATTCATTGTCTGTAACCGCTTATCCTGTTGGGGGTCACAGGGGGGCTGGAGCCTATCCCAGCTGACATTGGGTGAGAGGCAGGGTTCACCCTGGACAGGTCACCAGACTATCACAGGGCTGACACATAGAGACAGACAACCATTCACACTCACATTCACACCTACGGACAATTTAGAGTCACCAATCAACTTGCATGTCTTTGGACTGTGGGAGGAAGCTGGAGCACCAAACCCACGCTGACACAAGGAGAACATTCAGACTCTGCATAGAAGGGCTCCCACACCCTGGGTTCAAACCAGGAAACCTCTTGCTGTGAGGCGACAGTGTTAACCACTACATCACCGTGCCACTAAGAGATCTTTAACATAAAAAATACATTTAACCCTTTTAAGGTGAGACTAAAAAACCCACACATTTCTTTTAAATAAATAACAACACAGACTGTAAAGCCACTATTAATAACAACAAATAAAACACATTACATTGGCTCAGTTTGTCTTTGCAAAAGGCTGCAGAAACAAGGCAAACACACTGGGATACTTAGAAAAACAAGGGACACACACACCTCCACCTTCTAAAACCACAGCCATACACAATTCTGATGAACTGATCCAAAGTATGTTAGTTTCTATTCTCGCTGTAAAAGAGAAATTACGCAGACAGAAAACCACGAGCTACAAGCAGGCTTCACTGTGCGACACGTTCATGGTTTTCATTCAGACTTACTGTCAGTTACACACACCTGTCTGTCATGTTTTACTGTGCAGCTCTAATGAGTTTCCTGCTGTTTTATTTGGACTATAAATGAGTGTGTGTCACCTAGAGTTATTAATGTCTTTGTCCAAATATAATTTTCTGTACATTCATTATGATGGATGAATGAGGTGATTTTGTATGACTGAATTAAAGCATATCATTGAAAATAATACTGTACAAGATGAGATCAGTTAATTAAGGGTTGTGATGTATCGCTCAATACACCAGAGCACAAAATTCCACCAAATGTGTTCAATAATCTTTGTGGTCAATTATATAGCTGAGAAAAAAAAACCATTTGAGCGTGGCACAGGAAGCGTTTAGGAAACAGTAGTTTTTGTTCTTTCCCCATATTTCAGGCACTTTGAAATCTGTATGAGAGCATACTTACATTTAACTTAAAGACAAATGAATTAAAGAGAGCTTTGATCTTCATGAACTGCAACTTCAATTCACATCCTGAATCTATATGGGAACTAAATCAAACTCAAACCCGGTGTGGATCCTCTCTGTGTGGATTTGGCGCAATGGCTCCCCTTCATCTGTCGTTACACTGTCTGCTTTAATTAAGAAAAATAAGAATTGGCTTGCAGCATCCTGTTGTTTTTCTCACTTGAAAGTGGGAAGGACTCGTCTTGTGTCAAGGTTCTCATAGGGCAGAGTTTCGATCTGACTGGCTGCCTGGCTCCAATGCGAGTTTACGTCTCTCATTTACAGTCATCTAGAGAACTGTGTGTAGGTGTGTGTGTAGTTGTGTGCATAAGTTAATGAGAGTAAATGGGTGTACCTTTGTATAAACTGTATTTAACTTCATATTTATTTCCCTTTCTTGCATTTCTTTGTGACTGGTGTGTTTACTGTGTGTGTTTGCACCGCAGTAAAAAACAGTAATTTAGACTACCGTCTACTGTAAACTGAGCATTAAGGTGGAAAGGTGCTCATTAAACCCAAAATATGTCTGCCTATGTACGTTGGTAGGGCATTAAAGGGACAGGACTCCACATAAAAAATATGTATTTTTCCTCTTACCTGTAGAGCTATTTATCAGTCTAAATTGTTTTGGTGTGAGTTTTCGAGTGTTGGAGATATCGGCCGTAGAGATGTCTGCCTTCTTTCCAGTATAATGGAACTCGATGTCACTCAGCTTGTGGTGCTCAAAGTGCCAAAAAAGTACATTTAAAAAACTCAACAGCAGTGTCTCTTTTCAGAAATCATGACCCGGTTACTCAAGATAATCCACAGACCTTGTTGTGACTATTTTCTTTCTAACCAACTGCCAAATTGTGAAACAATTACTCAAATATTTTCTGCATACATAAGCATGTGTGGGCATGCCAGGGTTCACATTAACAGGCACATGCCGGCTTTTTTTCTGGTACAAAATATAGTTGTCTGGCAGATGAAAACATCAACAGCCAAAATGTCCAATGGGAAATATGCCAGATGGCATATCAATAAGCCAAATATTGTGTGAACATATTTTGCCAAGACAACCTGAATATAGACTTATATTATACAGGCCAGATTTTAGCTTTTATTTATCCACTGAAGCAGTACACAGTGCGCCCCTGCCTCTTAAGAGCATATGCCGCATCCACAGTGGTCATGGTCAAGCAGGTGATGGCATCGTAGATCATGTTCTCCAAGAAGACCTTCAACACACTGCAGGTCTCCTCATAGAGCAGATTTAAGGTATGCTTTTCTTCACCATGGCAAGCCAGACAGTGGGTAGCGGGCTTGGTGATTTACAGAGACGCCTTGCACACCGAGTCCTTTTCCCCCATTTGCCTCTGTCTCTAAACCTCAGATTAGTCACTCTGTTAAACTGACTGCTTCTCCATTAGGCTTTTTTCCCCCAACTTATTTAATTTGATCAGATGTATTGCTATTGAAATGTAAGCTATTACCCTCCAAGCCAAACAGCAGACCTGAGCAGCACCACTCAGACGCAGCTTCTGCTCAGCTTTTGGCCTACTTTTTATGTGTGATGTGAGCAGTTTTCAGCAAAGACAGTTAAATTTCCGTTTCAAAATTAAAGCTCCCTAACAATGTTTTTATGGACAGAACTGCTTCATTTGTTAACACAAGCATTTGTCCGAAATTCTGGAATATTAATGACAATATTGGCTATAAAAAAAAAAAAAGTCTAGTGTAAAACCTGGTGCATGTGTGTTTACCTTGGTGAGGTAGTCATGTATGTTGAGTGTGGCCAGCTTGGTGAGGTGTCCGTTGAGGCCCAGGGCCATCAGGAAGCCTGCATACTCATTTGCCAGCTCTGGGCTCTTTGGCTTGTTGTAGGCTATCCAGGCTGAGTCCACCTTAACAAACAAAGAGAAAGTCACATTTATTTGCACAAGAATAAGGAAAGTTTGTTTACTGCAATAGAGTCTAAAGGTTCACAATGTAAAGGTGAGCAACCACGACAGAAGCTTCTATGAGTTTGTCTGAGTATTTCCAAATACAGAAGTTTCAAAGAATGACAGAAGCCCTAAATACATTTCATGTCAATTAATTTTTATTGTATACAAGTATAAATCTCAGCCTGTTGGTGACACTCGAGGAGATGCTTCACCAAAAACATTAAGGTTTATTATGAGGACTGTCATTATACAAGACAAATTCAATAGAAATCCAGCAGACTGTAGAAACATGTAAGGTAGTCAGCTGCAGGTGTGGAAAAATGAACACAAGGCATGACAGAGCTGTGGTTTCAGGCTGACCTGTGAGGCAGGGGCTATTTTGAGTCCAGCAGCTACGCCGTTATGGAAGCTGGGCCAGCTGGTCATGTTGGGAGGAACATCGATGTTTCCACTGTTCAGATCTACCATAGTGTTCCTGGGAGAGGCACGGCCTGTGGTGGAAAGAGAAAAATACACAATAAAATTTATTTTAAAAAAATACAAAACAAACAAAATCCTGATTTATTTTTCTGTTGATACAAATATAAGCACATAAAATATATAAATAAGAATGAATGAGTTACTGTCCAGCTGAGACACAGGGTGGCAACAGCTTTTCCTAACCAGTTAATTATTTTTCACAGTCTTATCTAAAACCTCAATGTACTTCATGAGCAACAAAACACTCTCTGCCATATGCCTATTAAGCCATGAATTCCCTGATTTAACCTGAGGTGCACGGATGGTTTATCAAATATTCTGTCTGGAACACTCTTCAAAAGGCATTATGTATGTGTTGCAGGTATGACGCTTTTCTGTATGTCAGCCCACAAGTTAACATTGTTCAGGTTCCCTCAACAAAAACCGAATAGGATTTTTCATTGGGTTTTGGATTATTTCAGAAAATAAGATCTGTGGCAAACAAACGTTATGATACTTGCGTGGTTTGTTCAGCAATCTTTGCCAATGAACACCATTTTTATGATTTTTTTTAAGTGTAAATGCAATCACCTGAAGTAAAAAGCTAACATTACACTATAAACGAAGCACACCACAGTCGCATGACTACAACGGCACCACTACAACAAGGCTGTGTTCTGCATGATGGTCCATGGTCTCATTCAGCCACTTGTTAGCAATCTTTTAAAAACACATAAGAGCTTGAAAATTCACAGTGGAGTATTTACTGACGTACTTTATGTCAGACCAAAACATAAAAGTCTCTTAACTCTGTGTTAATCATTCAGGCATCTAACCAAAAACCAATTAAAAAACCCCAATGACTTCAAGACAAGGGAACCACGAGTGCAAAAATGCTTAAGCCAATGCATAAGAAAGGTGAAAATCTACATATTTCAACATGATCACGCTACCTGTCAGGTTGAGCTTTGGAACAGGTAAAGGTTCGGTCGGTACAGGGTGATAGGAGAAGAGAGTGAAAAGGCCTCGGCCAACCGGAAGAGCCATGGTCCTCTGACACAGCTGAAGGAGTCTGGGGAAATAATAACGAAGATGTAAATGAGTTACAAAAAAATCTATAACTGACATGAGGTGTGGGCCAACACTGATTATAACAGGCATCCCAATGGATTCTCTATGTAAAACCACAAGACAAAGAAACAAACAAAAGATGTACACAATGGAAAAAAGGACACTTTTGAGAAAGACAGATTGATTTGAAACGGTACAACAATGTGACAAAATAATCAGGGACAGGAATAAGAAGAAAGGCACCACACGACAGGAAAGTATACAACTGTGTTGCTGTCTGTGAGCACAGGCCACACACACACATAACACTCACTTGTTCTCTTTCTCCTCGATGTACTCGTGATCAGAAACCTCTGGTAGCTGGACAACACTGACCCGGACCGGCCTGGAGCTCTGCAGGAGCCTCCTCACCTCCTGGACCCTCAGATCCTGACTCCAGATCAGTCCTGTGACCTGGAGATCATAACATATGAAATGTTCACATAGGAATTCCTGTATTTGTAACACGTAACTCAGTTAAAAAAAAACCAAGTCTCCTTTTGATAACTGATAAAGGTTAGAAAAGATTATCTTTAGAGTGAGGCAAGCCAACAGCTCCAGAGATAATGTGTGTTACCTCTTGAATAATGTCCGACATCCCGTCTTCCTCTTCATCTGCTTCTGTGGTTGCAGGAGGCTCCAGGGACAGACCTAAAACTTCAGTCTGAGGATACACACACACACACACACACACACACAAGTGAGTCACATATTCCCGTACAGAGAGATTAAGATTTATTCCAAAGACAAATAATCATTATTTTTTTCTTCTTTCAAACATTATTTTGAAGATAGATCTTTTGTAGATAGACAGAAAAGGTGGGAGAGAGAGGTGGGACGACTTGAAGCAAAGGACCAAGAGCTGGAATCAAACCGAAGCTGCTGCAAGAGACTCAGCCGATATAGGGTGCACAGTCTGCCAGGTGAGCTACAGGTCGCCTCGAATGTCCATTAATTTGAGGGGGGAAAACGGCAGCTTCTTCTACAGAACTGTAGCTGGTATAACAGTAGAGCATTTTTTGGTTACTATTATAATTACATGTTTTTAGACACCTTCAAAGTATTATTTTTTAACGTGGAATCCTCTGTGCATTGCAGGCACTAATAAGTAATTTAAGTCCCAATAAAACGGACGTTAGAGGGTCTTATGCTTCAGTACTGTGACATATTTTCCAGTGAAACAGAATATGTGAAAGGTGTACTGTAACAAAAAGGATTTAAATCAAATCCCTCACATTTGATTGAACCGGGCTGAGGGGTTTAGCACAATACTGAGCGACAGCGGAGTCCTCTGCCCCTCGCGTTCAATCTGACAGTGTGCACCATTTTGCTACAGTGACAAGGTTTAAACCAAAACTCTTCACTAGGGCTGGGAAGTCCAAGTCAGTCCAGTGTGTGTACCCTGATTTAACACTTCATAAAAAGCTCTGAGTGTTAACTTATCTCACACTCACAGCTTTGCTCTTGGCCAGGGTCATCTTGTGAGCTTGTTTGGTCAGATCCTGCCGCCCAATCAGCAAACAGACCTCCTCTGACCAATCAGAGCACGGCTGTTCCCGGCAACGGTAGATGGCCTCTCTGATCGGCAGAGCCACACCAAAGGGAACGGACTCCAGGTCCTTCAGGGTGAAACCTACACCAGTGAAAGGATGAGAGCAGATGTATTATCTCTGGTTAAACAAAAAGCAATGTCCTAATTTAGAGGCTGTCTTTCTCTTTCAGCTCTCATAATAACAGGCAGAAGAGCCACTCCTGTTTCAAAAGCTCCTCCAAATGCAAATATTTACTATTTTATAGGTCGCCCGTGTTGGTTAGTGGTGCATTCAGACCATACGCTCCACAGTTTTCGTTGGCCTGAGTGTGTACGTAAAGAGACCTACATTATCAAAGCACTTAGAACATTCAAAATATGTTACTGCATACCTATTAAATGATGAAAAGTTACTGACAAAAAGTCTGACTTTACAAACACTCCACTTTGAGAGAGCCAGTTCCTGGGTTTAGGTTTTACAGGACAGATGTGAATGTGTAAATTTGCTTTGGTGTGAACCAGTGCAATGCTGAAAAGAGGGTATGGCTACAACGATCCTTTCTCTGTATTAGTGGTTCTCACACTGTGGGGGAGGCCTCCCTGAGGGGCATAAAGTCACTGCACGTGGTGCATCGAAAACCAGGAGTCAGAGTGAAACAAAGCTAAATTAATACAATTTATGAAGGGAACATAAAAACTAAAATATAGAGGCTCATGCAAACCTTCAAAATCTTAGACAAGTGTGTAGGAGGAAAGTGTCCATAAGTGAGAAAAGGGAGTTCCTGCACACTGTCCTGTTACTTGCAATAAACTTTATAAGATAAACAAGATTTCCTTCATCAGACCTGAAAGTTTATTGCAAGTAACAGAAAAATGTGCAGGAACTCCCTTTGCTTTCTTAGGGAAAATAAACAAAGAGTTTGCTCATGCTGACCTTTGTTTCACTGAAATTCAACATGGATCTTTGTTTTTTATTAGTTGCATCTCCAAATATTGTTAATGATTGATTAAAAAAATTGTGGGGTGGGGGGCGGCAAACTTTTTTCATCTTCTGAAAGGAAATCATGATAGAGAAAGTTTTAAAACCAATGCTCTGTATACATAAAAGCTAAAAACAGACATGCTTGTCTTACCTTCGGAGGTGAGCCAGACCACCAGCCGCTCAGCCAGACTCTCACTGGAAAACTGGACCTTCACACTGCTCTGTCTGGAATAAACAAAAATATAAGTTACAACAATGTTAACTGACTATCAAAACGAAAAGCACATATATCTAAGAAGAAATGTTAGTTTTCAATGAAGATTTTCACACTATTCCACTGATTTACAGGTGGCTGTTATGCACCAAGAAACTCAGTAATGCACCACCAGGGATGTGATGTAGCAGTGTACAGTATGTGATGTGAACACTTGCAGTAGCGTGCCTGGAGCAGATGACCCTATAAAAAATCTGTCACGAGCTGACATCAGCTTGTCGTGAAGGTAGAAGAACAGTTGGAGAGTATTCACAACGGTCTGAAGCCTGAGGATTTTGCTCACAGGGATCACTTTCACACATGTTAATCTTATCATTTGAAACTGTGTCCACATTTAATATGAACAGAAAGTAAGGAATAATATTAACATCTCTTTAAAAAAAAAAAAGACGTTGCAATGTTTGAGCTGAATGTTAACATAACGTCTGAGGTTTTAAATATTATCTAAAATTATAATGCCATGTACAATATTCAGAGACACAAAAATAAAACTCAAGCCGCATGATTTACAGTGATTTAAAAAAACAAACCTGTTATCATGTATAACAAATCCTATCATTGTAGCTGCTCTAAAAAAGAACTAAAATTGCAAAGCTCTTCAGGCTCAAGCTCTTCCTCTCATTACTGCGAGCTGAATTACCTTCTGTAGTGTGGCTCACTGGCACAGGACTTCTGGCCTGAGAAAATGGAGGATGAGAGAGACAGCAGAAGAAAGAGGTCAGTGGATTCAATCATTTGCTCTCTTGACTGTGAGATGTGATATCATACCAATTAGAACTCCTTAAGGAAACTGTGCAACCCTCATCTGGATTAAAGCATGTTAACACTTTCACTGACTGGCTGCTAAAAATTGTCACAAAAACGAGGGGGCTTAAATTGTGGGTAAAACGACAGTGACATTTTGTTCATGATAAGTGGTGGACTGCACTTATGTTGAATGACATGTTTGGCTTTGTTTCGTCGCAGAAAAATGTCAACACAGAGCTGGAAATAAAAAGAAAACAAAGCAGTCTCTCTGGATTCTTTCACACCGCCCACAGAGTCAATGACTAATTCTGTGTCAGTGGAAAAGAGGGTGATCAAACACCTGCAGCGACCGCTGTCAGCTCAGCACTGTATTCCTTTTTTTCATTTGTTTGTTTTCGGATCACAACAAATGGAGGGAATCAGGTGACACACATACATGAGGTCACTGCAATCTGCCTTTCTTCTGTTTTACTGGACCCTGAAGCAGAGAACTATGGGACTGGCAGGTAATAAGAGCAGGTTGTCGATAAATGTTCGCATGCACAAACACACATAAACAAGGTCAAAGGGTTCAGCCAGACACACACAAACAGTCCTAGAATGCAATCACAGACAAGCAACATACGCTTTAAGGGAAGTGACAGACACACACACACACCTGCAGAGAGCTTGGCCAGGTACTTTGACACATCTGTTGAAATAGCATGTTCATCTCCAGTGATGTAGAGGGCATAACTCTGAGAGACACACAAGCAAAGAAGAAGAGACACAGATATAAATAATAGAAAGCAAAAACAGAATCGGCATCATTTGTACACAAACCTTAAAACATGAGATTTTTCAAGCTACGTTAAAATCTGCCGTGACTGATGTTTACAGTTTACAAAAAATAAAAATAAATTTAGAATTATGAATCACCACATTTAATCTGTAGAGAACACACAGTTTATGCATGAAACATATATTCGCTTTTATCTATCTATATGTGTCTATTATGTCCACTTTAAAACGTTGAAATGTAGAGTGGGTTCATGAAAGGCAGGTACAATGAAAAAAAAAAAGACTAAATGTCTGGCAGAGGGAGGGAGACTGAAGATACTGAGAGGCTGAGCAGAAAACAAATATTTAACCCTATTTGGAATTATAGGGAGGTGAACCAGAGGGCTAGCTCATTAACCATTTCTACTGTAATAGCATTACTCTTCCTTCTGCAGACCCAGGCAGACATTACATCCATCACAAAATGAACCAGTACAGTGTTAGGGTCAAAACAAAAGCTAGAGCGAGCAACCAAACATATAGTGCATGTTAACATACTGTAAATGCACACACAGACTGTTTGTGTCCATGTCCGTCTGTCTAGTAATTCATTTTCAAGAACAGTGTGGTTGATATGAGGCACCCAAAAATTAGGCTCAGTTATTGTTACAGCCAATATTATCCATTTGCAGAAGTGCAGTGTCAGCAGGGTCAGACCTGCAGGCCAGTGCAAACTGCGCCACCTATAGGCAAAAAAAGGAAAAGCAGCAAACGTAGTGATGTTGATGTGCACCATCTATCTACACAAACTAAACCCTATCTTTGGCGCTGGATGTTTTAATACTAATTTTAGGTGTAATTGTAATCATAATTTACATCAGGCGCTGCAAGAATATGGCAAGAAAATCATTAAGGGTCCCAACCAGTGTGATAACAACCCTATTTTCCCCCTGTGCAAGTCGGGAAAAAGGTGTCAGATACACCAGGCCAGCGATGATACCCCTTTTCCACCAATATGGAACTGGTTCCTGCCCAGTTTCCTAATCTAATTTTGAACCATTTAGAGCATTTTGACAAAACACTAATTGGATAAGAGCCCAAAAAGCTGGCTCGCAGCTAGAATAAAAAAAAAAAAAACCCAGCAGGTTTATCTTAACCTGAAGTGCAAACCATGATGACATCAGTGGGCGTGTCATAATCTACAGACTGGAAAGAGAGGACGGAAAAATCAAGTGAGACATTGTCAGAAAAAAGCGTGCAGTGATCAGTGTAATACATGATTCTGCTACTGCTGTTAACTTGTGATGTGTTTTGTGCAATGCTGTCGATTGATAACACATCCTTGATGACAATGGTTCCTGGCTTAACTGGTGGAAACACGGGCTGGTTCACTCAAAAGCGTTTAAGAATCAAAGCTGAAATGGAAAAAAAGGGGTCTGAGGGGCTCAGGAAGAGCTTCTACCTTCAGGCCACTAGGATCCTAAATGAGGACACTGCCTTACTACTGAATTGTTCCAGAGAGCACACATTTTCTACTCCAGTACACGGAGCTGATTTGACACAGTTGCTTGGTCTGAGATCTTTGACTATCAGGCTACACAACAACTGCAGATCCGTGTGGATGTAAGTCTACCTGACTGAACAGATTTGTCACTATGAAAAGTTCAATTTGCAATTTAAAACAGGAAATGCTACATTTAACTGTTCACAAGAACTTTTAATACCACCAGTTAGGATAAATGACGCATAATTTGATCTATCTATATGTACACACTGTACGTATCTATCTATATGTCCACATGTTTCTCTAATCTGTCTGTCTCACAGTCATCATTGCCTTCGTCATCCTCTAGAGAAATAATGGCAGCAGGAAATAAGATTTGTTTTCAAGTGCCCTTCCTTTCTTTATAAGTGAATGTTGAATCAGTCAGCACCACACACACATGCATGCATATACACGTCTTCAGGCATAATTGCTCTTAATGTTCAAAAAAAGAATCACAGACATGATACACAAATAAATGATCTGACTGCATGTCAGTCACAGCTGAACTCTCTACCCTCACTGTGTGTCTCTATCACACACTCACTCGTCAGAAAGCCTGGGAGCAGGCTGAAAGTCAAGTTTAAAAAGGCTGACAAAAGCTTCTCAAAGTTTAGTACAATACACACAGTGAGACATCACCAATATGATTTAATATTGCTTAGTTTTTGACAGTCAAATCAGCTCTTTTGAATGGCAAACTGCACTATTAAAATTTGACTTAACCTTTTTATAACAGCTGCAGCTCTTCACTTCATCTGGAATGTAGCCAAATATGAAAATATCCTGATTGTGTGAGCTGTGTGATTTGGGTGAAGTGGAACGTATGTCCCATTTTCTTTTATTATTGTACAAATCATGACGATCTAAGAGAGCAAAAGCCTTAATTTGTATTGATTGTATTCTAGTCTGCCAACATTGTCTCAAAATCCAGGAAAAGACTGACTATTTAATCAATATTTACTCTGATTTCTAAAGCACAACAAAGGAAATGTTTTTTTGTTTGTAATATATAAAATGAATATGCAGGGGGTCTGTTTCTGGCTTTCATAAATTGATGGTGTCTTGTAAGCCCATGCAAGCAGAGCACAGTTGTATGCATGATGCAATAGTAAAAATGTCATTCATTGAAATATCTTTTAACACTACTCTACACATTAACCAAAGAAATACATCTGACATAATTTTCATTGATTGTATGTCAATGCCATTTAGGCACCATCAGATCAGTTCTTGTAACATGATTTCAATTTATTTTCTTGTCTTATGTCCGAATAATTACATTATATTTGGGAGCAGCAGATAGGACATACAGGTTTAAAAGTAGGTCTGTTATCACCTACTTTAAAAAAGTTTTGCAGCCGGGTCATCTAAACCTGGGCTTTCTGTCTGCCTCTACTGTTAACTAGCAAAGAAAGACACAAAATGACCTAAAATTATATGATATGATTTTCTCCTGGAATGTCAGGCCGATCTGTTCTGTTACACTTTGCATGTCCTCTGATGAATGACACAAATTTTGTTTTGGTCACATGATGCACATCACACATTCAAAAAGGTTGAGATTGGTCAGAGTGACAGATAAAACCTTGGTCGTACCAGAACCAGCAGCCTGGTCCTCTGACAGATGCCGGGCAGGTAGGGGAAAGGTGGGAGCTCCTCCCCTCTCAGGCAGCTACTGAGCCAGCTGAGCACACAGGGAGGCTCTGGCCTCAGGTAGGACGGACGCTGCATCTGACCAATCAGAGCTGAGGAGGGACAGGTAAGGAGAAGGGAGACAAGGAGATGTATTTTTTAAAACAGTACAGATTAGGGCTGCCCCCTGATAGTCGACCAAATGTTAGCCGACCAGAAAGGTTATTAGTCGTCAAGATTTCATTTTTTGAATGAATCAGATTTTTCATCAACGAACAAAAAGACAAAAGTGAAACTCTGTTTGGAGCTGCAACTTGTCAAAATAAATAAAACCTATATGACTGGACCATATGGGAGTTTACATTGAAAGGACAGACACAGGAAGTGTCCACGCTCAGCAGTCAGACCGGAGTCAGGTTAATTTCCAGGGCTGGTACCTGCGGTTATTCCACAGGCTAGTTAATAACATGTCGGGCAGGAAATCCAAAGTGTGGGATCATTTTGAGAAGGTGAAGGACGAACCCAAGGTGATATGTAAACTCATCTTCATTGGTCGACTACAAACATG
Organism: Epinephelus cyanopodus; assembly: GCA_026686955.1. NCBI lineage: Eukaryota > Metazoa > Chordata > Actinopteri > Perciformes > Serranidae > Epinephelus > Epinephelus cyanopodus. The sequence goes on from CM048930.1 coordinate 32,753,125, forward strand.
ACGTATCATGTGAAACATGGAAGTAGCTACATGCCCATTAGCTCACAGTGTCATTAACAGGCGGCTCGCTCAGTGTGTGACGTGCACTTGTAGATAAAATATAGGCCCATATTAATGAAGGTTCATTAGTACGGTTTGTATTTCTCTGTAATGTAGCACAGTGTTAACAATGTTACTGATACTATTCTTTCTCACACCTTCAACTCAAACCACCAAAATATATCATTTAATAATTACATCAATATCGTAAACATGGTGGGCTAGGAAAATTCTTAGTTGGGGGAAGCCCTATTAAGATTAATGGTTATTTATCTTAATTTAAAATACTATTAAGAGGAAGTCTGTCAGACAGATTTTTTGACAGGTGCTTACTAACAGTGGTTACAGGCAGAACTTCACTAGTAGCAACTGAAAGGCACTGAACAAGACTTTCCTGTCAAGTGTCTCCTTGTTATTCAGTCAAACCCTGTGCATATTATTCACTGATTAAGACTTCTAATACAAGTACCCCCAGACACACAAAGGATCACTGTAGACTGCAGTCGGCCTTTATCAGCAGCAGGCCACTCTGCCCTCTGTTTCACTACAACATGTCTTGTCTGTTTCCTGACTTGATACCATTATTAGACGATCAAATGAGTCTTACCCTGGTCAATGACACAGCTCTCGGTGAAGCCACTAATTAATGACGGGTAGTCTCTCCAGTACAGATCCACATACTCCTCCAACTGGAGGTCTCTGCAAACAAAGAGAACACTTGTTATATATTAACTGTGTAGCAATAACTCCACATGCATGAACACATCACACATCACAAAGTTCCTAATCTTTAATCGCTGGGTTATTCAGTCTGCGTTATACCAGGTCTTTTTATAGTAAATTGCTGTAGGACATTGAATCAAATCTAAAAATGTCTCCACATTCTCATAGAGTCTCCGTGGCATTTAACTTGTTTTTGAGCAGTAATTAAACATGCGCTGTGAGTAATTAACAGCCGTGAGTCATGACCATTCAGCTTTACAACAGATAATCAATAGTTTTTAATCCCGGTGCTAAGACCTGACTCCCACACAATGTTCAGCTGTGTGTGTGTGCATGCATGTGTGTTTTACACTGGAAAACACATTGTAAAATATATGTAAGAACTGTGTATGCCCGTTAAACTAATCACTGATGTAAGCCCTTCATCTCTTCTGTTTGCAGTCTTTTCTATTCGTATTTTTTCTGTCTGCTTTTATGTCCATACAATACAGCATTGTGGAGCTTTCTTTTCCTGTTTATATATGTGTGTGTTTCTGTTGATGTACATAAAGTTGCACTGAACTTATTGTAAAAAATATAACCACTAAAAATTGCTATAAAAATGATATTTCCATGATAACAAATGTCACTGTAGCCATTTCACGTCCTGGGGTAAAAATATTTCAAAAAGAAGAAGGAAAAGAAGGAGATATACTTTATTAATCCAATAATTAATACAATGTTTTCGCTCTGTTGTCCTGCACACACAGGCCTGAAATATACACACATGCACAAACAGGATCTATGCATTAAATGGAGAGATGTCAGGTGAGGGGGCTGCCTTGGACAGGCGCCCCAAGCAGATGGGAGTTTAGTGCCTTGTCAGCAGGCAGGAACCTCTCCAGCCACCAAATTTTTGTTTTCTGAAGTTTTTATATCATTCTTTAGCTTCCCAGTAGTGTTCCTAATGTTGTCAAATCCAAACATTTAAGTTTTGGTTGCAATCTGTATGTTTTAGTGTCAAAATGTTCATTTCCCGACTCCTCCTATAAATATTTTTCCACATCACCTGATGTACATTTCTGCATGATGACACTGCTGCTTATAAAAAAAACGCCTTTGTACTGTGCGTCTTTGTGACTAAGCTAAGCCTTTTTTAAGAATTCTGTGTTACTGATCTTCTAAAACAGCAATATTGCTGTAACCCTCTGACCAGCTTGGAAGCTAAGCAACATAGTGATGTGGACGCCATGTTAGTTTGGATCTAAAAGTCACAAAAAACACAAACTAACTGAGAAATTCCAGCAACAGCTTCAGTTCCCCGTCAAAGGGTTGTCTAACAGCAGTGTAAAGCATTGAAAGTATTACACCGACAATGGTTAAGTGCCTCATATAACCCTGCTTTAAAAAAAATCCACACCAACCCTTTCAGTTATTATTATTAATAATAACTCATCACACTAACATACGTCACTGCTTTTTGCTAAAGGCTGAGTGGGCGTTTCCATTTGAAAAACTCTAAATGACGCAGATGGACCCGCCCTTTAAAAACTGAATCACTTCTGAAAAATGCCTAATAAAACAACTGGGATCATTTCAGCTTAACCAGTTGGCCTCATAAAGCAGAAAGAGTGTAAACATTTGCACCATAATTCACAGCAGCCCACATACTAATTAACAAAGGCCAATTACTCTGAAGAGCACTTCACTCTCCCACTCCACCTGTTCTGTTAGCGGTCACTTACCGACCTGCTGAGGTTTATTTCTCAGTACATGTCACTAAAGAGCCTTGATTACATGCATGCTTTGACTGAAAACAATGAAATGTTTTATCCTCTGGGCCAGAGTTAAATGTATTTGAGAGAAGGTGGGACAGATTTTGTTTGACGTGATAAAAGGCACAAGTTGTTTCTCTGTGTTGTGACCTTTATGTATTAAAGCAACAGTTTCGCACTCACTCAGTTCTGTGTGGGCATTATTTCCCTCCTTATATCACACACACACACACACACACACACACACACACACACACACACACACACACACACACACACACACACACACACACACACAGGCAGTGGTTACCTGGCCAGCTGTTGCAGCAGACAGACCAGTGAGGAGGCTCTTGCTCTCTGCAGCTCATCCAGCTGCAGCTCCTGATAGAGCAGATGGAGAACGTAGAAAAGAGCAGGGATGTGAGGGAAGAGAGGAGCTGAACTGTCCAACTTCAGAGACGGACTGGAGTGAGGGGACACCTGGGACAGAGGAAGAAGAGGAGGGAAAAGGGAAAAAATTTAAACAGTGAGGGTACAAAGCAAAGAATGACATAGCAAACACAGCAATCCTGGAATTGTTAAAAGACTGAGTTACTTACAGAAGACAAGTCCACAGTATCTGTGGTGAGAGCATTGTTGGAGCAGACAGGCTGGGAATTCATCTGGCGGTGGTAATGAGACCCCAGCAAATAATCCAAGTCCTAAAGAGAGAAAAGACAGCGATAAACCAGTGTAACAATGGGCTCTTTAACCAGTCAATGTTTTGAATAGAGAGCATATCACAGAAATAGAATGAGAGTAGAGCAGACATTCTCATTCGCATCAACACAGAAGGATATTCCAACGAGTGGCCATTTTTATGCGTACCATTGTCATTGCTAAGAACTGCAACCACTGTAGTGGGCTGACATCCGTACAAACTTCAATATAAACTGACATGCAGTAAGGCGAGGACTCAGCGACAACCAAACAAGCAGTGGAGTAGTAAGAAGCATGGAGAGGGGTCTTTTGTGCACGATCTCCATTGCTTTGCTGCTTGAGGGGAGTTGAGAACTGCTGGATTTAATTGCTTCATATTTCTATCGGTAAGTCATCAAACTCCATTCGTGAGTATCTCAAGTTATCTTGTATTCCTATGGTGCATATAACCACAAACAAAATAAGTAAATATAAAGCTTTGTGTGCAGCAACATTATCTCCAGGACACATTGCTGCATTTCTGATGGTTAAATATGCAGCTTGTTTTGGAGTAAAATAATACGAACATTCAGAATTGCTGCATTGTTGTTTCCCGAATGAAAAAACAGACATTGCAATGAATCTTATAAATGTGTGTTAGTGTATTTATTTTGTGTATTAATGATGGCTGCAAATCATCACCACATCTGGGCAAGGTGACAGACTGATGGGGTCAACAGCATGTGTCAGTTTAATAAGGCTCATGCAGCTCCTCAGATCAAACACACACACACACACACACACACTCACAGCTACACAACACAGCCTAAGCCTCCAGCTGATTGACATTTGACAGTCATGTTTTGCTCTGATGAGAACTCCACACGTTACTCAACAACCTTCCACCTTTAAATAGGATATTTTAAAGCTACTTTATTCATAATTCTCTCCATTATATGACACATGTATTTCAGACACACACTTTCCACTGGGTTCACAGGGTTTATTTACAGTGCTGGGCTTTCCCTTTGTCCAAAATCATTCTGGTGATCTTTTCTTTTGGCTGTGATTTACCGAACCACATAAAATTCTGAGAGCGAAATGACTCATTTGACTGGCATGTTATTTGTTTTAGTCACTCTACAAATACTTCATTTATCTTATTGTTATATTAAATGTTTCAGGTGCTCTTCCTAAATGTGTTGTGGGCATTAATATTTACGCAGAACCTAGAAACACACAATAAACTTTTAACTAGCTTAAAAGTGATTTCCAGGATGTTGCCAAAACCTTTCAGAGAAAATGTACTTTGTCATTGCTACTGGGCCTATTACGCATCTATCAACAGCAGTTGAGAAACACCTTTCACGAGTGTTTCTTTGAATACTTGTTTCCCACACACATGTAATATTGACATTACAGGTCTACAAGTTATCTTAAACTCTAAATCAAAGGTGATCACTGGTGCTAATTGAGCCACAAACTTGACCATTGATCACACGATCATCACACACCTCTTCAGAGCCGCCATCAGAGGGACGGGCCTTCTTGGCTGCAATCACCGGGGAGAGAGGCACTTCAAAATGCAGCTGCGGTAAGAGGGAGGAGGACAGAGAGCAAGGTCAATACACGCACATGAGTGCTTCAAGTTCAAATAAGAATAGATGAGAAACACTTCTACAGCTGACTCACGTTTCGTGTCCATGCCAGACGCTCTGTGTTGTAGCCCATCAGTGTCATGAAACACGTGACAAACAGGTTCCACTCTGCGTGTGCGCTGGGACCACCGGGGGCGTTGTAGATGTTATACCACTTCACCAAAACCTGCGTAACAACATGTGGACCGTTTTTACACAATTTATTAAATCAGTCAACTTAAGTTTCTCCATTAACACAAAAAAAAAATTATATGTATGTAATTATAAATTAAACAACAAGAATACAGTTGGCTACCAAAGTAGTGATGTAAGCTTGGGATAATGGTTAATTGTATTGTAGACAGAACATCTGGTTACATTGATCCTCTGAGTGAAGAGTCTCTGCACATGGTTACACATTCCTTAAGTACTGACCAATAAATAATGTCAGGCCAACATAAGTTTGTCCACAGGCATCTAAAGAATTATCCATGTGGCCTGATGCGGTTTCTCTTTGGAGTCTTTTACCAGAATTAATAAATTCTCCAAACCTTCATGGCAGCTTCCTTGGGCAGGATGAAACGAATCGCCTGAAGGCATTTCCTCACTGAAATAAACCAGAGAAGAAAAGGAACAAAGCTTATGAACAACAGTCCAGTCCGTCAGAGAGGTGATTACAAAATACTGCTGTTGGTTTATAAAGCTCTGAATGTTTAAGGGCAAAAAATACATTTCTGATCCTCTGCTACATTATGAACTATCCACACCTCTCAGCTCGTCTGGGACAGGTCTGCTTTCTGTCTCAAGAGTCAAAACTAAACGTAGCAGTGCTCAATTTTTATGCACCAATTATCTGGAACAAACTCCCAGAAAACTGCAGGTCTGCTGTAACTCAGGTTTTTGCTCTTCTGTTTGCCACTGCCTTTTATTAAATCAAACTATCAGTCATTTCTTACACCGCAGTCTAACTTTTATTCTTGTACTTTAAACCTGTCTCATTCTATTTCAGCTTGTTTTTAAGTTCTATTTTATTTCTACTGTTTTAATTACATTTAAATGTCCTCTTAAAATGTTTTTCTTTTGCATTTTGCTATGTACTTTGAATTTCCTTGCTGGTGAAATGTGTGATATAACGAAACAAGCCTTGTCTTACAATGTGGTTTCCACAGTTTAGAGATTAACTTTTGAGCTGTAATTTATAATCTTAAAATGACAGGAAAACGTGTTTACTTTGTCCTCCAAATCTCCTCAAACCTAGACTACAGCATGAGTTATTAAAAAACAGATTTGCATACATTCTGAGCTTTGGTCAAAATCACCCATGAACATGATATCATTCTTTTCAGAGGTGAGTTTTAAAGATTTCTTGGGGTCACAAGAGACTTTGAGAAAGACAGTAATTTCTAGTAAATCCACATGAATGGAGAAAATGTTTGTGTCTCCATTGACAGTTTAAAAATCACATTTTTTTCATGAAACAGATTTTTTTCTGGGGTTTTGGGTCTCCTTTCCTTAACACCAGCAAACAAAAAAAGGAAATTAAAAAAGAACCACCATTATAACAGTAATTAGTGTTACTGTGTCTCCTAACAACTCTGACCAATCAGATTCCTAATCAACATCACCAGGCTATCTTAATTGGACATCCAGAGTGGGAAAGGTCAGGGAAGAGGTGGATAAATGCCATTTCATTAGAGGGAGAAAGCCTCGTCTGTAGGATCGATTACTAAATAATGGGGAGCAACGCATGGCAAAGACACAGAGGTAGACGCACACGAGGCAGATAGAGTCATACACACACCTTAGTGATGCCGAGGCTTTAAAGAAAAAAGGTGAGCTTTAACAAAAGCAAGAGGAGATTAAGAAACTTGGCGGTTCATGGTCGGAGCAGAGATCTGAACAGAGCCAGGGAAATTAGTGCTACACCGATAGACCTCAGCTTTAACTGGCTCGAAAATAAGATATATTGTCAGTGTAGTGCATGTTAATTAATCCTTAATTACTTGGTCATCAGCTAGTTTTTGCTAAGGAGACATAAAACAAGACTGAAATAGCTTTTTGACAAGTGTATGCAGCAACAAGTCGTTTACAAGAACATCAAGACGTCCATTTTACCAGCTGAATGGACTTTTATACAACAGATAAATGCACAAGCAATTTTCTATTCCACGTCAACGTGTCAAGTATGATAAAACAACATTTTACAAAGCTGTAGTCTGAGTCAAATTAAGTTTGACTTGTGTTTTACACAACTTGCACAGGATGCTAAATGTTAAAAAAAAAGCTGTAATTGAATTTAAATGAGGAGATTTATATTTTGTTTTATGGGAATCGACAAATACATTTAGTTAAAAATTGCTTTAGATTGTATTTTCACATAGTGGATAGATAGAATGTTTTTTTTGCAAATCTGTTTATTGTATCTTAAAAATGGTAAATGTCATTGGAATCTATATTTTTTATCTATATCAATTAAAACAACTGTTTGAAGAGAAGGTGTGAATTTTATTGACCAGCGGAACAGACAGGTTGTGTGTTAATTTGCTAATTTACTGAGGTTCCCACACAATACATTTCTCATGTGACTATGTATCAGCTCATGCACACGCATTAGCCTTCCACACTAACTCCCCCAGTGGATAATTATTCACATCTTAAAGGGTTAATTTAAACTTTCCTGTGTAAAACATGAAGCTCCACAGGAAGATAATAATAAGCGTATTTTTCTCTCAGAGCTATACATGGAAACTTCCCTGATGCTTAATCATTATCAGTGGGATGCTCAGTGTGTGGGTCCCTGTGTGTGTGTGTGTGTGTGTGTGTGTGTGTGTGTGTGTGTGTGTGTGTGTGTGTGAGAGCATCTGCCTTGTAATGGCATCACAATACAACAAGATTATACGTCACTGTGTAACGACGCTTTTAAACCTAATTTACAGGACCTAACTGCCCTGACTCAGCTGTGTGTGTGTGTGTGTGTGTGTGTGTGTGTGTGTGTGTGTGTGTGTGTGTCTGTTTAAGGTGTACATTGAACAACAGAAAGCATTACTGACCAACAATGGCCACAATATCTTGTCTTCTTTAATGTATGTGTGAATAAAGGTCTTTTTTTCTGCATTCTTCTTACAGGTGTGTGTGTGTGTGTGTGTGTGTGTGTGTGTGCGTTGCAGTCTGTGTGTGGTATGTGTGTTGGTTTGTGTGTCTCACCGAGCTCTGAGGTAGCTATCTCTGGGATGGAGATCCTCAGCATCGTGCCACTGCTCAGTTCCTAAACAGAGAGAAATTGTGCACAAATTAAATTTACATACTTTCTAACTCTGTTCCAACAACAGAAAGTAAATTTGGAAACAGCCGACATTGTGACCTGTCGTAATAACAAAAGCGCAGGCGCTGCTAACAACATTAACTGTGGCTCAGTTTAAGTGTCCCAGTAAGCAATGACAGTGACACAGCAAGCACAATTACCAGCACCCTGAAACTGAAGCTGCTAAATGGAATTCGACCATCATTAATCTCATTATTTACACCTGTGCTCTTCCTGCCGTGACATGTCAAAATGTCTGCTGAGAAAAAAATCGTCTCCCAGAGCGAGGAAACCCCTCGACAGACTCCAGCCTAATAGAAAAATAAATTGGTGCGTGCAATGACTCATTGTCTCCAAGTCCAGACACCAACTCCGGCACTGAATCACACAAGGCTGAAAACTGCTGCTGCTGCTACTCTCTGTATCATATGACACGTTCAAGCGTCACCCCAATTAGTAATGTCTATGGCTGTCACCTTCCTGTTGGGTGGTCGATTGGTTGGTCAATATGCTCTCGTCTGAACAAATTCCCATTGGTCGGTCAATCACTGGTGTTACCTTAATAAGGTTGTGTGCCCACCAAAGCATTTCTTTTCCCAGCTGAAAACGGCACCTGTTGCTGTTCAGCATTTGTAATTGTCCTCTCTGACAGTTGGTCTTTGTGGTATTTGTCCCACCTATTCTCCACTGTGATTGAACAGCTGGTGACGGTGACGAGTGCAGCATTTTACCCAAAATTAAACATTCTTCAACCTCATTTTTAATTGGAGAAATAATCCCAGAGTACATTCAGTGTCAGATTTATCACTATGGATTTATTTTACTAAAGACCGCAGTTCAAGGTTGGATTATTAAGGCTCTGAAAAGAATACACAATTTAATGTTAGTAATATTATGTTGTATGTGAACAGAACAGCGGCCTCTAAAGGTCAGACTTTGTTAATCACAAAGTTAACTTCTTTAGTGTCCAGTTGATAGTACAGTGATAATACGTGCAGATTTTTTCCCTCATCGACCGATCAACTGGTTGAAGAATTTCAGTCAACAAAGATTTTCTGCGGATGACTGAAGCCCTAATAATGTCACAGCAGGTGTTTACTGACCAGGCTCAAGACACAGTCTGGCTAAAGCTACGTTTATGCGGCTCCAAAAGCTGTCATGGCGTTTGGTTGTGCACCTCTGAATTTTTCTAACAAGGCACCCACTGTGCTTTTCAGTTTAACCTGGACACCTCAAGGGAAGACTGACCGAGCAGTGTCACCTGCACACATATCTCTATGACTCTATCGAGAGACAAAACGGACGGTCAAATGTCCTTAATTTCTTGATAAGAAATAGCCCACCACACTGAGGGAGGAAAAGGTTTTTTGCCAGAGGGTGTGGATGAGCATGAGAGGTGGCTGTAAAAGCTAAAAAACGGGCTCATGAGAAGAGCGGCAAAACAGAGGGTAACAAAGATATTTCAATTATTTTTAACAGTTGTGTTACAGTGTACAGAGGGAAAACAGATCACAATATGTTGCTGCTTTTTTGTCACATTCTCTCCAGCGGGGTTGGTCCTGTTCTCCTCATTACTGATTAGAAACCCTGATAAAATAAATAAATAAAAAACCATCGACCTGACAACATACAGAGAGCAACTTCAGCGAGCTGCATTAGCAAACAATTAGTCCTCAGACTGACACATTAGGAGGTCAAAAGGAAAATCAATGAACAGAGGCAATATTTCAAAGAGCAGCAGCCTGTCAGCAGACACTGTTTTATACTACTGCACAGGGTGTTGATGTGCATGAGGGAAATAAACTGTATTTTCTTATGCGTATTTTGTCCCATGGCTGAGGAGACCGTCTATACCAACCTGACAGTCACAGGATCGACCCAAGAGGAAGAAACAACCACACAAATACTGATTGCTTTGTGAACCCATTCACAAATATTAACAGGCTTGAATCACGCTCACACAGACAGACACACGCACACAAGCACACCTGACTGGACACAACCCCTTTGGGGAAATTCTCACAGTTGTTTTCTGTGAATGATCATAACAGCAGCTGTAGTCTCATCCACTTTTTGTGTGTATAATTTCTGCAGTGTGAACCAGAACAGCGGCCTCTAAAGGTCAGGCTATATTTCTTTATTTCTACAGGAGAATATATGTTATGAATCAATTCAACCCCGGCATTTCAAGACTTCACAAAGAGTGACTGTTTAAACTAATGCAAATAAAAGAATTAAACATGATGCTGGAGTGGCGAGCAATATGTTTTGCCACAAAGATATACAGAATATTATTTTGGTGGATGTTTCTAGAAAGGTTTTCTTGTTCTTTTAGTTGAGTCGTACAGAAATTGTAAGAAACGACTAATCTCAGCGTATCCAGGAGTCTATTTGTCTACGTGTACATGTACTCTAGGTGGGGTTCATTTTGATGAAATCCAAATTCTTTTGCTAGGAAAAAGCTTTAAAAAATAAAGACATTTTTAAATAACTTTGTTAAACACTATTATGGTATGTAACATGTGAATGAATCAGGCACACACAGTAACCTACCAGAGTGACCCGGTTGCAGACAGGGTCCCGCAAGGCTTGGATGTAAGGCGTGGCGTGTTGGAAAGTGTAATCTTCCAAAAATGAACCTTCATGGTGTTTAATGTTCGGACTCCTCGGTTCTGACAGTGGCGAGGGCATAATGGCCTGGAGGAGAGGGAAAGTGAGCAGCCGAGATGAGGTGACAGAATGTAACTCCTAAAATCTGTCATAAATAAACAAGACACAGGTAAAGTTTGAGAGGTGAAATGTTTTTGAAAGATAATTTTGTGATTATTTCATGCAGCAAAATGGAATAATTATAAAAGAGGAAATCAAATCAAGCCACCATGTTGACTGTGAAAGATTGTCTGGCTGTGTGGAAATTGTTCCTCAGATGGTAGAAGATTGAATGGCAGTTACGTAAAGTAACACTGGCACAATCTGCATTATTGCAAAAAACAAAACCCAAATTCAAATTATTGAAATATGTTCACAGCACAGTACCTCATCCAGTCTTTGGAGGTGCTTATTGCCAGCGTTGGCCGGCGTGCTAACGATCTCTGCTGGCGTGCTGAGATGCGAGAGGTGGTTTGTGAGGTTGAAGGAGGGTGACAGGAGGCCGGGGACAAACACCTTACTGACCTAGAGGAGCAGCAAGACTGAATGTCACATCTTTATCACACAGGAATTCACTTCAATACACAGAAATTACAGTTAATTGCCATCTACAGTAAGTAAAGACAGCACCGTATCCAACTCGTCCTTACCCTGGTGATTCCTGTGTAGAGAACCAGACTGCCACAAGCCTCCAGAACCAGCATGGCATCGATATTCTGAGGACCAAAGTTTTGTCACAAGCACGTTAAGACACTAGTGCTGCAACTCACAGTTATTTTCATTATCAATTAATCTTCCTCATATTCCAAATTCATCAATAATTTCCCAATGTTTACGTGTTTAAATTGCTTGTTTTATCTGAACACCAGTAAAAACTCAAAGATATTCAAGTTTACTATCCAAGAAAACCAGCAAATATTCACAGATACAACTAGTTTACTTTTAGCAAAAATGCTTCATCAATTATCAAAATTGTTGGCGATTAATTTTCTGTAAATCACCCAAATGTTTGTTTTCTGTAAGTCAGGCTTGTTTACATCACTCATTAGATGAAAAAGTGAGCAAGTCAACAAAAAATACTGTATTATAATTCACCCTGGATTTTTTACACCAAGGATTTCCCTCAGTATTGAAGATTGTAATGTTTTTAATGCTGCTCTTCATTTTTTTTAAGTTAGACTAGAATTAGATTACCTTACAATAAGCATGATTTGTATTCACTTCAATATTGGTAATTAGTCTTGAGGTGTTTGAGTCACAGATGTGATTAACTCTCAAGGTTAATTGTGGAGTAAACCGCTGTGTTGCTTTAGACACAGATAAGACTTTGTTTTCATGTTTTTTTCCCAGCCTATGATCAATGCTTTGTGTGCCAGACAATATTACCTCAGACATAATTATTACAAATCAAATAAAACAATAATCAAAATATAAATCCTAATCAAATACAAATCATTTCTAAACAAACAAAAACTGCAACTTAAAAGCTGTCTGCTAGCAGGAAAATGGGAACTAAAATCCAAAATCTAAAACTTAAAACAATAATTAAAAAACTATAACTATACAGTACAGCTCACAGATGAAACCTTCATTGATCTATCAATCAGGTGCCATCCTTAACACTGGATGTACTGTTCTCTAATGATGTTATCCAATAGAGTCTTCAGAGGCAGAGACTTAGCTCAGCTAAATATTCACACACTGGTTTCTAAAGCTAATGGGAGCACGTAAAGACCTAAATATATCCTTAACATCCGGACGCATTAAAGAGGATACAGTAAGACCTCCTACGCCATGTTCACAACTTCACACTTCCCACGCAACAATTTGATGTTCAATAAATATGCTGATGCTACAGTGGACCGGCAATGAAATCCATACAGATATCAAACATACAGACACAAAGCAAAAGCAGAGGAGTCTGTCTGTAAATGTTCAGAGCTGCAACCCGGGTTGTTTTAGAAATCCAGCCCTACATAAAGAATATTTTTAGTATAATTTATCACAGCTTGGAGTGGTGGCATATACGAGACTACAGTTATTTGCAGGTATTTTACGGTGCTATCACACCTGCACTGTTTGGTTCGGTTCAACTGAACTCAAGTTTGTTTGCCCCGTGAGCGCAGTTTGTTTGGGCAGGTGTGAACACAGCAATCACGCTCAGGTGCGCACCAAAACAACCATACCGAGACCTTCTTGAAGAGGTGGTCTCGGTCCGGTTACAAACGAACTCTGGTGCGGTTCGTATCCTTCGCCTTCTCTATGTAATTGTTATTAGGCCTAAATATTGGGATCTACCTGCAGAGGCTCTGCATCTTTGGCAGGGATGGTTGTGACAGAGGCAAAGATGAGCTGAGACGAATCATTAGTCTCAATAAACTTGACACATCTGTGGAATCAATGAAAAACATGTTAACTTGTAAATAGAAACAGTGGAGGTTAAGAGAGTGATGATAAAAAGGAAGAAATACTATGTGTATGCAAGTGGAGTCTGGATCAAATATTGCGGTGTTGGCTACACTGTGTGTATTTGTTGACCTGAGCTGTTGGTGAGACTCCACCAGGAAACAGAGGTATCGGTTCTCACAGAGGTCAGAGGTCAGGAACACTTTAGATGCCTGGCTGCTCATCTCCCTGCAAACACAAAAATGGGAAGACTCATGTGAAGCCACAGCAGTTATGACAGTTAGTTTAGCTACAAAAGGTCAAGAACTTTGTAGTCAGTTGGGATGCTACTAGATATGACGCTCTATTTGAGATGCCGTCAGTGACAAGCTGATCCTGATACCTACACACCTTAATATTCCTATGCATACCGAAAAGTTCAGGTGCTATAAAAAAACTAGAAAGCTAAGCAGCCGCATTACTGAACTCACCAGAATAAAGGCCATCACTTAGAGGACAAACTTGAAATCACATTAAAATAAAACTATCAATGACTCATTCTCAATAATTGCCTGTCATCGATGTAAAATTATCATGAGCCTGCATAGACTCTGCATCTGTTTTCAGTACAGTTCAGTCCTGATAATTACCTGTGACAGCCCGCTGTGACCGTCTCACTCCACAGCTGCTCCATGCAGAGGTCGGGTATGATGGGCTCCATCTCCGGCACCAGCATTGTCTCGTTCACTGTGCTGTTGGGAGAGGGCAGCAAGCCGTGGTGCCCCCTGGGGGACGGGGTGTGGAAAGACGTGTTGAAACGACCCGCACCTGAGAGGGACGGAGCCGCCATACCTGGAGAGTGGGCGCGGCTGGGATAGAAGGAGGGAGGAAGAGAGAAGGGAGATAGCACACAGTAGGGTTTACGACCACTGGTGAGGCAGAGGAGCAAAGTTTCAATGCAGATTTTTTTTCTGAATCCTGTGTTCTACCAGGAACATACGCACAAGGACACATGAAGATATATCTCTGGCAAATGCAGAAATGTGTGTGAGGAAAATGTGTGAAGTTGGTGACAGACTGTGATGTAGATACACAAAATAATGATTCTGCATCCTGTTGAGATTTGTCTGAATTGAGCATCCTGTGTCCATGTTAACTTTTTTTTTTTTTTAATTTTCTGTGGAAAGATTCATTAGGAGCTAAATCTTTACCCGTCCTGCCCTTGGTGTCACATACTATACGTGTTCTCTGAATTGTTCCTTTAAAAAACATCATGTGCATCCTCCATTTCAAACTCACCTGAGGGCAGCCATGTTGGATATACTCGGGGAATGAACACGGGAGTGTAATCCTGGTGAAGACGTCATGGTCCTGCCCTGGTGACTGTGCAGAGCACTGTAGTGGAGAGGAGAACTGGTGCCAACAGCATAACTACACAGGAGCAGAAGACCAAGAAAAGGATCAGACATCAGCACAGGACCAGAGATGCTTTGAAAAGTAATCAGTGGAAATATGATTTTATGAAAAATAACAATGATGCATGCAAATAGTTGATGTGTTAATAACCGGTCTGAGAGCACGTTTTTAAGTTTATTCTGACATATAAGCTGACGTGGATTTAACAGGTAAAATTTAATTGGACTACTGTCCTTGTCCTAGTATGCAAGCACAGGTGAGGAATTTTTTATTGACCAAAGTATGTCCGACTCCGCTATGATAGGTTGCGATATGGCCCCTTTCAGCTTGTTAGAATTAGACCCTTTTCTGGTTGACCTATTACATCACAGACCAAACAATCGATGAACAAGTTAGCTACGGTTAGCTCGCAGCAAACTGGTACCACCGAGGACAACTTTGGAGCTCTGTACATTTTGTCCTTCTAAAAAATGCTTGGCTCTGGATGTAGATTTCACCGTGCTGTTACCAGCTTCTTCTTCTGTTACGCATTTAATGCCTTTGACTTTAATGTCAAAGCCTAAGGAAGGAAATTGTGGAGCGCGCACCAAGCATCTGATGGACTGTATATGTGCAGGTGTAATTCAACTCCCAATTGCATTATCTGGGTGCGTTAGTCCGACTTTAGAGACTCGATTTGGTACGATTTCAGTTGGACTAACATGTTAACGTGTATTTCAAAAGTCTGGTTTTAGTCGGACTAACACAATAAATCAATTTTCTCTTATGTCATGTAAACATACTGAATTACTTCACTTTTACCTTGTTCCAGTTACAGGACCAAGTCCGGTTATCCCACTGCCACCAGGGGAGTCCAGGCGGGAGATGTTACGGAGGTGTGAGGTCAGAAAGCCCGATGCCATCAGACCCAACGGAGTGCCAACTGGATCTGCTGTACACCGCAGGACAGAAGAACGCTCCTGATGGAAATAAGAGGCTCGAGGTTAGGGACAGGTAGAGTATCTGTGTTTGTGTGTGTGTCTGTGTGGTCACTCACATCCTGTGTGACTTTACGTAAGGCCCAGACAGAGTGTATTCCCTGTACAGTGTCATAGAAGACCACTACAGAAGGCTGACAGCAGCTGAACACTATCTTCATGGTGGCATCAGATGCATACTGGACTCGGGAGCCTTCAAACTGACCTGAAAACACACACAGAATCAGCTGTGTGTGAAAGTGTGAGAGAGAAAGGGGGATGGTTTGTGATTGTGTGTGTGTCGTACCTGCAGGTTTACACACCACTGGTGCAATCTCGTCTAGAGGATGCAGCATGCTGAACACTGTGGGCAGAGGTTCCCTGTGGAGACAAAGAGCTCAGTACCTCAGTTACCTGCCAAATGATGATGGTTAATGTGGAAGTATGTGTGTACATGACTGTGTGACTAGAAGGCTTTCCTTAATGTAGACACATTTGTTCAGGTATTGAGCTTAGATGTGTCTGACTGCGTCTCTTCACATTGGGGTTTGAATCTGTTTGTGTCCTGCTGTTGTTCTTTACTTGTGTGTGCACATGTGTGTGGTGTCAGCATGTACCCAGGGGGGCCGAGTTGCGTGTCAGTTGCTGTGTTTTTTCGTTCTAACAAAAGTCCAAACTTTGTCGCCCAGCCATTTGAGACCTGGAGGAGACAAGAGGGGAGAGACAAGGGAGACATTTTTAACATATTGTCATGTTGTTGTGTAATAATGACAACAATTCATGTTTCAAACATATGCTATCCCTACAACTTGACCAACAAACTTCTAGACGACTCATAGGCGATTCATTAAACCTGCAATTACTGATTTTTTGGACTCTTGGGAACGGCAGAAACAAAACTGAGATATCATCCAGGGCTCAACAATTAGGGTTGCCAGATTGTCTGACGCAAGTAAAATATCTTGTCGGGCAGATTAATCTAGCAACTCACTCGTCTTACTGGACAAGAGGTAAAAAATAATTAATTTAATGTTTAATTTTTTCTGGAGTTAATGATGGAAGTAGCTAAGGAGTGAGCCATCTACCTTCCATCTCATTTTTATCTGTCATTTAGTCTTAGCTGTTATCTATTAAAAGCTAATAAATAAAACAATTTGTATAGGGGCAAGTAAAACTTTACTACCTGCAACTAAATTTTTGAAAACATCAATGTCAAACCCTCTAATCAACATTTAAAAACAAAACTGCACGTTCCCTTAATGTGATGCATCGTGACTACAGAACAACAAAGGTATAAGCAGTTAAATGAAAATGCCACAGCTCAGTTTTGGCCAACAATCATAACCTAAAGTTCATCAAATTTTGAGTGACCACTGTCAGGTAACTTTTACTTCATTGTAGTTACTACTGTAGTGGATTTTGGACAGTGAGCGCGACAATACAAGCTATTTAAGATGTCATTTTTGGCTCAGGGACACTGTGACGGACAATTTTTCACCATCTTCTGACATTTTATAGATGTAATGATTTAGTCAATTAACTGAAGGAAGAGTCTAAAGATTATTTGATCGTGAAAATAATTGTTAATTGCAGCCCTGTTTGTAATATTTCATTATAACACTTTTGCTCTAGTTGAATAAGGAAGTGCTCTTCTTTGCCACTTCAAAAGAGAGTTGAAGGGTTAACCAGAGAGCAGCATGCTGAGGGTTTGGAGTCAAGGACATCCCAGCAGTGGGGATACGTCATGTGACAAAGGCTCTCACAAAGACTTAGTTATTAGAGTGACTTTGGGTTAATCTATATCAATCTATAAGTACAAGTATGAGGTAAAAAGACAGTATTAGGATCAATGATTAAGATTTGTAACATCAGAAATGTGGACTTTCACGTAGAAGAGCTTCACTCATTTTGACAAAAAGAAATTAAAAGATGTATAAATCAAATTAGAATAAAATGTTTGAGGCAATTAAGACCTCATAAATGTTCAAATGTAAGACTATTTAATGACATCAAAAAGGCCTGATATTTATAAAACTGAATTAAAAACTTTTCTTGCTCTCCTCACAACACCGACATGTCGTCAGTTTGCCTCTTTAATCATTTAATGACAATGAATGTCCACCAGTAAATTCCAACACTTATCACCACCTTCACAGGCCTCAAGCACACACAAATCAAATGTGATTTTCTCTGAGCAGCCCACAAACACTGTTGCTGCAACTTACTGGTAAAAACACATCCCTGAATCAAATTACCTCTTGTTGCTGTGCAACAAACTAATGAGACCAAAAACACACACACACACACAACCCTCAAATACACATGAGCAAACTCACATACACACAAACACATCTGCGCTATCAAAGAAAGAGTAACTGCATGAGGAAAAACACTCTTATTCTAGTTCAGTAAGCAGGGGCGTCTTACACGCACACTGGCATCTGATATTGATGGGGTTCATTCCCATTGTCAGTGATCCAAGGTTTCCATTATTATTGGTTAGCCAGGCAATAGCTCAGCCCTGGGGAATATCA
This sequence comes from Epinephelus cyanopodus, assembly GCA_026686955.1. Lineage (NCBI taxonomy): Eukaryota > Metazoa > Chordata > Actinopteri > Perciformes > Serranidae > Epinephelus > Epinephelus cyanopodus. The sequence goes on from CM048930.1 coordinate 32,771,197, forward strand.
CTAATTGCACACTTGCGCACACACACACACACACACACACACACACACACACACACACACACACACACACACACAAGAATCAACCAGCATTTATATAGAAAAGGAACAGCCAGGGACTTTTTACTCAGTGGGATATAAAGGCAGTGAGCATGGCTGTTGTATGGTATGACTGATTCTGAAATATTATTTTCCAAAATGGATAATCAAGTGTCTTTAGAATTCATTCCTTCGTATATAGTAAATACTTACAGGCTGGAGCATGAAAACTCTGGACAGAATTGCTCCAAATGTTCGCCCCAATATGTTTACAGATATCAAAGTTTGAGGGCTTTGAATATCCAGAAACCTTGTAACATTAAGTGCACACATCCCCATCTGTCTGCCAGCCTGGATGGTCCATGGTGAGTTACACCAAAGGAAACCAATTTACAAGAGAGGGAAAAGATCAAAGGTTGATCAGACCAGCTAGCTAAAATGCTTGACTCCCTCTTCTTGTGGGACAAGAGATTTCTCATCAGTTAGTCTCTCCGCCTCACCTGGAAGGGTAGTGGTGAGATGAAATCCTTCCCGGTTACGGTGTGAACGTTGACACAGCTACTCTGGATGATACAAACTGTCTGCTCCACTTCCTCTTCTGCAAATCAACATTGAAGATAATATATCTTTTTATGAACATCATAATGAAAATTGATGGATCATTTACAACAAGAACTGCTTCTCAACAACAAAGAGTTTTTAATGATTCAGTACCGTCTTTCTTGTCCTGGGGAACAGCAAAGTTGCACCATAAGGCCTGCGGAAAGAATATAAGACAGTGTCAACTCCTAGAAATACTTGCTTTGAAAGACATAAATGATAAATCTTGACCATAACTGTGCACTGAAATAACTCTTTTAAATGTTTTGGTGCATCCATACAAAAAGCCCATCCTGACACAAGACACTTCTTTCATTCACAAACTTGCACTTCTAATTTTTGTCGTTTAAAGGGCTTCTGTCTTCTTCCGTCAAAAAAATTACTGAAGTGTAACTGACAAGTGGTATTACAATAGCTTACAGTCTAAAAACAGCATTCAGTAACTGACCTGCTGCACTGGGGTGTCAACGGTGAAGGCTTTATATACATTGGAGGCTTGGGTCCGACTGCCCTGGCTCCAGACAACAACAGTTCCTGCTGTGTAGAGCTCCTCTTCAAACTCCACATCCTCCTCCCTGACTCCCATGCAGCCCTTCCTGAGCTGCCAGTATTCCTGCCACATCAATTATGAAAGCAACACCACAAAGACAAAGACGTTCAATTGTTTTTAATCTTCTTTAATGTTTTACAAATGGAAGTGCTTGTGTAGCTGGGATGTAAGTACCCTTATGTATAAGTCATGTAACGCCATGCAACCTCACCCTCTCTCTCTCCTGCAGACTGACTTCCTGCAGCGACCCCACCAGGCCGGCGGCGCCATCTGACGACCAGAGCTCGGAGGCAGGCTGGAGCTCTCGGAGCTGCAGGTTGAAGGCATTTGGATGGTTCCTGCAGTGCTCGCGGCCAAACGGGACAAACGACTGCAATTCCCCTGCTGCGATCATCGTGGCTGTCTCTTCATACACGACTTCCGACATGAGTTCCAGATATCAGCATTATTTCTGGGGAAAACAGAGGATAAAGATGACAGAAAAATGCAAACAATTAAGCAATACTTTTTTTTTTTTTTTTTTTTTGCATTTATTGGCCACAGCAAAGTCTGATGGGTTCAACATACTCTGCCAGATTCTTTCATTGTTGTGCATGTAGAGTAAAAAGAGGGGGACTTTCTATAATGCCATTAAAGACATCTAAAGCCATACCTACAGTTTACAAAGCACTGAAAAAATATTGTATAAGTACTTTAATTACAGGGTAAAGAACTGTGGGGTCCAGACACAATTCTGAAAAGGGGATTAACACCAAATTGGAACCACAAGAACCTATTTTTCACCCAAATAATTCTTAAATTATTAATTTATATTGGTGACACAGCCATACTCTCCCTCCTTCCAGACAGGGACTCAGTCACAGCCTACCCCCTTAACCCAGTGACGTATAGACAGTCACCTCCTCCACCTCAACACCTTTGACACCCACCGCCCCTCACTGCCCCACCACCATCCATGGCCAACCAATGGAGATGGTGGAGAGCTTCAGTTACCTCTGTATCTTCCCGGTTAATAACCTAAGCTCTGATCACCACATCACAGACATTCATAAAAGCTGCCAACAAAGACTCTGCCAGGCGCAAACTAAGGGCTCTTTCAGTCAAACCCCACCTCCTGCTCCTTCTGTATCGTAGCATCATTGAGCACATCCTCCCCTACTGCGCCACCTGTTTCACCCTCACTGACAAAAACCATAGCACACAACTCCTTTCCCCCCCTTAACCCATGCTTCTTCCTCCTCTCTGACTGCAGATGCTGTCAACCACAATCCAGCTTTGGGAGGAGTTTCGTGCCCACAGCCATTACAGTTTTAACTAGCCTTGGCAAACTTTGAGTTTATTGCAATGCTCTTGTCTGTGTACATCTTGTGTATTATCTGCTCTGTTCTGTATCTGAGCTTTTGTTTGCACAGACGGTGAATACAAATTTTAATTAGAAGTGGACAAACCTACCATGCACAGTCTAACACATAAGTGACAGCAGGGTTTTCACCTGAGTTAGCAAGGTACCTTGTGTAAGTAAAACTGAAACTTCAAAGAAGCCCAACTTAAATGTCAGAGAGGATCATTTATTCATAGCTGTCATAAAAATAGCGATGAACTTGGAAGATAAAAAGCCACGAGTTGTGCCACTGTTAAGACGGTAGTTGTCAAATTATAGTACTGTATTTACAAGCTGAACTTAAGGTGGTTAAGATGGTCCACGGTAAAATAACTAATGCACTGTAATATTTTTATAACAAGCAGATTCAACATGCAGTTGTCAATGTTGTTTACGTGGCTTTATTTCTCGAACTTACCGTTATTTATATATCACTAAGTTAACTAGGATGACACAGCACTTTATGTTAGCTTTCTGTAACGTTATCCGTCACAACTTTTCAACATATTGCCAAAAAAACACAGTACAATAACTCACAGTTCACTGAATAGCAGTTTTCACTGTTATTTCTACTGTTGGCTCTGACAGGCGTTATGCTAGCAGCTAGCTGCACGTTTCCAACTTAGAAAATGTTACCCCAAAACAAAACTCATCACCTGACAGCCATTATGTTTCTGTAAGTAATATAAATAAACGTGTTGACACTGACAGTTAGCTGAGAGTGAGCGGCTAGCTATTAGCACGCTAACGCTAAACACCGGTAGAGTATCGTTGCTTTCGCTAGCTCTGTTAGCATGCTAGCTAATGTTAGCTTCAGCTAGCAGGAAGACATTTAGCCGCTAACCTGCTAGTACGGAATAGTCTGGCTCTTGTCGCGGAGTCCCTGTCTTTCCTTTGTATGAGTCTTGCTTGGGCACAACGTCGTCACCGGTGCAAACATAAAAACAACTCGGAGCAGGTGCCAAACCGTGGATTTGGCTACCGCAGGTTTTCAAATGAGCGCGGACATGTTTGCTGTCCCGACATCCTCTTCCTCCACGAGTCAGCCAATCAGCAGAGAGAAGGAGGGGAGGGCGAAGATGATTGGTTTTCATCAGAGCAGCAGCATCCAGAAATCATTTTTCCTCCTTCATCCTCTTCATCCTTCATCCTCTTCTTCCTTCATCCTCTTCTTCCTTCATCTTCTTCCTCCTTCATCCTCTTCCTCCTTCATCCTCTTCCTCCTTCATACTCTTCTTCCTTCATCTTCTTCTTCCTTCATCCTCTTCCTCCTTCATTCATCTCTTCTTCTCATCCTTTTCCTCCTTCATCCTCTTCTTCCTTCATCCTCTTCCTCCTTCATCCTCTTCTTCCTTCATCCTCTTCCTCCTCCATCCTCTTCTTCCTTCATCCTCCTCTTCATTCATCCTCTTCCTCCTTCATCCTCCTCTTCCTTCATCCTCTTCCTCCTTCATCCTCTTCTTCCTTCATCCTCTTCCTCCTTCATCCTCTTCTTCCTTCCTCCTCTTCCTCCTCCATCCTCTTCCTCCTTCATCCTCTTCCTCCTTCATCCTCTTCTTCCTTCTTCCTCCTCTTCATTCATCCTCTTCCTCCTTCATCCTCTTCTTCCTTCATCCTCTTCCTCCTTCATCCTCCTCTTCCTTCATCCTCTTCTTCCTTCATCCTCTTCCTCCTTCATCCTCTTCTTCCTTCATCCTCTTCCTCCTTCATCCTCTTCTTCCCTCATCCTCTTCTTCCTTCATCCTCTTCTTACAGGTTGATTTTGTATAAACCACTTTTTCACACTTACTTAAGGAACTGCTTATAAAACAGCTAAATTCAATCAATCATGTGAAGGTTGATGTTATAAATTATATCACTTGTATTAAAAGCCTATGAACCTATCAAATGATGTAACCCCGTGTTTGGCAAAGAAGCTTCGGGGGCGACTGAAAATAGAAGAAGATGCTGCGAATTTTTAAAGCACAAGCAGGGGAACCTTGGGAAAAGAAAGGAAATGGACTGATGGAGTCACAGTGAGAGCAAACAGGAAAGAGTGACATACATGATGGTAATGAAGATTTGGTGTTTGAAAGAGGGAGCAGGGTGTGGAGCTTTGTCCGGAAAGCACACTGTGGAGATGGATCGAGAAAAAAGTGTGAGGTAGAAGTCAAACAATCTGTGTTGATAGTCCTGCAGTGCATTTCAAAGAGACAGATGGAAAAGGCATTGAAAAATGAACTTGAATGATGAATATTTCCTGTTAAGTATGAGGATCATATCCAATAAGAAAATATATTCCCAAACCGCTTCAGTGTAAGAAATTGTTGGAGGGTTGGACATATGTAGCAGAAGGTACGAAGACTTGTGGTAAACGTGGTGACAATCAATGTGGAGGAGACTGTGAGAAAGAACCAGAGTATATTTTGCAAAGGTGACTGTGCAGCATGGGAGGCTAGCTGTCCAAAGAAAGTAAGCCAGGCAGAAATAATCAGATCTGGAAAGTAGACAAGACATAAACATGAGTAAATAGGTAAGACAAGATATGGGATACGACAGGAAGCCAGTGAGCATGAAGAATACTGCTTGTGTAAAGACCAGATGACGTTTACTAGCTGTACCACTGGAACAGAAAGAAAATCTGAGGAGATTGAGATGATCATGGATGCAGCAAGAAGATTTCGCAAACAATCACAACACAGAAAATGTATCATAAGGGGAAATGGATGGGACGCTCTTATTATTAGTAGTAATATTATCATTTTATGTAGTGAGTGGAGACCTTAGTTTAAATCCAGTGGGTGGCAGTAATGCAACTTTTTAGATGCCATCCTCCTTTAAAAAACCAAAGACAGAAGAAGACGTCATGAATGCAAAGACAATACGCAAACAGTGATGTCTACCTGACTTTCAGGCTTGATAACATGGTTAAATGTGGAGGATATTAATGAATATTGCAGAGAGGATCACTGTCACCCCAATTAGGAAGTAATAAGCTGATATTTAAACGAGGAAGTGGTGGGTAATTACCAGAGCCTGTTTAAAGTCACACCCAGATTTAGACTCAGACAACAATAATGTAACCATTATACATTATTTCTGATAATGGGCTATGTGTTTTATTTGACTAATTTCTTAATTTATTTGCTTTTTGTGTGTAAAATGCTAGTTTTGTCCAAAATACAGTAGGCCATTACTGTAGTAAGTATTAGAAATAATTAGAAAAAAATATCTGCATCAAATTCCTTTAATAACGTTATGTTTAACCTATGCAACAGCGTTCTTAAAAATATAATCCAGTCATCTGCTGTTCAACAGGAAGGCCTGGTGTAGAATAAAGTTTCATGTTGTCGACAAATGGACAGACTGCATACTGTACTATATCTGTAACTCCTTCTGCATCTGAGAAATCAAATTCAGCAATCGGTAGTCATGAAAAATTACACCTGGGTGGAAAATGAGGAGTCTGTGCATTACGGGTGCTGATGGGTGTGATGGATGACGCACAGCAACGCGGAATGATCTGACTGAGTTAACGCTCCCAGACAATATCACTGGAGCTCCCTGGGTGGTGTGTGTGTGTGTGTGTGTGTGTGTGTGTGTGTGTGATAGAGAAATAAATAAAGAGGAGGTAAGAATGCTTCATCTATTAAATCTAAAAGAACATGTTAAAAAGAAAAGACAGAAAACAGGTCTGACTCAAATTGATAAAAATAAGTCACCATTGTTTTTATTTTCCTCCAGTAGTGCTCTCATTACTCTCTCTCTCTCTCTGACTCTGTTGTTCCCTTGTCTCTAGCCTCTATTTTGCGTCTCTGGATTTCCAAATTAATTTGGTGATTGAAGGTGACAGTTTCTGGCTGAAGAGCAGCACTACAATATCTTGACTTCAGATGAAAACATTTATTTGAAATTAAAATCGATGTTAGAAAAGCTGCCTTTAAAACATGATTTCTATCAGTTTATGCTGAGGAAGGTGACGTGGCTCATGTAATTGATATTTTGTTCATACATCAGACCCAGTGGCCTAATGGATAAGGCATCAGCCTCCGGAGCTGGGGATTGTGGGTTCAAGTCCCACCTGGGTCGATGCAGATTAATCTTGTTTGGCCCCAAGTTGGTAAAACAGGACTAATTCTAAAATGATTGTCTACACAGTTTAAAATGTAATCTGCACCAACACCATCACACTATCTGAGTATCAGAAAATCTGTGAGAGAAGTAGACACAGTGCATGTCTCTATAATTACCGGACAAGTTGTTATGTCGGTGGGTAAAATTGGCTTTTTCCATGCTTCCTTTCCACGAAACCAAGGAAATAAACTTTACAGTACTGTAACTCAACCATGATAGACACCTCATTATTTTAATTTAGCTGCGGCAGGTTGGCTGTTTGAGGTGAGGTCATCCTGCCATAACAAGCGCTCAGATTTCATTACTGCAGGGCTGCTGAAGCATCCGTGAGCAATGTGGTGACGCACTGCAGCCAACTGGGGAGGCACGGTGAGAGAGTCGCACTCTGGTGGTGGCGTTCATTCTCGGAGATAAATGGCGTCAATTCTCCAAGTGAACAGCGAAAAAAAGAACCTGCAGAGACTTGATGCTCACATGGTGACTTTAATTGTTTGCAATGTTTCATTCCTTAGATCTGTCTCAGGCACTGAGTGAAAATGCAGTTCATAAAGGCATCAGATTCACCAGTACAATCTAATGCAGCTACACCACATCCTACCTTTGTGAAGCCCATAGTCTGCTCCATCAGAGAGCTTTTGGTTTTTGGGTGTTTTCACAAATAGTCCTTTTTAAACAAACTGAACTCCTCTTTCTGTTCACACTATAGCCTACATGTAATACATATTGACACCGTTTTGTTTTTACTTTGACGTGACACTGCAGTGCAGTTATAAAGCCCCTCGCTTTCAGATTAATTTAAAATGGAGGAAAACCTTCTGTGCTGTAGACCAACCATACTACCTGGACTTTACCTTCAACACCAATCATGTGACTACCTGCTTGATCATGTGATTACTTGCCAGCAGGTATAAGAAACGTGCTGCAGTCTCGTGCTCCTTGGATGGTCCCATTTACAGAGTTGAGAAGTCTTTTCTCCAATTTAGGTGTGTTCATTAGCTTTAAGTCCTAATTTGGAAACAACATGAACATGGAGGCTACAAAGATGTGTTGCATTTTATCACTCAGAGAATTTAAACAACACCTTGATAGAAGTTTGAAGCTTTATATTGCAATGTGATTTTGTCCCAGACATGTTGCAAGACTGATGCAATAAATAGCTATTCTAGGTCACTCTATGTGGACAGCAACTAACGCTTACAGTCTTATATCATATTACAAATTACACGTGAGCAAAAAATGTACATGCAATAATGTATGTGAATTAATGAAAAAATTATTTAAGTCAACCACTGACAACACTGACAACACTGACTTTCATCTGCTATGTTTCTGAGAGAACTGGACCCAAAAGTGTGACTCAGACAGCTGTTCAGTTTAAAGTGGATTTATTTTCAATAAAGCAAGGAGGGGTGTCTTGGGTTGATCCAGGGCACTCATGGGAAACAGGGCAGGCAGGTGACCAGTGAGTGTGGTTCACAAGGTAGACTGAACGATCTGGTGAAGACAGGACTGCAGAGCCAGGGTATTAGTACAGCTGGGGTTGATTATTGGAAGGCTTTCAGGTGAGCAGGAGCTGACTGGCAACACGACTGATGATAGCCACGCCCAGACACACAGTCACAAAGAGAGACGGGCAAGGAATCATAAGAAATAACGCAGAGGTGTAAAGGCACAGACTATGACAAGTTCTGCATCAACTTGCCAACTCATGCACCAGAATTTTCTCCAACTTTCTGAGTTGTTGTTCTGACTTGAGGGGTTGTTCACTGTATGATCATTCAGCCCAGACACATTTTTAACTGCCACTATGTCTAAATAGCTGTGAGATATTAAAGGCTTTTTAAATAACTACCGTCTTGGGTGCCTCAGATTTTATCGTCACTTCTAAACTAGTTGCTTCCTCATGTGAAGCGCACCAGAGGGACACTTTTTTCAAGCCTCACTCCATGCATACTGTTTCGATACTGTCATTCCAGTATCTAAAGGAAAAAAAACACTCAAGACATTTTGACATGTCATAGGAGAAAGGCACAGCTGCAGCTAATGTCATTAATGATGATGCCTCTGTTACATTCAGGTGTGCTGGTGACCCAGCATGCTCAATAGCAGGGCGCCACCAAAATGGAATGCAGCCATTATTATGTTATTACTCGCACCTGTTTGATGAGTTGAAATGTCTGCAGTGAGTAAGGCGTGTGTGTGTGTGTGTGTGTGTGTGTGTGTGTGTGTATGCATGACGATTTTGTCAGCGTGGTTTGACGCTATTACACTTTTCCTCCCTAGGAAGAAATTTCAGGTGACACATCGCACATGACGCTCGAAGAAATGCACTGTATGAAGTGAAAAGATAGATAGATAGATAGATAGATAGATAGATAGATAGATAGATAGATAGATAGATAGATAGATGGGTGGATGGATGTCGGATTACGTTGTTTTCCCGTACAGGGAGAGCAATGTAATCTGATTGGTCCCCATGAGAGCCCGACCCAAGTGCATTGTGGGTATGGTTTTGCTGGTTAATGAGAGCTAATGATGGAAATGTGACTGTGTACGTGTGCGCGTGTGTGCAAGTGTGTGTTGCGCTAATTAAAGTCTCTAGATGGCATTGCTGTACGTAATGTCTGCCGTGGGGCTGAATCCAGGCCAAACGTATTTATGTATTTAGTTAATTTAGGATGCAATGAAGAGCTCTGGTGGTCTAATTGATCTGTACAGGAGGCCGCACACCAAAAACAAGGCCTCCATTAAAGGGACCTCCAGGGAGCTGGGCTCTGAGAGAGAGAGAGAGAGAGAGAGAGAGAGAGAGAGAGAGAGAGAGAGAGAGAATACATGTATCTGCTTCTCTCTGTAAACTATGAGACAATCAACACTAGTCTCACATGAGCAGAGCTTGGGAAGCGGTTAATATAGCTTAGCGTGAAGACCAGGAGCATGTGAAGACACAGCTAGTTACACCTCCAAACAAAAATAGATCTTGTTTGTATAATCCACACATAAACAGAAAATGGACAAATGACGATGATGCGTTGGGGCTATTTCTTAATCTGCATTTCTTCTGTGTGTGTACAGCTACAGAGCACACTGCTAGATATGGTCACTAAGTACAGGTTTGGCTTTTGGTCGCAACTGGTCCCAAACAATATTTGCATGTTGGGCTCATGTGGGTAGTAAATGGGCTGAAAAATGGGCCCTTTATAGGATTGTCTGTGGGTTCAATAATGGCCCTATGCTAATTACCCACATGGATGGGTTTACCCAAATTGGCTATGTATGGGTTATACCACGGCTGGGATCTTATCTGGAGCCCACTTGGGTAAAATCAACCATGTAGGCAATTGTCATGGGGCTATTGTAAAACATATGGACAGTCCTGTTTAGCAGTGGTTCCCAACTGGTGGGTAGTGGTCCAAGTGACTCATGAACAGGTCAAGTTTGGTAAAAAGTAATCTTTATTTTGAAATCCAGTGAATTTCTAACACAGAGGTCTTATTTTGAAGTGTTGTTTCATGCTGTAATGTGAGTAACAGACAGCTACATGACAGAGACAGGCTCAGCGACATTGCCAAACACAAATATGACTTTAAATATATCAACCACTGCCATACAGGACTCATTTTCTGCCCATTTACTACCTACATGGGCCCCACATAGAAATGTTGGCTGTGGTGATGTTGCTCAAGGACAAAAGAATGTTTCAGTGAATTCAGTGCTCGAGAGATTTAACGTTACCCATAGACTGAGTGCAAATAATGGTCACAGTTCCTGTGACATCATTCACTGGTTTGTGGACTCACATGCTTAAGCTTTGAGTTTGGCATTTTGGCTGTTGCCATCTTGGTTTTTTGGAGCCAGAAGTGACCATATTGGGCGAGAGGGTGAAGCTGTGCAGAAGCGAGGGGTGGATCTGACTCACAGCTGTAGTGACGCCTCGCAGGCAGCCTGCTTCACAAGCAGCCCTGCCCTTAATTTTGCAAAACTTTAAGCCTTAATAAAATGTGAACAGGCAAGTCATATAAAAAGTCACCCCCGCACAGTTGTCCTGAATGTTGACATTAGCAATAGAGACCAAAACTGTTTTTTGTATCAGGCTGTAAATATAGTTATTTCTGCTGTAACATGGGGGCCAATGGGGAGTGACTGACTTCTGGAGCCAAACTCAAGTACCCATTCACATAACTGCAATCTTTGGCATTTACGCAAAGGCTTTTTTAGCCCCGCAGGTGGCTGCTTGTGTTTAACACCATCATGAGACGAGTCACAGATCCTATGACTTCCTGTGCGGCTTAAAATCATACGTTTGTCTACTTAAATTGGCACTCAGTCATCAAGACTTTGAGAACCCCTGCCTTATAATCGGCCAAACAGCAGCTGACCAAGCAAACTTACGTCAAGGTAGCTGCTCTTGTAAAAAAGAACAGAACATGTAATTCTGAGTCACATATTATAACGTCATTGCAAAGCCACCATCACCAGAACACATGTTGGGCTGTCTTGGACAGGCACCTCAGCAGTGCCTCCAGTCCACCCTCCATATTTGGTCTGGACAGGGACCTGGACCGGCGCCCCTCCAGCTCCCAACCAAGTCCCTAGTCTATGTATCAACTGCCGCCCCACATGTGGTTGAGTTAAGCACAAATGCAACGTGGTTATGTTTAGGAAAAGATCATGTTTGGGCTTAAAATACCAGGTTTGGTCATCACAAACGTGACATGACATTGATATCAATATTCTCAGCTCATGCTCAAAAAGAAAGAAAATAAACGTATTACCCCAAATAATGAATGATTCCTTCGACGCTGACAAAATAGTTTTAGTGGTTTTCTAAGTTTACGGATAAAACAATATGCTTAATTACGGTTGTCACTTGCCCAACCAATGGTGAAAACGACATGCATGTCCAGTAACTGCTATTATCCAGTTCATCAGGGAAGAAGTTATGTACACGCATTTGTAGTGTAAACGCGTCATTTGCATTACAGTGTTAATACGGCTCATTTCCCAGATTTCATCCGGCTTTGCTGACCCATTGTCTCCATTTTCAGCTCTGAATGCAGCCTGTCTCCTGCCGCAGTAAACCAGGTTTAGCCATCAGGGGAGTTTAGCTCTAATTTGTCAGAGTAATCTCCTCCGGTTGTGGACGGCAATCCATCACCAAACTCAACTGGGTCCACGCAGAGCCAAGGAGCAGAAGCGTCTTCCCACATGGGAGATGAAAACCTGTTTGACACCGGCACCTGTGACGACATTTCAGATGAGCGTAAAGGCCTGTCATTTGTTCTGTGGAAGGATGTCTTGATACCGTCATCTCTGAGCAAACACTGTTAGTGTGGCGGTCGCTTCCAGAAAATCATACAAACACGCAGTGATGCATGTTTGATATTTGTCTCTTGCCGTACACACACCCTTTTGATTTTCAGTTAACTTTTCCAGAAGTGCTCACGGTTCCCGTTGTTCTCATAACATGCATCAGCCACTGTGTGTTGAATATGCACATTTTATATCAGTCTCAGACAGTTGAAACTTTATATTTCTTTACATTTCAACAGCACTGATGTTAACATGTGATTATATTTAAGCACAAAAACCACTTGGTTATGTGAGGAAAGGTTTGTCTTGGCGAGAGATACCCAGTCTGGGGGACACAATCCCTTTTTCTCATGAGCTACAGCACGTATATAAATCCTGTTTCAATTTTACCTTTGAATGGAATACACTTAAAAGATCATGAAGCTTTAATAGTCAAACAAATGCAGTGATGAATCTGTATAAAACAACCACTTTTCATGGCGCCATCCCCAGTGGATAAACGGTGATGGGTCACTAACAAACACCTACATTTGGTGGCTTTAAAGCTGCTGGAAACTCTGAGATAATTTCTTGATCTCGAACAGTGGTCTGCAGCCTGGCATAAGTTTCACCTTGGTGCCATGCCATCTAGCATCCCCTCCACATCTGAATGACAAAGTCAGCTTATATACCTCACAGCTTTAGAAACACTCATATGATGCAGATGAAACTTATAAATGTAATGTATTTGTGGTTTATAGAAATGTACAATGCTAACACTTCATCTGGTGACTGAACTGTATCACTTTTTTTAATCATTGATAATGTTTTTAACCCCTTTGTCTTCACTTTTTTCAGTTTCTTTCTCATGAACTGCAGCACATATATGAATCCCATGGTCGTCTGTCATTGAAATACAGATCTTGATCCAGAGTAAAGATTTCTATTTCCAATTTCTGTGAATAAAATGACACATTCGGAGAGCTTTAGAGGGCATAGTCCAGTTTTGAGCAATGGCTTTGACTGTAATACTCTTTTATGGCTCTGGTAGCAAGACTTCAACTCGTGACTAAAACTGTGTATGCTTTGGTTCCAAAATATACGACCGTTACAATTTTGCATGCACTTATGCAAACAGAAAATTTGCCACCAAGCCAACAAGAGTAAGATGTTAAACCTCGAGAGATGGAGAACGTGTATTTGGCCTTGCTGGAGAAAAGCTTCGTTGAGCCAGGTAATAACTTTATTATCTAACATAACTTTAAACTTTCTGCGAAGAACATGTTTCACTGACTCTAAGTCTGCAAGGAACAGCAGTTGTTAAACTTTTGACCCTCTGATGGCTAACAGCTGCTTACCTGGCCAGTTTTCATGCTACGTAATGCAACAGTCCCTCTATGGAACCAATGAAACATTTCCGCCACACCAGAACCTTTTTGCACTGATTAGTCCACTCAATAGCTTTAATTTACTTGTATTTTCCTTCTAATTCAATTTTAATCCCTCAGATCATATTTTTCTCTTCTGTATTCTTGTCTCTGCCTCGGTTTGTCTGTGATACAGTCTCCCTTTTACACTCTCTCTGTCAATGTCTGTCTGTATTTTATCTCAGTATCATGTCACATACGTACATAAGAGAGGGAGAGAGACCCCAGCGAGTCCCGTCAGGCTGCCAGCAGTAATCTGCCATCAGAGTCGGTTTGCTAATTGGATAATGTGGTGCGGAGGAGGCACTCAGCAGACCAGGGGATTCCCCTCATCACACTAACCGGTGAGAGAGTCGTGATGCAAAGTGTCTCATTATGAAGACATCCAGTAATTGGACCTAAATGTAGATTCCACTGGTGATCTTTACCACGTAGTATCTTTAAACAAAGTGCAAACAGCTTTGTCTTTAAAAAAAACTACTTGGTGACCTTAAGATAAAGTATTATAAGTAATATTATCAGTCAGGGTTGAGGTGGTACTGTGGAGGTATAAATTATTGCAGCAGTAGTAGAAGCAGTGTAGAGCCTAGTTTTTTAACACTATCCACTAAGCTACCAACGCCCCAATGTGCAGTTATTTTTAAAAAAAGGATCCAAAACGACACATCAGAATCAGAGATATCATCTTTTTTATCCCACACATTTATGCTCCTTGAATCATGGTGTGGCCTTGATGGTGTGTCACAAAGTCTTCAGATCCTTTACTTCAGTAAAAGTACCAACACCACATTATGAAAATGCTTTACTACAAGTAAAAGTATAGAAGTATTAGCAGCTGAATTTACTTAAATTAGCCAAAGTATTCATTGTGCAGTAAAATGTTCCCTGTCAGTTTTCTGCCATTTCACTTTAAAATAGCCCGTAGGTGTGAATCTGAGTGAGAGGCAGAATGGTTACCTGTCTCTGTGATAGTCTGGCTACCTGTCTAGAGGGATTTTAACTCCTTTACTTACTGCTGGGTAGTTTAATGTACAGCAATGCATCACAACCTCATCATTTGTTTGCGCTTGGCTGTCGCATGAGAGCCACATATCTCTAAAAAGTCAGCTTCTCTTGGTGTCAAGAAAACAGCCCTGTTTGCAGCTTTGTAATGATTTCCAGTTGATCTAAGAGTGTTTTTAAACAGTTTATTTGGCTTAAGAATTTTCCAAACACATGAAGGAACACTTCATCCTTCAGTTTATCACAAACATCAACACATCTGGAGATACATGATTTTCACTGGACAGAAGGGGTGTGAAAAGTTGTAATCTGAAATGTAACTAAAGCTGTCAGACAAATGTAGTGGAGTAAAATGTGTTGTGTTTGCCTCTGATATGTCGTGAAGAAGAAGTATTGAGCGTGTAAAATGGAAATCCTCAAGTAAAGTACATGCTCAGATTTGTACTTGAGTACAGCACTTGAGTAAATGTACTTAGTTACATTCCACCACTTCTTGCAGGTGATTTGGTAAAGAAACAGTGCAGAGAGAGCAGAAGCAATGACCCCTCATCCAGCCATGATGAGTTCATTATAGAAGTATAGGATTGTTGTCCTGCGTACAGAGTGGAAGTGGCCTGTAACTCGTCCATAGGAACGTTTTCTTCCGCACATTCCATCAACATAATAACGCTGATGTTTCCTCCATCAGCTTCCTCTTCCTGCCGGGATCTGTGTCCAATCACTGCTGTCAATTAGACCTGCTCCTTCTCCCATGGACTTCTGCGTAATCTACTTTCTCTCTGGACTGATCACATTAAGGTTCAGATGGTGCCATCAAGGTTAAGGAGGAGGAGGAGGGGGGAGGGGGAGAGGGGAGGTCATCTGTCATGACGTAGTGGCAAATAAAATGTATGATCATCATCAGGTGCGCAACCACAAATACAAGCAAAAATGAATCAGAAAATGCCAGCTCATGATATATCTCACATTACTTTTGAATTTTCAAATATTATTTTATTGCCGTGAGCATCTCGATTGTACTTTAAAAACCAAAAATCAGCTGTATTTTATTGTGATTCAAGTGAGCTGACTGTTTAAAGCTGGTGGAATATAAAATTTATGACTAAATTTTCATTAGTTTATAATCACCTGAATTCCACAGAGTCCACCATGTTATTTCTACAGTAGCACAGAGTGGACAAACCAAACATCGACTCCAGACAGGGCCATTCACATGAGAACTTCAATCGCTGTAGTTCTCCTACACGCTTGGCACACAGGAGAAGTTTCAGTTCTGCAACCTCACCGCTAGATGCCACTGAATCCTACACTGGACCTTTAAACCATTACCATTGAAATAAACATTTGCACAGGCACATCATTTACTCTCCGCGTTACCTTGAATTTGTGAGAACAATAAAAGGTTTTCTTGCATGCCTCCACAGTGAATGGAGAATCCAAAAAAGATGAACAGTCTTCATGAATTGATGTAAACCGGGTCTGCATTTAGCAACAGCAAAACTATATCAAAACATATGTTCACAAACTTTCACTCAGTTCGTGCAGTTTAATCCGAGTCTCATTTACCCAGTCGTATGCTCAGTTCTTCCAAAACACATTTATTTTCACTAAAACTGTTCGCCCAGTTTGGATTCTTTGTTCACTGTGGAGGCATACAAGAAAAACGTTTTTTTCTCCCTAATTCAAGGTAACACGCACAATAATTGATGTGCTTGTGCAAATGGTCATCTTGCAGGTTAATTATCCCTTCAGCAGTGAGGTTGCAGAACTGAAACTTCTGTGCCAAGTGTGTAGGAGAACTATAGTGGGCGAAGTTCTCACAGAAATGTGAATGATAACTGTTTAATTAGTTTATCTGTTTAATTTAACACTAGCGTTATCTCTCTGCTCTGTCACCTACAGATGCACTGCAGTCTCTTCTCACACTCATTATGGATAGGATGGATGGATGGATGGATGGATGGATGGATGAGGCGCCGACCGACGTCACGGCGGCTAATTCACTGTGCCATTCCAGCAGAGCCGATCAGACTCATCAGGACACTGTGGGTGGATTCAGAGACACTTCAGTCCTGTGTGGTGTTCTTTTGTAAAAGCAAAACCCTGAAATAGAAGAGTGTCAGTAATATCCCCCCAAAATGTGACTGCATTTACCCAAAGTGGTAATCTGCAAGATCCTTGTGTTTTTATTCAGCACTGTCTCTGGTGCTCAGCGCTTCCCTCTGCGGATATAAACACACGGATATAAATGGCTGCAGAAGGATTTTGATGACATTGTTGTGGAATTAAGTATTTGTGTCATGACAGGACAATGCAGGAGGTAAAACAGGAAGTGTTTATAGCTTGGAAATACAACTCATTCAGTCCCAATTTTTTTTTTTTACAAGAATGTATTTTTATGACAAGAATGAGGGCCACTCAGAGGGGGGTCTACAAACACATGTCGGCCTCCAGCTATATCATGAAGCTGGAGAAGAAAGCGAGCACCAAACTCATGTTGGCAACAGCTGTGGCCAAAGGCATGAGGGTTTGTCTGTCTGTCTGTCTCTCCCATTCTCATGAAAACCATATCTCAATAACCTTATTAAATTTGGCACACACATCCACTCGGACTTAGCGATGGACTGATTAGACGTTGATGGTCAAAGGTCTAAGGTCAAAGGTCAATGTGACTTTGTCTGTCTCGTTCTCGTTAACACGATATCTCAAAAACATCTTAAGGGACTTTCTTAAAATTTCGCACAAGAGTCTACTTAGACTCAGAGGCTGGTGGTCAGAGGTCAAAGGTCAAGGGCACTGCAACCTCACAAAACCAGAGGAACTCAAAAGCTCCCCCCAGAGTGTTGGGTGAAGGGCTTTTGTGGGATGCCACCTATTTTACTTGCCATTGTCCCAGTCCTACAGAGTTCTTTCTTGGATGTACAATTAAGTCAACCAAACCAGGCAGGAAGGTGAAAAGTTAAAACACTCTCAACCATTGTTTTGTACACTAATTCTAAAATCTGCCACATTAAAGTTTCTACATCACAGCAACTTCAAAAGTAGAGAAGAAACAGCACTTACAGACTTAGTTGAGGTGCTGGAGCTATTAACTGTCAAAATGAATGAAAATATTGATGTAGTTGAATCTGTGACATCACATTTTTGGTTTACTTGACCTTATACTTCATTCTGTTGAACTCAGACCTGTTGTCCTCGTTCATGGACACTTTTTTTTGTCCCATCTTGTGGTCCTGGTGGAGCCGAGAAGACGATCAAACATGACAATCCAGAGGAAGTAAAATCGTGACAAGGTTTCCACAGGTGAGCACGCTGGGGGATAATTTGCACAATACACTAATCCATGTGAAAACAAGATGGCAGCCGTCTCTGCCAAGTCAGTCTGCAGCCGATCCCGACACAAAAGTGGTCCAAAACCTGATACAATTTTATGGTTAAAACTTAATAATTTGTGTAGTTTGAAATTACAACATATTTGACCAATTTTAGTAACAGTAACAAGCTAAGATTAGAAAGATTAGGAAGGACTCATTTAAGGACACTGGGACACTTTACTATCATTGACAATGTTTAGTTTTTAACAGGTCCCACTGATCTCAAATAGCTTGGATAAAGAAAAAATACAAGTTCTGAGGAGGATATTTAACTCTAAATATCTAAAATCGACATGATAGCCATCTATGTTCCATCTTTCTTTAAACCCACAGACACTGTAGCCACGTTGAGGCCTTTACCCGTTCAGTTCAGCCTATATTTGACCAGTCCTGGACTCTGTAAGTGCTCCTCTCAGACTGACTCAAGTCTAACTTCTCAGATGTGTCTCCCTCCCTGTCTTCCTGCAGCCGCTGACCCACACTGTGATGGGAGAAGAGCCCAGGGATCAGATGAGTCAACGCCATCAGCTCTGGCATATAAGTTAGTTATTCCTACGATTAATTAGAATCAAAAGAGAAAAAAACTTGCCTCTAATTTCACCATCGGCTTGTTTGGATCCGACCGTGAGCAAGAGCGATGACGGAAGCAGCGACCTACTGACGTCTCAGGCCCTGATCGAATCTGATGGCCCCTCGTGCTCCATGAGAAACATCCAGGTGTATAAAACGGGGGCAGAGCTGAAGGCGAACAGAAAGAGAGTCAGGAGCCAGCGAACAAACAGATTGGAGATACAGCAGCGGCTCGAGAGATCAGGACTTTGGACAGCGCAGCAGGCGGAACAAAACGCAGACAGCTTACTTTAGAGCACATGTAAGATTTTATATTTGTATAGAAATATATTTTAAAGTTTCTTTGAGATGGTGTGCTCTCGGTGGTCTCCGTGTTTGGTCATCTTGAACTTGTGTGGGGTTATTTTTCTTTCTTTCTTTTTTGCGCGCTCCAGTCAGGTTTTGGATCCATCTCTCCAAATGACAGAAAATGTAGTTTTACGTCGAATAAACTGCTCCTGGTAATGTTCACAACAGAAGGTCGCCACATTAAATAGTGGTTGCAACAGAACTGAAGTATCCCCGCTGCGTAATGAGATGGTTTTTGCTCACTGTTGTCCGCGCTGTGCGTAATTACGCGTTGGATTCTACTGAATTCTTTTTCTTTACCCAGCCAAGAAATGCCACCAACGGAGAGATTTGACAAAAATCATATTAGCAGTTCATCGTGGCTAAAATACTCGTTTGTATTGTTCCTTTTCAGTTGACAAGAAGTGGCTTGAGTAAAATTTGAACGGATAAATGATCTTTAATAGGTACAAGCTAAAAATGCACAGAGGAGGATTTTTACATTTCCACAATCAAATTTACTCTGATTGCTCCTCTTTGGAGGATAGGAAAGCATTTTGCAGTGAACTCTTGAGGAACAGGACGTTTCTGTGAGTAGAAGCTCAACATATTACATTTGGCCGGTGGTTTCTATGGGGGCAAAAAAAGTTGCAGCGTCCCCGCGATGTAACGAGCGTTTTTATCCTCGCCAGTCGTGCGTAATTACGCATTGGATTCCGCTGCTTTCTTCTGCTCTCTCCTCTGACAGAATTCAGCATTAGGCTACATGAGTGTTTTATTTAATATCAATGTCCAAACGGATCTTCGTGGCTCAACTACTCATATTTATTACCTTTTCCTCGAGGAGTCAATCACTTATTTACGACTTGACTCTTAATTTAAGATTCGAGGACTAGGGTAGAGTACAGTGTGTGATCTTTTCCGTCGGTTTTCTGGTGGGAAATCGCTTGGTATTCTTCTTGTGTTAAGGTTAGAGGGACAATAACTCATTATCGTTTCCATCCTCAGGTGTAAAGCAATGTTACAAAGGACCGGCCCCCAGCTGCTTTTCCTTATAGCCCTGTGCAGTGTGTTGTACTCCCGGACTTTGAGTCTGCCATACACATCCATGAGGTAAGAAAAACCTGCGTTCTTTCCAACCGAAGCTACTTAGAAGAAAGAAATACCAAGAGCTGCATTATTAGACCTGTGGATGTAATGCGATGGGGTTTGTCTCCGGACTCAGGCTCATTCATCCAAAGAGCAAACGCGCTGCTCGCTTTATACCATTATGATTCTAACTAATACCCTCCGAGCTGGAGCTGGTGCGCGTCAATTCTGTATTTGTTGCAGTCTTATTTGGTGTTTTCAATGCATCAGATGTAATCATATTTTAATGTAACTGTCCCGTGATCCCGTGCAGACCGACGAGACACGCAGACGGTCTGTTCACCAGCGGATACAGCAAACTCCTCGGACAGCTCTCAGCGCGGAGGTACCTGGAGTCTCTGATCGGCAAGCGGGTCAAGTAGGTGACCTTCCCATCTTTTTTAATAGTCTCTTTTTATAGAGAGAAAATTCGGGTTTAGTTGTCTAGGTCATTTATTTGTGTGTTTTTTTTTCATACTCAAACTTTGCAAATGGGATTACTTGATAGCATTTAATGACAGCCAGGACCAGGAGTGTAGGCTGCACAGACTGCTGACCTATTTTTATTATTATAATCTTGACGCATTGAAAACTAGAGATCAAAAGTTCATTTAAACCTGGTTTCAAATGTATGATGCTGATACAGAAGCCAACAACATCCCCTTCCTGACGCACAGTTATTTTTTTAAGAAGGAAATATGAGGCTATATGTTCAGTCTATATCAACGACTAGATATCATCTTAGTGTTTGGATATTGTGATATCATAAGTGTTGTCTTTTCCTCGGTGTAGAGGCTGCATGACAGTTAAGTGATGTAATTTTCTGAACAGAACTAGCTGATTTTATTTGTCTTTACCCACTAACTCATTATCATCATTAGCCTACTCATGATTAACAAAAATCTTATAGTGTAAATATTTTTGTGATAACACCAACAGTCAACCCAAAACATATCATCACAATATCAGTATGGAGGTATTAGGTGAAAATATATTGTGATGGTTGGTTCTCTCCGTGTCACCCAGTCCTACAAGGATGTTAATATATCTCATTATTGTCGCTTCAACACCAAAGCAGCAATGAATTCTTGTAGTGGACAGTTAGAAAGTCGACATAAAAAGTAGAAAATATGTGTGGATAAAATATAAATGGATGTAGGAGTCTGAGGTTCTAGCATGTTACCCTGAAACACTTGAGAAATGTCACCTTGGAGTACAACACACTGTCCATTTCAGTGTTCTTTAAAAATATCAGGGCTTCTCTGACACAGAAGGTTACTCACAAAAAGACAAAAAAAGAAATGTATGGTTTAGTTATGAGGGGATAAGATGACTCTGCATTCCCTCTATCCTTTTAGGATTTTGGCATTTAAAACACATAACTCTGAAATGTGCTTGAAAGACATAACGATAAGTTGATGATACAAGTGTTAAGAAGTGTATTTTTCTGTCCCAAATTTCATTAATGACTTTCGTAAGTGAAATATAGATGCAATTACATGAAAGTTTCATAAAAGTTTTTGATATTTAATCTCAAAACCCCAAGTTGTAATTTCTACATCTGTGGAAATGTTTTGGAAAAAAGTGAAAATACATCTTAATTTCATTATTTGATGTAGGGGGTTAATTTTTGTTATAATGTTGACAGTTTAACACCAGAGGACCTCCTGACATTTGCAATGAAAAGACCCAACCTGCTTGATGATGCATTTTGTAATGACTAAACATTTGAAAGGTTAATTTATGCCATACCGCTTAATTACATGTTTGTTATACAGCCAGGAGGGATTGACACACACACACACACACACACACACACACACACACACACACACAAAGAGAAGAAAGACACCATGAATCACTGCACTGAGTTTGCATGGAAACCTGCTGCCCTCTTAACTGCAGTGACGCTCTGACACCTTCATTCTTCTCTTTGTTTGTTTCGTGATGTCTCTCCCGTCCAGTGACGAGCTGATGGAGGAGCCAGTGAAGCGCCACTCAGACGCCATCTTCACAGACAACTACAGCCGCTTCCGCAAACAGATGGCCGTCAAAAAGTACCTGAACTCAGTCTTAACAGGAAAGAGAAGGTAGGCGTCAGTCAGTCCTCCCGACACTCTTTGTTTGATTCTCTGAATGTAACATAAGCCCATACCTTCTTATTTTAGTCTAACCTGAATCTCTTGAGCTCCGTTTCTTATGTTATAGGATGTTATTTTGTACAAACATATGTTTAAAAATCACCGGCTGTAGCCAAATAAGAACGTAAAGTGCTGTTTTTTAAAGGTACAATGTGAAGCCTTAGTCTAGACTTCCCACTGGCAGCCATCTTGGCACTCAGTGGTGTCACGATATTTTGTTAAGCAAAAAAGCCACTCATGATTTAAATCTAAATATTATTTTAATGGAATTCTGTATTGATGACGGGGTTGCTTTCGAGCCATTTTGCATGGCCGTTAAGAAAAACACTGTTACATTGACTTTACTGCTCATTTTTTTGTGATGGCAGCTCGCCTAGAATCAAATGAGCTCAGTGGTCACAAACTAGACTAACCAACAAAGAATGAGCAATTTGAATGATAAAATGAGCCTTGTGTGCAGCTTTTTAAACCCGGCACTGTAGTCAGTGTGCATGAGTGTGCAGTGCATAAGCAAAATCAGCTGACTTGTATGCAAAGATATTTGTTTTATAAAGTTCATTTTATGGTTTAAGAACCCAGACAGCTCCCGTGAACTAAACACAAAAAGATGATAAATACTGACTTATTCTTCAACATACACGTCTGCAGCCTTCACAACAGTTTTTGTTTCTTCAGCATTTGTCTCCCAGGTTCTGATTTTCTGTGTTTGCATGTTCTCCCTGTGTCAGTGTGGGCTTTCTCTGGGTATTTGGACTCAAACAGTCCAAAGACATGCAGATTAATTGGTGACTCTAAATTGTCCGTAGGTGTGAATGTGAGTGTGAATGGTTGTCTGTCTCTATGTGCCTGTGATAGTCTGGTGATCTGTCCAGGGTGAACCCCGCTTCTCACCCAATGCCAGCTGAGACCGGGCTGGATATTTCTTGGTTGTCTGTTAGAATTTACCTTTTTGTGAATGAAATTTTATGGAACTAAACAAAAACTAATCATATGTTTTGATTTTCCACACACAGCCTAGAAGATCCTGGAACCAGCGATCTGGAGGAGTCCAGGGACGAACCCAACACCTTCCCGGAGAGCTACGATGACATCAACGTAGATCACCTCCTAAACAACTTTAATCTGGTAGGAACTCACACACACAAATGTTTGCACTGTAATACATTAGCCCTTGAATTGCATAATGCATTGACCAAATCTATAAACGAGTAAATACAAGCAAAGAAAGATGATTAAATATATCACTTAAGTCAGATTGTCAGTTTTCACTTCACTAACCCTCGTCTCTGTACATTTCCTCCTCTCTCCTGTTTTCCTGCAGCCACTTTGAGGAGGGGCCCGTGCTCGAGTGAATACCTCAAGTCATCCTCATGAAACCGCCCATTCCAAAAACAACACAGTATTAATCCAAAGGACATTCGAAAGTCAAATCAGCCAATGATGATGTGTTCTCCAGCGTGGTTATCTATCTACTCACCCACACAGTACATGTTTACACTGTATATATACAGCAGCATATATATACAATACTATATATACACTCTTGGGGCCGCACTGAGCAACATGCGTGTCCGCGTGCAGTTTGAGCAATCAGTGTTTGAAAATGGCAACTGGCAACAAACAGAAGTAAAACATTTGCTTTCTATCTGAGATCGCTGTTGTTCCATTCACTTTCAGTGAAGCCATTTCTCTCCCAAATAA
Organism: Epinephelus cyanopodus; assembly: GCA_026686955.1. Taxonomy (NCBI): domain Eukaryota; kingdom Metazoa; phylum Chordata; class Actinopteri; order Perciformes; family Serranidae; genus Epinephelus; species Epinephelus cyanopodus. The sequence goes on from CM048930.1 coordinate 32,794,836, forward strand.
CTTTTAAAAGAACCATTGAATTTAAGTGAAATTTGTCCCATTAGCTTTCAATTAGACATTTGAGCCACTGACTGTCAATAGAACAGAATTCACTTTCGGGACCTTTCCTATTGATTTTCAGTGGTTCTCGTGAATTTTCACCCATAAAAAAAAGTTCCATTGACTTTCAGTGGAGAACATTTCCAAGTCATCTTCAGTGGAACCCCAGCACCATTGGCTTTCAGAGGAATCACTGCCTTGCAGAAATTAAAGTGGAGCAAATTGTACTATTAACGTCAACTTAACAATGTGTGTATTTACTTAATTTTACTTTAATAACAAAATACGTGTATATGATGGAATTCAATGGTATTTTTTTTTTACATTTTGATGCAAGATCATGCCTAACTTTTAAATGGAGCCACTGGCCTATTAAATTTCGGTAGAATTTGTCCCATCAACTTTCATTTAAACATTTCACCTGTTGAACGTCAATGGAACGGCATTTACTTTCAGTGGAGTAACTTTTCCATTGATGTTCAGTGGATCTATTGTGACTGTCATTTGTCCAGTTAACTCTGAATGGTACATCTGTGACTGAATTGAGACTGACTCAAGTCATCAACCAATATTTCTATTAACTTTCAATGGAGAACTTGTACGATTAATCTTCAATGGTACACTGACACCATTAGCTTTTTATTAAAGATAACTGTCGTTCTATTAACATTCAATGGAAATATTCCTCCTTGGTTTTATTTATTTATTTTGTTTTGAGTGTATGTATTATCTCATTAGCTTCCTGTGAAACATTGTCTAATTGACTTTAATGGAACATCTGTCTCATTGTGTTATGGTAACATTTTATGAACCAAAAGTTCCATAAACTTTCAATAGAGAACTCTAGCACCATTGGCTTTCAGTGGATTCACTGCTTTGTAAAAGTTATATTAATCCATTAACCTTTAATACAACAAACGTTGCATAAAAATACAAAAACATGATTTTGTTTTATTAGGACGATAAAGTTTAAACATCTGTTGTGTTAAAATAAACAGTTGTCCCATCAATCTTTAATGGTGCCGTCATGATCAAAGTGCTGACTGAAATGTTTCAGAGAATCCAAGCGTCATTTGATGATAAAAAGGAGATACAGGATGAAGAGGAAGAGGAACACACTTTGAATGGACACAGATGCATATAATCACTTTATACTATTCAATATATAGAGCAAAGACATTATAACTGAGCATAGACCTGCCTTTAGTGCATATAGTGATGTACACCACTCAAAAAATAAAAGATATTGTTTTATTTTTCAAAGCTGAGTCTTTTTGTCTGGCTGATTGTTTGACAATTTGGGTTTTTGAAACATTGAAGCCGCTGATGGTTGATGTTTTGTGCTTTTGACAGTTTTTATTCATGAAAGCTTTCAAAGACTCTTCAGGGTTGGGTGTTTTCCCTAAAATTAGATTCTCTTTGGCTGAAAAACAGCATTTAAAACTCTTGTGAGACACTAAACCTCTCCACTGAGATTTATTTTTAGATGTTCAGTAGCCGTTTAAGGAGCCTGCCAGTTCCAATATTATACAAACCTAGTGACTGCAAAGTATGATCATTTGAATTTTAGTAACCGATACACAAGTATGCAGATACCTACATACAATGCCTATAAAAAGTATTCACCCCCCTCTTGGATGTTTCACCCTTTTGTTACTTTTATACATGAAATCAATCAATACAATTTGGCTTTTTTCTTGTCAAGAATTTGCAAATAAAAAACCCTCTTTAATATCAAAGTGAAAACAGATTTTTACAAAATAATGTCAATTAATTGAAAATATATAATTATTGCATAAATATTCACCCCCTTCAGGTCAGTATTTAGTAGATGCACCTTTGGCTGCAATCACAGCACTGAGTCTGTGTGGATATGCCTCAATCAAGCATCACTAATTTTTCTCCGTTCTTCCTTGCAAAACAGCTCACGCTCCGTCAGGTTCCTTACAAATTCTCAATTGGACCGAGATCTGGACTTTGACTTGATCACTCCAGAACATTCACCGTGTTGTCTTTGAACCATTTCCATGTAGCTTTTGCTGTATGCTGCTCCACCATGCTTCAAGTGGAGATGGTGTGTTTGTGGTGATGTGCAGCGTTTGGTGTTCGCCAAAGTCTGATGGCCAAAAAGCAACAACAGTGGCTTTCTCTTTGCCACTCTCCCATACAGCTTCGACCGGTGAAGAACCCGGGCAACAGCTGTGTATGTACAGTCTCTCCCATTTGAACCACTGAAGCTTTCAACTCTTTCAGAGTGGTTGTAGGTGTCCTGGTGGCCTCCCTCACCAGTCCTCTTCTTGCCCGGGTCACTTAGTTTGTGAGGACAGCCAGCTCTAGGCAGATTGTGCCATACGCCTTCCCTTTCTTTATGATGGATTTAACTGAACTCCGTGGGATATCCAGTGAGTTGGAAATCTTTATGTAGCCATCTTCCAGCAGTTTTCCAAAGGTTTTTAAAACAAACATTGCTGTCCCTGTACAGCTAATCTGGATGCCTGAAAGAAAAAGCCATAAACATGATCACGTAGACGGATGTGACATGTTCACACATATGTGCAACGCAGCAAGCAACCTTTACTTCTTCCCTATGGGTGTCAGCTGATGGACGTTAAGTTTAGTGACACTGACATGAGAACACAGCGTACACACCGAGTGTGTTTCTTTTCCCTTAAAATGCCTCCTTACATCTTTGTCGGCATATAAACTAATTTAAGTGCTGATGTCTTGCCAGCTGTCCCAGTAAAGCAATTTTAGATCTCATGGGAAGCTTTGTCCAAGTATCACATCATATCCATAAACAGACTGACTACATGACAGCTATTACTGACAATAAAATATATTTTTCAGTATCTGTCTGATCATATCGGAAAACTATTGAAATACTATTGAAAATCATTGCAAAAACAGTGTATGTAGCCGTACATGCTTCATGCGTCGTCTCTTTTATGACCATCTCTTCATTTATTGCACTGTGATGATGTTTCCAATTCAGAGACAATGAAGATTAAAGTAAACTTTCTTGTGATGGGTTTTTGGAGGGAAATGTGAAGAGTAGAAGAAGAAATGAGCAGCAGGAAACACAACTGGAGGACTGAAAGGAGAGCACAATAACTTCAGCACCATGGACAGCGACACTCTGCCAGCAGTTTGATTTTGGCTCAGTTTGTTCACAGTTTTCACCCTCAAAAATTTTCTTCTGTTCAATCAATTGTTATAAGGTTAATCTCTTAAATGTCTGCCTCAGTTAAAAACTTAAAAAGTGCAAGATTTTCCGAAAGACTCCCAGAAATCAAATGAGTGAAAATACAGGTGATAATGTCTCAGCTCAGGCAGGTCTGGAGATGACACAAGTTGTACCATCTCTCTGTGTTTCATCAGGATGTCAGTCCAGAGTGTGTTGTTTTTCTGTCCCAAAATTTGGATGAACTGTTCACACCAAAATCAAAAATAAATGTTGCAATAGTTCAGTACTGCTAGCTCACCTAACATTACAGTTCAGCTGCGGGGGACGCCATTAATGTTTACATTTTGTGCTGTCACAAGCACAAGTCTCTCGTCCATGAGTGGATGCATGCCTCATTCTACACGGTGATATGAGTGAAAGAAAATAGTTCCCACATTTAACTGCCCACAACAAGGTCTGTGGATTATGAGTGACCAGGTTTCTGAAAAGAAACTTTTTGCTGTTGAGCATTTTTTACACCAGAACAGTAGAGTGATAAAAAACACTACAGGTAAGAGGAAAAACGAACTTGGTCAGCTATGAGTTAGGATCAAGAAAACTAGAAATGAAAACCAGTACTATTATTGTTACAAGTTGTAAACTGAAATGACTCATTCCAATTAAACAATAAGTCTGGTGTTTTCTTTATTTTTTTATCAAATCCCATGAAACGATCAAGTATAACTGGGTGACATGTTTCTTTATTACTGTGAATAACAACATTGTAGTTTGTAGTTTTAACCCATAAACTCCCTTACCTTAGTAACTCATTAGTGCAGCAAATGTGTGTTAATCCATGACTGAAAATAGTCCCCAGCCAACAGCTGTTATGGTAAAAAATACATATATATATAGTACAGATTCCTGAGGCTCGGGACAATAGACTATATAGAAATAATGGATGGTGCTGTGATGTCGCCCATTGGTTTGTAGACTCCTGTTTTGAAGCCTCTAGTCTGGCATTTTGTTCGGCCTGACTTCGGATTTTTGGAGCCAGAAGAGGGTGAAGCTTTGGAGGAGCGAGGGATGGATCTGACTCACAGATTGTGGTGACACCGCACAGACAGCCTGTCACTCAAAGCAGCCACATCCTTATGCTTAACTTTAAGCCTTAATAAAATGTAATAAAAAGATGTTTTTTGTACAATGCTGTAAACATGCTTATTTCTGCTGTAAATTTGGGAAGTTCAGCATGAAGGTTTATGGCAGCTGACTTGCTTTTAGTGTCAGTCTCAAGTGGCCATGTGAGGAACTGTGGTTTTTGACACTTCTGTCCTCACTTTTCAGCCCTGGAGGTTTCCGCTTGCTTGGGACGGAGTGCACAGACAGGGTAGGGACGTCAAGATTAAGAGAGAGAAGAATTTTTGCGATGGGATTTGTTGACAAGAACAAAAATATTGAATATTTCCAGCCTTGTGTTGAAAAGATTAGTCAGCAGTGAACCCAGGCTTTGCTTCAGTACAAGATGATTTGGTACGAAACATTTGATACAATCAGTATATCTGAAATACAAAATGAAGCCCAGGTTTTCTCCTGACTGCACACATTCTCTGAGGTACAGATGTGTTTACAGCAACATGGATGAACTATACATTTCATTATTATAGCTTTCAGATTTAATGTAATATTACACCTTTAATTCCTGTTCTGCCAGCCTTCACGGTTTTAGTGAAACTAGGTCACATTGGCTACTGCTAATGGACTGCAGGTCAGTTGTGTGATGTCTGAAAGTTCCCATTTCAGCCACATAGTCATGTTTCACACCATTAGCAGACTCCTCAGTCATCCAGCTGTGAGTTTCCACAGCTCTGCTCTGTAATGGCTCCCGACTGCAGGAGGAAATGTTTACCAGAGGCAGGTGACGAAAGAAGTCGAAGTGTAAATGGACTGGTCATTTCTGCCCTGTTCTTCACAGTTTAAAGGCTTTAAAGAAATGTTTCTTGTTTTTTTTCTCTTTGATAGCTCTCGAGCTGTGCTGCAAAGCCAGAAAGCATCATGTCATCTCAGGACGATGTAACCTCACTGGACCTCACATGCGAACATGCAAAGTTTAGGTCTGAGTCTGTGACATTGCTGTCAATATCTGTTTTGCAGTTTATCTTAACAGCAACAACATGATTCAGCTTCATGAGTCTTTCCACTGCGGCCGTAACGCTCAGCGTTTGGAGATCTTTCCTGCAGCATGGGAAATCTTTTTTGGGATGTGAGGCACCTCATGGCTTATGTTACAAATTTCTTGTTCAGTGAGCTGCAGCATTTCCACACGATGGAGCTCTGTGTTTATTGGGATATCTGCTCCACACATCAATTAGCTCCACCTAAAGGGAGAAAAAGTAGCATAAGTGTTGCAAATATAGACCAAGAGGCAAATTCCCAGGCTGAAAAATTAAGCAGAGGCAGATGTGCGAAAAACTTGAGGCTGGTACCACATGTGAGTCGTTAAAACCCATGTTAAAATGTTCAGCTTTACAGTCTCTTACAAAAACAGTTTGGTCTCTATAGCTGATTTAAACATTCATGACAACTGTAAGGGGATATTCTTTTCAATAACTCACCCGTTTACATTTTATTAAGGCAGAAAGTGACGTATATTTAAGGGTGGGGCCACTTTGAGTGACAGACTGTCTGCCAATAATGTCCTCAAGCTCTCAGTCAGATCCACCGTCTGAGAGCTCGACTTAACTTATAGTCAAAGCAGCTCCACCCTCTGGTCCAAATATGGTCATTTCTGGCTCCAAAAATTCAAGATGAAAGCAGCCAAAAGGCCAAACTTGAGGGGGAGTTCACAAACCAGTAAGTGATGTCACAGTGCCTATGTCCATTATCTTAATACAGTCCATCACGTAGATGTAACTCACTGCCTTAGTGGTGAAGACGCTGGTCAGTCAGTATTGCAAGTACACATTTATTGTTTTCTTTTGCCATCTTTTTCATAAGGCCAGAACGATTTGTAGATGTGATTGTAACCTCCTATACTTGTCTACTGAGTTAAATGCTTTTTACCTGCTATCCCTGGCATTTTGCGACAAAGCAAAATAAAAAAAATTAAAAATAATACCATACTATTCTGGTGTTAAGTCCAAATGTAATTGCTCACTCTCTCTGTTGTGACTCAGTCTGTTTACAAGTGTCAAAATGGCAGCGGATATTTGACTCATAAATGTCATAAGCAATATTCTGCAGGGCTGGACCCACATCAGACGATCTTATAATGAGAAGCCACTCTGTGTCGACTTCGCTGATTCAGCGTTTGCTCACGTCAGTTTCACAGTTTGCAGGCAGATGGTTTGATTTCACGTGCGGCTCTGTGGGGTCGTGCTGAACCACAGCTGCATACTGACGTGATGTTTGGCAGATATAATGTTCACCATCTTAGTGTAGAGTGCTAACATGCTAACACACTCCATTTGCTTGTCACTTGAAAATACTGAATATAGCGTACACTTAAACTGATGCTGACTTTTTTAGGTGTCTGATTTGCTGCCCTCGTGCTCACTGACATCTACTGTTTGTAATATACTGTCTATGGACAGGTACAACCCCACTTGAAAAACCCCTTTAAACACAATAATAGTGCAGAGTTATTTTCTTGTGCTTGTGTATGTTTGTGTCCCTGTGTGTGCACATGTAATCCATTGTCCCAAAGTGAAGCAGGTTTGTCAGCAGAGCAAAAGTCTGGTCAATACGTGTGTTTTTGTGTAAGTATTATGGTTGTCTACACATATCTTTGTGTGTGTGAGTGTATCTATATATGTGTTGTGTGTGTGTGTGTGTGTGTGTGTGTGTGTGTGTGTGTGTGTGTGTGTGTGTGTGTGTGTGTGTCCACTCTCCTGGACATTTGTGATTACTGGCTGCTTTGTGGAGAGGCTTCACTCATTAACTCTCATCACTGCTGATCTTAATGGACTGAACAGAGTAAAAATAGACAGAGACAGAGGGCTGCACCCTTTTAACACCAAGCACAGTGTGCGTGCATGTGTGTGCGTGTGTGTGCGTGTGTGTGTGTGTTGTAGCTGAGTTCTTCTATGTTGAAAGAGTGAAGTACTTCTGCCGCAGACACCCGCACAGCTACAAAATCAAGCACTTTGAATCTTGTCGTGTCACAACACCATATTCTTATGTTCTTGCATCACTTATCCGTCACACAGACTGTGAATGTTCGACAGATTTGCATGAAGCATCGTATACAAAAACAAAAACATAAAGCTGACAGATGTCTTGGTGGAAACAAAAGATGCCATGCATTATGGATCAAAATATTTTAAAAGGACAAAAATTTTCCTTCTTGTTTCCCCTCTGTCACAACATATTTAAAAAATTTGCCAAACCGGTCATGGTTCAGTCTTATGTATTACAACCTCGGTGTTATTTTCACAGCTTTAGCTATTATATGCATTTATTGTGATAACCTTACAACCACCAAAGAAATCTATGCAATCTGGGAACATGGAAACATCCCTAAAATGGAGTCAGACACGGCAAGAAACACAAGCAATGAGACAGTCAGATCATCTAAACCCTTTGTTTGGAAGTGAATTTAAAAGGTAGCAAACAAAAAATATAATCAAGAACCCCTTACTGCACAGTGCAGAGAGACTGGATTACTGATTAAACAATGCAGGTGATTGCCCGAGGTGCTCCAGACCCTCAGAGGGCCCAAAGACTCCACCCTCACTGTGAGGAAGTTTGTTTTTAATAATGTAGTTAATTGCGACTCTGTTTGTTAATATGAACCACTAATGCATGCACAGTATAACCAGGATTGGTAAATGTCTTAAAGTAGCTTCTGCATTTTTGACTAAAGCCCTAAAGACTAAAAATCTTGAAAGAAATGTGGCAAAATCTTAAGTCGTGGTTCAAAGATGGACGTCGTCATAGTCTTACATTCAAAGACAGCCTGGAATCAGATTCAGACAGTGTCAGAAATTTAGGATGACCTCTCACATTGTGATTGCTGTTATGACCTACGTCTACGAACCAGCCAATAGAAATGCAGCATGAAATGATGCACTGGCGCCAAACCCAAACAAACAGACGGATCGCAGCTCGCCATGGAGGAAAAACACACTCGTGGGATTCCAGCAAAGAGGAAAACTTTGTGGAGTTGTGGAAGCAGAGGCCTTGCCTGTGCAACGTGTCCTCCTGCTCTGACCATGATCACACAAAGAAGGGCAAAGCATGGATGGAAATAGCAGCAGAGTTGCAGCTCCCAGGCGAGCAACCTGGTGGGTGAATTACACACTGAGCAGCTTCCTCCATAGATGAGGTCACCACTTCAAGAACCTCATCAGCGCCTCAGTGCAGGCCAAGCAGAGAGTTGTGTTCAGCAGGCGCCAGCTTGTGAAACCTGCCTGCTGCTGCCAGAGTTTAGATGCCAGCAGCAGTGGGATCACGTCAGGCACTTCGATGTGATGCCTCACCGCCATGAGAGTTAGCAGGCGCTTGAGATTGATGATGTCGAGACCCCTGCTACAACTGCCACACTCTGTTGCTGCCTCCAGTCATCCCTGCTGAGTCATTGGCTTTGTTTGTAGATGATGACAACATCTCATCACTGCCCTGTCTATCAGCGTTCCTTGGGGGTCTGGTGCCAACAACTTACTACCTGTGTTGGCTGAGGCCCCCTGCTTCTCCGCTGTGGCAGCCTCGGTTATAAAGACGAGATCAAGATCAGTGTGGCGGGGTCGATGGTACGTCGCAACAGGGCATTTCCTCATTGGGCTGCACCCACTGTACCCAAAGAGTCCGATGTAGGTGCCATGTCACACTGTGGGGTTCAGACGCATTCAGGCAGGGACGTCTTTATGGGCTCGCTACCTTTATTCAGATCTTTGTGTGTGAATACATGCTCGTGATTGAAGGAGTATTACCCGCCTGTGCTGATAGAACTAGGGTTACAATATCGTAACCTTCAATCTGTGTGGGGGTTTTTTTTTTTAATCAAAAGCATAAAGTCAACAGCCAGACTTCATTTTTCCCTCCTCAGCCTCAGTCTGAGGACTTGATTCACTTCCTGTTTCGTTTTCCCTGCAGGCCTGAGAGTGACAGCTTCGTTTGAGGGCTCTTACAGTTCAACTTTGGTGGCATACAGCCGATTGACACGTGGAAGTCACTGCACATCAAGATCATGAACCTGAAAAACACACACACACATACGCACACACATAACTCACAATGTCTGCATGTTGCCCTGTCATACACCAACAACCCTCCTCTGTCCTTGGGCTGAAATTAGCTATTTGTGCAAAAAAAAAAGAGTGAACGTCAAAGCAAGAGCGGATAAAAAACTAAGAATAGTGACAGAGAAGAAGAGAGAAGGAGGGCTGATCGGAAAAAGAAAGACAGGCTTTGCCTTGCTGTCAGGAAAACACAGAATCAGATTTTTTTTAAAAACACTTTATCGTGCTGTTCATTTACATTATTTAATCATAAATGAGGGGATAGTCCTGCATTGTGTGAAATAACTTCAACTTCAACACACACACATACACACACATGTGGCCGCCAGCTCTGATGACTTTCACAATTAGCAGCGGCCCTGATTGTGTTGGGGATGTGTCTCGGTGCAGCAGCCGATCAATAAATCTGCCAGATAAATGACTCTGAGTCTCTGAGGGAGCGAAAGGCCACAGCAGGGATTAATCAGCAGCTGCTGAACACGGTGACATCAGCAGCTCTGACGCTTTACAAAATAGTCCATTTAGTTCCATCATCAGGACATTTTCTTATACATCAGGTGTACAGCTGCTGCTCCTTTCTCTTTTATATCAACACGTGTCTCTGCCTCAGGCAACAGGCTGGTGTTACCTTTAAGTCAACAAAACTCTGCGAATGGATTTACACTGAACATTTCGTTTGGTACACGTTGAAAGAACAGCACGTCGGTGGATTTTTGCAGCTGATACTGACATTGATAACTGTGAGTTGAGAGAGTTTTCCACGTGCACTTATAATAAAGGTCCCTCATATTTGGCTGTATGAGCTGAGGGGGAGCTTTTACATCTAAAAAAATGAACTTGTCAAAGATTTGGTGGACAAACTATGTGATGGTGACAGTGTGGGGGTCTATGGGGATTTTTTACTGCTACTTGATTAGCTACACCTGGCTTGGACCCCCTTTTGCCTTCACAACTGCCTTAATTCTTCGTGGCCTCGAGACTCATCAGACCAGGCAACGTTTTTCCAATCTTCCATTGTCCAGTTTTGGTGAGCCTGTGTGAACTGTAGCCTCAGTTTCCTGTTGTTAGCTGACAGAAGTGGCACCTGGTGTCTGGCACCAACAACCATGCCACGTTCAAAGTCACTTAAATCACCTCTCTTCCTCATTCTGATGCTCAGTTTGAGCTTCAGCAGCTCGTCCTTATCATGTCTACATGCCTAAATGCATTGAGTTGCTGCCACGTGATTGGCTGGTTAACGAGTTGCTTGTTTACTTGAATGCATGAAGAACGTTTGTCTTTTTTGGATTTTGCGTTCACCATGGAGGCATGCAAAAAAATCACAGGCTGAGTGATTCATACACAACTAATCATTTTGCTGGTGAGTAAAGTATTCCTTAAACTCACTCTTAACAGCACTTAAGGCTCTTTGAACTGATGTTTCAATGATGCAATCACTGAAATTATTCAACAGTGACGTGTGAGACAGGTTAAATATCACACAGGCACATGTACAGGGTCCTTTAAAGGAGAAATTATGGTTGTCTTGAGAGTGGTAGAGATATTTTTTTCACCTGTGCCTGCAACTGAATTAAATTAAATTAAACTCAACTGGAAACAAGTGACAGTACTAACTCTTACCCACATGACAAAGTATTTCATGGTGGGCTCACAAACCCACACCTTGTGCCACAACTACTGCAGCTTGAGTGTTTTCTCCCACGTCACAGGATGTCCTGCTGAACACAGATGATTTCCACCGCAAGAGCTGACACGTGTATGAAAGGCGACTGATGTTTATATGCGTCATCACAACAAAACACACACACACACACGGCAGCTACGAGAGAGACTAGAGACAAATGGGTCATCCTGCAAATGTCAGAGGTAACCATGTAATGTCAGTGATGCTATTTGCAGCTTCATAACTCTCCTAAATAAGTCACGGCGGATTCAAGCAAAGTTATTTTTCTAAGGGAAAACTGACAGAGGCTATTTTTATCCTTTGCTGTGAATGGGTATTTTCCCGCAGCTCCAGGTCAGATTCTCTGGCATGAAAAGATATTTTTATTTTGTGAAAGGTCTCTCGCTACGGAAGTCCTGAGGGTAAAAAGAAAAATCCAGGCCATGTACATACAAGATAAACTTGGATAAACTTTTGCCACATCAAGCAAGGAGGAGAAACAGACAAAGACAGGAAGTAAAACCAGACACGACACATGAGGAGAGAGTCTACAAAATAAAACAGGAAGCAGATTGAACATGAATAAATAACTGCACTTTCCTGCACACAGAGGTGATCAATAAACAACAGACAGGGGTTAATTCAGTTCAAAGTGATGCGTTTTTATTGCTCTAAGATCATGCTGCATAGATTTTACCGCTCTGTATCTCCAGCCTGTGACAAACACAAGTCAAACAACGGCACACTTCTGCACTTATTCTGGAGCTGTCCACTAATCTTTCATTCTGTTTTTTCCCGGGGTTTATCATAACACGCTCTCTCCTGACAGGGACGTGACTCTTTTTGGATGACTATGTTGAATTTAGGTGCCAAGATCCTTCCTCCGTGTGTGTGAGTGTTGGGATTTTCTGTTCTGGTTGGGATTTTTGTTTGGGTTTGTATGTTCATGTTAAAATACATTATCATCAATAAAATAATACTAAAAATTATTTCAAATGTGACGTAGAAAACTGTCTGGGTGAAATTCCTCATTAGGGGCCGACCTCAGGCGAAATTTTCTGTAATTTTCTGACGTTTGTGCCATGATTTGCTGGAAGAAAAGTTTCTCTGTGTCATTTAAACATTTAAAGTGTTGCAGTCATTTTTTAAAGCATGGAGAGTCACAAGAAACAAAGAACGACTAAACCTGATGCAACAGAGGCGGAGCAGGGTTTCTGCAGAGTTCAACAAGCCTCGACTTATTTATTATTATACCACATTTATCAGTGACTCCCAGCTAACAAACAATAGCTCCCAAATGATATATATATTCATCTATGCATCTGTGTGTGACCAACACTTTTAATCATGCTGTATCAATCTGTGTGACTGCAGCTAAGAGTGGTAAAACACTAAACCAGCCAGCCATAGCAGAGAGTGCAGCTGATGTAGAGGTGAAAAGGAAACAACGCTGCCCTCTGCTGAAGAAAATCAAGGCATGACTGTGAAGGCACCAAAAGGCACTGTGTTCTCCTCATACCATTATCAAAATCATGGCTTAAAGGCTGTACTCGAAAAAGCAAACACAAAAAAAACTCCTCACTCAAGACAGTACAACAAAACTTTTTTCAATAGAGCAGCAAATCATGAGTTCAAAGCTGCAGTCATCTCTCTGCTGCCAGGCTGTCCCATGAAACTTCCCTCTGTCCAACATGACACTGTGACAAAGTTGGACAACAATTATTCTTGCACACGCTGACATCACAGCCTCTTTCATTCTCCCTTAGCTCCTATATTTAAACACAATGTTATCCAACTTTTTCGTGTCAAAGACCCTTTAAATGATACACTGAAGGTCACAGACCCTCATTTTAGGAGCTTCAATGAGCTCCATCCGAAAAGACTGTGGTTTTATATGATGAGTAAGTCCACAAGTCTAAAGTTGTCGACCACAGTTGAGGAGATAAACATGAAGAAACTAAATCCAATGATCAGATAAATTATTTCCCCATTTTTCTCAGGAACTTCCTCAGGGATCCCTGGTTGAGAACCACTTTTATCAAACATCTGGTGACCATGTGTGTCCCTTTACATGTGACTTCATGCAGATTAAAGACAAAGATTATTTTTACCTATGCATTTTCCCACGCATTAGAAACTGAAGTGCCTGCACTCATGTTCAGTGTTTCACAAACCACATCTTATCTTACTATATATAATGACGACAGCTCTGTCTGTGTGTGTGTCTGTTCCACGTTTTTCTCCTCACTGACTTGGTCAATCCATGTGAAATTTGGCACAGTGGTAGAGGGTCATGGGAGGATGCCAATGAAGCAATATTACATCAATTGGCCAAAGGGGGGCGCTATAGCAACCCATTGAAATGTCAAACTTTGAATGGGCATATCTCATGCCCCATATGTCGTAGAGACATGAAACTTTGCACAGAGATGCCTCTCCTCATGAGGAACACATTTGCCTCAAGAACCCATAACTGTTGTTTTTAATTTTTGGTATGACTATGTCATGGTATGGTATGCTGTACATAATCACAGAAACTGTCAGTGTGTCATTCTGTCTGTCCCACATTTTTCTACTCACTGACGTGGTCAATCTACGTGAAACTGCACATGGACTGGTATGGACTAATCTTCTTTATAATAGCAGTGTGCAAAAGAAATGAATGCATTCCAAATTCTGATCACTGCATTTCCAGTGTTAAAGTTGGCAGAAGTTTATCCAGTCAGTGGAGAAAAATGTTTCCCTTTGAAGCTGAAATGGTGAAATAACAAATTACTTCATATACTAAAGAACAAGTTTCTCCTTGTTTCTTAAAGTGACCCCTGATGTCCGAGAGCACTCGAGGCAGCAAATTCTTTACGCTCATATTGACTTTAAAATAGGATATTCTGAAATATTTTATCCAAGTTAAAATTTGCTGGCATTTACATGTCTTGGTGGAGTCTGCAGTCAGCTCTGAGATAAATCTGGCATCAAAGAACCACAAAACACAGGATAAGTTTTATGAAACGTCTATTCACAGGATGTACAAATACAGTAAATATCAACATTTAAAGACCTCTTGAGAATCAACATTTATTTAAAACACTTAGAAAACTATTTAAAAATGACAATACAATATATTTACATCCATTTCATTTTAAAACATAATAAAACTGTACAATTTAAAGCAAATCAGTCTGCATTTCTTTTCTTTTTTGGCATCAAATGTGTTTGTCGCTCACAGACGACAACAGTTTCAGCCAGACGACACTTCCTGGTTGATTGTCCCAGCAGTGTTGTAACAAGTGCTTCAGTAAGATGATTCAGTCGAGAGTTCTGCATGTGTCAAAGGTTAACTGCCACAGTGCACATACAGAAACCACTCCAGCCTGAACCAGAGTAAAAACATTCCCCGCTGTCCCAGCTTCGGAGGGAGCCAGCGGCTGAGAGTCCAGAGACACGACCCACCCAGTTAAAACAGTCAGTGGATAAGAGGGTCACAACAAAGCTCCATCACAGGCGCCTGATGTTCCTCTTGCTGCGAGCGCTACCTGGTATAATCGGGGTCGTCCTGGGGGTGGCGAAGTGGGGACGGGGCTGCAGCACTCTGCAGGGGGTCGAGCCATGGAAAGCCTCCTGGCAGTGGGTGCAGAAGTCAAACAGACAGCTGGGGCGCGTGCACGTGGCCCTCTGAACCTCAGCCAAATGTTTTGCTGGCGAGCCGCAGCGCTTGCAGGGACGCAGAGACTCGTGTTGCTTCAGACAGCTGGCGGCCTGGATGGAAGAGCAGAACACATGCAGGTTTGTTAAAGTGGAGTCAGAGGAATGAAACATACATCACAGTAGTTAATTTTTTATAGGGTGAACCTGACGTCCCCATCATTGTATGCAGAACTTCCCAAAAACATGTATTTTCATTAAAACATTACTGTTCAAAACTGTGTGCCATGGCACATGCATGCATTTGACTGGGTGTCTACAGAAATCAGTTAAATTTAATGCCTTTAAAGACCCTTTCAAGACACCTTTTAACCAAATCTCAGACCGCTTTTTGAACAAATCATGTCACATAAACATCGCAGGCAAGTAGTATATATGTGGCCTTGTGCAGAGGTAAGTGTTACGTAGGAAAATGGTTATTAGCGTGAGTTAAGCTGATCTAGATTTTGCAAAAAGGTAAGTGCAGATATGAAGTGAAATGACTAAGGATTTGCAGACACCCTGTTTGGACACTGCTCACGCCAGATTCTAGGCACATTCAGGACACATTACTTGTAGGTGTTTTATGTTGTAACGTTTTAGTAAAAGTGCACCTGTTTGGGAAGTACTGAGTATAGAACTGGATAAATCAAGCTTGGGTTGGCTTTGGGAAATTGCGATAGACTGTTTTTACTGCATTTTCACCGTTTCCACCAGCATTAAATGTTAAATCGACAATAACTAAAATACTGTATACACAAACGCTCACCTGCATGTATTCATTGAAGCGTGTGCACTGAGTGTTCGGCGTGCTGCTCTTTTGAGCGGGAGTTGTCCGTCTGTTGACCCTGCAGCTCGGGGTGGACGAGGAAGAGGAGGACGAAGGAGTGCTTGAGGTGGCCAGGGTTTGCATGCAGGACAGCACCACTCTGGACACAGCCACATCTCTTGTCAGACCACAGCTCCTTTGTCTCAGAGAGCTCCTCGACTCCTAAAATAATAAGGCAACACATATTAGAACATGAAGAAACTATGTAAGCCTGCATATCTGGTAATTCCACAACTCAGCTTGAGTTTGGGTTTGTAGGTGTTTCCTCACCCTGAGTGTCTGCTCAGCTCTTTGACACCTGCTCAGAGCTGCTGTGTCCTCACAGATGATCTTCCTCCATGTCTTGCTCACTTTCTTACAGCTGTGAGGTGAGAAAGTGAATACATGAATATAAACGAGAAAAATGTAGTAACTAAGAAGAGAAAGTAGAATTACAGACAATGCCAATTATCTTTACTAAAGTTCTCTGTAAACTTTAACTTCCATACACAGTTTTAGTTTAGGAGGAGACACAAAGTAGATTCATTGCTGTCACGGCTGTTGCTAGTTGGTTTGGTTGGACTAATGAAAGACAACCTGCCACCTTCAATGCCCTTGAAACAGAATTAAAATTGCACGTAGAAGAATTTTTAAATTTACCTGATGAGATCCATCTCGCCCAGCAGGGCCAGGATGTTGGTCAGGATGCTCTCATATTCCTGGACAGAAGACTTGAAAACATGTCAACGTACTCCAGGCCCATCTGGCCTCCGATCACCCGATCCAAGAGATGATCCTCTGCTAACTTTGTAACGATGCTCCAGTCATACCTGAGACACAGGAAATCAATTGTTAACCATTTATTTAGTGATCATTTCATGGTCACACAAGTCTTAATTTGTCACTTGCAACTGAAACAAGAAACCAAGCTTGAGATATACACCCTGAGAGTTTCTAGGTGAAATGAAACCTGCAAATTTCTCTGAGGCATAAGTTTGCCAGTGTTGATTCTTGTACGATTTGTTAACATTTTACAAGCAGAACAGAGGTTTATGGTGAAGTTTTCTGTCCTGACCCTTAATATGGTTTCACTGAATATCAGACACTGGTGGAAAAGTCTGAAAGACCAATTTCCACTCCCTTTTACAATTTTGATATTGGTGAGACATCCTGTAGGCCAGAGACTGACCGAAAACTGGTACCTCCTTCGATGTACAATTATTGTGTGTATGTGTGCAACAATTTTACAACAGGGGTAAGTAAAGCCTTTATTGTGAGCTTTAAAGTCACAATATGAGATGTGACCCTACCTCTTATTCTTCTGGTAGCTCTTGGCAAGCTCATCACACACAGCCTGCTGGAATTTCAGTATAGGCAGGTTGGGGTCGCTGTGATGGTCGGACGGGGTGGATGACAGTGAGTATGCTGCTGTTCTCGTCTTATGATGATGCACAGGGGTAGAAGCTGCCACCACAGACACTGCATTGCTAGAGCGTATCCTCCCTTGACATTTAGAGGGGGACTTCCTGGGTGATGATGTCCTTTCTTGATGTGTGGCAGTCGCAGATGGCAGTAGGGTTGCTGTGGGCTTTTCCTGGATGTGGTCATCCTCTTCATCCACATGATGATCATCAATCTGACTATTGTGCAGAGACAGATAACCGCTGTCCTCAAACCTTTCATCTAGAGTCCTGTCATGCTCCCTGCGGGTGCTGTTTTCCTTGCCGTGGACGGTTTTGGTGTTGTTGTTGAGAGAGAACAACACTGTGGTCACTTCTGCAGGTGGACACTGAGGCTTGATGGGGATGGGCTCCTTCACTGGGGAGGCTTTGAGGTGATGCACCCTGGACTCTGCAGCAGCAGCAGCAGCAGCAGCGGCGGCATAGCCTTTCTCCATGTTGCTGGCCTTGCTGGCCTCGTAGCGAGGGCACTTCATGATGACTTTCTCACAGGGAAACATACAAACTGTGCAGTGTGTCGAATTCTGGATAAAGAAAAGAAAGCAGGAGGTTGTAAGATTTTAAACTCGTCACTGCAAATCCTGCCATGCAGCATAGCTTCTCACATGCGAGCCAACTTAGCTAACATTCCCACTAATCTATGACAACTACGTTTCCTGACATGAAAGACAGAAATGACATATCACTAAATTGCTATTGAGCTGTTAACATGAACTCTGAATATAGTTGGAATCTCCTGTGCCAAACATTTTGCCTATTTATTTTGGCGCGACGTATCTAGATTTGGCGGAAACGCAGCAGTGACGTGCAAATGCTCGGGACTTTGCTTTGCAGTCTCAAAACACATATGTTAAATTAGTGGGTGATTTTATAATAAACCTGCGGGGACATGATCTGTTGCACATTAGGGGACACATGTAGCGTATTAAATGACATAAATTAACATCACTAACCTGAATTTACGCGCTAAACGTCACAGTGGGTGTGTGTGAAGCAGCTTGTAACTAAGAGGCTAGCTAATTTACATCGT
This sequence comes from Epinephelus cyanopodus, assembly GCA_026686955.1. NCBI lineage: Eukaryota > Metazoa > Chordata > Actinopteri > Perciformes > Serranidae > Epinephelus > Epinephelus cyanopodus. The sequence continues at coordinate 32,812,919 of CM048930.1, forward strand.
TATTCTTATGCAATTCACCTGACAAACAGAAACCAAACGACTAAATACGTCTTAAATACACTCTGAAATGCAGCATAGTTTTGGTTGGTATTGTTAAAGTAGGTCACATTAAACCCCCCAAGCCCGCTGACCTACTGCCTAACCAGGCTAAGTCAACAAAACCTTAGTCCTCCTGCTAGCTAAAGCATCCTAAAATTAGCATTAGCAAGGCTGTAAGTTATTAAGTGAGGTTTCTACCTTAGAGTCCGTTAATTTCGTTTATCCAACGCAGACTCTTGCTTCCCTCCTTTTCTCCGCGCAGCTGACTGACTCCTGCTCTGCTCGCATTAAATGCTCCTCCGCTGAATATCCGCCACTTGCGGCCACTATTTGAAATCGGTGCACAAAAGGCGCTAACCAATCAGAGCGAAGCTGGTGCTCGTCCCTTTAAAGCTTCGACCAATGGGAGGTGAGAGTCCAGCTGAGGTCCCGCTGGTATTACGCTCCGACGTGAAACACGGATGAGGAAAGATGCAACACGACAGGCACATTTTTTTAATTTCTTTTTTATTTTATTCCATTTTACTCATTTACAATATACAGTAAAATACAACAGACTGTAAAACGGGACACTGAATGGAGAAGCAAACAAAAACCGATAAAGAAAAGGGCGACTAAAAAACAATAATAGTTTAATATTTTTTTCCCTTTCTCAACTCAACTCAAACTTTATTTATAAAGCACATTTAAAACAACCAAGATAAACCAAAGTGCTGAACAGCTCAATAGAAATAAACAAGCAAATACAATGACTTTCTCTTTCTCTTTCATAAGTTTTAGTGACGTGTAATACAAAGATAACTCTCTCTTTAAAACCACTAACACAGGTTGGGTTTTAAGGTTTTAATGCATCTGCATTTGTGAATAAAAAAAATAATATACTGTAGTTTTTTTTTGTGATAAACGTTTTTATTGTTTTAACGTAGGCAAAAAACACAACAATTACCCCCACCAGTCCATATTAATATGGCCTTAGTGAATCAGCTGAAGAAGAAAATAAATTAAGAGGAAAAATAAATAAATGAATAATAATAATAATAATAAATAGATTACATAATTTAAAAAATAAACTAAAAAGAAAATAAAAGAGAAAAAAATAACTTTCACTTTGTCAATTAAGGGAAGTTCAAGCACCAATGGTTGAATGTTTGGCATTATGCACTTTTGCTACTGACATCTCCATATATGTTTCATCCAATAGAGATTGTAGCCAATGATTCTGGGAGAGATTATAAGGGGGCTGCCAGCAAAGTACTCAGGCCAACAAAACATGCAAGCTTCTGATGAGACAAAAGAATGAATATTGTCATCTGGCTTTGTGTTTGTATCTGGATATGCCCCCCTGGCATTTCTGTTTCTGCGTGCTTGTTTCATTGTGATTGATGGGTATCACTTATATGTGTTTCATATGTGATTGTTTGATAAAGAAGTTAAAAAAATGGAGAAGAAGAGACAGAAACATGGATGACAATATTCTCTCCACACTTAATTACTTGGCTCAAGTTAAAATCCAAGAACTAAGTTATATCAAAGATGCTCTATAAGTATCAAGTTGAACATGAGGCCACACTACATTATACGCAGGAATATTAGAGGTCGTGGACTATGTACTTTTAGATTTATATTGCTGAGGAAGTTCATGGTAAATCTACACAACTGTTTTCCCATGTAAAATAGGTTACACACGAACAACCTTTACTCGTACTTCTGATAAAGATTCAAATAGTGCTATTCACTGTTCTTTAGTTTAATGTTCCTCAAAACAATATTGTTTTATAATAAAATCAAATCAATCATCTTGTGATGCTGTCTTTTATTACTTATGACTTAAAGGCACAATAATTCTTTGTAACACAGTCTTAACTGTACACTAATTAGTGCAAAAATTACAGCAAGTCCCTGTGCAATCATTCAACTGTGCAATATCTGTCAGTATCTAGATTTACTTATCAACATTCACCCTTGAATGTATATTTTAACAATGATTTTACACACTGGTGTAAAAATGGAAGCATAATGCACATATTTTTATTTTATTTTTTACTTATACTTTCTATAATTTCCTGACATCAGAGCAGCTGTAACAAATCACAATTTCCCCATGTGTGCTCAATAAAATTTGTGATTCTGACATATGTTTGCTTTTTTCACCTTTGTTGTCCTTGCTTTTAGCTGTTATGTTTATGTGTATGTACTTTAAGAGTAATAAAAACTGGAGTTAAAATTCTTGTTTGTACACACACTTATTTGGCCAATACAGCTGATTCTGAAATGCTAATGTGACAATGTGAGAGGGGTTGTTGGTATTATTGAATAACAAAGAATTATCATTTGAATCTGTGGTTTCCCCTGGCTCATGGGGCTTCAACACAAGTTTCAGCTTTTTGTTTGACTGTCCACTTCTTACTTCTGTCAGGAATCCCACTGTTTGGGAAAAGAGCTCAAAGACAGGCCATTCGCAGGACAGTTCAGTTCACACCCCCGCCAGGAATGTGTAAAGTGGCTCTTTCATTGAAACCAGACAGGGGGGGAGTTGCAGGATGTGGTAGTTTACTTTGGATACAGTCTGCCTACTTTCTGCATTTCACTTCCAACTTTAACTGTCATGGTTTTTGTTGTGCATTATGGGCAAAGTCGACAAAGAGGCAAAATCCTTACCCAAGTCACAAGCAAACTTTATAAGGGTGCTTTCAGTTTATGTTGGCCGCAACAGTGCGACATTTTGGAGACACAAAGTAGAAAAGCTGACATAAGGAAACTATTTGAGGCCAGGGACAGCCAGGCAGAGACAGACAGAGTGGTAAGTTGATGTAAGGGTGGGGAGGGGGCACCTTCTGAGCACTGATGCTTCAAACGTTTGCATAAGTGCATAATGCTAATTAAATGATGATCCCAGCATCAATCCAATTTACAACTCCACACAGTCATTTCAATTACAAATACAGGACAGTACAGGCGAAGCAGAACAACTACCCCCCAGAGTCTCAATGTCCTCTCTACATAGTGCATTTTAGTGTGCACCAGTAGACTCTGAACATCCTCTGATTGATATCTTTGCACATCCTGCTCAAAACTGTGCTGCCTTTTATTTTCTGAAGCAGCTATATTGTACACATTGTATGCAATAGGACTTTTTTAAACTATCTTTGTCATATTTTTTATTGTAAGTCTTCGAGTACTTTGCCTTATCTTTATTTCCTCTTAATGTGTTTATTGTATGCTTCATCTTTGCATCAAAACCAAAGCAAATTCCTTGTTCGGCAAAACCTAGTTGGCAATAAATCATATTCTGATTCTGATTAAAGTAACCAAAAACTAAAACACACAAAAAACCTGTGACGGCACATTCATTTAAGTTTAAATGTTTGAGTCTTAATTGTTTTTTATTTAGTTGCAAAGTGAGATAATCGTGAGTGGCAGCAATCTTTAGCCTACTGCAAAGTTCTCTGCAGAGGAAGAAATCTTACACACAGACATACTGGCGAAACAATCACTGAAACGTCCACGAAGTGAATCAGAGGTTAAAACTATCATAAATGACTATTATGCACAAAACCTGGCAGGAATATTGGGACGTCAGTGACACAGGAAGACATCTTTACAGTATTCAAACACATGGATTGCAACAGGTATTAAGAAGGACTAACTCAAGAAAGGCACAGTATTACATTTGGGAATGTACTCAGGAAGACATCAAGTATTTTATTTTATTTTATTTTATTTTATTTTATTTTATTTTATTTTATTTTATTTTATTTTATTTTATTTTATTTTATTTTATTTTATTTTTTTATTTTATTTTAGTTTATTTATTTATTTATTTATTTGTCCAGTAGATGGCGGTAATGCGCCTGGAAGCTGGTTTCGACAACCGCCTTTAAAACCAAACTCAAAAAAAAAAGAGGGGAAGAAGAAGAAATCTTACCTCTCCTGCGCATGCGCTCCACATTCAATATGTCTGCGCCCTTCTGCAAGGTGGTAAAGGAGCGATATTTTTATAACAAGCATTAACAGTTAGCTTCTGCACAGTCTTTAGACAATTTATGACTGAAAATAGTTTCGTTATATTCACACCTATGTTTCCAATAATAGGATAAACGTAACGGAGGCATTCAACTGTCTGTCATTTGATTTAAGGATCAGCCTGCAGGAAACTCTCAGTGAGTTGTTTCCTTTCTATAACGCTCTTATCTTTTGAAGGTTGAAATCCAGCCTTTAATCTGCACTATAGCTTTTGCAATTCCAAATTAAACGTTTAGTTTGAGTTTTGGCAGAAATCCCGCACTTAATTGACAGCTATTGTTGGCGACTTGAACCTATTAAAACAAGAAAAATGCATCAAATAAAGCACTGCTTGTCATAATATACACGCCGAATTCAAGAATGCCTTCATTGGATACAGGTTATATCTTGAAATAACAGTTGTACGCGCACAGAAGTTTGTTGGACATAAAAATGTATAAACTCATCATGGGATTTGGCCCGATGTTTCGTCAGTATTAGAGATGATCATGTGCCACAGCCAAGTTATATCTGGATTTGTTTGTTCCGCCACACAGTGAATCTTCCTGACAAATCTGCTCACACAATGGCTTACAGAAGAGCTGTAAACCTTCTTCGGAGAGAAAGGGAGTCTGTCTTTAGCCTGTGGTTACCTCGTTTTCAAAAGTCACCAAATATCATCAGGCGAACTGTCAAATTTCATGAACACATTAACAGTAACCACTGTGGCAGAGCTAGATCTCTTCACACCAGTACACCTTTGATGGTGGCCAAGCTGCTGTCGCTGGATGAGCTGTTTGCCAAGAGGTCTCTGCAGGAGCACCTGAAGAAGATGGAGGCAGAGTACAGTGAATGTTTGAGAGTGGCCAGCAACAGTGTGGCAGAGGAGCAGTGCAGTGAGGACGAGCTGAGGGAGAAGAGGACCAAAGTGTCCCTGCTGGCTCCTCTCATCCAGAGCATCAGAGAGCTGGACACCAAACAAAAAGAGATGGCGGAGACGGAGACGCTCCTGAAAGGTGAGACTGCAAATACAAGATGTAGTTTGAATAAAGATAAGTTCGAAGCCACAATTTCATGTGTGTATGTTTATGTTTTGTTTTTTTCTCAAAGATGAAGACCCAGCCCTGCGAGAACTGGCTGAGCTGGAAAGGGAAGGATGTTTGCAAGATATTCAAGATCTCAGACAAAAGGTAAAACTGTCACTTTCAGCTGCGGGAGCATAAAGTAACAGAACACAAAAGCGGGATTTGTAATTAATAAATTCATGTGAAACCAAAGAGCAAACTCAAGACATTTCCCTTCCTGAAGTTGTTGCCATTTCCAGATATTCAGTTCTTCACACGTCACATTTATGTTGTTTACCTTTCTGCTTCACCAATCAGATCCTGGATCTGCTGATCCCTGAGGAGGAGGCAGATCTGAGCGACCTCGTCCTGGAGGTCACAGCTGGTGTCGGGGGTCAGGAGGCCATGCTGTTTACTGATGAGGTCTGAAAGCACTTCCTCATGATAGACCTTTTCCGTGGCAGACATTTTGACGTGTCATCAAGCACAGCTGTGTGTATACGTTTATGGTAGCTGCATTCCTCCTAGGGGAGGCCGAGCTGGCTCACTGGGACACTTAATGGAGCCATTATTAATATTGTCGATTTCACATGTGCTTTTCCTACTATGACAAGTCAAAACGTCTGATGTGAAAAAGGTCTACATTTATTATTTAAGCAGTTTTTGTTGAAATCATGAACTTAAAACAAAACCAGAACAAGAAAGTCGCATATTTATTTTATTTAGAGAGAACAAAAGATGTGATTTTACATCAGTAAAATATATATTTTTATTATTATTCATTTATTCTCACTATTTTATTTTATTATTTATCAATTATATGGATTCACATATATAATTATTTATTCAGTTATTTATTAGTATTTATTTTAACATATGTTTACACGCCAACTTGTCTCCTCTCCTCTGAAGGTGTTCGACATGTACCAGGGCTACGCTCACCACCGCGGCTGGTCCTTTGACATCTTGGAGCACACGACCAGCGAAATAGGTCAGTAGACACTGTGAATATCACTTAAAGAAATGGTCATCTAAAGCAAACACATTTCATTTGTCCCCTCCAGTGTGTCTATAAGGGTTGTCCTAGTCGTTCATATCCTAAAACCTTAAGGCTGACTCAATGTGTGGCTTTCCTTTGCTTCAGGTAAACTGACTGTGTGAGACAGTTCTATTCATGCAACTGTCATGTAAATACTTTCAAGGTGGAGTCAGCGATTGCAGAGAAAGATTGTGGATCTTTATACTCAACACCAAAACAAATAAACCGCTTCTGTCAGTGCTCCCATCAGCCTCCCTTTCTTTCTCCTTATATATCCATGTCCTCTCCCTGGTCCTGTCCTCTCCCTGGTCCTGTGTACAAGTGTTAACGCCCCATTTTGCTGATTGGCCGGAGGAGTACTTTGTGGATCGGTCTGACCCACTTCACACTTGGTTTTCCAGCTACAGAGCCAGGGCTTCCTAGTCTGGTTTTTCTGGTGTTTTGAGCATGTCAGAAATATCACACGGTGAATCAGGCGTCATCTGCTGTTTCTTTATAAGGATGGTGAGGTGTAGTGGCCATCACATATTTTTGTGTTTTATCTCGGGATTGAAAGTGGGAATGTGATGATATTTAATAGAGCTAACAAAACAGCAACTCCCTATTTCTTCACACCATAACCAGTTGTAGTAGCTGACTGTGAACACAAGGGAGAGCCCTTACACTGCAACAGACAGAGTGGCTACTGATGGTTGCCGTAAAATACTGACAGAAAACACACACTTAAATACACACACCATTAAAGCCCAGCTCTTTCATATGAACTTTCCACTTATAGATTATATTTAGTAATTTACAATTATCCATCATCTATTTGGTGCAATACTTCAACTGCCGCAATATTCTGTGCAATTATTCAACTGTGTGATATTTTTCACCTCTTGAATGTATATTAATTCAACACACAGTGCACATAGCTGAACATATTTCTTCTGTTGACTCTCATTCTGTTGTTGTTTTATTCTACTGATGTTCACACTTACAGCCTAAGCACAGTGACGGTATTTATATATTTTTTTATATTTTATTGTGATATTTAAATTTTTATATCTTAAGTACTAATGTCAAACATTTATTTTATTGCTTTATATTTACACACTTTTATTTCATACTCGTATTCTTACTTCTCTTTACATCGGAGCAGCTGTAACAAATCATAATTTCCTCTCCGGGATCAATGAAGTATTTCTGATTCTGATTCTGACAATAAACTAGACATATATAACTACATGTCATTGCCACCAGTTGACAGTAGCATTTCAGCATTTGTACTTGTTGCTCACCTTTGACCAGGTGGGCTGCGTCACGCCTCGGCCAGCGTCAGCGGCCCTCAGAGCTACAAGAGGATGAAGTTTGAGGCCGGAGTCCATCGAGTTCAGAGGGTTCCCAAGACTGAGAAACAAGGCAGAATGCACACCAGCACCATGACTGTGGCTGTGCTGCCCCAACCCACTGAGGTATGCAACCCAGATTACCTACAGGAATCATTACATTAAAAAACACCTCGAGAGTAGCCTGTTTCAATTTGTTTGTTTTGGCATTTTTTGCTTAATCTGTGTTAAATATGAACATAATAGAAACACACTGTAAAAATATGAAACAAAAGTCTTTTATTTCGATGTGACGCAGTGAAGCTTTTCCTCAACTGCTCTAATTTTTGTGCCTGTGTTAGGTAGGACATGTAATAATAATACATTTAATTTCGAAGGGCTTTTCGAGACCCAAAGCACCAGGCTTAAAAGCACATAACATTGTGTGAACAGACAGTAGCAGATGACAAGTATAGCCAAATACCTTGTCTCAGGTATTAGTAAAGAGGTGTATATGTGTAGGAGCAGGTTTGTTCTTCTGCTCTTAATGGAGTTGTGAGTAAATTTCGAGTGTCTGTGTTCCTTTCAGATCTCTTTCACGCTAAACCCAAAGGACCTGAAAATAGAAACCAAGAGAGCGAGTGGAGCTGGAGGTCAACACGTGAACACCACAGACAGTGCAGTCAGGATAGTCCATCTGCCGACAGGTAAAAGCTGTGGTGTTGTAAAATATAATACATACTGTTAAACAGTGGGACATTAGTTTGTTAAACAGTGGGACATTAGTTTGTTAAACAGTGGGACATGAACAGTCGGGGGTTGATGGCCTACTCCCAGTCAGTCCCAAAGTGGACAAACGTTTTTAGCTTTTTCTGACTTTACTTCTCCTTCACATATAGATTATAAAGCTTGACAGAAAATGACATTCTCTGAAGAATAGTTATGAAATGAGAAGAACTTAGTGGCCCACATGAGAAAAGTACTTTAGTAATATTTTTTTATTTCATTTTTTGAATTGGATTTAATTTAATTAAATGACTTTTTTTTTTGTTTTGTTTTGTTTTGTTTATTAATATTTGTTTGCTCTTGGTAGGCGTGGTTGCAGAGTGTCAGCAGGAACGTTCCCAAATAAAGAACAAGGAGAAAGCCATGAAGGCTCTGAGAGCAAAACTGTACAGCATGAAGCTCGAGGAGGAGACCAGCAAACGCTACCAACAGCGTAAAATACAGGTGGGACCAGGCCTAGAATTTCGTCATTTTAGAGGCAAGGCCACTTGGCCTTTTGTGTTGTCAATTTTTTAAGGGCACAGAGGTCAAAAGCCAGGGCAGCAAGGCCATAAAATAAAACAAAGATTTTAAGTCCACGTTCATAATGAATTTAAGGACTAAGGATGTATAACTATCTGTGAAATGAATAAATAAAACAAGCTCAAGTAATAATAATGAGTATAATAAGTAATAATGTGATTTATTTAATAGCACTAATAAACCCAATGTGTTTTAAATATAGAACAACCAGATTCATGTATTTATAAGCAAACAATCTTAAATATTAGGCCTAAATATTTTTTGAGTGTACATGATAAACTGATTCACTGAACAAGACTGGCTTACAATTAGCCTATTTTTTTCAATTAGGCTACTATGTCAGCTGGGCCACATTTCAAAACCAGATAATGTTGATGGGCCACATTTTTAGCAGCGAGCAACTGATCCACTATTTATATATACACAGGCATGGCCCTCCTCAACATGATGCAGAAACAGACTAAAAGAGAGCTGTCAATGCACAGATGCATAATAAGTGTAGTACAGTATCTAACAACACACACTATCTCTCTACCAGCATCTCCCTCTCCCCTCTCCTCCACACACACATGCACACACACCTCACCTCCTGATGCTTCCCTTATTGGTCAGTTACACAGGATATAGTTTTATACAGTCCATGGCAGCAACAGTCATGTTTACAACAACATAGTCACTATTTAAAACCCAGTAATATCTGACTGGAATATAAAAATTCCTCCTGACATCACAAGACTGAGTGAAGAAAGTCACGTTATCTCAGCGTGAAGACAAACATCAGTATCAGTCATTCATCCTGCTCTCTGTCCCTCCTCCACCGAGGACACTCACTGTCTGCAGGTCGCTGCCTCAGGTACATGTTCAGGTAAAGTGTTAGCCTACATACAGACAGCTTTCATTTAGTTTCTCTTTAACACTTTGCTGTTAGCACCACGAGCGCGATGTGCTTGTGTCGACCGCGATCATAATAGTGGTGAATGAGAGACTGTGGACAGAGCAGATTAAAATATGGCTCTCTACATGCTGATCACATGTATTGATAAAGTATTAGCTTGGCTGGCAGAGGTTTTATCGCACTTACTCACAGTAACAAGTGTAGCTGTCGTTAACTAGGCTCGAAACAAACCCCCCACTTGTGATGTATGCATCGTCTCATTTGATGTTGCTCAGTAAGAGTCCAGAATGTCATCGCATGCAAAAAAAGACGCAGGTGTCAAAGCCGTGTTGTCAGGAAAGAGGCAGAGGAGAAAACCGCAAAATCACCTGGGGCAGTGCAGGCGGGGCATCAAGGCCACTGTGGCCTTAGGGCAGATATTTTTTTCAAGGCCACAGGGCCAAATGAGGAGGGCACGAGAGCCACGGCCCTCGTGGCCCTAGTGAAATTCCTGCCCTGGGTGGGACACAGTAATTATACAGGACAATAAAGTAAACAGCCGTGTACAGGTGGAGACATCAGAGTGTGATATAAAATTAATTATAAAAAGCCTCACGTGTTTGAATGTTCAAGTGATTTTTATATTTTGTTTACTGCAAAGAATTTACAAAATGTGAAATAAAGGCAGCAGGACCAAAAGGATGCATGCATTTTTACATAATTAACAGGATCCAGACATTATCCATTTCCTTCTCCACCTCTTCTTTTGCCTCTTCCAGATTGGCACCAAAGGAAGATCAGAGAAGATTCGAACCTACAACTTTGCCCAGGACCGTATAACAGACCACCGTATCGGCATGACGGTGCATGACATCAAGAGCTTCCTGCTGGGAGAGGATCTGCTGGACGAGATGAATTCCTCGCTACAGGAGTTCTCCAACCAGGAGACGCTTGTGGAGCTGCTGGGGGAAAACAACCAGGAGGGCTCGTGAGTTTGGATCTCAGACACATGGATTTTGATGGAATGGAAACTTCTTGTCACTTGTCGCAGCAAAGCATTAACGCTGTTGTATTGGTCATTCCTGCTCTGCTTCAAATTCTGAAGGACAGTCAGAGGAACCATGATGGATTAAAAGGGTGACCAAGTCTTAATGCTTGTGACAAACAAAAACATAAAGCTATTTGAATGTTCATACACATGTCCAGGAGTGACAGGCAATGTCAGCGCAGTCATAAAACTGGCTAATAAATGTCTTAACTATGGAGCAATCATCAGATCATCAGTTTGTGGTCACATTTATTCAGCAGCAGTTCCTCTCAGATGCAGATGGGTGTTGTGCTATTGAGCTTTTATTGAGTACGACAGACTTTGCAAATGTTACTTCAACAGTATGTCGACACCTGAATATTACACTCAAATGTGACTGTTAAACATCTCATTCCAAAACAATTGGCACTGATCTGCTGCGACAACAGCATCCACTCCTCTAGAAAAGGATGGGTGATAAGGCCTGGATTGCAATTGGTGTTCCAGCTCATCCCAAAGTTGTTGGATGGGGTGGAGTTACAGGCTTTGTGCAAGCCAGCCTCACCAAACTGGCAACAACTGGCCCACCAAAGGGTCCAATCCAGCCCTCTAGATGAGTTTGCACACCTCATGTTGATGCACATGTGAAGTCTGAGAGGTTTCAGGAGAGATTTCAGTAACAATGAACACTTACTGTGGTCATATTTAACATTGTCAACCAGCAGCTTCATCACAAAAGAATCTGTGTCAGACTTCTATCTTTAAATAATATAGGTGGAGCCCTGCTGCTGAGGCACTGACAAAATAGTCAGACTGTAAATGGTTTGTAAAGCAGGGGATGATGCAACCTGTGTCTTCAATAGCTTCCACTTCAGTGGAAAATTGTGAAATAATCACATAATGAAAGTGTGTAGTCGACTAACTGACACATAATTTTCTGAGGATATTGTGGGCCGGTCATCATTTGTTTTGTACATGGATGAACGTTTTCAGAATGAACTTCTTTACTCTTCAAAAAAAAAAGGGAAACATTTGAAGGGATTTGTATTCATAGGTTATTATGTAAGGGTTTTACTGGTCCAGCCCACTTTAGATCAAACTGGGCTGTGTGCGGCCCATGAACTAAAATGAGTTTGACACCCCTGGTCTAGTGCGTAGGATTTAGTGGCATTTAGCAGTGAGGTTACAGAAGTGAAGCTTGTTCCAAGTGTGGAGGAAAACTATGGCGGCCAACTGAACACGAACGTATATATCTATATCTTTATATACAAGAGACAGTGTATGGTTTGTCTGTTCTGGGCTGCTGTAGAAACAACATGGCGGACTCCATGAGAGAGGACTCGCTCCATGTGTAGATATAAACGGTTCATTTTAGGTGATTATACAAGTACTTTATACCTTTTGTGGTAATAGATGCGACTAAATCCCACAAACTGGACCTTTCAAACAGAAGTCTAGTTTAGGACTAGATGTTACTATCCCTGATGCACATACTTGAGACTGAGTGGGTGTGATAGACCAGGTCGTGCACTCAACCTCCCCTACTCCGCCATTGTGATGAGGAAAGAGAGAGGAAGCTAACAGGAGAAAAAGTCACCTGACTTTAATCGAGGTGGAGTTTAACTGGGCACATGCTTGTGATTTTGGGTTGGTGTTGGAGCCATTTAAAAGTGTCATTGGGGTCATTAGGTGGGAATCCTCCTTCACTGGTGTTTCTATGATAGAAAAAAGGGAAAAGTTGAAAAAACCCCCAAATTATTTGGTTTTAAAAATATCAAAAAATGGTGTAAGAAAAAAAAAGAAGAAGTACAAGTTGACTTATTCAAATTGTTTGCGCAGACAACAGCCCACAGCCTGAGGGTATTCAGTTAACAGTCATAGAGGACCAATAAAACCAGCAAATATTTACATGTGAGAAGCAGGAACCTCACCTTCTTGCCTCACAGCAAGAAGGTTCCCGGTTCGATCCCGAGTGTGGGAGCCTTTCTGTGCGGAGTTTGCATGTTCTCCCCGTGTCAGCGTCAGCGTCTCTCTGGACACTCCGGCTTCCTCCCACAGTCCAAAGACATGCAGGTTAATTGGTGACTCTAAATTGTCCGTAGGTGTGAATGTGAGTGTGAATGGTTGTGTGTCTCTATGTATCATGTGTGTTGTGTGTCTCTATGTATCATGAACACATAGAGATTGTGTGTCTCTATGTGTCCCCTGCCTCTCACCCAATGTCAGCTGGGATAGGCTCCAACCCTCAAGAGGATGAAGCGGTTAGAAGATGAATGAATGAAATAAGATAAGAGAAGAGAAGAGAAGAGAAGAGAAGAGAAGAGAAGAGAAAATGGAGGGTTACAATGTATACTTGGATAAAAAAAAATAAAGATTAAAAAATAGAAAAGAGCTAGTGTGGCTCTCTCTAAAATTAAAGTATAGGCACCTGTAAAGCTTGGGAAATGACACATTTTTTGGCCTTTTCATACTTTAATAAGCACTTTTTAGACAGAGACAGGGGAGGGGGCACAGAGGGGATGACATGCAGCAAGGGGCCATGGTTTACAATCTAACCTGAGCCACTGCGAAAGACTAAGTCCCTAGTAAAAAGGACACACTCTACCAGGTGAGCCATCTGGGCACGTCCAAATTGCTCCCTTTAACCCCAGTCAATCAAGAGTCAGAGGTGACCAATCGGTGAGTCAAATTGTTCGTCAGCCACAACGTGACTCAACTAGCCAGTAAGCAAATCATCCAGCACTCACTAAATTGATCTATAGATCAAAATTAAAAAGCATTTGGGCACCATCATCCCCTGCTCTTATGTTTTCTGTGAGTCAGTTAGCCAACCAGCAGGCAGCAAGTCTATCAGTCACTCCTCCTCCAGTGCTCAGGTCAGAAAAGCCAAATCAATAGACGGAGGAAGTGTTTAAAGTAGAGGAATGAGTGAATGGATCGCAGCCATCGCCTCACTGTTTTCAATGAGCGCTAGAACGCCACACACACGTCTTGTTCCCACAGTAGCAACACAAACACCAAAAATATGAATGGATCTGCATGAACAAGCACAAACCGCAAAATTCCTTTAATACGTCTCTCACACTCACTTACACACCAAAGATTCTAGCTTCAATACAGCATCAATAAATCAATGACTAGAAAGCACAAAAATAGAAAATATGTATGTATGTAATATATATGTACTAAATATGTACATATCTTTATAGGATAAAAATAGATAAATAAATATAATAAGCTAAAATGTATGTAATGTATGTAAAATGTATGTAATGTAATTAAATGTAACAATAATAATAATACATTTTATTTATAAAGCGCTTTACAGAGATGGTTCAAACACATCCAAGAACAATTTTCAGCAAAAGACATAGAAGATAAAGAGGAAGAGCAATGGGAGTGAAAAAACAAATAAATAAATACATTTTATAAACAGTCCCAGACTAAATGTACACTAACGTCTGCTTTAGGTTAAATAGTGTAATTTTTCCGTTTTGATTCAGCTTCCGGTGCAGAATATTTCATCTTATAACTACATTACCCATAATGCTCGGAGCGTCAAGGTTGATTAATCGAGCGTGGCTTCATCGCTCCGCTCGCTCGCGCTCACCGTCCAGTCTTCTCCCAGCAGCTCGAGCGCCGCCGTTAGCTTAGCTAATGAAGGAGCAGCGAGTCATTCTCACGGAGGAAATCCTGTTTTCATACCTCAGCGTTATGACACGCTGCTGAATAATTCGTGTGGGAAAATGAATTTGCGATTTTCCGGTGCCAACACGCCGCCTGGAAGAAATAATCTCCTCTGCAAAGTCCGCTTTTCCACTGCGACCTCGGCAGCTGAGCGGGTTTAGCAAGTCAGAGCGTTTTGACAAGACGAGTGTCTCATCTGTCCTGCTGCTGCTGCTGCGGCTCCGCGGCGCTGGAGAGAGATTTGGACAAAGCCATTCAGATGTTGGACGGTGAAAATAACCTCGGAACTCTTACGCCTCCACACCGGGCTGTGAAATTGAATTACGGAGCTGGTCACCCGTCGAGAAAGTGTCAGGGATAAGGGGAGGAGTGAGGTCTATTTTTGGAGGGCGAGAGTTTGGAGCTCGCTCCGGAGGAAGGAGTCGGGCAGGGGGTGTGCGGGGGAGGAAGACCCGCAGAGAAGAAGGGACGTAGCGGGAGAAGAGCCTGATGCCAGTGATGGCAAACGAGCCGATCATCCTGAACGTCTACGATATGGTGAGTCGTTACAGAGCCAGGAAGATGGATGCGCTATCACTTCTTTACTACTTTCCAAAGGACGCGTATTGATCTTTCCATGTCAACAATACCAGGACGCCAAACTGCACTATAAAAAAGTCAATTTTAATGTTGCGTTGCTTATCAGCAAATATGCAAAGATAAAACTCAAAGCCTGAAGATGTTTTTTAAATGGTTACCCACCACTCTCCAATTCGGCTTACATTTACAGCACCAAATTTTGATGTAAAACCTTTTGGCTCATCTGTAATCTTCAGTTTTCCAGCTACATCCACATTGGAAACTGCAGAATCAGCTGCAAAAATAGGTGCTTTTGCTATTAAAATGTTTGTTTATTCAGTGTGACGCACTCCATACAGCAAGGTTGGAAATTAACTTTTTTGTCTCCCTGCAACTGTGGCTGATTGGTTTCAAATATCTGCCATCCACTCAATGGATTACTATTGTTATTTGGCTGGTTAGTAAAGCAAATACAGCAGCCACTTAGATATTTTACCAGCATTTTTGTTTGTAGAATATTTTGGTTGGTGGCTGGTGTTAATTTAAAGGTAAAGCAGCTCAAACTGTTTAAAAAATAACTTGAAACCCATAAAATACACACATGCAACACACAATGTTTGGTTTCCACATCAGGAGTGGAGCGAAAATAGTCCCCATTGGACCTTTTAACCTGCTGGTGTCAAAACAACAGTGACTCAAGTCAGTAAAAAAAATCTTTAAGTGTTGCTTATTATGTTCATGTTATGACAATCTTGCCACTCAAGGATTTGAGTTCACTCAGGATGAAAACAGGAAGACACAGGGACTCAAAAAGAAACTGCTAGATGTAAAAGTACCGGCATTTCAATTCTGCTGTTTTGTCTTTTGTTGTGAAGCACTTTGATGTGACGCTGTCTCTGTACAGGTGCTGTATAAATCCACCTAGATTGCATGTCTACATTTCTTTGTTACCGAGAATGAATTTGAGTCACTGTGTTGTCACTGTGCCGGAGTGAGTCAGTGGGGAGGGGTGCTGGAGATTGACTGATGTGTTGATGAATCATTGATTGATATGGATTCCCTGTGGTGGACAGATTACGCTTACAATGGGAATTGTCTTGTTAGGGGTTATAAAACAGGCAGAGGCAGCGTTTTTTTTTAGGATAATGTGCGTGGATGCTTTGCTGGAAAACCACAATTTGTCCTTAACGTCATTAGACATCCACAGTTTGTCTCCTTTTCGACCCTCGTGCCTTGTAAATATCAGATAAATATTAATGTTCCTGACTCAGTGTGAAGATTCTCTCTCTCCAGGCAGGATTCTTCCTCTGCTGCTCCTGTTTTACGTCTATTTTTAATCTGATTTATTGCTGCTGTGTTCCAGTTCTGCCGATGGTCAATACATCATCACGGGCCTGAGGTCAGGAGGTTGAAGGCTCTTTTTAAGTGGATTACACCGAGGGCGACAGAGTCATTTAACAGTCCTTTGAGAAGCTGCACAAAGATGGTTCCTTGTAGAAAAAAAGTAGCACAGTGTGCATTATGTATAGAAGCATAACGCACTGTGTGAAATTAGGGCCGGGCTTAACTGTTCCTACTTATATTTATCCAAATAATTACTGTGTTTGTTCCTGTCTTCCTCATCCATTCATTCACGCTCTACTTTACTTAATATCTTTCCTTCCTCGTATCACTCTGTCGTCCTTGACTCTGTGTCTTTCCTCCCTCCCCTCTCTTTCGTCTCTCCTCCCCCTCTGTCTTTCACTTCCTCATGTTTTCCACTTGACTTGCAGTCCACATTAGTTTCTTCTCTGTAAAGACTGAAGAGCTTTTATCTCTGTCTCACTTCCATCCATGTGAGCGGCTGCAGGGGCCTTGGCACACTTTCACACGCGAAGGCTCACAAAAGCTGCTCACACATACAGTATCTAGCACACACATGTGTAACTTGAATTTACAGTTACGGGCGCGCTTGTGCTTTCTAGTCATTGATTTATTGATGCTGTATTGAAGCTAGAATCTTTGGTGTGTAAGTGAGTGTGAGAGACGTATTAAAGGAATTTTGCGGTTTGTGCTTGTTCATGCAGATCCATTCATATTTTTGGTGTTTGTGTTGCTACTGTGGGAACAAGACGTGTGTGTGGCGTTCTAGCGCTCATTGAAAACAGTGAGGCGATGGCTGCGATCCATTCACTCATTCCTCTACTTTAAACACTTCCTCCGTCTATTGATTCGGCTTTTCTGACCTGAGCGCTGGAGGAGGAGTGACTGATAGACTTGCTGCCTGCTGGTTGGCTAACTGACTCACAGAAAACATAAGAGCAGGGGATGATGGTGCCCAAATGCTTTTTAATTTTGATCTACAGATCAATTTAGTGAGTGCTGGATGATTTGCTTACTGGCTAGTTGAGTCACGTTGTGGCTGACGAACAATTTGACTCACCGATTGGTCACCTCTGATTCTTGATTGACTGGGGTTAAAGGGAGCAGTTTGGACGTGCCCCGATAGCTCACCTGGTAGAGTGCGTGTCCTGTTTACTAGGGACTTAGTCTTTCGCAGTGGCTCAGGTTAGATTGTAAACCATGGCTCCTTGCTGCATGTCATCCCCTCTGTAGAAGTAGCAAAAAAAAGCATCAAATTCTCACCTTTAAGAGGCATGAAACCCGGAAATGTTTGGCTTTTTGCATTTAAAAAAAGGACAAAAACGATTATGTGATGATGAATATAGTTGCAATTAAAGTTTCTGTCAAACAGTGAATCAATTAATAAACTAATGCTTGCAGCTCTAGACTTAGCACAATGCTACATGGTGCTAAACTGAGTTACCACTACACCTCAGGAGTAATCACGGTCATCAGATGGTCTTAACAGGGCCTTCATTACTGGCTTATGCCCAGTTGAGTGACTGGTTAGGTGACTGGCTGTTTGTCTAAGATGAGGCCATGAAAGTGTAGAGATCAGATAATAGCAGAGGTCAAGACAGTAGTGACACACACTGCAGGATCCCCAACGCCATCTCAGATGTCCACACTATGTAATAAACAGTGTCAGCGAGTGCCAAGTGAAGTGCAGCCTGGTTTGGGGACAGAGGGACAGCGTGGTGGCACAGTGAGAGCATCTGTCACTTTGGGCAACATGTGAATGTGGCTCCTCTGTGGTGTTAAGCAACACACACAGACAAATAATGCTGAAAAGACAAATTCTCCTTTCCATGTGAGGATCAATGCTGTCACGTGACTTTCAGGAATATCTGTGCAGACTTGAGCACAGACCCCCCACCCACCACCACCGCCATTTCTTCTTCCACAATTCCCACTCTGTCAGGTCCTCCCTACCGTCCTGCTCCCATCTCTGTTAAGTGGATTTCCTGGGCAGCTCTGAGTGCTTTAGTACGCTGCTCTAATGAGACACAGCATTATCTACACACCACCTGTCTGCCTGCCTGCCTGCCAGCCACCACGGCCTACTGTATCTGTGAGTGTGTGTTAGGGTATTGGATTTAACGGTGTCACGTAGCCAGATCCTCAGCAGAGCAGGTTGTGTCATTCTGTTTTGGCTGTGGAGGCTGCTCTGGATCAATTAGCGACATGCATCAGTCTTGATCTCAGTTATTCTTTTGTGCTGGCTAGTTTACAGGGTAACGTGTCAGGACAAGAGAAGTAAGTTAGTGGGTTAACAGCGTAGCAGTGCTATTTGTGGGACGCCACAGCATCCTCTGCAGCTGTAGTATCAATGCACAATACAGAAACACACAAGTCAAGGTAATAAGACAGTAAACAGTACACCATGGTGACGTTCCTATCCTGTCAATATCTCCGATTGTATTAGCTCATTGTGGGCAGTGTTGCAAATCAATAAGTCCCTGCTCTTTAGCAGCGCTGGATTTATAGGATT
Organism: Epinephelus cyanopodus; assembly: GCA_026686955.1. Taxonomy (NCBI): domain Eukaryota; kingdom Metazoa; phylum Chordata; class Actinopteri; order Perciformes; family Serranidae; genus Epinephelus; species Epinephelus cyanopodus. Next base: position 32,831,701 of record CM048930.1, read on the forward strand.
TTTACGTCAATGTCAGATTTAATTCGCTCAGTTAACCAATAATAGCCTTGACAATCTGGGGGTTTTGTTTACATGAAAAACAATTTCTCTACTGAATTTCAGTAGATTTTGCCATACAGTCAGTGGCCACTTTATTAGGTACAATCTAATGCAGCCCAATACCAACACAATACAATCTGAACATTATAAACTTTGCAAAGGTGTAATGCATGGTAGAGCTGTTGTGTAGAATTGTACATGTATACTCAGGCTGGGTGTCACCACTGGTGAGGTCCCGATGCAATTTGATATCGATTCGATTGGGGATATTTCAGTTACAATACCAATTTTTGCTAGTGTGTGAAAGAGATTCTCAGAGAACTAATACTGTACAAGGAATTATTCATCAAAAAAAGAAAAGAGAATAAATTCAGAGCAGGAATAAAACTGAATATTTTATTCTAGAGCAGCAACAGTAATATCAACGCAGCAAAGTCACAATCTCGCACTGGAAACAATTCTAAAATGTCACTAAAACGTCACTAAAATAAATCATATTCCAGACATCACAATTCTGAGTGAAGTTTAGAAAGAATAAAGAACACAGACATCAGGTATCAGTCCTCCTGTCCTCTCTGCTGCTGAGGAGACTCACTGCCTGCAGGTCACATTACCGTTGGTACGTTTTAAGATACGAGACAAACTGAGCTAAACCGTTAAACATAAACAGTTGTTGTTTCAGCTTGTTCCTAACAATTTGCTATCAGCTGGAGAGCGTTCTGTGCTTGTTTAAAACACAATGTTAGCAGCGGTGGATGAGAGACTGCGGACAGAACATATTGAAATATCGCTTTTCTACATACTCACGTGTTGCTATTACCTAATGAAGTGGCCACTGAGTGTGTATTAAGTATCGCCATATGAAAATATACACACTGTGTTAGAGGAATTGGTCACTTGGCAGATTCAGTGAATAATGCAACTATGCTGATAAACAAATATTGATCTGTCAGTTTTTTAAGCTTAAATGCAGACATCACACACTTGCAGCTTTTTCAGTCTGACTTGTTTTATCTGATAGTGAATTTAACAGCCATCAGTTATAAATGCTGCAGCTTTTTCTGTTTGGTCAAAGGACATTAGCCTCAGCAGCCATTGCTCAATAAGTTATCAATATCTAAGGGGTATATTTTTTCCTTTGGTCGCAGTTACAAGCAAAACATAGTTGTGAAATTGAGCCAAAATCTAACCAAGTTTAAAAAGCCATGCATTACTTTGAGTGGCAACAAAATTTGAAGACTGTAAGGGGACTGTATCATCTTGCACTGTCTTTGCCAAAAATACATTTGCGTCTGGAACATTGGCTGCCCGATATAACCCCATGCACTTTACTGCTTTCATCAGCTCAGCAACTTTTTTACGTTCTTTCACAGTTTATAGCTCTCATGACATGTTAACTTCATGAACTTCATTTAATTCTTCTTCTATATTAATTCAAGCACTATCACCACTATTATTTGCAGCACAGCAGTATGTGCTATCACGTGGGTTGTGGCTGGTAGCTGTTTCCTTCTTTCAGTTTGTGTTTTCAGTTTGGTTTCAGTCAGCATGTGTCTACTACTGAGTTACAAAGCAGCGATACACACGCTGAAACTAAACACATTTAATATCTTCTTTCTAATTATTTTGTTTGACACTGTCAGAGATTATAATCCTTCACAGAGAAAATTACATCTTGGAGTGGGATGATTAAGTATAAAGGCAGCAGCACTCAGTTTCTCTTTGTTCATCCATCTGTCTTTCCCTTCCTCCCTGTCTCCGCCTTTAATTCATTCACAAACACACACATTGTGCTCATACACACTCAGCCCGCTGTCTGTGCTGCGGCGGAGGCAGGTTTTAACGAGCTTTGAAGTAATGAGGGCTCAGATAATAGTCTTATTGCACCACCGAGGTGGGGGAGTAGCGTACTAAACTAGCAGATTAGCTCACTTAGAATATTTCTCACACACACACACACACACACACACACACACACACACACAGACTCATCCAGTGGCTGATTTTGGTATGACGTGTTTGGGCATCTTTGACGCTCCGCTCAGAGGGATTTAAAGTTAGCGCGACAGCAGAATTAGCTTGTTTTCATGTTGTTCCTTTTGTGTGAAGTCAGTTGTGGCTTTGTGGGTTTCTTTTGCAACTTGAATGCTGTTATAGATTCCTTGAAACATCACTTCTCTGAACAGGATCCATTTAAAGCTCTCGGTTCTTAGTAAGAGCCCTGGATAGAGACTTGAAGCAGCGATGCGAAGCTGATACAGCATCTGAACCTCTGCGCAGACACTTTAAAGCCAGCAGTCGAGGTTTCTGCTCAGTGTTCGTGAACCAGCTGTTGTAGACACAGATGGGTGTTGTTACTGGGCTCAGAGAAACAACCACAAACTGATTCAAGCAGGATTTTAATAATGCTGTTTTGTGGTAGCTGATTTTGGATCAGCATCAGACTAAACTGGGGGAATAGATGATTTAATTAAGTGCATCTGAAAGGAGATTTCCTCTGTCTTAAAGTAAAGCCATCCGCTGACTCGTGCAGTAGCTTTTTTAGTGCAACATTTCAACCTTATGTAGGTCAGGAAACAGACATACTCTGCAGTGTGAGAGACTGGGCTGAGATGTTGTGCAAGAAAGCCATCTTGACTCAGAAGTTTCATGTTGAAGTTACTGCAGTTATTCGTCAAAATTACATAAAAAACGAGGGATGAATATCCAAATCTTAATTAGTATTTACCCCGATTAAACTTGTGTCAGAGTATGTGTTAAGTAAAGTAAATTAGCAGGACTAGAAATGCAGTTATCCAAGAGATGAAGTCCACATTCATCTTTGTTCCCCTTTGATCACTGCAGAGGATCAGGGGGGCAAAGAGAGCTGGACCTGCTTTGGGTCAGTCTTAACAGTGAACCAGTGGGCTGTTAAAATGTAGAGAAAGGCAGTTCATAGAAAGGTAGAAAGACAGAAGAGTGTCAGTTACACCCATTGGTACAGCATGAGGTCGCTGCTGACAAGGCGCTGACAAGTTTAAGGGTTTCTTTTCATGCGATCTTAAAGTCTGATGCTTTGGATTTACCGTGGATTTAATGTGACAAACTGAAGCAAACACACCACCCGCTTTAAGCCAGCTGCCAGTAGCTCGCTTTATACTACCATCAAGAGATTTCCATTGTTTCGTAGTTTTATGATTGCCTTCCCTATCCTGTTATTCTTCCATATACTGTAGGGCGTAATCATTCTGTCTATAACATGTCAAACAATTGTGAAAAATGCTCGTCACAATTGTCTCCAAATGGCTTCTTTTGTCCACAAAGCCCAAAGACTGTGAGCAAATTCTCACACTTTACAAGCTGGAGCCGCCGAATGTTTAATATTTTTGCTTGAAAACTGACATGAAATGATTAATTAATTATCAAAATAGCTTATCGGTTTACCAGCTAATCGCCACAGCAGTAATATGCAGTATGAAAATAAACGTGCAGAGACTCAAAACTTGATTGAGATAGATAATCCATCACAGGGGTCAAAGTTCAGCCGTTCATTGAACTCACCTTACTGCTCACCCTACTTCTGTTACCCTTCACAATTTGCATCTCATATTTCTGCTCAAGTCAGAAAGGTGACACCTCTTACTTGCTGTCACTACATAAACTCGAATGCCTACCAGTTCATTACTACCTTAAATTATGTGCAACAAGTAGCTAAGAGCTCACAAGCCACAGTGCCTCAAACTTACACAGTAAAAGGAGAAAAACACCTCTCTTTCCATCACTCACTCATCACCATCACACCCGCTCTGTCTGAAGCGTAATGCAAACAGCCAGAGGGCGATGCAGTGTCCTCATTACCTTTCATGATCACACTTTGTTTTTAACGGTTACTGACAATGCGCAGAGGGAAGGATTTGCAATGCAAATGACTGCCAGCTCTGCCACCGCTGATTGTGCGCAGCTGCAGTCTGAATTTGCATAACACAACACAGGAAGTGTAGGAATAGATTTTTAATAGATTGCTGTGGATATCAGGCCGCTGAATATGTTTTGCAAATGATCTGATACCCACTCCACCTGATGTTGCTCCTGTGTCAGGAAAATTGTATTTATTTAATTAGCTGATAAACCAAAAGCAAATTGCCAGTTATTTTGACAAATAATTAAAAAAAGGTAGGGCCATAACTGTTGATTATTTTCAATATCGATTAACAAGAGTGGATTATCTGCAATATTTTCATGTCAAGTCATTGTTAAGTTTGTAAAACATCTGACGTGTGTCTTTGTCTCTGTAGAAAGGCAGCTTACACAAACACTTTTCATATGGAGTAGTGTTTATGTGAGTGATGTCGGTACCAGTAATAGAAATGGGAGCTTATTTATTATAGATTTATTGAGTTATTATTCAAAAACTTGGGATATCAAATCAAGCTCCTTACCACATCCCCAGCTCCATCCTCTACAATAATGACAGATATTTTTCACACAAACGAACTCTGCCTAGCAACAGCCCGGCCAGTCAGCGTGTAGCCGCAGGACGTTAGACACACGACTGAAGAGATGGATGGTAATGCCAGACATCACTGCAGCTGCAATTATTGATTTGTTTGCTCTTTCTTGTGTTTGTGTGTGGGCTTGTCTTTTATTGTCTGTGTGTATAAGGGATTGTGATAACATCAGAGGCTCACTGAGCTCATTGTCTCTTGAGCTGCCGCCTGGAGTGTAACTGCAGTGATTAAGTTGATGTTATAATCGTACATTTTAGATGAATTCATATGTTAATAGAAAAATTGGTAGCATTTATGTGGTGATCCGCTTTAGCTGATGGACAGAAAAGTGATTAAATGAATCATCAACAATTTTATTTTCTAGTTAAAGCTTCTCAAATGTGAGGATTTGCTGCTTTTTTTTCTTGTTTACATCAAAATGTAGACCCCAGATTTTGTTTCAGTTTCTCCAAGCCATTTGGGATCAGTAGGACCTGATAAGTAGGAAAAAACAAATTATTTTGTGACTCTGTGGGTCAGAGGTCACTGCTCAAGTCTTAAACGGTTCAAACTGTTCATTTCAATGCCTGAACATGGCTATGCAAGACAGTGCTCCACACTCCAAGCTAGGAATGTCCTTTCTGTCTGTGGGAGCAGTCTGTCACACCTTTACTGACCTTTATAAAATGCTGCAGTAATACAATAATACAATCCAGATGTCCTCAAATGAGTACTTTTTTTAAAATTTACAGCCTCTTTGCTCGTTACTGTTGCTAAAAATGGTCAAACTTTGAATGTAGACTGCAAATGTTCAGCACAAATTAACAAGTTTCAACCGTAGAATCTGATCAGGTTTTGTACCTTGTCCGGTTTTCTATGTGAATCGGCTGTAGACTGAGCATAAAAGTGTCCATGAACGAGGACAACATCTGTGTGCAGACCCTACACCATAGTGAGCATTTATCCTTGTGCGGTGGTGTGTCTGTGTCACTCTGCCAGTGACACCTCCAAAACACTAGTTGGAGGTGGAAGTTTAGTTGATTTAAAATACACATTAAACACACTTTAAACATGACTTATTAGTGACAGTTTCAAACACAAGTACACAAACACAGCATTCACAGACAAACACTTGTCTTTATCTGTATCTTGTCTTTATCTTGTCTCACCCAGGCAGTGTTGAAGCATTTTATTCAGTGTCTGTTTCTGTCCCTTTATGTGTCTCCAGTACTGGATCAATGAGTTTACCAGCACTCTGGGCATTGGAGTCTTTCACTCAGGGATTGAGATCTATGGAAGAGGTAAGATTACACCACATGTCTCAGGTGACTTCCTGTGGATGGTGTTTCAGAAGGGATGCTTTTGTTACACTCTGGCTAAAGATTATTTGCAATCAGTAGCTGGCAAAGAGATTTTTTTTGCATGAGAATGGTTTGTACTGATGTTTTCATGTTGTGTGTGTGTGTTTAGAGTTTGCCTATGGCGGACACCCGTACCCATTCTCAGGGATCTTTGAGATTACACCAGGCGATGCAACCGAACTCGGCGAGACCTTTAAGTTCAAGTAAGTATGAGATATTTGGTGTTTATATGCACAGAATCACAGGGTTACAAATGTGCAATCTCGTCAGCTTGCTCAGTCACTCAGCTTGTCAGCAAGTGGTCCGACATCTCGCAACAAACCAGAGAACTAGTCAGATATGGAGCCAGTCAGTCTGTTTTATAACGAGTCTGTGTGTTAGTTGTGGTCAGAAGACTTCAGACAGGAAAAGCATCCCATGACGGCAGAACAGTGGGATGAAAGGAGAGTTAATTACACTTAGAAATGCATCTTTGTTTTTAAAGTAATTCCAAAGTCAGACCAAAACTGAAACAAAGAAGCCTGTAGAAGTCTAAATATTTCCACCACTAAAACTTGTAACTGTTTGTGAAATTCAGACTGTTTGGCGCCGCGAGGAAGAGCCGTGCTCTGGCTGTCCTCTTTTTCTTTCCCACACGCATTAAAAAAATTGCAGGAAGCAGCATCTTCTGTCACTATATACAGTTAAAATAAGAAACCCATGATTCCAAAATAGGGTCAGGAGGAGGGGAACAGTCTGATTACTGATCTGCTGTGTGTATTGAAGATTCACAAGGTGGCAGTGGAGCATGTAATCGCGCTCTCTGGTTACCTGAGTTTCTCTGCGTAACCTGGTGCATGTATAGTAATAAGTAATCTGGTCAGCCAACTAGTCACAGAGTCATGAGCTGACTGTGCAGGCAGCCCGACTCTAAGTCACCTCAGCTGCACGATTAAACATAGAAACACTTTGATGCCAAGCACCGTAAACTCTTAGGACTGTTTGGATCATGAGTTACCCTCTGAACTGAACAGGACCAGTCAGTCAATTAATGAGTGTCCGACAGTCTCTCTGTTAGCGAATCATTAATTTGTTGAGATTCCAGCTCTATTCTGAGAATTCAGTCAACCAGTCAGTCAGTCAGTGGCCTGGTATGTGCCTGTAATGAGGGCTACTGGTTATGACTGCTTCTGTAGGACAGAGAGATAAAAAATACAAGGATGGAGAGGACAGCATGTGACAGACATTTTCTGATTTCTCACTCTTTCCTCATGGTTCGTGGCAGCTGACTTGTCTTGAACAGAGAATGAGTGAGAGGAAAAAGTGGAATTTCACCTCAGTCTTCATGCAACACTACATACTGTAACTCTGAAATGGAAAAAGGGTGAAAATGAGTGAAGTTGCTGCATAAACGTTAAGGTTACGAGTTTTTACAAACATTTATGCATGTTATGCAATCCGATACCGCATCCCTGCAATAAACCATGACTTTAAAGCTTATAATATTCTATTTATGTCAGGGTTTTGATTCAACTCTGGTAATTTAGACTGCAGTATATTACCAGTATTTATTGATCTTGCATATAAGAAAATGAGGTGGAAAATAACAAGTTGCATGGTGTTTATGTCCGGGAAACCCAACTAAATATAAGCCACCGAGTGGTTTCAGAAAAGCAATGAAAATATGTTTAACTGCAGTTTTTAAAGGGCTTGTAAATGTGTGATATTTCTCTCACAGCGTCGCTTTCTTTGGGACATTTTGTCTGATTTTTACCGCAGCTGAAATCCAGAATGTCGTGGCGGATGAGACGAGCGAGCATCCAGTCAGTTCAATACGTTTTTTGGATTCCCAGAATCAGCCCAGGGTCTGTGTTTGTGTGTGTGCAGCTACCCTGCGCTGCTGTGTATTACTTCTGCTCTAGTTGATCTGCCCTGTGGCTTTAGACAGACTCTGGCGCACACACAAAGACACACTTGCTGTCTCCATGGAGGCCACTAGACCATAAGTATGGATCATCCGGGACAAATGCCTGCATATCACCCACTGTGGTGTCTTTTTGCCAAATGCAGAGCGAATCAAGCGCTCTCGCAGTGCAAAATATTTCATTAAGATATATTGTCCTTTAAATATTAAAGGTATCATATGCAGGATTTACCTAAAAAACAAAGACTCATACAAAATAAATTCCTTCATGACCCCAATAGAAGTGTGTGACGGTGTATTTATCTGCACAGACTCTGCTCTTTGCCAGTATTTTATTATTTTCTTCCTAATTTGCTGTGCTTGGGACGTTCCTGGGCACAGTGCACAGGTGAGGTCGGGACTTTATAAAAGGTAGCAACCAGTTGCCAGATTGTAAACGGCACACATCTACCAAAAGTCACAGACATGGTGCACAAAAAATGGACACAAAGTGAGGCGAAATGCTAAGCTGACAAAACTGGGGCTGGGTTTAGCTTTCGCTGGCGATACTGTTCACAAGCAGACCACGTGAGTCAAGGTGAAAAGTTGTAACACTTTATCGAATAGATTTGCTAAATCTCAGTCCAACTTAATTTGACTTTTTTAGCCATGCTAGCAGCTTGGCTCTATGGACGGCCACGTTTGTTTATTTATCTTAACAACAATTTAATGGATCGCCATGATATTTGGTGCAGACGTTCATAGTCCCCAGAGGATGAACCCTTATAGCACTGATGATACCTGGACTGCAAAACTAATGACATTATTTTCAGCCTCGGCTATACACTGTATTCAGTGCTTGAATAGCAAATGCTAGCATGCTAACATACTAAAATAAGATCAAAGCACTGTCTAGACTCCTCATTCATTCAGATTAAGGCATTAAGACATGTGACTGCAGTGTGGAAAAGAGCAAAATATTTGTAAATGACTCACATGACGGACCTGATGAGGCCTGTTGACCTGTTGAAAAATGGTGGATGTCACAAAGTCTCTTAAATAACTTGAACTTTTTTTTTTGGTACCAGCCACTAGGCATGATAATGGTGCTAAAGACGTTTGAATAAAATGCCCGGAAGTCGTTCTAGATGTTTGGACTGTAAGTAATAATGTCTGAGACCTGCCTCCGCTCTGTGTCCCCGCTCGTCCCTGCAGAGAAGCCATAGTCCTGGGCAGCACAGACTTCACAGAGGAGGATGTGGAGCGGATTGTGGAGGAGATGGGGAAGGAGTACAAAGGAAACGCCTACCACCTCATGCACAAGAACTGCAACCACTTCTCCTCAGCACTGTCAGAGGTAGGTGCGCACACACACACACAAATGTCCTGTTAGCAGCCAGTTTGGACACACGCTTCACACCACTGCACCATTTTGACTGTTAGACAGACTGTGTTTACCTGGCATGAGGTGAATAACTATCTCCTGATTTTATCTTTCCTGCTGTCTGTGTGTCTGTGTGTGTCTGGGTGTGTACTTTCAATCGGCTTACCCTGGTGTGACTAATGAGCAGGGAGTCTTACAGTTAGCATCTAGCACTGAGATGGGGATTAAGACACACTGATACAGGCCCAGACATGCAGAGCCAGCTGGCAAACACACACACACACACACACACACACACACACGGATGGTTGTTGCAGCTTTGAAAGATCAAGCATAACAATTTAATTCTCCAGAGAGAACATCTGACGTGCGTGACCGGATGTCAGTCGTGTTCTTGAAAAGCAAATCAACACAGTGTACTCTGTTAACACTTTGTCTCTGTCTCATTATGTAAGTAGATTATCTGTACGCAACGCTGTTCATCTGAGAGATGGAGCGCTTGTTGTCCACTAGTCACGGGGTTGGTGGGTTGATCACCAGCTCTTTGTGTCTGTTGTTGTTGTTGTGTTGGGACTAGCTGGTGAACGTAGTCGGGGGTTGATGAGGAACAAAACATAACTAAAATTCTAATATGGTTTGTAGCCAGAAGCTGCTCTCCAAAGAATGTTTGTCTGTGTCTGTCGGACGTGTAAACGAGCCCCTGCTTGCCAGATCAACTTTATAGAGTGATCAAATATAAATGTGTTTACAGCTTGTTGCACTGCTCCCAAGTGGCCAAAAAAAATCAATTAATGCAGGTTTAAGGGAGGAAGGGAACTCATTTCCTCCACAGGGTGGCTGGGCTCAGCCTTAGAGATAGGCCGAGGAGCTCAGACATCCAGAGGGAGCTCGGAGTACAGTTGCAGATCCCTCACATCAAGAGGGGCCAGTTGAAGTGGTTCGGGCGTCTGATCAGGATCCTCCTGGGCGCCTCCTGTTAGAGGTTTTCCAGGCACGTCCAGCTGGTAGAAGGCCCCTGTGTAGACCCGGAAAATGCTGGAGGGATTATATATCTTATGTGGCCTGGGTACGCCTTTCCAGGAGGAAAATGTTGCTGGGGAGAGGGACATCTGGAGTACTGTGCTCAGCCTGCTGCCCCCGCGACCCAGCTTCGGATAAGCAGATGAAAATGAATAAAAAAGATTGAAGAACCTTGGGTCTTATTTTGCTGTCGTCTTTCCTTTTACGTCCTCCTCTCTCTCTCTCTCTCTCCTCTTGCCTGGTAGTCAGTTACTTTTATCAGGAGTCAAGTGTCACGAACAGCTCATGCTGCTGATTCAAACGCTCAGATATCTCTGAAAACATGTGACTGCTGTGTGAATTCTGTAGCTACACCTTTTTTTTTCAGCCAAACACTGTAACAGGGTTTTTTTTTTGTAGTGGATTAGTTTGTCTCTTGCAGATGTGGGCCTCCTGCTCATAGTTGAGGCTGAGCTCATCTGTGACATCATTTGTTTTCTGTGATACAGTGCCTGGGTTTCCTCCTGTCCCTACACCCTCATCTCTGAGGAAGTTGCTGCAGCTTAAATAAGTATACATTCTCATTGGCTTTGTTAGACATTGTCACGGTTAAAGCCACCCCGCTGTCCCTGTCTCCCCACGTATCTGAAAAGTAACCTATCAGCAGCTCCTGCAGATGTTTTGATAAGAGAACAAATGAAGCCCATTGACTGGGAAACACTGAGTTTCTTGGAAGCCAGTCGCCCCATAATGCTGTAATAGCACTGATAGAGCTAAGTGAGGATAATTAGCCCTCACATTGACAGTTTTGCTGCCTGTGCCTGTGCGCTAGTCTGTTAGAAGAAGCAGGTGTGAGAGAGAAATCCACCAGAGACTCGAAAGGTTTTCCTTCCCACAGGTCACTGAGTTTCTGGATTATCCTGGGACTTTAATCTGTTTTCATAAGACATAGAAAGTCAGGAAATGTAGTGGAGTTTCCTGGAAGTTTCAGACGTCTTTCACTCGGGTCACATATCACAGGAGAAAAGCAGGATGATTTTTTTCAGTTCTGTATTCATTGTTTCAAATTTATTCCACAGCGAGCTCAGCTATACACGGAAACACTCTGTTTACCCCCTCAGATGTCGTCTGACCTAGAAAACAGTAACAAACCAGGAAGGAGAGGAGAATGTGTGGATCATGAAAGCGTCTTGGTTTAGAGAGCAAAGAAAAAAGAGTCTGGATACAAATAATGTTTATTTTAACATTCATTTCGATTTTCTTATTAAAACATTCAAAGCTGTAACCTTGTTAACAGAAGAATCAGCTGTTGTTAGACACAGATTCCCCCAACAATGCATCACTTTTACCACTGATGTTACTGCTGTTAAGCTGGGCGTAGTGTTTGTGGTTTTTGTGTTTTTCAACTCCAGTTGTCACCTTTTCTGATGCAAAACTGCACTGCAGAAAAACAGTATTCACAGAGGGGAGGACTGAAGGGGCATGACTGCAATCAGCCTTTATTGTTCAGGTATCACGGACATGTATAAAACAAAAGTTTGTTTAAGTACAAATGAATGCATACAAACTTGTCAAGTTATAATTGAAACACACGTCAAATTGTGTCTCTATAGGACCTTTGCTCTGCCATCCCCCAAAAAAGGGGCGCAGCTTTGATGTTTTTCGAAGTACCTGTATGTGCCGATCTGTGGCTCATTTATTAACACTGGGTACACACAAAACAAGGCCTAAAAGAAGTGTACGCCACTTCCAGCGTAAAAGTTGTGATGTATAAACAGACTTCAACTTTGACCCATGCTTATGAACATTTTGGAGACGGGAAAATGGCAATGCAGATGGTGAAGTGGAAGCCTGGTGCACGCTATTTTCGGCTTTTGTCCGTATGTACATTTTTAGGATAGATCCTTCGCATTATTTTATAAATGAGGCCCCTGGCCTATTATTTTATTTTATTTTATTTGTTTTTTTATTTTATATACGTTATTAATCCCAGATGGGAAATTCAGTTTTTTTTTCACACTGTTGTCATTAACACACAGGCCTGAAATACACACATGCACAAACAGGACCTATCATGGATTAAATGGAGAGATGTCTGAGTGAGGGGGCTGCCCTGGTTAGGTGCCCCAAGCAGTTCGGGGTGCGGTGCCTTGCTCAACATATTTTAAACTATTGAAATGAAGTAATGGAAATGTGGTAAAATACAAAAAAAATATGAAATTATTAAAAAATCATTGATAAAAATACGTGGGAACCCTAAATACAAAAATATAAAATGAATATTGTGTATAATTGTTTTTTTTTTTAAATGACCAAATTATATCTAAAATCTTTCTCCTTATAGAAATACTGCATCTAAAATTCATACCCAGCGTCAGGTGCTTGGCATCTGTCTGCTGTTGCACCAACTGTGGTCATATATTAGTTAAAATAACCCTTAATACTAAATTGATTTTTTTAGTCAGATGGAAGATGGATTATTATTTGTCCATGTCATAGCAAAAGATTTGTTTTCAGCAATTGAGGCCGTTTGACTGAATCCCACTTTATGTCTTGTTTCTAAGAGCAACACCGATCACTGCCCGAGCAGAAGAAGCCTGGTCATGTTCTCTGTCTTGTCTCTGATAAATCCTAAATACATGTCTCGCTTCGCACAACAATAAAACGTGTGTGAAAGTCCCTATCTCTGTCTTATATCTGGGGCACACATATCAAATAAACTCGGTGTATGTGAATGAATGAGAGGCATCTTGAAAGGCACTTTGGATAAAAGAGCCACATGAATCTGCCTTGATGAGGATAAAATGAAAATGTAGAAGGTTGTAATTGCTGCTAAAAAACAACTATTGTCTCCTCTCCTCAGATCCTGTGTGGCAGGGAGATCCCTCGCTGGGTCAACCGCCTGGCCTACTTCAGCTCCTGCGTGCCATTCCTCCAGAGCTGCCTGCCCAAAGAGTGGCTGACCCCGGCTGCCTTACAGTCCAGCGTCAGCCAGGAGCTCCACGGAGCAGGAGAGCTGGAGGAGGCCGAGGACGCCGCTGCCACGGCCTCCCTGGCATCCATGTCGCCCTCCTCCTCCTCCAGCCCTTCCTCCTTGCCTCGCCATTCACGCCACCACCAGCCCCGCCGGTAGGAGCTGCGAGGTCTGCTGGGAGACTCGGAGGCTCGACTTGTGGTTACAGAGACTGTCAGATAACCGGGTACCTGCAGCGGCTGATGACGACCAGAAGTCCTATTAGACTGTCCCGGAGCAAGGCTCAGAACTGCTCCCTGCTCCGTGGTAAGAACGGCAGCCAAATCTCTGCAGTGATCCAGAGCAGTGGGAGGAACTCTTGGTGCTGACGAAGGCAGGATCATCTCTGTGGACACGGCTGATGGATTCCAACATCCTGTACTAAATCCAGACTGTTCCCCTCAAGTCTCTTTCATTGTTTTACCAGCCAACTTGCAGCAAAGAACGGAAAAAGCACAGGTCAAAATGTTTCAAAATTTACCAGCCACATCCAGATTTCACCAGCAGTTAGTTGGTAGATGGTGCTAATCTCCACTTTGTCACGGTGGAAACCATTGAGCGTGAGTTTGAGTCAGTTTTTAAGGACAACAAAAACGCAAATGCTTCACCAGACCTTTATTTTTCCACTGTAGTGTGAATACATCTTTTCATATTAACGTTCCTGTCAGGTATATTTTAATAGATGTATAAAGGGAACTGGATACAGCGTTGGAGGCGGGGACTTGTTTATGCCCATGAAAGTTGCTCAGTGGCACATGAAGCCAAAATAGTTCGACTTCCTGGGTGTAAAATTACCTTCGTCTTCTGTATCGTTGGGCCCATCAAGTGGCTAAATTACATGTTAGCCCTCCACTAATTTGGACGCAGATAATATGATTCAATCACGTGACTTTCAAAATGTTAATCGGACTGAATGGATCAAATCCGGATAGTTAAACGAGTCATTCGTGGGGGTTGTGACAATCAAAAAATGTGTCCATTGATTTACAGACGTCTCTTTCCCAATCTAAGTCTGTGGGGCCCCAATGGCATCTTTGTTGTTGCATAGTTTGGTCACATTTTCAAATTGGCTTCAGAGTCCAGCTCAGACCCTGAGGGCCAGGGGCCAGTTGCACAAAACGTCCTTAGTTAAGATTTTCCTTTAAGTCCTAGTTAAGGTTTCCTCAAAATAAAATAAGTTGCACAAAACACCCGTAAGATTTCCTTAAAGTATTCACTGCAGTATTTTTTCCTCTTCTTGGTCTTATAGTTAAGGAATCAGTAGACCTTTGCACAAAAGACCTTAGCGACCAAGTCAAGTTTTAAAAAAAGTAAATGAGCTCTGACTCTATTTTAACTGCAACATGACTGAGTTTATGTTGATGAAGGAAAAACACACACACCCTGAGAAGAGTGTTAAGCGACCAGGAGAACCCAGTGGATACGCTTTTGATTTTACAGTTTAGATTTGACTGAATTGATTTTCGTTGCGTATCTTCCTATGGGTGTTTTCTGTTTTCTAGTATTTGGGGTCAAATTGACTTGGTAGTTTGTGCTTTCTGTGATTGTATTCCTCCAGAAGTTTAATCTTTTCCTCCTCTGACCGACATGGTTTTCTTGTCTTCTTTTTGTCTGCCATTATTTCACTAACTATAAGCCAACTTTGCGAGATGATAACAGGTGTCACAAGCACAAGAGTCCGAGCAAACAAACAATCTCCATCAAAACTTTTTCTGCTGTAAAACGCAGTAAAGGAATTAATGTTTTTCCTTAACTAAACCTTTTAAGGGATTCTGTGCAGCTGTGTAAGTCCCTCAGCTAAGGAGAAAATGTGTCAATCCTAAGAAGAAAACTTAAGGTGTTTTGTGCAAGCGGTCTTATGATACTCCATTCTAGTACAGTGGGAGGAAGTAGCGACACATTGTGCATCTTCATATACAGCCTGTGTTCTCAACACTGCAGTCTGACACTACCTGAAGAGAAACAGATGCAGATCAAACATTTCTACACTGGAACGTTATTATAGTTTTAAATTACCACTAACCAAGCACTGGTGTAATTTGACCTGTGGCTGGTAAATGTTTTCACACTGCAGCCGTCTGTCGTTAACACGTCCCGAAATATTTGGCTGGTAAAATCGTGAAAGCAGCAGGTGGAGTTGGACATCGATACACTTTGCCTCAGCGTGCTGTGTGTGCGTCAGGACCTCAGCCTTTTGTAATGTTTCTCTCACAGCAGAACTACAATCAGTGTCACTTTCCTCAAACACCACATCGACACAGACACGCTGATCCAGAACCAGTGTGGGTGAAACCCCCAAACACACCTCCGATGGGTTCAGTTCCAGGTAAATTCTGCTCCCCTAGTTTCTCTCTTTGTTCCTTTTTGATGTCAAATTTGTATCAGCAGTTGTCAGGTACCTGTAGCAGCTCCCAAAATCCTACCTGCCCATCACGGGATAACCACATGTGATTAGAGAAAACTGAACCCATAAATTATATCAGCCTTTAATGTAACGATTTTAAAAAGCAACAGTAATATAATGTTTTTTCTCTTAAAATAATTTTAGACTGAGGTTCGGGCAGTGACATAGAGATTTTTGTTACTAGAAATTCCTGGAGAGTGAATTATTTCTCAGTAGCAACTGCCAAGGTGCCTTTGAGCAAGGTACTTAACCCACAAGTGTTCCAGTGGCCAACAGCAGAGGACTGTGGTCGAGCTGGACTGCTCCCAGTGTGTTCATCTCTGTGAGCAACATGTCTTTACCAGAGGTAATTCAATGTTCAAGTTTACATTACAGACATGATGTCAGCCCACAGCGGTTTGTAATCTGCGTAAATGTCTGAAGAAGCCAGGCGGGTGGCGCCGAGGAAGGGAGTTTGAGGAAGAGTGTGTCTTAAACAGGAAGTTAAACCCTCTCCAACTGACCTGCCATCAGCCTCCTGACAGTCACTGTCCTCACATCTGTGTCCAGTTCGGGACGATGCACATTTCCTTGGTTTTAGTTCAAGCGTTTATACTTTCATTTGATGTGTGAATAACTCACTGAAATCATCACGTACTATAAGAAGAAGAAGATGCTGCTTTTCCCAAATGATGAGCACCTCATTTCTTTATATGCTGTCAACAACAACACGAATGCTGCATCATGTGTATCGTCCTAAACAAGAGCAAGGGATGTGTTGAAACATACTCAGTTGATTTTAGCTGAATTGCTGGAAGTCCGAGGACTCCAAGCGGGAAAACTGTCAAATCTTGTTTTTAATATATTTCTATGATATATGGACTCTGGCCTTTTTGTCTGTTTTGTTTATGTTGGATAAACTCAGGACTCCAAAAGGCTTTGTAATATAACCCTTTTAACTTTTTTATCCCACGTTTTATGTTTGCGTTTGTCGTTGCTTTTTTCTAATGCAGTAGTCACTCCAGAGAGCTTTTCAAGTACGCACTGTGGCAGTGCAGTTTTATACTCCTCTCTTTGATAACAACAACAAAAAAGAGCTTTTGTTTACAACCTGTTTGGATGTGAGCCTGTGCTGCTCTTTTGTTTTCCTGTCTGTGCATGAATGTGTGAGCGTGCGTATGTGTGTGTGTGTGTGTGTGAACACTTGTATTATTATCAATGGTTATCAACAAGCTGCCAACTGGGCCAAATTTCCCAACATGAAACACACACACACACACACACACACACACACACACACACACACACACACACACACACACACGGCATAATAGAACAAATGTAGCAGCGTCTCCAAGGTTTTTGTTTTTCAAAATGTTGCCTCATCTGCAAGAGATAAGATTTCTATGAACAACTTTTTGCCCTTAAATTTCGGATGTTGTCAGTAACATTTCAGTTGCTGGTAAAAAAAAAAAATATTTTCAGGAAGCAGTGTTAAAGCAAAGACACACACACATGGTGACATTTCTCATGACACCAGCATATTTGTGATTTGGAGTGATTCAGCTTGGTGTATTATGAATTTATTTAAATGTTAAAGTTCATTTTTAATGCACTGACACACACACACACACACACACACTTACTGCTCTTGTTGGCGCCCTCTGCTGGCTGTTATCTGTACTGTTACCTGTCTGTGTTTCTCCACACAGACACTGAGGTTTCCCTTAACATTCATAACTTTCAAGATTATTTCTGTCTATTGACAAACAATATGTCATCAAACACTAGTCATCCACCAGGGGAAAAAATAGTTGCTTTATGTTGGTATCTCGACACTTAAAGTTCCACAAATCACCATTACTGAGGCCAAAGATAACTTCACTCTTTTTTTAAACAGCCATTGAATTTTAATCACGTGTGTCCTGCTTTCATAATGAATGTCTCTCTCTCTTTTTTTTTTTTATTAAACCTTCATTTGTTTGAGTAAATGTGGTTGTTCTATCATTATAATAGTGAGTTTCCTGTCAGATGATTATTTTATGGGACATTTGCACCACTTTGTGTGCGCTGTGAAAGTAGATTGGGAAACCTTAGTCATTCATACCCCTCTTCAGAAAACTGACTTAAGCTGTTTTCACAGTGAACTCTCACAAAGCCTTCAGAGGAGTGGACCCGATTTGTACCCTGTTGTAAAGTTATTAAAGAAAAGTATACAATCTGTGTCTCCTGCTCTTGTTGTCTGTTTTGATATTGGTGCTGCTGCTCTTTATTTCAACCCAGAAAAATGCATTTGGGTGATTAATGAACCCTGTTTTGTATATTTTGTTTATTGTTGTTTTTTCCTGTCACATGCAGTTTAGTTGCACCTGCACAAGAAATATGTTTAGATGTTGGCAGATGCTTCAGCAGCAGATTTCTAACTGCCAAATAACACAAGACATGCTTATTGGTTAGATGCCACTTAGAGTGCACTTTTTGTTGGAAATACGCCTATTTGCGTTCTTGCAGAGAGTTACACGAGAACATCAATACAAATGTTATATTTGTTCATTAAATACAAAGGTGACGGCCAGGTTAGCTGAGCATAAAACTGTCCAGAGGAAATGCAGAGCACTTGTAAAGCTCTCTAAGCAACACACTGTATCTAAATGGTTCAGTCAGTCCAAAACTTAACATGTGCATTCTGTCAGACCGCATTATTGGTCCCATATCCACTCTCATCTCTAATATTCAGGCCCTGCCTGCTGTCAAGTATTTTATTTTCTGTGTACCAGTAAATTTGGTTAATATGGAGAAGTTTCGAAACACATCTCGTCCCTAAAATGCACAGGCTCTGCCCAAACATCAAGTATTTTATTTTGAAAATAAGATTCTAGCGAATAATTCTGAGGGATTTTCAACCTGCTAGAAAATGTTTTTCCTCTGTATATAAAATGCAGACCCTCTGCCTTACCGTCGAGTGTTTTATTTTGGAAATTGGTAGCAGATACTAGGTAGTAGACGTAGCAGATCATTTTGCACATTTCAACTGATGGCTGGTACAAAAAATATTTTCAGGACTTTTGTTTTTTAACACAAAACAGAAGCAGTGTTAAAGCAAAGACACAGACATGGTGATATTTGTCACGACACCAGCATATTTGTGATTTGAAGGATTCAGCTTGGTGTCTGTACGTACTCCCAGTGTCCATGTGGTTTTTGCAGGTACTTTGGTTTGTTACAGCTGCATTACAGAAACATGCAGCTTGATTGGACTCAAAATTGAGTGTGAATCAATTACTAGATAAAAGTGTTTGCATTTGGCATCCCATTTTGACATTCTTTTTAAAATAATAAGAGGTAAAGTCTTAAAAGTTAAACTAAAACTCATTGAAGTTGGTCACCAGTGTCTCAGATGAAGCTAAACCAGCCACTAGAGGGAGACAAATACCCATCAATAATACAGCGACAGACAATGAAGTGGGTTGCAATTTAATTAGATTACAAAGCTCATGCAGTTAAGTGTCAATTAACAGACTTTTGCATTAAAATCCTCTACACTGATGCAGAGCTAATGCAAAATTAAACTAAAGAGGTGCTTGAATCATGTTATTTTATATTCTATAATCTGCCCCTTACAAATAGGTCTCTTATGAATATGTTTCAGTAGCAAAGGTGCGTTGAGTTTTGAAAAGGCCAGTTCACCCCCAAATCAAAAATACATATTTTCCTCTCGTCCATGAGTAGATGCAAGACTCCTTCTGCGCATTGATTCGGTTAGCGGATGTAACTTTCTACGTGTAACTGCTCATAACAAGGTGTGTGGAATATCTTGGGTAACCAGGTCACGACTTCTAGAAAGAAACATTGCTGCTGAGTTTTTCCAAGTGTATTTTTTGATGCTTTTAGCACCACAAGCCGAATGCCATCTGGTTCTATTATGTTAAAGCAAAGGCAGACATCTCTACGGCCGATATCTCCTACACTCAGCAACTCACACCAAAACAATCTGGACTGATAAACAACACTACAGGTAAGAGGAAAATTATATGTATATATTTTATTTTAGGGTGAACTGTCCTTTTGAATGCTAAGTCTATGAGTTTAGATAGTATAAATACTTTTTGTACAAACTTCCTGCAGAGGTGGGAGCAAGTCACACATGTGCATGTCATAAGATTGTCTGAAGTCCTTGCTATAGGTCAAGCACATCACGAGTCAGGTCATGCTAACAAACTCATAAAGATAATGTAACATAAGCTGCACCCAGTGGAGGAATGTAACACATGCTCAGATACTGTCAGTACAAATCTTTTCTTGTCATGTCACCGTCTACCTTTACTCCACTGCATTTATATGACAGCTTCAGTTACTGGTTACTTAACAAATTAAGACTTTGCAGTTACTTCTACCGGTGTCCTGACCCTGGGTTTGTCCATATTGTTATCCTATGGACTTTGTCGAGGAGGCTTCTGTTCGTGTCTCTTGGTTCATGTTGTTCGTTCATGTTCAATCTGCTTCCTGTCTTATTTTGTAGATTCTCTCCTCATGTGTCGTGTCTGGTTTTACTTCCTGTCTTTGTGTGCTTTCCCGCCGGTTTTCTGTCACACCTGGCTCGTTAGTCCTTCCCTGTTCCGAGAGTCTTCCCTTCACACCTGTTCTGTGTTAGTCTTGTTTGCTCCACCCTTGTTGTGTCCTCCTACTCCAGCTGTGTCTCGTTCTAGGGATTAGTTTTCTGTGTTGATCCTGTGTTCCTCCTGGGTGCACTCTCTGGTCGCTCCTGCCTTCATCCCTGCGTTTTTCCTGTGCTCATCCCCGTTCAGTTTGGTTTTTTTGTTCTGCTTTCATTCGTTTTGTTAGAGACTCTGCCTGTTAGCTGCATTTAGGTCCTCCTATGAACTGACTCGTGACGACTAGATTAAACAATTCAAATACTTCCTCTCCTGCTCCGAGCCCTCTCGTCAGGATGAACGACACACCACTCACATAACATACCTGCTGCTGTCAGAGCAGGGGAGATAATAACATTCTGTCAAAGTCCCAAAATGTGAGCCAAGCAGGTCAAGCTGAAGTCTCACGTCATGGATACCAAGTCAAAGTCAAGTGGAGTCTTTTATCAGTGACTTGAGTCAAGTCATCCCCCAACTCTGCCATCCTGTCAGTAGTTACAACACGTTAAAACAATTACAAAATAGTGATTTCAATAGGAATTGATAATTAAGGTGTACTCTGAGATGCTTCCTTTTTGACTACTGTTGTCTGCGAGAAAACTGGAGTTTTATTGGCTTTATCGGCTGGAACTTCCAGTCGAACTCCAGCGGGATCTAAAGGAAGAAACAGATGTAAAATCAGGTACATGACAGCAGAAGAGTGTGACAGTATGTGTGTGTATGGAGTGCTATTTCTTACCACGGTGTCTTTGCATGTTTCCAGAGTGTAACTCTGCAGGAGACGGACAAGAACCATCTTCATGGTGAGGAGAGCGTAGCGCATCCCAACACAGTTACGAGGGCCGAGACCGAATGGCATGTACGCGTACGGGTTCAACTCCTCCCCACTGTCTTTACTGAACCTACACACACAGATTGGCACACAGATACAGATAAGATCATGACGTCAAACGCTGAGAGAACAACAAACTCACATCAGTAAAAGCCATCATGATCCCACACAGTATTATTGTGTGTAAGTCAGGCACAAAAGGCACTGGCATTGGGCTGCACAATATTGCAATTTGTAATTTTGACTTGTTGCATGTCATCTGCTTGTGCTACTGTTACACTACATTTTAGCATTTACCATATCCTGATATGTCACTTGTGGCCACTGTTTACTATGGGATAACATCTTATTATGAAAATGGGGAAAAAGTTTCAAAAGATTGAAACTCAGTGTAACAAGAACAGGGTGTCTGCGGGGTCTTAAAAAGTATTAAAAGTTGATAAATCAAATGTTGGAAAATTAAGGCCCTTAAAAAGTATTAAAAAGTCTTAATCACGATTTTATGAAGTGTTAAATTTTCTTGGCATTCAAGTTCTGACAAAAAGTATCCATGAATGTATAATTTATTTTCCTCCTCGTGACTATTACAAACAATGATGTGTAGGAAGGCACACTCGGACTGCCGCTCAGGCCATGCGCGTACCTGTGCGACATCACGCGACGGCGCACGTCCAGGCGCCAAACAGAGGAGCAAAAGACAACAAAAAATCCTTCTCGTCTTATCTGAGTCCTGTTGTATGTTTGTGCTCCATAGATTTAATTGCAAACTACAACTGTTTAGTAAGTTAAAGATGCATTTCTGCTAACGTCAGCTTGAAGTGGCGATGAGGTCTTAAGGTTTTTTTGGAAGGTCTTAAAAAAGTCTTAAAAAGGTATTGAAATTAACCTCAGGATTCCTGCATATACCCTGAAGAAAACTCAACAAAATAATGATGTTTACAGAGATTTGATTCAGCCTATCAAAACATAATGCAAGTAGGGCTGCCCCCTCCTAGTTGACCAATACTCGTCATTTAGGACCATTAGCTGACTAGTCGCCTGCATGTTTACGGTATCAATATAATTATTAAAGTACATATTTTGGTTTGAGTTGAAGGTGTGAGAAAGAATAGTATCAGTAACATTGTTAACACTGTGCTACATTACAGAGAAATACAAAACCGTACTAATGAACCTTCATTAATATAGGCCTATATTTTATCTACAAGTGCACGTCACACACTGAGCGAGCCGCCTGTTAATGACGCTGTGGGCTAATGGGCATGTAGCTACTTCCATGTTTCACATGATACGTCATGTTTGTAGTCGACCAATGAAGATGAGTTTACATATCACCTTGGGTTCGTCCTTCACCTTCTCAAAATGATCCCACACTTTGGATTTCCTGCCCGACATGTTATTAACTAGCCTGTGGAATAACCGCAGGTACCAGCCCTGGAAATTAGGGGCCATACAAATGCTGCGTCTATAACCCCCTGGAAAATGCCAGGTCTACCTCCTGCAGCTTAAATGTAAAGAATGGCAGCTTAGTGCAGTGTACATTTACCTCTCTGGCCTGAAAAGCTCAGGCGAGCTCCAAAAGCGTGGGTCCATGTGTAACAGGTGCACAGGAATCCCAACCATGGTTCCTTCAGGGATGGTGAGGCCGTGTACCTGGACAGTTTTCTTGCACATCCTCTCAAGCCGGGGTGCAGTGGGAATCAAACGCTGTGACTCACAAAGAACCTGGTCCAGGTACTCAAGACCGACCACGTCGTCGTATGAAATGGGAGCCTGAAAGCAAAAAGTAAAGGAGGAATCAAGCAGAAAGATGAGGATCAAAACAATACATGATTCTCTTTTTCCCCAACAGAACAACAGAATAGTTACTGTACATCTTTCGGTATGTTGGCATCGATTTCTTCATGCAGCGTCTGCAATGTTTCAGGGTTGGTGGCCAGATTGTAAAGGATGTAAGTGAGAGTGGTGCTGGTGGTCTCATAGCCACCAAAGATGAAAATGAAAGCCTGGGAAAGGATCTCGTGCTCAGTCAAACCTGCAACAAATTCAGAAAGCTCAGCTAGAAAAACACTTTCACAAGTTGAGACAGTTTGAGATTTATCCTCACACCAAACACATATGGTGCTTTTACTCTTAACGAAGAAGTATGTAGGATTTAGATGTGCAAACACACCTTTGCTTGGCTGGTCGTGTTCGCTCTTTATGTCTGTTTCTGGTATCTCGCTCTGAACCATCACCTGCAGGAAGTCAGCTCGATTCTAGATGAACACAGAGAACATTCAACACGGACTCACACATTAGAGAGCTGTCCCTTAAATTCTCTGCAAAGTTTTTTTCCACTTAAAACAGATGAGATGCTCACAGATTCATCTTCACGATGCTCATCTTTAAATCTTTTGATGATATTGTAGAAGTAATCCACACTGGTTCTGGACATGAGCTCAATCTTCAGGAGGTTCACCAGACGGGGAAATAACACTGAAAGGAGACCAAGAGGTTGCTCATCAAAATTGCTATACCTCTGATCCCAAAGTACTGATATGATTCAATGAAATCTGCCTGTAACAGAAGTAAAAGGCATACATACTGAATAAGAAAAAGACCCAAAATCTGAAGTTCATAACCTTCTTGATATGAACAACAATGGGGTCATCTGGATCATTTATGGCATTTGCCTCGACACTGAAAGATGCGCTGGTTACAACATCTAAACTATAAGGTGCCACGAATCTGCGGCAGAAACAGAAAAAAGGTGGTTATCTGTTTGGAACTAACATGGATTCAGAGCTACCATGTTCATTCAATAAGCAGATTAACAACATACTGTTTGACATCGACAGGTTCGTCCAAATTTGTCCGTCCAAGTTTTTCAGCGAGTCGGTCTGCGTAGCGAGCGACAATGGGGAAAACCTTCAAAAAAGAAGACTTGTTTAATGCTGATAATGTGCCATTCATATCTATTTCCATCACGGATGACAATACAATAAATCCTAACATTCTCTTTACTAAACTAGAAAGGTATGGTATCAGAGGGGTGGGATTGGAGTGGGTGAGGAGCCAACAGCAGCAACAGTTTGTGGAGATTGGAAATCATAAATCTGCTAACATGCCCATAACATGTGGAGTACTGCAAGGGTCTGTTTTGGGGCCTAAACTGTTTATAATGTATATTGATGACATATGTAAAACATCAAATATAATGAAATTTATATTATTTGCTGATGATACAAACATTTTCTGCTCTCAGGATAATTTACAACAGCTTTTAGAGACAATCACAACAGAAATGAATAAATTAAAAAGGTGGTTTGATGTAAACAAATTATGAAATAAAATTTTTGGGTGTGACTGTAGACCACAAAATCTCCTGGAAACCACATATTAAACATGTCAAAGCAAAAATAGCAAAGACCATTGCAATTTTGGGAAAATCAAGACACATTCTGGACCATCCTGGGTTTTTTGAATAAGGGGTGGGAACTGAAAAGCTTGGCTTCCTTCTGCACCTTTTGGAGCAAACCTTGTTTATTGATTTGAACATTGGTTTTGTTTTTTGAGAAACTATAACACGTATGATTTATTTTATATGTATTTACTTTTACTTACTTTTTTTAAAATATGTTTGAAATAAAGAATCAATCAATCAATCAATCAAACTTTTCTCAGACTGTAGACACGTACTGTAAAACTTCAGTAAAAAGCAGAGTCTAAATTAAGCTCCCAGCCCCTTTTACTAGCCTGGAGTAGCTACACATTTAGACAAATAAAGGCCTGTCTCAATGAGAGGCCTGGTCTGGTTACAGAGCAGTTCATTTGAATAGAAGTACTGTGGATGCATAAAACTGGGCTGTTGGCTACCCACTAGATCGCACATACAAATATAAATGTTAAAAGTTGTTAATATGGAGACAGTACACAATAGGTGCGGTTACATGATGGCTTCTCATTCAGAATGAAATAAATCTGAATGAAATCATTCGGAATTAAAGTCTTTCCAGGTAGTTTACATGAGAAATATTCATTCCCAATGAGGGTTTACACGGAGATCAGTTTAGTCGGCTTTATTTGGGTCTGCGCAAGGTTTGGGGCAGGGAAGAAATACAGTGAGTGCTGGACGGAGCAGTGAGTGACAACAACCCCGCCCACATTTAAGAGGACTGTTTGCAGTGGAAACTCTAGGGTCTAGGTACCACGTCTGAAGGGTTACTGTTGGTTGCAAAGGTACCATACTGAAAGTGTTAGGTGGAAACGGGGCTTAAGAGTAATTCCGTAATACCATAATTCATTCAAATTTCCCGGCCTGGTAAACAAGAGATGAAAAAATAAAGTGGTGACTCCCTCCTCTGAAGCTGTCAGAACGTAATACTCAAGTGGGTTTAAATCGATTGCATTTCCCGTCTGTGCTGAGTAACAGTTGTGTGTGAAAGGACTTACAGGGCTGTCCCAAATATACACCCGTTGAGTTAATTGATTTAAGCAAATACTAGCCCGGAGAACTAATTGAAGTTTTTCAGTACATTTGGCATTTGTATCGCTGCACTAGGTCAAAGGACACAAACTGCTGAGGTGGGTTGTGAGCTTGAAACCGACCTGTTTCAGACGTCCACTGGTGAAGCACGGTGACAAAGTGCTCCGTATTCTCTTCCACCTTTCATCCTTCACGGCTGTAATTGCATCATCCAAAGGTCCAGCCACGGTATTTTCCTGTGAACATGAATATAGTAACACTGAATGTTAAAGATTCTTGTATGGAAGCTTCCTCTAACTTTTCTCCTTCTTAAACTACACAACTAATCTTTATTTGATTTGAATATTTGTGGGTCAACAAAACACAGAACTCAAAGGCTTAGCATGTATCCAGCTCATCTCAGTAGCTTTTAAAGTAAGAGCCTGAGCTACGGCTGGGCGACAAAGCGGCTATGGTCGACAGGATGTCACCGCTACCTGCTTGAGGGCAGGCGGCCCGGTTTTGGGACCTACTCCGGAGAAGGTACATGTCTGCCGCAGCTCGGCATGACGCAGCATGTCTAAACTGGCAATGGAAACACAAATTGGCACGGTATGGCTTGACTCAGTGCGGCCAAAAGTGAGGTTGCAAAAGACCCACAGTATTGCACGTGTGCTACTGCGGTGTCTTCAGTCATCTCACAGACTGATTTAGCCTAACACGTGCAACATATAAACTTACTAACAGACAGATTAAACAGGGGACATACATAAAATGGGCAGGTTTGGACTTAAATTCCATATAAGGTGGTATTAAAAAGGTCTTGAGAGTCTGACGCTTTGTGTAAACTACAGCGCTCCAAACATCCTGACTTCCTCCTGCACAATGCACACTTAGCTGCCTTTTCTTCCCTTACAGCAAAATAAGTCAAGATGTGAGACACTCCTCTACCTGATCATTTGACAATTTAAATCCCACACCATAATTATTTTTCCTCCTCTCATATTCTTGGAGGAAGTGTTGCTCAATATGCTGCACCTTCCCTGCGGAGTGATGCATGAAACTTTCCAGAGTTGCGTAATTTGAAAACATCTGACACAGTTTCATAAGTGAAAGAACGCTGACAGCTAATGTTATGATGTCACTAAAGACAATGAGCTGAATTTTCGTGTGCTCTGATGCAACAAGGTGAGTCTCTTACCCTGCGGTTGGTAAACACAGAGTAGCACTCCTTCACCAACACTGTTTTGACGATCTCAGGGTCAGACACCATCAAAACTGGTGATCGTCCCTCGTACAACCTGCACAAAAAATGGTTTTTTCTATCACAAAGCTCCCAAAGTGAACATTCATTAAAAAATAAGATGATTTTTTTAACAAACAGATGAACAAGTAATGTTGTGCCTGTCTTAAGAATCTGTAGTCTATAGACAACAGTGTGTCATCCAGAGGTGGAAAGCAACATTTATGCACTTCAGTACTGTACTTCAGTACACTTTTGAGGTACTTTGCGTTAGTATTTCCATTTTCTGCTAATGTGCAATTCTACTTTATTCCATTTTGGAGGAAAATAATCAGTTTTTTGCACTCCTTGATTTATTTATTGTTTTCTTCTCAGACTGAAATTTTACATTAAAACAGCCTTTTTACCAAATACGACAGCAAAAGCCCAAAGAATATTTTATCAGTATCGTAGAAAAATGCTTTTTTTTTTTTTTTTTTAATAAACAACTTCTGGCTTAGTAAAAAAAAGTTGTTGTTTTTTCATTTTTAATTATTATATACTTAAGCATATTGTTTACCTCTTATTACTTTGCTTTGTTTGTTATTGGCTCTCTGGAAAAACAAAAACAACAAAAAAAACTTTTCTGGCTTAGTAACAAAAAAAAAAAAAAAGAAACCCCCCCAATTGTAATTCTTAGTTTCATGTTAATTCATTCACTTCATTTTTATATACTAAGTATATTGTTTACTAATTATTGTTTTGCTTTGCTTTGTTTGTCATGGGCTAGCTGAAGAAATAAAATAAAATAAAATAAATAAACAACTTTTCGCTTAGTAAAAAAGAAAGATGCAACCCCCAATGTAATTCAGTTTCATGTTAATTTTTTTTCTTTTTTAATTATTATATACTTAAGTATATTGTTTATTTCTTATTGTTTTGTTTTGCATAGTTTGTCATAGGCTATCTTGAAAATAATAATAAAAAAAAGCCCAACAACTTTTGTCTCAGTAAAAAAAGAAAAATGTTTTTAAATATTTAATTTTTAAGAGACCCTATGTCAGGGAATGTTCTGTTATTTGAAAATAAATAAATACACTTTTTGGCTTAATAAAAAAAAGAGCACTGTCTAGTTTCCACCTCTTTCCCACCTAAAATTACTACTTAAAGCCCGAAGAAGAATATAATAAAATGAGGCAATATTTAATTTTTAGAAAGCAGATATTTGAGAGAGGTCAAATAAATGAATAAATAGGCCTAAATAAAAATAAAAATTGAAAGAAGCAACAAACTCACCCCCAGACATCTCCATACTTGTCCATGCACTCACGGTCGAAAGCTATCAACCCCTAAAAACGCGTTGTACGTGTTGACAGGTTAAAGGACCACAGAGCTTCGATAAGTGTATAGATAAGTTATGTAGGCTAATAAGTGCAAAGCAGGTGACTGAGGCTTCTGACTTATGT
Source organism: Epinephelus cyanopodus (assembly GCA_026686955.1). Lineage (NCBI taxonomy): Eukaryota > Metazoa > Chordata > Actinopteri > Perciformes > Serranidae > Epinephelus > Epinephelus cyanopodus. The sequence continues at coordinate 32,859,847 of CM048930.1, forward strand.
TCTAGTAAAAAACACAAAGACATTCTCTGTCAGCAAATTCAAAAAAACCTAAATTATAAACATCCTAATCTCTAACTCTCAGTAGAAGATCTGTGTTTGTTGTCATTACCTTTCTCATGTTCAGCATCGTCCCGATAAAAGGCAGAGGTCTTGGTCCGGATATACCCAGCTTTCTGAAAAACCTGTAAGGCCAAATGCCATACCTATGTAATGGAGAATAAGAGATTTACACTTGTTACACGAGCAGGGATTAATAACAGTTTAATAACAGTTGTTATCGTCAATGAGCCTCAGACATCGCAGCCTGCTTTAACAGCTACAGAAGCGACTCACAGTAACAGCAGGGTGACAAGCAGAGCCAGTAAAGTCCAGGTGCTCGGTGAAAACCAGGTAAAGGCGAACATCTTGACCTTGTGCCCGGAGAGCTGATGGCACACTGGTGAAATTGAGGAAATGCGCATAGAAAGTAACTGTGGGCCGGAGGTGGGAGGAGCCCACAGTCTGGAGCTGTGGAAGGAATTGCTGTGTTTACTGAAGTGACCAATGGTGAATGGTGACTGTTATCTATCTGGGCGGAGCTGCTTACACACAACACAGTGTTTCCCTTTTTCACAGCTGCACATAACATTTACACACGTTATATTACCTCAACTTAAAAAGAAATCAGCACAGACATCCACTCTGTCTTAACTTCACCCATCGGTTAGAAAAAGCTAAATATAAATAGTAAAAAAAAACAGTGACAACAGCAAACCTACTCTCTGGCCACTTTATTAGGTACACTTGTTCAACTGCCTTATAACACAAATAGCTAACCAGCCAATCACGTGGCAGCAGCTCAACGCATTTCGTCATGATGAGGACGAGCTGAAGTTCAAACTGAGCATCAAAATGAGGAAGAAAGATGATTTAAGTGACTTTGAACGTGGCTTTGTTGTTAGTGCCAGACAGGCTGGTGTGAGTATCTCAGAAACTTTCAAACACGACCATCTCTAGGGTTTACAGAGGAAGGTCCCAAAAAGAGAAAATATCCAGTGAGCCAAAATGCCTTGTTGATGCCAGAGGTCAGAGGAGAATGGCCAGACTGGTTCAAGATGATAGAAAGACAACAGGAAGTCAAATAAGCACTGGTTACAACCAAGGTCTGCAGAAGACCATCTCTGAAGCAACAACACCTTGTCCAACCTTGAAGCAGACCACACCAGGTGCCACTGGTAAGGGCCAGAATTTGGCGTCATGGATCCATCCTGCCTTGTATCAAGGCTTCAGGCTGCTGCTGCTGCTGGTGTAATGGTGTGGGGGAGATTTTCTTAGCACCAACTGAGCCTGGTTTAAACACCACAGCCTACCTGAGTATTGTTGCTGACCGTGTCCATCCCTTTATGACCACAGTGTACCATCTTCTGATGGCTACTTCCAGCAGGATAACGCACCATGTCACAAAGCTCACATCATCTCAAACATGACAATGAGTTCACTGGACTCCAGTGGCCTCCACAGGGATGTGGTGGAACAGGAGATTCTCATCATGGATGTGCAGCCGACAAATCTGCAGCAACTGTGTGATGTCATCATGTCAATATGGACCAGAATCTCTGAGGAATGTTTCCAGCACCTTGTTGAATCTATGACACCAAGAATGAAGGCAGCTCTGAAGGCAAACGGGGGTCAACTCCCTACAACCCCGCTTCAAAAAACCTGAACTATCCCTTTAGCCTCTCTGTTTTCCAGCCAAGCACAAGAAGACAAAACAAAGTTTGGACTTGAAAATGTTTATTCAAATTAAAACATTATTTTTATTTAGCGCTGAATTCTTAAAAATGAACCTCATCTCATTACCGTCAGGGCAAAGGTACCGAACACTTGATCCTGATCCCAGCAGCCATCGCTGCGCTGAACAAGAGATCCCGTTGACTCAAAGTGTCCACCTCTGTGAATGAACATGTGGTGTTTTGTGATGTCTGTGATATGTCTGTGCCTGTGATATTTGTGATCGATCTCTGTAAATGTACAGTTAGTAGAAACGAATTTCCCCCTGGGACGAATAAAGTAAGTCTAAGTCTAAAATGAACAAAGGCAAAGAAAAAGCAAAATGAGATCACACAAAATGGGCACTTGAATCAGTTTATTTTACATCCTCTAAACTGTCCCTTTCAAAAAGGTCTGTTGTTTGAGTTGTGAAGGAGTCTTGTAAGAATTACACAGGTTAAGTCTCTTTGCAGTCACAAATCCATGATATATATATATTTGAACATAAGACCGTTAAGTCTTTAACACTATCAAGTCAATTTTTGCCCTGTACCATAAAAAGATAAGCATAAAGTGCTTTTGTGTATTTTAAATATCAAGATACAGCAAAGTAAAACATTCAAGAGAAATTATAAAAAAGCAGAGAAGTGAATAGTGAACAGTTGAGTACTGGGTATGTGATGCACAGCATTTAAAAACCATCTTGTCTGTAGAGGCCACACATTTTAATAACTGAGTCTGATGGAAATTCAGAGATAAGGTATATTTGGAGATTCTCCCTTTTCGACTGCTGTTATCTGCGCACAAACTTAAGTTTTACCGGTTTTATCGGCTGGAACATCCAGTTGAACTCCAGCGGGATCTAAAGGAAGAAATAAAGGTAAAATCAGGAACATGACAGCGGAAAAGTGTGACAGTACGTGTGTGAAGTGTTACTCTTACCATGGTGTCTTTGCATGTTTCCACAGTATAACTCTGCAGGAGACGGATAATCACCATCTTCAAGGTGAGAACAGCGTAGCGCATCCCAACGCAGTTACGAGGGCCGAGCCCAAACGGCATGTACACATACGGGTTCACCTCCTCCCCACTGTCTTTACTGAACCTGCACACACAGGCACACAGATACTTACGATCATGAAGTCACCACTGAGAGAGCAGAGCGACAGAACAGATTCATTAAAGCTGAGGGAGGCAGAAATCTGGAAGAGGACAGAGCAGCAGGTCGAATGCCACCTGTGTAACAACAACAATAGAAAGTCTGCTGATCTGGCTGGCGGTTTGCGATGGCTGGATTCAGGCTGCTGCAGCTGCTGACTGGGAGTCCATGTCCAGAGCCGCAGCCGTTGACCAACTGGCTCCAATTGCCATTTTTTCTCTCCATCTCTGAAACGCTTCGCCAGTATTGACTTATTTTATTTTGTTTATTGTCGCACTCTCTTTTAGACTCTCTTTTCCATAAATTCATCTTCCTATTTTGAGTTGCTTTGCAGCGAAGGCAGTTGTTGCTAATGCTTGAATAGCAACTTTCCCCGCAGGATTCTCCACTATTAAATCAGGCTTTCACAGAAGGATTGTGCGTGGGCATCTGCATTCCTAAAAAGGCCAATAGGACCACCCTCTCTTTGAAATGACCTGTGATTAGCCAAAGTCTCACATCATGGACTAGATTTTCTTCAGCTGTAAAAACAGAGCCAAGAGGAGGTGCAGACGTCTAGTTTTCTCTCAGTCCACTTTAAGTTGATTATAGGATTTTTGCACAATAGAACCAAAATAAATCTACCTCCTGCAGCTTAAATGTAAAGAATGGCAGCTTAGTGCAGTGTACATTTACCTCTCTGGCCTGAAAAGCTCAGGTGAGCTCCAAAAGCGTGGGTCCATGTGTAACAGGTGCACAGGAATCCCAACCATGGTTCCTTCAGGGATGGTGAGGCCGTGTACCTGGACAGTTTTCTTGCACATCCTCTCAAGCCGGGGTGCAGTGGGAAGCAAACGCTGTGACTCACAAAGAACCTGGTCCAGGTACTCAAGACGGACCACGTCGTCGTATGAAATGGGAGCCTGAAAGCAAAAATTACAGGAATCACTAGAACGATACACAATATCAGCTGTTGAATCACAATTTCTCTTTTTTTCCAGCAGAACAACAGAATAGTTACTGTACATCTTTCGGTATGTTGGCATCGATTTCTTCATGTAAGGTCATCATCGCGTCAGGGTTGGTGGCCAGATTGTAAAGGATGTTAGTGAGAGTGGTGCTGGTGGTCTCATAGCCACCAAAGATGAAAATGAAAGCCTGGGAAAGGATCTCGTGCTCAGTCAAACCTGCAAAAAAAAAAAATCACGTTTAAAGTTTACTTTCTTATTTTTTGTGTATTTCAGAATTGCATTTAAACCTGCTGTTGCCATTAGAGGCTACTATTGTAGATTATTATGCACTTAATTAAAAGGCAGTTTAAAAGACTGCTGTGGTGCAAACACACCTTTGCTTGGCTGGTCGTGTTCGCTCTTTATGTCCGTTTCTGGTATCTCGCTCTGAACCATCACCTGCAGGAAGTCAGCTCGCACCTACATCAGCACAGAGAACGTTCAACACACATTTTGGAGCGTGGTTTTGATTTTCTCATCTAACTCTCGACAAGAAGATGAATAAGCTTAAGATGTCGAGCTGTTCCTTTAATTCTGTCAAACTGTTTTTTCCACTTGGAACAGATGAGATGCTCACAGAATCATCTGCACGATGCTCATCTTTAAACTTCTTGATGATGTTGTAGAAGTAATTCACACTGAGTCTGGGCATGAAGTCAATATCCAGCAGCTTCACCAGACGGGAACCAAACGGAAAGATCACTGAAAAGGACACCGAGAGGTTGCTTACCAAAGTTTGCATACTAGTGATCACAAGGTCCTGATCTCCACTGATACCATAAGTGAAAGGAGAACATACTTAATAAAAGGAAAGGCCAAATACTGAAGTTCATAATTTTCTTGATATGAACAACAATGGGGTCATCTGGATCGTTTATGGCATTTGCCTCGACACTGAAAGATGCGCTGGTCACAACATCTAAACTATAAGGTGCCACGAATCTGCGGCAGAGACAGAAAAAAGTGGCTCTCTGTTAGGAACTGACATGGATTAAGTGCTACCATTTTTCATTATATGCTGTCATATAACAAATTAACAACTTACTGTTTGATATCGACGGGTTCATCCAAATTTGTTCGTCCAAGTTTTTCAATGAGTCGGTCTGCATAGCGAGCAACGATGGGAAAAACCTTCGTAAAAGAAGAATTGTTAAATACTGATAATGTACAACACATATTTATTTCTATCATTGATGGCAACTTCTCTTAGTAAACTGAATGCAGACACATTTACCCCCACTAGCCACTTTATTAGGCACACCTTGCTAGTACGGGGTTGGACCCCCTTTTTCCTTCAGCAGCAATACTCAGGTAGGCTGTGGTCAGTTGTATTCAGTTGGTACTAAGGGGCCCAAAGTGTGCCAAGAAAATCTAATTGATATAAAGCAGGATGGATCCATGCTTTCATGGTGTTTACACCAAATTCTGACCCTACGACCTGAATGTCATGCAGAAATGCAGATACATCAGACCAGGCAACGGTGCTGATGATTTGCTGATTAACTATCTGTATTAACGAGCAGTTGAACAGGTGTACCTAATAAAGTGGCTGGTGAGTGTATGTAGACATGCACTGCAGACACAGATAAATATATTTGTTTCGCTGCACTAGGTCAAAGGAAGGAGATTGCAGAAGTGGTTAGTTAGCTAATAACCGACCTGTTTCAGTCGTCCACTGGTGAAGCACGGTGATAAAGTGCTCCGTATTCTTTTCCATCTTTCATCCTTCACGGTTGTTATTCCATCGGCCAAAGGTCCACCCACAATATTTTCCTGTGGACACGAGAACAGTCACACTGAATGTTTAAATTCATGTACAGAAGCGTTTTGTGTCTTTCTACTTTTTTATTCTTACATTATTGGAGGAAAAAGTTGTGTTACATGCTGCTCCTACCCTGCAGAATGCTGCATTGTGTAATTTGATTTATAGCAAACACAGTGACATAAATTCATAGAAAGCTGGCTGCAAATGTTATTGTGTCATTAAAGATGGGTCTCTCACCCTGCGGTTGGTAAATGCAGTGTAGCACTCCTTCACCATGACAGTTTTAATCATCTCAGGGTCCGCCACCATCAAAAGTGGTGATCGTGCATCAAACAACCTGCACAAAAACCACATCGCAGTATAAATTGTGAGCTTAAAGACAGAATTATGTTATGTTGATCAAAATTTTGGCCCATCCTACAAAGAGAGCAATATCTTTATCTTTCTGTGGCAAAGTATCCTTTTACAATAAACACCAGGCTATTCACAGCTGACAAACTTAAATGATCTACTGATATGTGCTCGCTGTAAAATGCCATAAAAAACAATTCTTCATTTTTATACCCTACTTGTCAAGGTAATATCTCAATAAAATGTGATATAACTGATTTTTATCTCACAAAAGGTCCGAAAACGACAAATGACATTTACAAAAAAATAAGATAACTCTTCAGGAGCAGAAAAACAACAAATAACTTTGAGACTGTTTTAAAAAATCTAGTCTTGAAATACTTCAAGCTTCAGTATACAGTAGCCCATGTCATCCAGGATTTGGAAAAAACTAAAATAAATAAATAGGTACAAGCTTGTGTTGCATTTTTTCCATCCCATTTATCATCTCATGGCCCCTCTGAGTAAAGGATCCTAGTACGTCTTCCAACACTGATGTCATCTGTGGTGGTTGTGTGTAAGATGAAACAACAGACTCACCCCCAGAAGTCCCCATACTTGGCTCGGCACTCACGGTCAAAAGGCAGAACTCCCTGTGAGGAAAATGTGTTGAAATGTTACAGGTTAAAGGAACCACAGAGCTTCCAGCAGGTACTGACACTGAAGGTCTAGTGCGTAAGATTTAGTGGCACCTAACGGTCAATTTGCAGAGCTAAAACTTCCCCCGTGTGCCAAGCGTGTAGGAGAACTACGATGACTGACGCAAATATAAACCACAAATGGTCCTATAGAGCCAGTGTTTGGTTTGTTCGATGTGGGCTACGGTAGAAACAAAATGGCGGACTGCGTGGATGAGACCCTCTCTGTATGTAGATATAAACCCTCGTTCAAAGGTAACAAAAACACAACCATTTTTATTTTTAGGTAATTATAAAGTAATGAAAACACAGCTATGAATATTCTATACCATTTCTGCAAATATAGCGTCCTCCCTCCTAAATCCTACACTTTGAATCTTTAAATGATGAGTCATATAATGAGGGCCACAGGGCAGCTGGGGGACAACATTTTCAAAAGTGGGGCCCCTCATGTGCAAATATAATCAAATTAATCACATTTCCACATGTATTTTGTATCTACTTGTACTTGAATCGACTGTTACGTCCTTGTTTTCCTATTTTGAAAAGCAGAAGTAGTCACATGTGTGTCCTGAGCCAAAAATACCCTCCAGTGAATGATTAGAGAAAAGTAAACTCAAACACTGATTGAGGAAATTACTGCAAGGCTATTAACTCTTCAGATCAAATCAGGAGTGAGCAAATATGTTTTTATCATTTATTAAATCAATCTTGAGGCTACTTTAACAGTGTAAAGAGTACATGTCATACAAGTCATACAAGTCTCAGTTTTCCTGTCATACCCAATTTCAAGACTGTTTAGGAAACCCAGTGTGCACCATTTATAAGAAACAGCACCATGGTGGTGCAGTGGTTAGCACTGCTGCGTCACAGTGAGAGGGTTCCTGGTTCAAACCCAGGGTGAACCCCTCAGTGGGGACATTGCATGTTCTCCCCACTCTCCACTCTCCTTTCTGTGGGTACCCTGGCTTCTTCTCACAATCCAAAGGTTAATTGGTGACTCTAAATTGTCCTTAGGTGTGAATGGTTGTCTGTCTGTATGTGTCAGTCCTGTGATAGTCTGGCGACCTGTCCAAGGTGAACCCCGCCTCTTACCCATTGTCAGCTGGGATAGGCTCTAGCCCCCCATGACCCTCAAGAGGATAAACGGTTACATAAATGGATGTATAACAATATTTATTTTTCCCTCGGCAAAATGTAGTAGAACTTGGCAGCATTATTTGCCTCCCTCTCCGACAAGATAGCATAACATGGTTGGTACCGATGGATGCCTGAGGTCCTCTACCTTGACATGATACCAGTGTCTTCACTGTAGCTTTAAAACTGAGCCAATACAGCAGGTTTTATTTACTAAAAATGACTCTGCCTCACTTCTCACCTTCAGCTCTGCCTGTCATAACTGCTTCTTCACTTTTTTGTGTGCCAGACATTTGGCTATCGCCTCTCTGCTCATGTCATTGTCTTGCTCTCTCTGCACTGTGGCTTTCCATGCGGGAGCTTCTGATTTTTGGTGAGGCATTCTGACTTATCTCATCAGGCTGCAGTTCATCTCACACGTTTACATAAGCAGCACTTGTGATTTCATTCATGTATCATGTAAACACATATTGTCAGTGATTTAAGTCAGGAAGTAAATTGTTGTACTTGATGCCATTTAAGGGTCGACCCTTAGACCTTTTCAGTAGCCCTCATCTGTTGGGGTAGGCTTCAAAACGTCATTCTACTCCTTATTTAGTCTGTTTTAGGAAGCATATAGTCCTCCCTTAACTGTTTAAATAACTCAAGGCTGCTGTTGCTGATATTGCTTTGGGCAATCCAAATAACAGTTTTGCGTGTATCTTACCCTTTTGAAGTTTAGACTTGTTCCAATAAAAGGCAGAGGTCTTGGTCCCGATATTCCCAGTTTTTTGAAATACCTATATGGCCAAATTCCATACCTATAATAATAATAATAAAAAAAGTAATATTACATATTGCAAGAGATTAACGAGCAATCATAAAAAAAAAAATACAGAACTGACAACCTGGTATTACTTTGACAGTTACAGAAACTACTCACAGAAACAGCAGGGAAATAAAGAGAGCCAGCAAAGTCCAGGTGGTCGCTGAAAACAAGGCAAAGACGAACATCTTGGCTTAGCCCAGAGCTGGATGTGAGCTACATACACATTGAGGAAATGTGTCGAGGAACAAGTGACTTTAACTGCACAGCAGTGGGAGGAGCCCACAGAGTGGAGCTTCAGGAGGACATTTATGGTGTTTTTGTTACACAGAATTGACCAGTGGCGGCTGGTTATTATGATCTTCCTGGGTGGAGCTACAGGTTTCTATTGGAGTTGTCCAGCTGGTGCCTTTGACCATTAACACTCTGCTTGCTCCAGCTCGGCTAGTTAATCTGATTTCTCTCAAAGCAGAAGAAGCAAAACATCTTTGTACTTGAAAAAGTCTATTGTAATGGAAAACCTTTGAATTAAACAGGGATTTTGCATATAAACAAAGTAATTTATTCTTAAAAAATAAAGAAAGGCAGCTATTTTTAGTATGTGCAACCTGCTGCCGGATCAACATCCCACAACACTGCAATCAACCAACCAGAGCCCTCTGACGTCATCAGTGTGCTGCTCCTGTGCTTCTTTCAAAATTGTTTGTTGTGCTTCTTCAGCGCTAGTTTTCCAAAATGAAGTTAGTAAAACTGAACAAAATCCCCAGTAACATTAAACAAAAACCTTATTGGCTACTGCAGGGGTAGAACATTAGCTTGCCATGTAGGCTGGCTATACTACCAAATAAGCTTACCAACAGTCTAGAATATCAGCGAGTTAGCTTGTTAACTAGGAAGACTATGCTAATGAAAATGCCTGCCAATTGGCTGGAAAATAAGCAAGTTCGATTGCTAACTAGGAAGGCTAAGCTAATGGAATGAGCTTGCCAGTGGTTTTTGTTTCATGTTACTGAGGATTTCATTTAGTTTCACGAACTTCATTTTGGAAAACTAAACTCAAAGCACAGTTAAAATGGACTCAGCATTTGGCTCATTTGCAGTAATGCCCTGAATTATCATTCAATAAAGATACAAATATATATATATGTATATATGTATATATAAACTACCTAACAAAATATTAACTTGGCCTGCCCTGGACCCCAGTGTCACACATAACAAAGATTGGTATTTGTGTAAAATCCTGTTTATTGCCAGCAAGAAAGTGATTGCAAAGAACTGGTACCAATCTGACACTTTAGGCCTTAAACAATGGATGGACATAATCAAGGAGATCTTTATAATGGAAAAAGATGACTTTTTCTCGAAGGTCTGGAGGAGCAATATTCCTCAGAAAATGGAAGAAACTGACTGTCTTTATTTCAGAAGACATGGATGCAGCTTCACTGTTTACGTCTGGGCAATAAAAGGACATTTAGCAAGTGGACTCATGAATACTTAGCTGGTGTGCCCCCGCACAGTATTCTCTATGGTGTTTATGTTTTGTCTTAAACATCTAAAAATACTTAAGAGTTAAAAAAAAATGAAGAGGGGCAAAGTTAATGCAAAATGAGATCACACAAAATGGGTGCTTGGATCAGTTTACTGGACATTCTTTAATCTGCCACTTACAAAAATGTCTGTAGGAAATACAATAGGTAGTAGAGTACTTAACACCATCATGTAAATTCACCATAAAAAGATAAGAAAGTGCTCTTTACATTATTATACAAGGCAGCACAGTGGTGCAGTGGACAGAATTGTTGCCTCACAGCTAGAAGATTCCTGGCTTGAACCCAGGGAGGAGGAGCCTCTCTGTTCAGAGCCTGCATGCGCCCCCCAATGTCAGCATGGGTTTTCTCCGGGTGCTCCAGCTTCCTCCCACAGTCCAAAGACATGCAGGTTAATTAGTGACTCTAAATTGGCCGTAGGTGTGAATGTGAGTGTCAATGGTTGTCTGTCTCTGTGTGTCAGCCCTGTGATAGTCTGGTGACCTGTCCAGTGTGAACCCTGCCTCCTGCCCAACAACAGCTGGGATAGGCTGCAGTCACTGCGCGACCCCCAACAGGATAAGCAGTGATGAAAAATTAATGAATGAATTTGATTCATCAAGAAAAATCAGATGTTCAAGGTGTGTTGAGCTAAGTGCTGAGTATGAGTTTCATAGTATAAACACAAAATATACAAACTTTATCCTGTCAGCAGTTACCACACTTTGAAAAAACAGCGGAGTTTATAGGAATTCAAAAGCAAGGTATATTTGGAGATGCTCCCTTTGGACTACTGTTGTCTGCGAACAAACTGGAGTTTTATTGGCGTGTTCGGCTGGAACTTCCAGTTAAACTCCAGCGGGATCTAAAGGAAGAAATGAATGTAAAATCAGGTACATGACAGCAGAAAAGTGTGACAGTATGAGTGCACATGAATGTGTGTGGAGCGCTGTGTCTTACCACGGTGTCTTTGCATGTTTCCACAGTGTAACTCTGCAGGAGACGGATGAGAACCATCTTCATGGTGAGAACAGCGTAGCGCATCCCAATGCAGTTACGAGGGCCGAGCCCAAACGGCATGTACGCGTACGGGTTCACCTCCTCCCCACTGTCTTTACTGAACCTGCACACACACACACAGGCACACAGATGCAAATCATTAAAGCTGGAGTAGCAATAAAAGGTCTGCTCTCTCTCTGCTTATCAGACCACAAATGAGACAAAAATGAGGTAGCTAAGCCATCCCACGGTCCCTCCGCCTTCACTCCCTGCCACCGTAGACTGCTTTCCTGAAGTAGAGTGGGCAGCAGCTTAGGGAGATGGACCTTCAGTTAGCAGCTGCACGTGCACCTGCATGCATGTGCAGCTGCCAATAGAAATGCCCTCTCTCCGAAATGACCTGTGATTAGCCAAAGTCTCACATCATCGACTAGATTTTCTTTAGCTTTAAAAACAGAGCCAAGAGGAGGTGCAGACGTCTAGTTTTCTCTCAGTCCACTTTAAGTTGATAATAGGATTTTTGCACAATGAAACCAAAATAAATCAACCTCCTGCAGCTTAAATGTAAAGAATGGCAGCTTAGTGCAGTGTACATTTACCTCTCTGGCCTGAAAAGCTCAGGTGAGCTCCAAAAGCGTGGGTCCATGTGGAACATGTGCACAGGAATCCCGACCAGGGTTCCTTCAGGGATGGTGAGGCCGTGTACCTGGACAGTTTTCTTGCACATCCTGTCAAGGCGAGGTGCAGTGGGAAGCAAACGCTGTGACTCACAAAGAACCTGGTCCAGGTACTCAAGACCGACCACGTCGTCGTATGAAATGGGAGCCTAAAGGCAAAAAATAAAGGAGGAATCAAATACAAAGATTAACAGATGAGGATTAGAAGGAAACATAATGTCAGCTATCGAAAAGGTTATCACAAATAGCAGCTACTGTACATCTTTCGGTAGGTTGGCATCAATTTCTTCATGCAACTTCTGCAGTGCATCAGGGTTGATGGCCAGATTGTAAAGGATGTTAGTGAGAGTGGCGCTGGTGGTGTCATAGCCACCAAAGATAAACATGAGGGCTTGGGCGAGGATCTCACGCTCAGTCAAACCTGCAATAAAATCAAGTTAAAAGTTCAGCTAGAAAAAAACTTTTTTTGTTGGTGTCAATTTCAAGATCTTATTCAAAACTGCTGTACCCCTGGCACTATTAGAGGCTATTATTGTTGATGATCATTCGCTTAATTAAAAGGCAGTTTAAAAGACTGCTGTGGTGCAGTCACACCTTTGCTTGGCTGGTCGTGTTCGCTCTTTATGTCCGTTTCTGGTATCTCGCTCTGAACCATCACCTGCAGGAAGTCTGCTCGATTCTAGATGAACACAGAGAACATTCAACACACATTGGAGAGCGGTATGGATCTTCTCATTTAACTTTTGACAAAAAAGTAAATGAGCCCAAAATGTCAAGCTGTTCCTTTAATTTTCTGCAACTTTTTCGCTAGGAACAGATGGCATGTTTACAGAGTCTTCTCCTCGGTGCTCATCTTTAAATTTCTTGATGACGTTGTAGAGGTAATCCACACTGGGTCTGGGCATGATGTCAATATCCAGCAGCTTCATCAGACGGGAGCCAAACGGAAAGATCACTGAAAGGAGACCAAAGGGCTGTTTACTAAAATTAGTATGCTAGGGATAATAAAAAAAACCTGACACATTTAAATGATCTTCGCTATAACAGAAGAACAAAGAAGTACGTACTTATTGCAAAGAAAAGCCAAAATCTTAAGTTCATAACGTTCTTGATGTGAACATTGAAGGGGTCATCTGGATCGTTGATGGAGTTTGCCTCAACACTGAAAGATGCGCTGGTAATAACATCTAAACTGTAAGGCGCCACCAGTCTAGAAAAAAGATGGGTGGTTTTCGATTAGACACTAACATACATAAAGCGCTATCATTTTTTTATTTGTTCAGATTCCCCGTCCATTACAACAGATGTAGCTCGCCAGACCTTTCTCAAGAAAAGAAAGGTCCGGCTGCGCCGACTCTCACTTTAAGATTGGAGAAAGGCACCGGCTTTTTCTTTTATTTCCTTCAACCAATCACAATCGTACTTGGTGGTGCCACCAATCGTTCTTGGTGTGTGTTTGGAACATGATTGGGTTCTGAATGGGCGATTATGCTGGTGTATAACAGATTAACAACATACTGTTTGACACTGAGGGGTTCATCCAAATTTGTTCGCCCAAGTTTTTCAACCAATCGGTCTGCATAGCGAGCAACGATGGGAAAAACCTTCAGAAAAGGAGAATTGTTAAATACTGATTATGTACTATGCATATTTATTTCTATCATCACTGGCAACAGAGGGTCTACATAGATAGACCACAGATATGTAGACATACACAGATAGAAGACACATAAGTTTGTAACGCTGCACTAGGTCAAAGCTCGTAACTGACCTGTTTCAATCGTCCACTGGTGAAGCACGGTGACAAAGTGCTACGTAATCTTTTCCATCTTTCATCTTTAACGGCTGAAACTGAATCAGCCAAAGGTCCTGCTTCAATAGTGTCCTGTGGACACGAGTACACTGAGTGTTAAAGTTTTGTCAGTTCTCAGACCGAACAACAAATTTCGTCTGCTACCGTATTAGTCAGTAAACGTTCAGTCATCTGGCATGACATAAGTATCAATCCATTTAGGTTAATCTCAAGTCACTGCAGGGAAAGTGTTGTAATATATCACACCTTCCCTGCAGAGTGCTGCAAGGAAATTTGATAAATAGTAAACACAAAGACAAAAATTACTAGAAACTAGACAACAGGTCAACCTGTCTTTGTCAAAATTTGGTTGGTGCCAATTTTCATCTTTATGCCGATGACACAGTGATACATTGTGCCGGCTCATCCATCACAGACGCTGTGGCCAAATTGCAGACTGACTCTACTGTTATCCAGATTCAGCTTTCACAACCAAAGCTGATTTTGAATGCTGATGAAACTTATGCATTTCTCAAATGCCAGGAAGAAGCCTGTGAACACTCCTGATGTTATTACTGCTCAGGGAAAGAAGTTAGAAGAAGTTATCTTGTTACAGATATTTTGGTATTTGGCTTATTGACTCCCTGCCTTTAAAACCTCAGGTTGATAATCGTCTTTCGAAGGCTCAGCCACTGGTATTTGTTCATTTATTATGTCATACTGGGAAATATCTCTTTGTACATTTGTACTTTGATTGAACAGAGGTCTCACTGTAGCTATAGTCTGAGATCTCAAGACTTAGTTTTGTTGTCTGTTCCTTCAAAAAGAGTTGAAACTACGTGAACTGGTCTCTCTGTCTGATTTTAAAGCTTGCATAAGTACAAGGACAAATGAATCGGATGGTTCTTGTCATTGTGCACAGGTGCTCTAATATTTCTACATGTTACTGTATATCTTTTAGGTTTTTTATTGTGTTGTTGTTTGTCTGTAACTTTCTGTGTGCAGCTGTCTTGGCCAGGTCACCCTTGTAAAACAGATTGTTAATCTCAACGGGACTGACCTGTTTTAATATGGGTTAAATAAAATAACTTTTTTAAAATGTTACAATGTCATTGAAGATGAGTCTCTCACCCTGCGGTTGGTGAACACAGAGTAGCACTCCTTGACCATCACAGTTTTAATAATCTCAGGGTCCGCCACCATTAAAAGCGGCGATCGTCCATCAAACAACCTGCACAAAAACAACATGGCAGTATAAAGTATGAGCTTGTGAGTAAATATGAAGCATCCTTGAGCTTTAAGACAGAGTTTAACATATTTTGATCAGAAATATCTTTATCTTTCTGTGGAAAGTTATATTCAACATTAAACACCGGGCTACAAGGCGAAATGGTGTATTTATATGTACATGCTCGAAAATGCCATAAAAATAGTCATTTCAAAAGGTCAGTTTTCATTTTTAAATCCCACTTGTCAAGGTACTTCAGTAAAGGATCGGCCTACTTCCTCCACCACTAATGCTATTTGTAGTAATTTGCTTTGAAAAATGAAGCAACATCTCACCCCCACACGTCCCCATACTTGGCTTGGCATTCACGGTCAAAACCAAGAAATCCCTGTGGGAAATTGTTTAAATGTTAAAAGATAACAGATAAGTCATGCAATGAGTGCCCATAGGTTTCACATGCGGACAGTATAAACACCCTCTGCTCACTCTCAGTCCTCACATCAATCAATTCCTTACGTAACAGTCTGTAGGGTCTGTTTGTTCATGTGTGTTACTACCTTTTTGACGTTAAGCAGTGTTCCTATGAAAGGAAGGGGTGTTGGCCCAGATATTCCCAGCTTTTTGAAAAACCTATATGGCCAAATGCCATACCTAAAATGTAAAAAATAAAGAGTGATACTAAATATTGCAACAGCTTAGTAAACAATTGTTATGGCAGGGCAGAATATGAGCCTCAGAATTTACAAAAGAGAGGTGAAAACTGTGTTAAACTACTCACAGTAACAGCAGGGTGAAAACCAGAGCAAGCAAAGTCCAGGTGGTTGCTGAAAACAAGGCAGAGAAAAACATGTTGACTTTATCTCGGAGGAGAGCTGGATAGAGACTGAGTGAAAACTGAGGAAATGATCTGGGAAGCAAGTGGCCTTATGTTCCCTGGAGTGGGAGGAGCCCACAGATTGTTGTCTTGCTCACAGGCTCGGAGGGTTTCAATTTACACACAGTGCTGCTGTCTAGATTAGTGCACCACAATACCTCAGATTCAGATTTATTCTTTGGAATTTTGCACACAAACAAACACTCAAAAACAAGTAACACTCACAAACAGAACATCACAACAACACAATTCAAATCTGATGAAGTATGTCAAAGAAAAAGTTTATCTCGACTAAAACAGTCAAAAACAGCTTTTTTGTTTTGTTTTAAATGCTTACGGTTAAGTTGCTTATTAGGTTTAAATTGTAAATCCTTGAAATATAGTAGTTTAAAGAAATAGATAAATAAAAACAAGATGAAATAAAATAAAACAAGAGAAAATAAATAAATAAGCTCCTAGGATGAGTAAGATTGTGCAAATTAAGCCAACTAGAACTTCAGGTACTCATTTAAATGGAATACAATTTCTATTTTATTGTTATTTATTGTTTTTTTAAAAAAATAATTTACAGTTAATGCACTTTAATTTATTTTACTTATAAATAGTTTAATTTCAGATATTTCATTTTTACTGCCCAGATACATAAGGATACAATAATTCAATAAGGAGAGAAGTAAAAAAAAAAGAAAAAAAAAAAAGTCAGCGCTCACAGTACCACAAACTGTCCTCTGCGTATTGGTAACACAAGTATTATTATTATTTATTTTTTTTAACTTTATTTCACAAAATCATGTACAAACAACATGGCTTACGTCATTTGTACATTTTAAAGGACCAGGTGCATAGGAGGAATGCAAAAGAGAAAATCTACATGAGAAAATAAAATATCCATGAATTAAATAAAGTAAAATAAAAAGTTAGCTAGGGCTTTTGTCGTAGATCATATAAACTGAAAAGTTTCATTGCATTTTTACCTTTTATTATGTTAAGGGCTTTGGTGAAGGAAAGAAACTCGTTATGAAACACATTAAATCTAGGTTTCACATTTGTATATTTACATTTGTGTATGCAAAATTTTCCAAGGATTAGTATGTTGTTTACCAGAAAGTCCCATTTATTATTGTTCATAACAACACTCTAAATAATGTCCTTTTGAGAAAAGGGTTTGAGTCGGATCTTTGTGTGCAGCCAGTCATGTGTCCATTGCATATGTAGCATACATTGAAAAAATAAATGATCAGAGGTTTCAATATCATCATAAAACACACATTTGTTTGTTTCAAAACCAAATCTCTGTGGTAATAGTTCACCAGACAGATACACACCATTTAAAATTTTAAAATGGATTTCTTTTGCTTTTGGATTTATGGGAAATTTTAAGTATCGAGAGCGCAAAGAATATATAATATCTTTGGAGAAACCTTGTTTGATGGAGTTTCGAAAAGACAATAAAGGGTGTGTGATGTCATCAAACATCGTTCTAATTGTTTTATTAGGAATTTTAATACTCTCAAAGTCATAGCTTCCAACTAGGAGATGTGGAAAATTAGGAGTGATGTGAGTCGAGTTTGAAACAATGCATTGAATTAAATTTAAAGTAGGATTAGGGATAGCTTTCATTATGGATGCAAAGGAATTACGATTGACAACTAGATCATATTTAAGGCAAAAATTTTCATATGTCATCACACACCCATCATCGTCAAGCAAATGAATTAAAGACCAAATACCTTTATCCATCCAATCCTTGTTATACAACGACTTGTTTTTAACTGTAATGTATCTATTGTTCCACATCTGCGTGTTGTGCTGGGTGAAATTATGATTGTACAAACTTTTCCAATATACAAGGACTTGCTGGTGAAACAGGGATAATTTAACAGGAAGTTTCTGAATATTGAAATCACATTTTAATTAAAAAAAAAAATCTTTTCTTGAAGTTTCTTGAAGATTTCTCTGGGGATACGATACCAGAAGCTCTTATTGTTATGGAAGGATTTTAACCAGTTAATTTTCAGTGTCCCATTGATAAAATCAAAATCAATAGCCTGTAGGACACAAGTATTAAATATAATATACTATTTTACGTCCTGCAAGAGGTGAACGGAATCGCTATTTGCTTTTCGTTTGGATCATGTTTGAGCCTCCCCCTGCACCGTAGGTAACCCGGAAGCACGATTAATGACCCCGACCGTAGTTTGTCACATTTTAGCTTCGTCTGTTAATATTGACTGATTTTGTGTTGTTTTTTCCATCTTGTCGTCGGAGAGTGAAGCACGTTTATAAGTTAAAAGGCCAGGTAAGGAACAAAGATGTGTCTTACGGATTTAAACCTTTTATGAGGGTTAAATGACGCCTGTTTTGAGCTGCCCTTGGTCTGCAGCGTTAGCCTGCAGCTAAGCTAGCTTCACATTGCATGACCACTGGGCTAATGTTAGCAACTATGAGTAAATATAAATGAGCTTCCTGCACACACACGCACTTTCTCCTTGCATTTGAGGTCATGTGTTGTCTAACGGGACCTCAGGTAGGTCATTAAAGCGTCTGTGAGGAGGTGATATAGTTAATGGTAACACTAACACTAAATGATAGAGGCGGATGAAGCATCAGCTCTACTAACACTGTCAGTAATCGCACTCACTGTGTGGCTGTCTGTTGATATTTTATTTAAGTGAAAGTAACAATACCATTGTGTAGAAATACTACGTTACAAGTAAAAGTATTGCAGTTAAATTGTGCTTAAGTATAGGTACAAAAATATAAGCACCAAAGTATAGGGACTAAATATAAAACTCGTTAGGCAGAAAAGTCAGTTTCAGTGTAATATATATGCTGTCACTTGTTTATAACTAGTAATTCAATACAATGCTTTTTATAAGGTATTAGGCTGTATACTGCTGGGTAGCTTAACCTTTAGCCTAATACATCATTATTCATAAAGTAGCAGTATAAGGTAGCATAAAATAGAAACTCTCAAGTGAAGTACAAGTACCTTAAAAATTTGTACTTACCGTAAAATTTCAATTGATTGCTCAGGCTAAAATTTGCATCAGTCACTGAAATTGATGGACCTATATTTGGGACAGGCATCTATACAAGACCGGCCTTTAATTCCTTTAACACAAAACTGTTGCTTAACGAAAACTGGGAAATATTATCATATTTTTTATTCAAACCAGTACGAAGATCATGAATCATTCATTTGATCTCGCTCTGACAGACAGGGCATCAGAGACAGAGAGAGTTACAACACTCAGGGATTCACTTTATCCTGTTAAAACAATACTCACAACTTGGATTAATTTTTATGAAATATCCTTTTGATTCTTTTGATCTGAGGACCCTAATGGACTAAAGGAATATGAATAACTTTCAGTGTAATTGAGGAATGGGCATATAATTTGAGTCAGCCAACAGCACGGTTTTACACATTTGAAAAACTATTATTTAAAAAAAAAAAAAATGAACTGCTTTTCTAACACAGTAAAACATGTAAATAATCATCACTGTCAAATATAAATCTTAGCATGCTGTATATACTATTCTGTCAAAGCAACTTGTTATATTAATCATCCTAATTTTTTTACAGCACCGTTTGCATTATACTTTTTTATACATCTTTATATTTGTACATGGTAGTTAAATGTTATGTTTTACCTTCTTCCAGCTTCACTGTCCTTGTTATAGTTTTATGCCTATTTTTGTGTCAGTACATTGAGAGCGATGACAGACTGGAGTCAGTTTCCTTGTATGTGTGTACCAATACTTTGCCAATAAAACTGACTCTGAAAAGGTATCCTGTCCTAAGTTTAAGTGAGCTACTGATATCAATTTTTGGTTGTAGTTTGTAGTGTTGCGTCTTGCTTAATACTGGGAGATGTTTCGAGTTTCTATTTAGTTCACCAAATTTATATCAGTGAAATAATGGCAACAGAGTCTGTGTATATTATTCCAATTTTGAGCTATGTGTTTGACATATAGGCATGCTGTAGAATAGGATGAGAAAAAGCAATACAAAGACCTCAAAAATCTTAAACAGTATATAGTGGAGCATGGTTGTGGTGAGGATCCAGAAACAAATTTTGGCATTCACAGATAACTTACTAAATTAATGTGGGAAAAGTGAACAGAAATGTACGTGTTTGAGTATGGCTGTGTGGATGAAATCCACTAAAAGTAAATCTATTTGTCAGTACTAGTCTTCTGTTTATTTTTGCATACTGTAGATTAGCCTACGCTTTGCCTCTCATGCATTATTATATCGTCACATAGCTGGTCAGCTTTTCTGGTAGATACGTGGCAAGCTTTAAAAAAAAAAAATCAACTAATAGGTCATTTAAAACATGTTTTGGAGTTGCTGATCTCATTCACTGTCTTTTAATTGTAATTGTGAAAAGTCAAGCCATTGAAGCCAATTGAATTGAAATTAATTGTTCTAACCATCTCGTCACAAAATATTTTGTCCACTGCAGTAGAAGTTGCAGTTTAATCTGTTTCCCAAGTTGCAGGAAAAGCACAGGTGTCATAAATAATCTTAAGGCTGCAATTGATTCAGCTTGAGGACCGAGATATTGTGCACGATGGCTCTCTGACATGGCCGACACTTTCATGTGTCTTACCCTACGTTATTGGTATCATTCACATTTGTGCTTCTCCCGCTGTTTAAGTCAAAATGTTTGCTGTAAAAATGGTCTAAGATAGATGATTGTTATCAATTTCTACTCATGCTTGCTGTTGTTAATCAAACTTATTTGTTATAATTACTTTAGAGTCGTCCATTTCTATTTATAGATTTAATTAATCTACTTTTACTGTTTATTTAACTATGTATTAAACCCATAATAACTGATTACTTTTGTAACTTGGGTGCAGTGGAAAAAAGTTGTTAACACAACACCGACATTATTGTCACCATTGAAGTTGATATGGTGAAGCAGTGCCACCAAACAATTACGTATTAACACGTCCAGCAGACATGGAGCAACATTATCATCCATTTGGAGTCCTGTTTCAGGCCAGCTGGTGGACGTAGGTCCAATATTCATGATCCTTTTTAGCTCTGTTTTGATCTATCCCAACGACTAAATATCCATTGTATTCACCAGCTAGCTGCTAACTTTGTCTGCTGTGGTGCTCAGTAGGTTTGTGTCCAGGGTATTATTTGGCACTTATCTGCTGAACACGTCTGCCTGCTGTGGCCAAGAACAATACTGTGAGAGCGCTGCAAGTGAACCAAAACTGTAAAGTTGCAGACCATAAAACCAAAGCAATAAGCATGTCGGGGTTTGTCATTACCAGTGACTCCTTTCACACAGGCTACATGTAGTCATATGTTAATAAAAACTATTGATTACAGCCGCTTTAACTGTACACTTTTGACATTTGACACAACAACCCACGTAACCCTGGGGAGATAACGCTGCTAATGTGATGTTATTGTCATGCACTGCTATAAAAATGACTCATCAGGATACCAAAGGTCAGCAATAACCTAATCAATGCTGGAAGTAGGCTACAGTTCACAACCTCATGAAGTAGAGACTCTTCGTCGACAGTCATGTTATTCAGTTATTTCCTTTCTTTTCAGTTTCTTTTAAACGCTATACAGGCTTTTATTTTATCTGCTGTATCTGATCTGCTGCAAACACAATATCCACTATCCAGGCTGAAGGAGCCTGAAGGCTTGTGTGACACAGATTAATGAATGTTATCAAATTCCTCTCTGGTCTTAGTAAACAGTCAAGGTCCAGTTGTCCAGAAATAATGTAAGGGTGAACATCAAGGGCATGTGATAACATTTGATTTATAAAGGTTTTTAAAGGCCCTCTGCAGTAATGACCCACCCACACAGGTGTTTTCATTTGTCATGACTGATTAGATCTCCCCTCAGAGCTGTGTGGGTGTGTTTTAGACTGCACTTGATCAACATGTTCATTATTATCCTGTTACATTTTGTTGTACATTTCTGACACCTCTTAGGTCTGAACCAAACTCCTCCACCCACCCCCTCCTTATTTTTTCAGTGAGGTCAGTGAGACGCATGAGCTTCAGATTGCTTTGCAGAGGGTTCAATTTAAAGCCCCAGTAGCTTCAGGGTTAGGATGCCGCTGACCATGAACCACAATATCTTGTTTTAAATCCAGCCATGAGCCTTTGTCGCTTCCCTATTGTTGCCAGCTATTATAGCTGTAAAATGTTATCGAGCAGCTTCATTATCAGGCTCCTGCTATTGTGCATGTTGGGCTGGCTCACTGTCACTGAGACACCTGAATATAACAGAGCTATTACACCTGTGCTTTTCCTATTATGACAAGTCAAAATGTCCGCTGTTAAAAGGACCTGTAACACTGAATGCTTCTGTACTCATAAGTGTAGCTGCACTAGTGAGTAAGAAAGCAGATGAGTGCTTTTACCAAAATGTCAAACATTTGCTGAGTTTAGTGTTTCATTAATTGGTCCAGTAAATCAGGCATTGAGGATGTTTTCACTTCTTCCCTGGCTGTACTGTTGCTGTATTTGTGGTGGTATGACAAGTACATAATACCTGCATTGAACATGTGTTTCTTGCATGAACAGTACCACTGTTGTTAAAGTGATTACTGATTTTTTTCTTAACTGTTTGACTCTTTCAGAAATAATCCGCCACCATGTTCCTGACCCTCACCCTGCTGCGGAAAGGCATCCCCGGGAAGCAGTGGATCGGAAAGTATCGCCGCCCACGACAAATCACGTGGCAGATGAAGCGCAATATGGTGAAGAATCTGGAGCGTGAGGCTGAGAACGAATACTGGATCAGCAGGCCGTACATGACTCCGCAGCAGGAGTACTGCCACGCCGTGGAGCGCAGGGCCGAGAACTGGCTCAAGATCAAGGAGGCCAAATTTGCCAAGTTTCCTGAGCACAAGCACATCACAGATCACCTGAGTCATCTCAAAATCACCAAGACGTGGTCAAATTAACGTGAGCGGAGAAATGACAAACAAAGACTGTCGCTATGATGTGACTATATCACATGTTTGTGTGTGCAAGAAAGCTTGGTTTCGTTAACGTGTGTTAATGGGAAGCGGGACTTTGTGTCAGCTGATTATTGTCAACCACATCCACAGTTATGATCCCGTCTGACTCCATGAAACAAATCTGTAAGCTGTTTGTTTGGGGTTCTGTATCACAGACTAAACACTGCAACAGGACTGTAATTCCACATTCAGTGCAGCTCATCGGATAAAAACAGATTAACATTCTACACCTGATCTGTGGCTCCTTATTTTAGCTCTCATTAACAAAATACACTCTCAAGTTGAGCAAACATACGGCCTCCCAATGGTTATAAAATCTTTATAATTGTAACTGCTCAAGGAGGAAGTTCCATGAGGGAGATGGTGGAGGAATTATATAAATAGTCTGGGGAAGTTGGGGCAAAATTATGTAATTTTATAAAGGGTTAATTTCACTGTAATATACCAGAATGCATTCTGCTGTTTTACATTAATGTATTAAAGGGATGTGGCAGTCAGTGAGCCCAATTTCAACTGAAACTAGAGTGTTTAATCCCTTTGAAGTCAGGAAATCCAGGAAGGAATACATTTGCAAGGTTCATAGAAGTGCTCTCCCTTTATTAATGGATACTTATACAGTGTTTGCCATGTTTTGGAGCCTTGTGATTCTCTGAAATCTTAGCAATGTTTCTGTCCAAGAAAAACAGGCTGCTGTGGGGTTATAAGACATGTTAGTTGGTGGCTATCAATGCATTGTGCAGGAGTTTGACCCTCAATTAAGTTTCACATGCAAGATACTGTGTCGATACTGTGTTGATGATAACAGTTATTGCCATGATCCCTTTTTTTATTCCAACAATATCCTACGTAACTACAGGAAGCGCCGGCACGTGGTTCTCCTGCTCTTTCATATCCTTTTAAGGGTTGAAGGGAGTCATTAGAAAGCTCGGAGGTGTGTGCACCATAAAACACAAAGCAAACACTGACTCAGCGATCACCAGCCCTCACATGGAGCCATGAACATGAGGCTTTTTTATCTTTATCGGTAACACTTTCCCTGGCCAGCCATGAACCAATGTGTTCACCACTAAGTGGACAAACAACAGCATGGCTCAGCTGTTTGTAACCTTTTAAATTGGTTGAGCACAAAAGTGTAATATCCAGCACACAGAGCCCTGCTGGTTCTAATTTACACCTGTGAACAGACTGAGAGGACAGAAAACCAGCAGAAACTTTTCGTGACCTTTTTATTTTTCTCACCGAGGCTATTTTTATGCTGTGTATTTGTTTAATTTTGATGTTAATGTTGTCACCAGAAGAATTACGTGAGGTCTGTCTTACTTTGGGCACCGCAGGGTCCAAAATAATTGAGCAGGATTAATGAGCTGGTGGGGAAAATGCAGTCTTTGAAAGAGCCGATTCTACTGCAGGAGTCAAAGCGGGGGAAAAGAATCCTCGTCTTAGAATTGCTGCTCCTTCTGGGACGCTTGTTTCAAGAACCTGACTGTAAGCGATTAATCCATGAAAAACGTACTAACAATCCTCTTGGGTGGAGCGCAGGAAGCTTTCCCAACTGCTCCTCTGTGTGGTTATACACTCAAAACTGAAATGAGTGCAGTTCCAGGTCGTCAGCAGGTCTTAAATTCAATTTTATAAATATTAGGGCGTAAAAGTCATGAAAGAGTTTAAATTTTGAGTTTGTGAGGACGTCATTGCCACAACATTTTATCTAATTTGACTTATTTATCTGTTTGCCAAGGTGAGTCAAGCTGCTCTGCGTTAAAAGTCATCTCTGATGTTACAAATCTTCACCACCGAACCTTGTACTTTACTTTATAGTTCAACCTGCCTGTTGACAAAATGTAGATTAACATAATTCACTCTAATGACCATATTCCTACACAAAAAATGCCTCTGCACAGGACCATATTTATCTTTATAAACTAAACAAAAATTTAAACACTACACTTAAGTGTTTGCTCCCATTTTTCCACATATGGTAAAGATGTAAGATTTTTTTTATGGTCACACATTTCTTAAAATTCATGTAAGTGAGCCCTCTCTACAAAATAATCCATCCACCTGACAGCATCATTACAACACAGGTGTGCCTTGGGATGGTCACGATGAAAGGCCACTCTAAAATGTGCAGTTTGATCACACAACAGTGCATAAAAAGTCTTAGATCTTTAACTTAAACCTGCGTGTTGCATTAAAAAATTGGTTCAGTGCTCTTACCTGCAGTGCTTGAATAAGTAACAAATGATTTGTCCAAACATCGGTCTTAAATTTGGTTAAAAATGCACTCAAGTAAAAACATGGGAACATTATCAACTTTCATACAAACATGCAGCCCAAAGTGCTTCACAATGCAAAGTTGGAATGACACAGACACGAGACGATGAAAAATTAAAGAGCAACCCAACCAAACTAATGAAAATATGATTAAAATAAAATAATAGAATAAAAATAGAGCAAATGAATAGATGAAATAGAATAGAAATGAACAGGAGAGATTAAAAAAAAGGTAAAAACAAATAGAGAAAACTATAAAAAAAAACCTTTGAGAGCGTTTTACAAGCTTATCATTTGTGTCTTAATCTATAAAATAACTAGTATATCTATACAAGTATATATAGTGGAGTAAAAATTACATTTCTCCCTCTGACCTGCAGTGAAGCAAAAGAATACAGTAGCAGAAAATTAAATTACTCACATCAAAATGTGAACCAAAGTTCAGCACAGTGACTTTACTGCGAGTCCACACATTGAGTCGTCCAGCAGATGGCGCTCCAGGCCCTGTTAGTGAGCCATGCGGAGGAGCAGAGCCGCGGCCCCTCCTGCGCCCAGGCGTTGTTTTCGTCTCCTGGATGATGAGGTGCGTAAAGAGGCGCCAACGCACCGCACCGGGCTGAGGAGGTGGCTGATGAGCAGACCAGACAAACAGCTCCTCTCTCCGAGACATCCGCACAAGCGTCTCAGAGCCGGAGAGACACCATGAAGGAGACGCACGGCAGATGGAGGAGTAAAGATTCACCTGCAGAGCACTGAGTGAAGAGGCAGCATGGCGGGGGGTCGGAGGGGACTTGTGGCCCCTCAGAATACTTTTTTGGAGAATATTGTCAGACGGTCGAACGGTAAGGATGATTCTTAATACGGCACTGAGATTTAAACATTTAAACTTAACCTGTCTTTGACACACAGGCGCACAGACCATCCGCCAGCTTGCCTTAATCAAACCAATCAACTAATTAAAAAATAGAAAACAAGAAGCTAATTAGTGACAGCCTCCATCTTCATGTGCGTTAAAAGTTCGTTTTCTCGTCGAGCTACGTAGCAAAAATAAGGAACCAAAAAAACATTTCCATTAATTCAATTAGTGTTATAATTTGCAGAATGACTGCATCCTCTGACAGCTCCAACTGGGAGTCCCTGCAGGAGCGCACGGAGAGCGAAGAAGACAGCATGTTACTACAACCATTAAATGTACCACTGATTACATAAGACCACTGGAAGTCTTAATTACCAAAAATAAAGCATCGGAAATGTCTTTCTGGATACTTTCTGCAGTCGTAATGCGAGTAAAGTACGAGCTGAATATGCTAATTAATGTGTAAAAACATTTAGACTAATGCCAGCTCAGATGATCTCAGACTAATGTCTCTGATATTATTCACCATGATTCCCCTTTAAGCTACAGACTGGTTGGAAATGAAACTATTAGGCTTTTGCTGCTTTAATGAGCATTTAATGCTTAATATTAACCAACAGAATCTGACTAAGTGTTGAACTGGAGGCCAAGCAAACCTCAAGCTGGGCCTAATTAAGACCACTGCATACATTTGAGTTTGTAATTTTGTGGATAATAACACCGCTGAAACAACATTAATGCCTGAAAGACTTTGCACCATCCTCTGATTTCCAGTAAGTGCACAGACATTTCCAGTCAAATAACCTCCCAGCAGAGGGCTTTGAGGTATTTCTGTGTACCAGACCTCCCAGTTTAAACCAGTAATCAAAACATCACAGTGAGGAAAACATGTCTTTATCTCTGCTTTATTGTTTTACATGTGAATTTGGCACGAAAAGCAGGTTACCGAGACAAATAGGATTCATTGCAGCCAATTAGTGCACAGTATGCTGTTCAGGTGTGAAGACAATTAACCACACCGAAAGCTGGAACTTACCGAGCTCTGATCGAGGTCTTGTATTTTTGGACATTTGGGTGTCAGTAATCCTTTGGCCTTTCTGTATTATTAGATCCAATAGGAAGTGACAGGACTGACTGGAGAGTTATGACACTGGACAGCTAGCTGTGAAACAGAACCAGCAGCGTTGTGTGTTTCTGTCATAAATCACATTCGGGCACGATATTGGATACACACCAGATAATTGGTGTGAGCTATAATGGCTTCTTTTTTTAATGGGGTTTGGTTAAAATTAGGTTTGGGTTTTTTTTCTGTAATTTGTGGCCAGCTCCCCCAGAGGTACACCAAATCCGTGTGTGTGTGTGTGTGTGTGTGTGTGTGTGTGTGTGTGTGTGTGCGTGTGCACTCCT
Source organism: Epinephelus cyanopodus (assembly GCA_026686955.1). NCBI lineage: Eukaryota > Metazoa > Chordata > Actinopteri > Perciformes > Serranidae > Epinephelus > Epinephelus cyanopodus. The sequence goes on from CM048930.1 coordinate 32,887,131, forward strand.
TGGGCCTCGCTGTCAGCCTGCCCCTGTAGCACATATCTACACTAAGATGTGTTATGACAGAGGGGAACAACTTGTTCAGGAAGAGTGAATGCATCTCTCCTGAGCGAGGCTGTCTTAAAATGAACGGTGTGATCATCTGGATCCCCTTAGAGTACGAACAGCGGTGTAGTGATATTAGACATAAGTAAAATCCAACCTTTTAAAACAAAAAAAAAGCACATGCATACATTTTTCTTCTGACCTTGGGCGGTCCGTGGATTAGCGAGCAGTAAATCTCTGCCGAGCTCGAGACAAAAGAGCCAAGGCTATAATCTGCAGGATGCCACTGAGACACTGTGGGGTAACTTGTGAGAGACACAGTGGTGGGTGGGCGATTACAAACAATGAGTTATTGCTTTTTAAAAAAACAACTGTCAGTGTTTAAGATTGTTCACTTCTGTCTCCATTTTATATTTTCAAGTTGACATCCACCCAAAATGTGACTTTAAATATAATGAAAAGTTTGCAAAGGTCTGTTTTTATATAACATACACTCACCAGCCACTTTATTAGGTACCCCTTGCTAGTACAAGGTGGGACTCCCAAATGATGTGAAGCTCCCGTTCGACCACGTCCCAAAGCTGCTCTATTGGACTGAGATCTGGTTACTGTGGAGGCCACTGGAGTACAGTGAACTCATTGTCATGTTTGAGATGATTTGAGCTTTGTGACATGGTGCGTTATCCTGCTGGAAGTAGCCATCAGAAGATGGGTTAGCTGTTAGCTGACAGCAGTGGCACCTGGTGTGGTCTTCTGCTGCTGTAGCCCATCTGCTTCAAGGTTGGACAAGGTGTTGTTGCTTCAGAGATGGTCTTCTGCAGACCTTGGTTGTAACCAGTGCTTATTTGACTTCCTGTTGCCTTTCTATCATCTTGAACCAGTCTGGCCATTCTGCTCTGACCTCTGGCATCAACAAGACATTTTGGCTCACTGGATATTTTCTCTTTTTGGGACCATCCTCTGTAAACTCTAGAGATGGTTGTGTGTGAAAATCTCAGTAACTACTCAGACCAGCCCGTCTGGCACCAACAACCGTGCCACGTTCAAAGTCACTTAAATCATCTTTCTTCCTCATTCTGATGCTCAGTTTGAACTTTGGCAACTCGTCTTGACCACATCTACATGCCTAAATGCACTGAGTTGCTGCCACGTGATTGGCTGGTTAGCTATTTGTGTTAACAAGCAGTTGAACATGTGTACCTAATAAAGTGGCCAGAGAGTGTATTTTGCTCTACATTTTCACAGGTGCAAATAAATATGTTGATATTGGCTCTGTGCCATTTGAGAGTAAATAATGCCAATAAGCAAACATGGACAAAAACAGGGACCTGCTGCTACGACTAGGACATAAAATTTAGCCACTCTGCAAAATTTGGGGGTCTTGCAACATTTAAATGACACCAAGGACGCCCTGAAGTTCTCAAAATCAAGCGTTGAGGATCAGCAAAGAAAATGTCATCAGGCACATTAAGGCACAGTTAATGTTACTTGTGAAGCAGCTGCTAGCATGAACAGCATACTGGCACTGCTGGTGAAAGAGGGTTGGGAACACTGACACGTCATCACCTTTTAGTGTTGGTAGACAGTTGATCATTTACACATTCAGCAGTTAAAGAGCAACATTATCATTCACTTGATGTTGTGTTTCTGGCAACTTGATGAATTCAAGTCCAGTGTTCACTCTGTTTAACTCTGTTTTTGATCTCTAACACCTCCTGAGAGAAATATCTGTCTCTTGTAGCTGATAAATGTTCCAGTATGTTCACCTGCTGGTCCCCTGACTGTGTCTGTCTGCTGTTGTGAACAGGTGGAGTACGGTGAGTTTTTAGAGCTCTGTCACCCTGGCCGGCACCAGGAGTTTTTCTCTCCTGGTGTTAAAAGGGAGCTTGACCAAGACGCCGGGCTGCTAAGACAGCAGTTGATTTTCAAGACTTCAGAGTTACACTTACAGGAAATTATCGTCTCTCTCCCAACTCAACAAATACAGATGCTTGGTCAGTGGCCTACGTGGCCACAACGCCAAGACATAGTGGAGTAAATATGTACTTGAATTCATCTGAGAGCCAGAAACATATTGAAGTGCATTGCATTCTCAAAGAAAAAAAAAGCCCTATCTCATAATCATGAGAAATGTTAGGCCCAGGCTACAGGATGGCAGTGGGCAATGATGTCGCATATAATGTGCTTTTATCTCCTTCACAGTATGAGACACTGGGAAATGATAATGTTACTTAATGTGGATGGCACAGTGTTACTGTGGTATGTCAACACTGTGCAAGCATCTCAAGTTGTTGGGATTGTTTAGACAGGAAGCCCTCCTGCAGGAGCAGCACAGGATGCTTCACGGGTATAAAAGTATTTATTTCCATTTTATGTCCAGCAAGATCTTTTCTTGTAATGAAAAGATTGTAATTGCAACATAAGGTGTAATTTTTTTCTTTTGTGAATGCAATGCTCTTCCGCACAAACATGATGTCAAATGGATGTAAGTTGCCCCGAGTGAGCTGGACGTGTCGCAGGTAAGTTAGCAACTGTATGCAAACATGTTAGCCACAACAAATAGGGCTAGCTGTTAGCTTGTTACGGCCAATGACTGATGAGTGCAGCTCAGTTAGTATCAGTCAACAGTTCAAGTTACACTTAAGCCCTGTTACCACCAAACACTTTCAGTATGGTACCAGCAGTAACCCTTCAGACGTTACCTAGACCCTAGTTTCCACTGCACACAGTCCTCTTAAATGTGGGCGGGGTTGTTGTCACTCACTGTTTTTCCTCCTTCATCAGTCTGCACCTCGTTTATCGTCCACAGAACGAGGCTGCACGCCGACATTTTCAAAACAAACTAAAACAGGCTGCAGTGAGAGTCTGTCTCCATGGGATATTTAAAAATAGCAGGTTTGTGCATTTAGTCCTTCTCAGGCAAGCGCAGCCGGCTGTAGCCCACATGAACGACGCTCCGTGACAAATGTCTGTGTCATCTAAGAGAGACAATAAAAACTAAAGTAATGGTCAAAGTTGTTATTGAAATCTAAGTTGTTGGATTCAAGTCGTCAACTCATGCATTGAGTAACAAGTTAACGTTCCACCTTTAAAAGTCGCCGGCAGTCGGCCCAGTGAATTATTTTGCCCGACTACAGCTGCTGTGAGAGGCAGCAAAACATCCTTTCATTTCATAATCACAGCCAGCCACACTTGACTCTGAGAAAAAAGGATTGTCCGTTATTGACCAGTCAGCCCAACAGAGGGGACCAAACATGGGGACGGTACAGAACGGTTCATTGGTACCATCCACAACTTTTCACAGTGGAAATGGAAAAAAAGCAGCCGAGCTGAACTGAACCGCACTGCTCGGCGGAAACAGGGCTTTATTTTTGGGATACTTACATTTCTTTGTAAATCAGCTCTTTGTTGACACGTCACTTTTTTTTGTCTGACACTCAGCAGATGTTTCTCACTGTGATCTGTTAACCTTCTTTTCCTTTCAAACATTTCAGTTTGGACACTGTCACATAGACAGACAGGTACTACACAGTCTAGTTTCATGTGCTGCTTATGTTTCCTCTACAGTATCTACCTCTTTGTAACGTACCACTAAATGTTCTATACCAAATGCTGTTAATTTACAAAGCACTTCAACAAATTAGACATTATCTGAGATTATTAAAATGTAAAATGTGAAAGTTTTCACAGCAAATCCAGGGCTTAAGAATAATAACAGAGCTTTGGACTTTGTTTACTCACAAGATTCATCTGATCATTGTAAAATAACACGTTGGCATGGAACGTCTCGTGCGTCTGTCAGTGTTCTCATGCTTTCAGTTGTCATCTCAGTGTGTTTTACTTTGACATGATCAAAGACTTCTTTTGTGTGGGTGTTTTCACGTGTGGTATGACAAACATGGCATTTCTGTTTGTTTTGTGTCAGGTGTTTTTAAATTATTTCTGCTCTTTCACCCCTGTGTCGTCACATTGTTGTAGCCTGTGTACATAACAGGGTGGTTTGCTTTGAGGCTGCCACAGATTTTTATTTTTTGAGGTTTTATCCCCAATTATCATCACCCCTCCTGTCCCATTTACAACCGTTACATCTGCTCCTTTTTGCCTTTTGCCAAAATAGCATGTGTAGATTTGAGATTGTTTTACTGTCAAGCATTTTTATATTATGTCAAAAATAATCCTGAAAAACAATCTGTCGTTGTAAACTCTGCTTTTACAAAACCGAACACATTTTCTGCAGATTGTTTTGGGTTCTTATTTGATGTAAATGTCAAATGGCAACATGCAAACGTGCAAAGGAGTAATCATGCCTTATTCGCCAATGAAGTCTTGCGTAATTGACCCTTCGCTAAGCCCCGCCATTTTGTGATAGAGGAGCCCACACTGTAACTAACTGCACTCCCTGAAGAACTATCATATTTTTGGAAAAATGAAAGAGTGATTGCAGAGAGAAGCAGACAGAGGGGTCTACAGTCTGTGTTTGAAGGATATATCCAGGATGTCAAACTGACTCAGCAGCAACAACAGGTTAAAAAGACAAAGATAGTTAGAAGCTAAAGCCGAACTATAGGCTACAGATCACAGTGTAAAAGTGAACCACCACATCACTGCTGATCGCCACACAACACAATGAATATAAAGGGAAACTTTGCTGATATTGAACCAGCTGTGTGGCATCACAGTGTGTGCAGATGAACGGTGTTTGGCATCGCCCCTGTGCCGCTGCCAGCACCGGGACTTCCGGGATCTCCAGGGGAAGTCAAACAACGCCCATCTGCGCACACTGCGATGCCACACAGCTGGTTCAATATCAGCAGAGTTTCCCTGCTTCCCTTCACTGGTTCCTGTGCAGCAGGGTCGGTCTTTGTTTCACTGTTATAACCATTAAAAAGCAAAAGCAGCATGTGTGTACATTCAGTAGGCTGTATCTTCAGTAGCTAGCTAGCTAACCCTACACTTTTCAGGGTTTGATTTTGGTTTTGGAACAGGGAAGAAACGTATATCTTTTTCCAACCTCTCCAGGTAACGAGTATCATGAATACACGACGTGCCCCAGACACAACATTTCGCTCCAAATCCACAAAACCAGCCTGAAAATGAAGGAAATCTGAAACGACTGCATTAGAGTCAATGGATGCTACGTTATGATTGGCCAGTCTGCGTCCGAGGGCGGGACTTAGTGAAGGGTCAATTGTCATTAAAGTCAGATTGTGATGTTTTTAAAGGTGACACTTATTTTATTTTTCAAAAATCAAATGCAGGAATCGGTGGGGCGCCCCATGTGTCCTTGCCGCAGCGGCCCCGGGTTCGATTCCAACCCACGGCCCTTTGCTGCATGTCACCCTCCCCCTTTCACGCTACGCTTGTTCCATCAAATAAAGGCAACAAAAGGCAAAAATTGGTGGCCTGTTTCCATCTTCAAATCATTTTCATTCTCAGCTCAATAATCGTAATGTATGTCCTCACCTTTAAAATGACCTGTATATAATTGAAGCAAACATTCTGTACGAAGCCGTTTGTTTGAAGCCCAGTAAGAATCTGCATATTCCTCTCTGGCAAATGCTGCACAGCACAATCATCTCGTTTGTTTCGATAATTCGCAGTCAAAAAAGCTGCTGAGATTAAAAAACACCAGCGTTATCCTTTAATTTGATGTATAATGACTTGAGGACTCTTGGAGTTTAAGTAATGACACTGAGTAACAGTATGTGAATCTTAATTATAAAACTGCTGAGCTTTAAAATAGAACGAAGCAAAATAGGCCATTAAAAATGTACATGCATCTCAATGATTACTTCGGGTATTAACCTTTTTTTTTACCATGAATAAGTTTTGCTTGGAGGCTTTGCTAACATTTGAATATGCAAAATACGCCATATGAGAATTAATGTACTGTTTTCCATGACATTTAAAAATCGATGACTAGAGATATTAGACTGTATTTGCCAATAAGGAATACTTTATCATAATAATCACCAGCTAAAAATTGGACTTAATGATAAACACAACACTGTTTCCCCCTCAGACGCTAACTCGGCCTGTTACACTCGTCATAAGCACACATGCAGAAAAAGAAAAGTGTAAAGTACTGCTAACGAGCATCTACTAACAAAAAAGTAAAGGGAGCAGTGTTTGGATGTTTACTACATAAACAAAGTATCTGTGTTTGGCCTATATTTGTGTAAAGTGCCCCGTGTGGTGTGTGTAATGGGCCGTAGACCATCACGGGCACTAATGGAAAGGCAGGATTACTCCGTCTTCTTAGAGATTGGGAAAACATTACAAGACAAGTGCTCATTTTTTTTAAAAAGAAATTTGTGACAGCAAAACATTTTAGCAGGAAGGGACATTAAATCAAACCTCAGACAGGTTTTGTGGCCACAGTGAGGGGACACCCTCCATCATATCCTCACTGAACTGCCTAATATTGGCCCAGAATAACTGCTGAAGCAATTGATGTGTTTTCCCTCTCGAGAATCTATAAAGTCTACAAACAATGATTTACTACGCTCAAGACTAGACCCTTAAAATTTTATTTCAGATACACTTTTGCTCCAACATTTGCTTTGTACTTGTGTCCTGTCATTCTTTAAAAGCTGTTACTTCTTTGCAGTTTTTTCCGTTGCACCAAATGCTTGACTTTGATTTAGATCAAATATAATAGGCCTCAGCCTTTTCCCAACCCTAGCTATAGCTGAAGTATTTATATATTGATGTTTTGAGTATTACATGTATCAAATACTGCAACCCTTCACCCCTTTCTTTCCCATTCACTGTCAAACAGATACCAACTTTGTCCTGGGAAACGCCCAGATAGTTGACTGGCCCATCGTCTACAGCAACGATGGCTTCTGCAAGTTGTCGGGGTACCACAGAGCAGAGGTGATGCAGAAAAGCAGCACCTGCAGGTAGGCAAGAGAGCGTCTGTGTGTCTGTAGTACACGTGTGGGGATTACAGACATCGCTAGGGGTGTGCCATATCCAGTGTTGGGCTTGTTACTCCAAAAATTTAATATATAACTCCTAGTACTTTACTTATTACTCCCTGGCAACAGTAATTCGTCACACTACTCGTTATATTACTTTTCCGTTACACCCCATAAAACTGGTATTTGCATAACTACCCAAAATAGCTAGATGTACCTGGCGGCTTTCTGTTCAAGGGATTTTCCCTAGGCTCTGCCCAAAAGACGGAGAGTCACTCGTGCAGCAACATTTTATCCACCACATATCCAGCCACAAGCTACCCAACACGGGCCATATCATCTCGTTCACAATAACACCGGTATCATTTTTAAAATCAAATGAAAAATTCATATCGTGATACTTGTTGACGTATTGACTTGGTAACAACAAGCATGTCTGAAAGCGAAGTTATTCCAGAGTCCAAAAAGAGGAGCAGCTTCAGTAGTGTGGGATAAACTGTGGCGTCCTGAATGTTTTACGAACAGCTCCGGACTTCTCAGACTCTTTTAGTGACTTACCGCTCAGAGGGAACTCATTCAGCGGCTCCTCTGGCAGCAGCACAGCGTCTCTCCCTCTCCTCTCTCGCCGTGCGCACACAGGAGTCGGCGTCGTCAAGTGATTTTGTCATAAACCTTTGGTTATGTAAACCTACGTGACGCTCTAAAAAAAGCTGCATATATGTGAATGTGTGATAGCTGTGGTGTCATAACAGCTTGTCACAGGTTACAGCGTGATGATTAGAGGAGGAATGGCAGAGCATAAAGGTCCAAGTGGAAAAAAACAACTCAATCATTTAGGATTTTACTAAAAGAGGGAAATCACCTGTTGATTTATATTTATAGATCCCAGGGGACATTATTTGTTTTTGGGAGCTGTTTAAATGTGTAATTTGTGGTGGATTTTATTTAGTTGAACTATTAATATTGTAACAGAATCTGAATCTCACTCTGAGTTGCTGTTGTTGTTCACAAACTACAGAAATGAGAGATAATTTTTGAGTAGTGCCCACCCCTCGTCATCACATGCTGAAGAGGTAAAATACTTGTTTCATAAATGTATTCAAGTAGTTGTTTATTGCTTACAGAAACACAAGAGAGAGAGAGAACACGTCAAACGCAGCTTTTTTGTTTACCTCGTCCAGATTACAAACTAATTTTGAAGATAACTGAATTAGCTATACAGCATATTGGCATATTTTGAGTTCTGATATACAAGTACAAGATGAGCCAGTGAGATTGCAAGAGCTTGTTACGGCTGCAACTATCTTGTTAATCTGGATGAGCCTCATCTCGGCTGGCAACGCTAAAATAATCATGCTGTTGCTGCAGTTATTACACAGTCAGAGAAAGATTGACTTTCTTTACAAGTTTTTTAAATGTTACACGTGCCTGCAGTAAAAAAGGATCTGTTTTGAATCCCTACATCATATAGTCATGGACTGCTGCATTGTATGTGCAATGTGGTAGAACCCATGTTTAATTCTATGTATCTATTTGTGTTTATCTGTATTTACACCTCCTCCCACCTGTGTCCTTATTTTGAGGTAACTGGAAGAGAGACTTATTTGTGCCAGTGTTTGTGCTTATGTTTGTGGTTTCAAACTCTCTTTGTCTCTGTCTCTTTTAACATAATTCCTTATTCATTAGCAGGGTGAGAAGAGGAGTTAATGCATTAGCAGTTTGGCAAAACATTTTTATCTAATACTTTAAAATCAAATAGTGAGATTTGCCTCTGGTTAGTGGCAGTGGCTGCAGTAACGTGGTCACTGAAACTGTCGTGGTAAAGAAAGAGTCAGAGGCTGTACTTGGGCCCAGCGGTCCTTTGAGCTAAACGCTAACATCAGCATGCTCACAATATTAGTATCAATATGCTGATGTTTATAAGGTATAATGTTTACCCCGTTCATCATCTTAGTCTAGTGCGTTTACATGCTAATATTTGCTAATTATTACTAAACACAAAGCACAGCTGAGGCTTATTAGATTTTGCAGGTATTAAAACCAAACTAACATTTTGATGATGGTGCTGGATAAACAGTAAGTGTTGCTGCCAAAGTTATTACAATTCATCCTCTGAGGAAAATTAATATCTTTACCAGATTTTATGACAGTATATCCAGGGATGTAACGCTCCATCAACCTTGATCAATATATTGATTCAGTCATAAATGGTCCAGTATCATCAGTGCAAAGGGAAAACATCTATCTACATCATCATTAGGATACGCTATTATTTTGAGAGTCACCGTCAAACAGCAGCGTCCAGACAGCAAGCAACCGAGAGAAAGACGATGAGGACAATGTATTTACTCAGGAATAAATCAGCAATCTGAAAATATTTTTCCATAACTGAGAAAAAAGGGGTCAACAAACAGAGCACATGGCGTACGTAAACAATGCCATTGCAAGATAAAACATGACGTAATGTTACCTGCCTGGCCTCATTCTGCTAGTTTCTCACTACAGCAACATTAGCAGCGCTGTTTTAACAATGTTCGGCTGAAATTCAAACTCTACTCCCTCGCCCAAATACGCTCACCTCAAAATGCCGAACTCAAGGCTCAAAACGGCAGTCCACAAACAAACAGGTGACATCATGGTAGTTACCTCCATCATTATATACAGTTTACTGAGCCAGTCAAGTGATCAACATTGCCATCCTGTCGAGCCAGGTTCCTCCACAGGGATGCTGGGCTGAGGGCCAACAGTGACGGTAAGAGGAGCCCAGTTTTCTAGTCTTCAGAGGCCTTTCTTTAAACTAGACCTAGATGTGAGGAGATCCTGGATCGACTACAACTCCCAATTCCCTCTAGTATCTCAGCAGAGGAAGTTAAAATCACAATATGTTGTGCTGTCTTTAAGCAAGACACCCATGATCATAATTAATGTGATGTTTCCATAATTCAATACAGCTCAGTACATTTTTTTTATCTCGTGCAAAGATAGACACCAGATAAGACGCAAATCTGTGATGTAATCAGGTTGTAACAAGTGAAACTGCTTCCACATCACTGACTGCAGCAGTCAAACTGTGGACAGTGTCCCAGGGGTGCTCTCTCCCAAACTGTTCACATAAAGGAGTAACAGGAAGTCTTTCAGATGAGTAGTTTACCTCTTCCACTGACTAATTTCTGGACTTGTGTTTATTGTGCTGGTAATAAGCGTGCCAGTAAGCATTATATTAATAGGATGACATGGAAACAGTTGGTGCTGCCAGATTTGAAAACCGTGGGAGATTTCTTCTGTTGTGGGAGAAGGCGTTTGTCAAAGCCAGCACTGCGGCGGCTATTACTGATTTAGACCCTCGGGTCCCTGAGCATAAGCTTCAGAGCACTTGCCAATACAAATATTGAACAGAGTGTGTGACGACTTTTTTTTTTTAGGTTTATTTTTAGGTGACTTGATGCAGTGAAGTCTTTGTGTTTGTAAGAGGAAGGAGAACAAACCTAACTAGATAACATTTGTCTTTTTGGCTATACGTATGCAATTGTATAAATATTAGCATAAGTTTGTGTAAATGATGATTAACTCTGCAGATTAATAAAATCAGACTTTACATTTAACATTTTAGTGTGTTGCATCCATTATTTATTTTAGGTTAAACATGTATCTGTAAATCTGCAGAGCACCTGGGAACGGTAATAACTTTGTGTAATTATTTAACTTTTCATCAAGGGTCATGAGATTATTATTATTATATTATTATTTTTATTGACCAAATACCTGCAAAACTAAACTTTTAAAAATATCGGATACAGCCTGTTTGTGGACTCCTGTTTTGAAGCCTTGAGTTTGGCATTTCAACCATCACCATCTTGTTTTTTTTGCAGCCAGCAGCGACCAAATTTGGGGAAGAGGCTGGAGCTGTGGAGGAGTGTGGGGGGATCTGACTTAAAGGCCTGTCACTCAAAGCAACCTAATTATGCACTTTAATCCTTTGAGTTATATTAAAAATAACCCCCATACAGTTGTCATGAAGGGGGAAATTAGCCATAGAGACCAAAACTGTTTTTTGTACCAGGCTGTAAACATTTTTATTGCAGCTGTAAAGAGCATTTAACATGGGAGTCTGTGAGGACTGACTCACTTCTGGAGCCAGTCTCAAGTGGCCATTTGATGAACAGCAGTTTTTGGCACTTCCGTGCTGGCTTCATTTTTTTATCCCCAGATGTTTGTGCTTATCAACAGCTGTAGATTAAAATGCTTCTCGACACAATTGGATAGACGTTGAACCAATGAGTGCAATGAAATGTGATGTAGCACTGAGCGATGGGTAAATGTAAGCAAAGCACCCAGAGACAAGGCAGGGCTTGGAAGCCAATTTTAAATAGTGCCCAAACTTTGGTGTCTGTCACATGATGCCATTGAACCAGAAAACACTGTTTCCCCATAGACTTACATTGTGAGAAAGAGGTTTGGGGTTACAGTCTGACGTCTTGACATCACACTAGCTGCGAAATGGCTTGTTTCACTGTCAGAATTTTATTTTTGAAACTCTAGAAAAGATGCATGACTGAATAATTTTTTCCCTTGTCAAGTTAACAGAGGGCTAAACCGGAAGTTGGCCAGCTCAGAAGGCTCCAGTGCACTTGCTCTGTAGACCCATGGATGTATAAGATCTGCATCATTTCATTATACCCAGGAAGCAGAACTTTTTTGGCTTCATGTGCCACTGAGCAACTTCCACCTTCAATGCTATATCCAGTTCTCTCTTTACAACCATGATATAAAGAGACCACGGTGTGCAGAGATGAGTTGTGATGGTGTAGGATCAATAGGTCGGCGAATGACTGTTGGCACTTTTTTCGTCAGAATTTGAATATCACTTCAACAGAAAGATCCAGATCAGCCGCAGACATCTCGGTTGTTTCTGAAAATGCCTCGACGTCATTGTCACGAATTTTGCGTAAAGCACGAAAGCTCCACAAGTTGTCAGTCATTGTCTCAAACACGCCCAGTATTAGATCAGGAGTTAGCTGTGATTGGCCTGACCCGAGCCAGGTCGGCTGGAAATCTGTTTGAACAGGAGGATGAGAACACACTCCTACCAGAGCAAATGAAACATGAGCTTGCAGATTCATCTGGTTCCCAGGCTCTGGGTATCACTGCCACTTTTATTATTTTTCAAATATACATCTTTGCCTTTAATCATTTGGTCTTTTTAGCCTTTTCTCTGTCAAAAGCAATCTCCATGAGCCTGAATATGGGTCCATAAAAAAGAGTGCGCATGTTTGATGTTTTTTGAGGACGACTCAAACATAAAATGTACGCTCATCTTCCCCGAGTGTTTAAGTCTAATATCTGAGCCTCTTAAGCTGCAGATGTGTGTGGATCAAAGATGTTATTTCCATCTCAACTGCTCTCGCTGTGTCTCCTCAATTATGTATATGTTTCTTTTTGTTCTATACCCGATCCTGTAAACATACAGTGACAAACCTGTGGGAATTTTTCACGCATGACGAGAGTCATTTGAGGAATCGTTTTTTTTTTTTTTCCTTCTTTGAAGCAAGTCACATTCCTCCCGGCTCAGAGAGAGAGAGGATATTCATCAGTGATATTATATCAAGCACTGGTCTGAAAAGTCTCTGTAGCGTCAGGATGTAGTCTCATTAAATTTAGCCTTCCTTTTTTATTTCATAACAAACTCTGAGTTATATTTAGATCATGCTGGAACAGGCTGCTACTGAGGGTGGCAGTAACAGGCAAAGTGAGATGAATGCCTCTGCAGCGTGGTTAAATGTGCTCATGGTTGCTTGACCCATCTTCAGGTTTAATTTGTTTTTGAGAGGTACTTTGCATTTGGCCAATTAGACTTCGGGCTGCATTTATCGTTTTTTATGCTTTCAGGATACATTTCAATGAGTTTTAATGTACTTTTACTCCATATTTAATACACCCTAATGCTGTGAACGTCTCCAGGGGTCTCGAGGTAGCAATCAGGAGCTGGTCTGCAGCCTCTGATAAATGGCATCATTTTCTTTCTGGAAAAGACGCAGTGAAATTTAAGAGGACATCACGGATAAAACAGGATACTGAAGCTCAATTAGGTTGCACAAAAAGGTCCCGTCAAGCAAATTGGAGACCAGAACAAAGTACCACAGCGAGACTGGGGAATACTTGGCAACTAACACATTAAGGCATTTACACATTCGAGCCCTCCGCAGCACACTCCAGTGCAAGAACGAGCACGCCTGTCGAATGTGCCGCTGCCTATTAAATATTCAAATTGTTATTTCCCTTTCTGTCTTCCAGCTTCATGTACGGGGAGCTCACGGACAAGGACACGACGGAAAAAGTGCGACTAACATTCGAGAATTATGAGATGAACTCGTTTGAAATACTGATGTACAAGAAGAACAGTAAGTAGCGGCGCCATATGTGAGGGAAAGAGAAAAATGTGAAGTTTCCACTCTCTTGTCATGCAAATGTATTCAGAGCTCCTGTAACATAAAGTCGAGTTCAAAGGCAGCCTAGAACATTTCTACCTCTGTAGAAATGTGCTAATTGGTTGAGAGCCAGACCAGAGAAACCTTCCCCCCAGAAAAAAATGTGGTGATGTGTTTGTTTCCACTCGCAGGTGTAACCTCCCTCTGCTTGGAAAACACGGAAAGTTTTGAAAGTCCAGAACATTTCAGTTCACACTTTCTGCTCTGTTTGCACCCAGTGTCATTCCCTCTAAAATAAGCTGCAGCTGAATATGTGTGTCGTTCTTTTTATACTTTCAGGGACGCCTGTTTGGTTTTTTGTGAAGATTGCTCCTATACGAAACGAACAAGAGAAGGTGGTGCTGTTTCTTTGCACGTTCAGTGACATCACAGCCTTTAAACAACCCATTGAAGACGATTCGTCCAAAGGTTAGTCGACGATTTAATTTGTTCAACTTCATGTTTTCAAATAGGATGTAGTTCTTCAGCTGCCAGCGAAAGTTCATTCAGACATCGCAGTCTCTAAGATCTCCCTTTCATTGTCTTGGGTGGCGTCCAAACAGTGTCTCCTGTGTGTCATCTGTCAGTTGGCACCTGGTCATAGTGACTGTTACTTGCAATGCTAGCAGAGGCCGTACAAAGACAGTACGCCACCTCACACACGAGTGAGCTAGGGCCCTGACACACCAAGCCAGAGTCCTGTACGGGTCCATTTACCCGACATTATGTCTAAGTCAAAGCCCTGCAACCCGACCCACACCTGTGATTAAATACACTCCGGCTACAGTCACTCACTTTAAGCTGGGTTCTCCGTTCCTGAATTCCAGCGGAGGAGACGTCTCTTTCACTGGTTGCACATGATGCCGAGATGGCGTAAACTTGCCCCGCAGTCACTGTCAGGTTAGGAAACATTTTAGCTCCTACCACCACCATAAAACCGCAAAAGGATCCCCATCGAGTGTCTTGAACTCGATGCAGGCTGCCACTTCATCCTCAGGCTACAGATTTTCAACTCAGGGTCAAAGGTTCAACTCGTGTCATTGACTTTCAGAATAAAGAATTGCGGCTTGATAATGGTGATTTGTCTAAATATGACACATATACCGCACATCTTTCTCATTTGTTTCATTTTGAGAAATAAAAAATGTATTTTTGTTCTCACCTGCTGCTCACCCGCATGTCGTTCAGTTTTACCCGTGCCCATACCTGTGAATTTATATATATTTATACATATTTTAAGCCGTCTTTACACGTTTTTGAGGGATACCTCAAACTCAAACTCAAGCTGATGGTCGGCCGTTGGTCACTGTCCAGCAGTTGCCCTAGTTTCGGCAGTGTTTCCAACACCGTTGGCCCTCATTGTCTTTTGTCTGCTTTTTCAGCTGAAAATGAAATCACTGTGGCAGTTGAGTTCAGTCCACAATAAGAGAAATGGATGTGAGGAAATTAAACAGCTCAAGTCATGAGGAAGTGTCCTATTGATCTTCCGGTTACAGATCACCGCTGCCTGCTTCCATGAAGAGTTATTTTCTCTCACACAGGTGCAGAACGTGCAAGCTAGTTGGCCATTTGCTGTAGTCCTTGTGGTGCGTCCGTGTGCAAATTTTTGGCTGAGACACAGGCGACAATCGGCCTTCGTGGCCACTAGTTCTTTGACGCGGTTTGGTGTGCCTTTAAAAAGCAGTTTGTGACATAAACATCGCCTATCCTCTCTGGCGGACCAACCAAAGCTGAGTGATGGAAAATGCATCACTAACTGTGTGCCGCCTGTAATTTTTCCCGAGAATGTCACCGCAGTTGCTGAGTTCATGCTGCAAGTAGAGCTTTCATCAGTGGGCCATAGCCTCAATCTGCAATGTGTGATTTAACAGACAGTTTTTACATTAAGAGTGATTTAAAAAAGGAAAAATGTATTTATGTTCATACTTCAAATGGCCCAACAAGATCCTTTTTCTCTCCACACTGTGTGGCAGACATGTGTTACCTAAAACTTTTCACACAGAGATATAAAAATGAGAGCGGCAGAGGTAACATTAGCTCGCCAGCGATCACCATCCAACCCTGCGCATTGTGCATCTGCTCTGGCAAACACCCACTCAGTCAAATACGCACCCCATCATGATGGTTATCAGCACACAACACAAAAATATGACTCACTGGACTGTGTAACCGCTGAAGACAGCCGAAATAGAACATGAATTGGTGCAAGTGAGCGACTACAAACAAGCCGTAGCGGGGGAAAAAACAGGATGTGGATATGGAGTGAAATTGAGATTGTAGTTCGGCATCAACAGGTAGCGCTCTGCTGTGAAGGCTGTTGCATCAGGAAATACTTAAGCTGTAGCTCTCTGTCTTACACGGGACATGGCCTGCAGGCAGCAAAAGCAAGCATGAGTTTGTGCTGCCGGAGTAGAGAGTAGAGAGTGGAGAGAGAAGCAGCAGCACACATAAGCAAAGTTAGGATTGTTGTACTGTAATCATGACTGCAGTCTCTCTCTGACTTCATCCAAAGACTTTAAACCTACAGTAACAGATTTAGTGGCCACTTGAAACAGTGGAGTCCAGCTATAAAGACAAAATTGACATTTTATCTCTGTTTGATTTGGTATGGTGAACTCTCAGTAGCCTTTTTACACAACCGGCAAAGACAGAGTGAATGTGAGTCCAACATCCACTTTAATTTCAGCTCTGTTTTTAGTCTCAACCGACTCTCGAGCGAAAACCAGGGGAGTCGCTAACTTTGTTTGTCCCAGTAGATAATGTAAAGCATTTTTTAGGGATTTTGTTCTGCAGAAAACAGCTGCGTGCTGCATCCAAAAACAATGAGAGCAGTAAGAGTGAACTAAAACACCGAAGCTGTGTCCCAGAAAACAAAAACCTCATCTTAAAGGCGGCATAAAGCTCTCAGATGCTCAAGGGAAACTGCTTTAAATAGTTTAAAGTAACCTGAACCATGTGCAAGGAATAACCGTCGTCACCTCTGGTTCTGCTGCATTGATTTTAATCCTATTTTCAACCTATCAATGATGACATTTTCCCAGCTGGACACCAACATCGTTAAACATTTATATTTGATTAATTTAGGTTGTGACATTTGGGTGACCAAAATTCAGTGTCAGGGCGTCTAATGCCAACGTCAATTCAATGTAGAATACTGACAACAGATGATGCTGATATTCTGTTGTAACAAAATCCAACTTCCTCTCATGCCAGTGCCATCTTAATGTAGAGTGACAGCATTTAGTCGTGAGATATGATGAACAAAACCCAACATCTGCAAAACGTCATAATGTTAATGTCTACACAATGTGAAATTCTAGCGTTAGACATTTAAAATGTCATTATCTGGGTATTCATTACAACAAAAATTACAACATGTTCTCACTCCCAACGCGTCAAATATCGCTGTTTGTCAGTGGACTTTCACATCTACATTATGACGCTCTAGGTATCCTGGTTGTGTCTGTTGTCAAATTACGCCTGTTACTTGCATTGTGTCTCTTAAGAAGGGAAAAAGTATACTTCATTACTTCTGTCATTACTTCATTCATACTGATGCTAAAATCACTGACCAAGCAGCGACATTTGACGAACTCGGAATAAGGGCGGGCTTATCCGATGAGGAGTCCAATGTTTTTCTGAGGACATATTGAAGTCAGGTGCCAGCTAGGACGGGTGCAATGCTAAATTGGTTGAGTGCGTTTTTATTTGGATGATTCGCTAACAGTTGTAATTCTTTATGGATCAGGAGAAAATAATTTCAAGTTCTTGAAACCGCCAGAAAGATGGATTTAATTCAGCAGGAAGATGAGTGTAAGAGCTCGATACAAACACAAAAAGTTATGTCGTGGAACAGAAACAAGGATATAAAACCTACATTTTCACAGCCCTGCAACCCAAACATGTTCTTGTTAATAGTGCGCTACAAATACAAGTAATTAACACAATTAAACTCATTAGTTACAATCTTTAAAGTGTTTTTTCTTAGCATCCGTAGCAATTGTTTAATCCTAGAAACTGTATTTTTAGGACCCTGACTCTGAGTCTTTTCACAGCTCCCACAAACTCTGAAAACACGCAGTGGCCCCAGGAAGTTACACAGCAGCAGAACACATATTGAAAATCATTATGTAAAAGTTTGTGCATACTGTATGTGTTTCTGATCCGCAGGCTGGGGAAAGTTTGCCCGACTGACTCGAGCTCTGACGAGCAGTAGAGGAGTCTTACAACAGCTGCAGCCCACAGTTCACAAAGGAGAGAATGTCCACAAGCACTCCCGCTTAGCTGAGGTACGAGGGTTGCACGTCATGTTTATTTCTGTTGTTGATTTGGTAGAAATAATTACTGTTTACTTTGGAGAACAAACTTTGGACACAGATGTGAGTCTTTTAGATCAGGTCAACTTCTAAGACTTACGCAGCGTTTCTTCTGAGCAGGTGAGCTGTCGTAACAGTCAGGACGACATGATTTAAACTGCAGTATTTTTGGCCTCCTGCTGCGTTTGTTTATTTATTTGTCTGTCTGCCGAGTTTACCTGACTCACTGTTTCTCGGCAGGTCCTGCAGCTCGGCTCAGATATCCTACCTCAGTACAAACAGGAGACCCCCAAAACCCCTCCCCACATCATCCTGCACTACTGCCTCTTCAAGACCACGTGGGACTGGGTCATCCTCATCCTCACCTTCTACACCGCCATCATGGTGCCCTACAACGTCTCCTTCAAGACCAAGCAGAACAACGTGACGTGGCTGGTGGTGGACAGCATCGTGGACGTCATCTTCCTGGTGGACATTGTTTTAAACTTCCACACCACCTTCGTCGGACCCGCCGGCGAGGTCATCTCAGACCCCAAGCTGATCCGCATGAACTACCTGAAGACCTGGTTCGTTATTGACCTGCTGTCCTGCCTGCCGTATGACGTCATCAACGCCTTCGAGAATGTAGATGAGGTGAGTGCGGCGTTTCTGTTAATCCTTTAGTCGCATTTGAAGCCTTTGTGGCAAACATCCTCTGGTTTTAGCTTCTCAGATGTGCGGATTGGCTGCTTCTCTTTGTGTTGGTGATTGTAAACTAGATATTTTTGGGTGTTGGGCTGTTGATCGGATATGACAAGCAATTCAATAAATCAATAACAGGTTTGGGAAATTGTGACGGCCATCCTTCTGATATTTTATGCAGAATAATTGATGTGGGGTGGAAACAACGATTGGTTGATCAGCAGCCATTTTATTCATTGATGAGTTGCTTAATTTAATTTTTAAGATAAAAGATCAAACATTGCCTGATTCCAGCCTCAGGATTTTCAGTTTTTCTTTTTTTAATATCTTTGTGTTTTGGATTCCTCATCAAACAAAACAAGACATTTGAAGACATCACCTTGAGCTCTGTGAAAGTTTGATAGGCTTTTTTTTTTTTTTTTTTAACATTTTACAGACTTAACTCTTAATTCATAAACAAAAAAAAAAGAATTCATGAAGAAAACTTCATTTTTCTTGACCCAACAGTGAAGGAAGAATCAAAAAAAGGCACATATTCTTCATAATCTGAACTAAAGGGGGTCTGTGTATATCAAAACATTTGTTTACTAACTCTCACACAGCTCATGCAGTATAATCCAAGTCTCATCTCTCAGGGGCTGTACACATGCACCATCTTTAGCCACCTGGAAAACGCGAGGTTTGGCGCTGGGTGCTACTCCTGTGCCTTTTCTTTGCCAGCTTTCAAGAGCGTGTTTGCTAAGCAACCTCAGCAAGCACAGTACCATAGCCCGTTTACCTGAAATCCTGAGTGCAGAACTGATCTTCTGTTTATAAGTGTGTGGACCTATCGTCCGTGGGACAGATGTAAAGCTCTGGGGAGCCCTGCACTAACATGATCAACTTCTTCTCCATATTTAACACAGACTGATATAGATATCTGCCGGCTGTGAGGTTCCAGAAGTTGAACTCTGTTTATCTCAAAGCGTAGCCGTCATGCACTGAGGAATAGGCACTTGGTAACGTGTGCACGCTGTGACTGCGTCGCTCTGGCATTATTCTGGTGTCACTCTGGGGTTTGAGCTGCCTTCTGCAAAACAATGACTTAGAGGGTGCAAAAAATGTGGCATGTGCACAGCCCTTGATGCAGCTGTACTTCCTGAACACAACATGGCCCCCATTGTCCTCTTCACAAATTCAGTGTAACACAGGATAAGTGATTGATATACGTATAGTCAGTTTGCAAGTGAAAGATTTGATACAACATTATTGTGATACGCTGAGTATTGCTATAACATAATTGCAATTTATGACCTATTTTCAACTACCGATTATTTCCCGAAAGAAAAACTTTGTAAACATCTGTTTTATCTTATAGGATATATCTTCATATCTGTATATCAGTCATTTTGATTGCAGAAAAATGTAACTCATGGTCTGAATGAGCCAATGATTTTTATTAAGTAGTGTTTTAGGAATATTTCCAAACACAGAGTCACAGTGGAGACTCATTTGGTGAGTCACACTGTTACACACAGTCCGATTTTCCATTTCATGGGCTCCTTGATATGTAACAAGATAATTATTATAAATTATATAATCAGAAAATATGTATTATGTGACATAGCTTGGTGGAGGAGATGTTTTAATCCATAACTCAGCTCACAAAGTAAAAATCACCTGTTTTGGTGGCCGTAATTTAATAACCTGAATCATCCTGCTGAAATTAAACATCAGAGAGCTCTTGAGGATCGTCACCATAGAAACAGCACACAGTAAGCTAGCTGAACTAGCCGTCTCCACGCTGACAGATTGGAAAAGTTGACCTCGTGCCCTGTCCGCTCAACTTTCTGCCACTAAATTGGGCCAGAGTTAAAATCTGAGAGGTGATCATTCCTGAGGTGACTGACAGGTTATGAGGTTTCCACGCTGGCACTCAGCCACATTTAACAACGACGTGACGGCGGAGACCAGGCTCTGTTCACTGGTTGTTGCTTTGTGTAGTGACAGTGAGAAAAACGAGGTTGGAATGAGCAACATAATAATATGCTTGTTTGTGAATTCGTAAACGTTGGACCGTAATGAGGAGTGTCTGCTGGAGAGCTATCACAGGATCTTGAGATAATTGGCACATTTTAATTGGGGAAGGAGCGTTACATTATTAAACTGAGGCGCTCCTCAGCGCTCTGCTGTGTCACTGATGCCCTAAAACCATTAACACCTAATGACAGCTGACAAAAGGACCGAGTCATGTGTGATTAAAGCTGAGGCATGTTGTGCTACCAGACAAGAAATTTGAGTTGGTCACAATTACAGTTTTGCCATCTGGTTATATATGTGCATAAGTGAGAGTGTATGCTGGTGTTGGAACTGAAAATGTTTCTCTTTGACCAGTTTTCTTTTGCAAAATGGAAGAAAAACAGGTTGTTCAGTTACGACATGACATTGTATACGTTCATTGAGGGTGGAAAATAAATTTACATAATGCCTACATGTGAAAATATTGCATGTGTTTGCTGATTGTTAAATCTCCAGCTGCATCTGATTGAAAATATCTTTTATGGTGCAACCACAGCTTTGAATCAGGTCCAAGTGTCCACACACACACATTGATTAAATGGAGCCTCAGGATCTTGCACTTGCTGGTTTTCATTCTAATAATGCATCATTGTGTGAGTGTCTGTGTGCGCCTGTGTGTCACGTTTCATGATGTGTGTGTGTGTGTGTGTTATTGGGGCTGTGTAAAATGCTGTGAAAGCATTAAACAACGCGGTGCGTCACACAGCAAGCAGCACAGTGTATGTCGGCTCTCTGGGGCTGCCGGGTAGCAAACACAGTACAGGGTGATATGAAATGCTGGGGTAATGATTTAAAAATAGAGGCTTGTTGGTTGGCTGCGAGCTCTGAGTGTTATTTGCAGGTCCAGCATTTTGGCTGCTTTCTAGTCTTTCAATGCTTCAGCATCCTAAACGCTGACAAGTTCAAGTGGCCGGAGCAGAAGCAGTCAGAGGTCAGCAGGAGGGGAAAACAACAAGCTTTGTGATTTAGAAGATAGGGCCACTGTTATTTGAGCTTTCTAAAAGAGCCCCACCGTTGCTTTGAGAGACAAATTCCTTCATTATGCCGATGGCTGTGTGTGAAATCTGAAATTAGTCGATTAATTAGCAACAATGTAGAGTCATTTTTAAGCAGAAATGACACAAACTCTTTGGTTACAGCTTCACACGTGACTATTTGCTGGTTTGATAGTAAGTTAAATATTTTAACATTTTGGTTTGTTAGTTGGACAAAACAAACAATTTAGGCTCAGGGGAATCATGTTGTGCATAATTTACCCTCTTTATTATTCTGCAAACCAAATGATTTGTTGATTTTTGGCGCCCTGTGGAATTTTCTTGTAAGCAAACAAAAGCTAAAACACAGTGTGTGTGTATCCTCGAGGTAAAAAAACAAACGTCATCATGAAACATTTGCAAAACCTTTGGTGACGCATTGCTGCATGTGTCGATCAGTGGAACTGTGTGACACCACTGGGAGGAATGTGTATCACCTCTGCTGCATGCACGCAAACAAAACGTGGACTCACTTTGGGTCAAAGAACAAGACAATAATGGGCTGATTAATCAATAATGACAATAATTGTTGGTTACAACCCTGGAAAATACCCCACAGTGAAACATAAATTGGTGTGTCCTACTAACATTTATTAACTTGTGAGCTAACTCGCATCATGCTTTGTGTAGGCAGGAAAATGTGGGGGATTTGGGCCATTTGGCACTCAACAGTACAAGAGAGTTCCCAGTATAGTAAATGAGTAGTAGATGGTGAGTAAGTGCACAATTTGTCACAGCCACGGTGTTATTTATTTGTTTCAGTAGTGTAAACAGCAGATTTTGTCTCTGAGGATGCTGCCAGAAATTGAAAATAAAAATATTGGGGCCATGGTCATTGTGATGACACAACTGGTCCAACGGTGTGGCTCTTAAATGTGTTTTTAATTGTTTTTTGATACTACGGCACAGGAGATTAAAGGGGTAACTGTGGTATTTTTCAACCTGGAACCTATATTCCCATGTGTTTGTGTCTAATTGACCAATAGAAACAATAATTTAAAAAAAAATAATTGTCCAGTATTGAGTGAGACCGTTGCGGCTAAACAGGCTGCAATGTAATCCCTGTGGGCAATTGAGCACCGCCAATTTCCGTCCACTAAAAGTGCTTGTTTTCCCCACTGACAGGCTCAAATTGTGGGTTAGGGTTAGTGTTAGTGTCTCACAACATTACTAAAAGGATCCTTACAGAGATAGACCTCTTTGTTAAAGAGTAAAATCCTTTTTGTTGAACTAGAAACAGCCTTAAACTCTCTATCGTCACACCCACCAGACCCATTTGAATAAACCGTAATTTAATTATCCTTAAACACAATTAGAGGACGGTCACTCTGCTCAGGGCTGAGTTGTGTCTGGTTTTGAGGCTCATGTAACCGCTGTTCATACTGTGGAGAGTTTTACTAGTAAACTGTGACTATAAAATAAAGGATGTTTTGCTGCCGGTGACTTTTAAGGTGGAACATTAACTTGTAATGTTACTCAATGCACGAGCTGACGATGTGAATCCATCAGCGCACCTTAAATTTCACTGTGACAACTCTGACCATGACTTAAGTTTTTATTGTATCTCTTGGGTGTTATACAATTTTAGTAAGGAGTGGATCCTCAAGCATGTAAAAATACATGTTAAATTTGACCGGATTATTCAAACTCCTTATATTCTTATCCTCACATGGCGGAGCGTCGTTCCTGTGGACTCCGGCAACACTAAACCCCTGAGCTTGCCTGAGAAGGACTAAATGCACAAACTCACTACGTTTAATTATCCCATGGAGAGAGACTCTCACTGCAGCCTGTTTTATTTTGCTCTGAAAATGTTGGCGTGCAGCCTCGTTCTGTGAACGATAAACGAGACACAGACTGATAAAGGAGGAAATACAGTGAGTGACAACAACCCCGCCCACTTTTAAGAGGACTGTTTTTGGTGGAAACACTTAGCAGGGTTAGAAGAGTTTATTTTGGTTCCAAAGGTACCATACCGGAAGGGTTTGGTTTGGTTTCAACACAAAGGTCTATCTTTGTCGGGATTCTTTCCATAACTACTGACCCTCATAATAACAATCTGAGCCTGTAAGTGGCAAAATCAGGCACTTTTAGTGGTCGTACATTCACGTTGCTCAGTTGCCCACAGGGATTACATTGCAGCCTGTTATGCTGTTGCTGGCTGCAGTGGTCTCGCTCAGCACAGAGCCACTTAACTGTTGTTCCTATTACTCACCTAGACACATGAACATGGGGGAATAGGGTCCAGGTTTGAAAATACAGAAGTTCCCCTTTTAGCTGTAAATCAGGCTTTGTCTAAGTGAAGAGATTGTTTGGTTTTGGGCTTACTTTGTAGATGAGTTGGTGGAAAAGATTAGATGCTTTTCTCAGTTTTCTATAATTACACATTGCATATAATGTGATTTGGACTGAAACAAGTTTGCTGGCGTCACCTTGGACTCTTGGATTTTATAGAAACTGAAAAAAAGAATCAGCAATAGTAAAACCAGTTTAGTTGCAGCCCTACACTTCTTATTTTATATTGACCGTGAGGTTCAAGTGTACATTTACCCTATGATAGGGTTATGGACTCATTGGCTATGAACCAACATGGGAGCTATGACCATCCACTTCCAGGATCATCTTCCACTTCGTCCCTGCAACAACTCAGTGACTCCAATTTGCTCCAGATTGCTTTGAGGCGATCCATGGCAAGGGTAAATGGAGGCGGGTAAACAATGTTATTAAAGCGGGAGCCGAAACATCTTGCTGCTGCTACAGACCTTAACGACTGACATGAATAACTTTGATGGCTGTTTTCCCCAACAGGTTTCCAAATAGGGAGGGGAGGATCATTAACGAGGAGCGGCTGTCAAAGTCGTTCTTGCGATCTTAAAGCGCCGCCACCTCGGGACTGACTGAACCTCACAGTCATTGTTTCATTTCGGTTTCTAATGACTGATAACCCAAAACAACAACACGTGACTGGCTTCATGTTGCTGCAAAAAAAAAAAAAAGCTGTTAAAAAAGTTGCATGCTTTGGTCATACTGCACGTAAGGTTTTATGTTTCTTTTCATTTGAAGCCTTTATTGAATATTGGTTTTCTCATGTGTTTATTCACCGCTTACAACTGATCAAGTGTCTTCTCTCTTACTTGTGCTTCATTTTTGTTTTTCTTCTTTTTCATCCGTTCTGTCTGCATGCCCCTCCCCCCTCCACTCCCTCTTCTGCCTGTGTTCATGCATGGGACGTGATGGGAAGAATTGGAACCACCGAGCTGTCACTCAAGTAGGCTTCAGTTTGATTAGAATATGATTATGAACAGTTTTGTGTTTTATTTTTTACTTGCAGAACACACACGCACACTTGACAAACACGCTGCATACACGTCTCCATCAGGCACATTTCCTGTGACATTTATTCTTGCACCAACATTTCGGCTGCGGTGCCCGATGAGAGTACGACAACAGACGCATCAACGCATGAAATAAATGTCACAGAAAGCAAGTTAACTTGTGTTTTTTCTTTCCTGCTGAAGCTTTTCATTGCCAGGAGATAACATCTATCACATTATGTTCTACAGTACAATTTGAAAATGAGCAACAGCGTCATTAAAACTGCATGAGAACTGATTCAGTCCTCTCGTCAGCAGCAACAAACATGTCAGATGTGACGGATTGACTGCAGCAGTGTTAAAATATCCAAAATAAAAGTCATCCTGGCATTGAAAACATGCTTTGAACATTTGAACATTATTGTGCTGTGCATTAAAGAAACACCTCTTTCTTTTAGCCACCTTCAACAACATCTTCTCTTTATTTGGCCAAATTGTGTGTCAGAAGCTGGAAATTATGACTTTTCATTAAGATGTTTTAAAGGTTCAGTGTGTTGGGTTTGGGGGGATATATTGGCAGAAATGGAATATAATATATCAAGTTTTCTTTGGTGTAAAATCATCTGAAAATAAGAACTGTCTGGTTTTTGTTACGTCAGAATGAGACGTTTATATCTACATAGGGAGTGGGTCCTCATCTGCAGAGATCGACAGTGGCCCAGAACAGACAAACCAAACACTGTCTCCAGACAGTGCCATTTGCGTTTTCGTGTCCTCATGTCGGCCATCATAATTAAAACTCCTCTGCGACGAGCAGCGTTGGAAAAACACTGCTTTACTAACATGAAACTGCTGTATTCAGTGTTTTTGCAGGTTTAAATCACCAAGTCTGGTTGACTGGTTGACCTCAGCAGATGAATCGGCTCATGGTAAAAACCTCCTGAACAAAGAACACCAAAGGAATCCTAACTGGGGGGAAGTTCAGCTGGTTGCAATCTGCCAACCTCACTGTTAGACACCTAATGGCCAAAATATACAGGGCCCGGACACAGTGTGTCACGTAGGTGGAGTAGCGCAGCGTGTGGTCACTGCCTGCTTCACTGTGTGTGTATTGAGTTTTGCCAAGCAATAATGCAGTTGATTATGGAGTGTTTGGAAGCATATAGATTATGTTAACTGGTACTGAATTAATTAACTGGATCACTTAAACGACAGGGTGCATCGATTTGATTGATTTTAATGTGAAATGTAAAAACACACACAGAGGGTTGCTCTGCTGCTCTGCATCGCCTTTAGTACAATGAGGTATTAGTTTTTAGCCTTTTGAAACCGATTGCGCTTATTTTTTTCTAAAGTTACATGTAGTTTTTACTTGTTAAGGGCCGTGGAGCCGCGCGTAGATGGGGAAAAATAACAAGGGCAAGTTTAGCTTCCACGGTCAGTTTAGCACCTTCAGTTGATCATATTGGTTGCAGTCTGCTGCGGGTGTTACATCCCTGTAGGCGGAGAAAGAAAGAAATGAGGCGGACATAATGTGGCTGGCTTCAAGTCCGAAGTATAATGAATGAGCCGAGAGCTATGGATATAAAAATATGCACTGAATGTAAAACAATTAATAAGAACTTGAAAATGCACGCTAATTTAATTCCTTTAATATGTTAAAAAAAAGTGTCAAAAAATAATTTGTAATATTCCTTTATTTCTGGAAGCAGAATAATCAGTTGATATCTGTAATTCATTGCTTTGGTGTTCGGGTGTTGCTCGCGGCTCGTTCATTACACTTTGGACTCAAAGCCAGCAACATCGTGACTGCTTCTTTCTTTCTCTCTCCCCTTACAGGGATCTAACACGGGCACGCCACAGCTGACACGTCACGCCGCGCCCGTGTTCCATGTATTTTTGCTATTAATCTCCCTAAATCTGACACACTGTTCCTTTAATATTTGATACTGTAGTGTACATTAAGTTATGAAACATAAAATCATTGCCACAAATCCTCACACGACGACAGGTTTAAAATTCCCACACACTTTAATCACTAAACTAAATACATGTTACACAATAAAAGGTATAAATAGAGCACATGTAAGTTAACAAGTATTCAAAATTGTGCAGGGTCTTGGTTCTGTCATAAACTGAAAATAGTAAAAGGTTACTAATAGTATCTGATAGACTAACTGCTATTTAATTGCAAATTTTATGATGGCTGAAAGGTGTTTTTAAACATGGATATATCTCTTTTACAAAATTAGAATTGTCTGTAAACTGCAACACTTATTTCTACAGTGACTTGATAATAAATTAAAAGTGCGTAGGAAAAAGAAGGCATTAAACTAATATTAGGGAACAAAGTTTGTGGGAGTTTACTGCCTTCATCTGTAGAAAAGATAATTGTACTTAATAGATAATGGTACTTACTGCATAATAACATCATTTTACACAAAATGACTCTTATCTTTAATTTCCTTTATTTGCTTTGTTGCTGCCAGTGATGAGAAGTTGAAACTGCTGTGATGTCTGTGAAAGCCAGGAGTAGATTCACTTAGTTTAGAAGTAAAAATGGTTTAATTTGCACACAAACAAATGTAAAAACAACAGTTTGTGATATGGGTTAATGTAGCAGGTCTCAGTGTCATGGCAGCCCAAACACGTTCTTTTATTCTGATGACTGCTCACACACACCTTCAACATAAATACCCAGCTTCTTCACCATGTGCTTCTGGTCGCTCTGCTTCTTATTGTCCAGCTGCTCCAAATTCCCGACACAGTTCGGCTAACAATATCTCCAGTCGTACAGCAAACAAAATCCGAGTGTGAGGTCCAGCACGCCGCTGCATTTAAAGGGAGACTATGATTAAACAACGAGCACCAGCTGCGCCAATAAGCTCACCTGACACTGCTCTCCTGAGCCGTCCCCACACCTCTCCCTCCTGCAGCTGAACGCCATCCGTGCTCACCTCCACAGTTAGTTAATGAGGTTTAGAGGTGTTGGTGGGTGTGTTTTTGAACTTACGGAGCCAGACAGTTACCCCCCGCCCAAGTCCTCAGACTAAGGAGGCTTCACATCAGGGATTTTGGCCTGAGTACACTTGACCCCAAAGTCCAGCTCAGTTTAATTAGAGGGAACACTGACAGTATAAAAACAGTGCAAAACAAATAAGTCCGCACACCAAGAAGCTTACGTTTATAAGGATTTTAACACAGAGTTGATGTTTCAAGCCACGCGTTTCTTCCTCCGACTTCTGGTACATGACGGAAAGTCACCAGTGTGTATTTTCTTCATGTTCCTTTATCTCTATGTGTGGCCTGACTGTTTGTATACACCGATCAGCTACTAGTTTTTTCAACCTGGGTCCTATTTTCCGATCTACTTTTGTCTAAATGAGTGATAGGATGTTCAATATGTGACATTCCTCCAGTATGAAGCTAGAGCTGACCTGCCTGCTGCCCGTGAGCGTGTGCTGTATTAAATAATAGGGCACTGGGACAGCGTCAAACAACGTCAAAATACGTTCACTAAAAGTACATTTTTTCACACAGATAGGCTCGGATTGTTAGTATAATTATCCAGCAACATAACGAAAGGAGAAATGAACGTCTGTGTTTACCTTTTAGCTGGATTTGGACATGTTCTTCTGCCTGTTGCTGCTCGCTCTCTCTCCTCCAGATCCAGTTGGTTGAAATCAGGTAAAAATTCAGCCATGACTCCAAACAGAGTATCTCCTCGCGTTTGTAAGCTCACTCCAGCGGTAACTTCCTGCATCAACTCAAATCTCGCGAGACGTGAGATTTCAGAGCCAGACTCTCACTCTCTGAGTGAGTGTTTTGGGTGAGTGTCCGAATTTTTACCCGATTTCGACCAACTGGATAGGTGGAGAAATGTCAAATATTGAACATCCTATCACTCATTTAGACAGAAGTAGATCGGATGACAGGGCCCAGGTTGAAAAAAAACATTAGTTCTCCTTTAACCCTTGTGCCCTCCTGGACAGTTCAGTTCAGATATTGACACGAACAGTACAGTTCGTGTCAATATCAGGTGTGAACACCAACTGGAGTGCTGTTTATTGCAGCTACAAGGAGTTTTTAACCAGTTAAGACGCAGTCTGACTTCACAGCCACAGTCGACCTACACTCGGAGCTCCGCTTGGAGGCAGAGAACAGCAGAGCTTCGCCTCGCTGCTCTGCCTGCTGATAACGGTCTGCAGGGCAGCAGTGTCTGTGTCAGTGGCACCTTTTTCTACATCACACCACAGCAACATGTCACGTACATGATGCCGCAAGTGTACTCGGGTACAGAACAATACTGCTAATGTGAACGCTGACTCATGGGGGAGTAGAGAAGGGGGGCAATCACCATACGAATCAATCGTACTTATATGAAAACGCCCTAAGCTAACAGTCTCAGCAGGAGGGCGAATAGTTTGATTCCAGCCCAGTTAGTCTAATTTAGCACAGGGGAATCAGCTAGCATGTAATTTCCTGTCTCTTTTTTAATTTCTGTTTGTGTCCAAATTAAACAAATAAGATATACTGTGTTAACTGATGAGCTTTAGAGATGCTGTAGGGTGTATTTTTAAACCACCTGCTGGCTCTAACATCATATTTAGAGTACAGACATCTCATCTAACTCTCTGTAATATTTCCCAAAATGTAAAGTCTCTTTTAAGTCTATTCAGTGATGAACTTTTCCCCCAACTTGTGTGTGCAGAGTTTGCAACAGAACTCAAAACACGACCGCATCGGTAATTGAATTGTGTTCGAGCTCAGGTCTGCAAAGTGATTTCAGAGGAGCTGAGGTGTCTGACAGGCAGCGAGATCGGATCAAGTGACAGCGAGCGCTGCAGTTGTACTCGCATTGCAGACCACAGCACATTAGCAAATCAATACCACTGCCAGCACACACACACACACACACACACACACACACACACACACACACACACGCGCACACACACACACACACACACACACACACACAGGGCATACCAGCAGCAAACTGATGGGACTGCAATTGTCTGTTTGAGTGGGTGTTTCAATATAAGCTGAGTAGACATTTAGCTGCTGGTTATGTAACTGCTGCAAGTTTTACAATTTCATCACACTGCACAGGAATGTTTCTAAAATCCACTCGGTATATGTTCACACTCTGAATCTTGTGTTTTTCCTCCTTATTCTCTGTTTGCTGTTGTCTTCATATCATATTAACTGTTGGTTCAAACACTTTCATATTGATCCTTTAAAGTGCCCGAATGCGTTTTTTATTTAATATCTGACGTGGAGGCCAGACCCTGAGCAAACACAGGAGTGCATCACTTCATCATACTTTGTGTCCAAAGTGGGTGTAATCGCTTCTTTTGTATGATAAAAAAGATCATTTATAGTGAATGCAGATTGATGCAGATTATTTTTAATTAACAGTTGTCACTTTATAGAGAGGTTTAGATTCATTACAGATAAATAAACAGAAACAAATACTGCACATCATATTTTGTGCACTGTGTATTAGATCTTGCGTAGTGTTTCTTTACACAAACAGCTATCAAAGTTAATTTTATCCACTGCGCACTTTATTAATCCCAGTGGGAAATTACAGCGTTGCAGCAGCCAAGTCACTCATGAATCACTAAGCAGGGGGAACATGAGGACACAAAGAGGTATATAGGAAAAGATACAATGATAAAAACATGCATAACTCAAATCTTAACTTACAGCTGTACTAAAACAAAAAGTAGGACCGTATTTAAAATAGATACTAAATGAGTAAAACGAATCTGTAATTATATAAAATATGTCTTTATCGTGGATTTTTATAAAGTAATGGACGTAGCGACTCTGACGTCACTCATTGGTTTGCAGACTCCAGGTTTGAAGCCTTGAGTTCAGCATTTTTCTCGTCGGCATCTTGTGTTTTTGGAGCCAGAAGTGACCATAGCTGTGTCTTAATTCGGGGGCTGCAGCCTTCGAAGGCCGATTGCGTCACATTGGCGCGACCAAAGCCGTCCCATTTCAAAGGCTCCTTCAAATGCAGCCAAGAAATGCAGCTTTCTTTCCCAGAACTTTTGGTGGTTTTTTTTGTGTGATTTTATTTCCTATGGGTCTCTTACATGAAATGTGAGCAGAAGGAATTTGTGTGTAAACTGTTCGCAGACGGAAATTTACGTGCGTGTCCGCATTCATCAATATTTTAGTAGCTCTGATCTTTTCGTAGCTACTAACAAAATCTACTCCTGCTCCTGACCACTCGTGGTGCTTGTGTAAATGTAGTAAAGCACATAAATATTGCTTGTCACTATTGGAAATTACAATTTTAATTTGTATTGCGCTCTGTTATGTGCACAATACACAGATGCCTTTGAAACATGTAATCTAAACATGACAAAATATTAAGAATACAACACATTTAGTTAGTTAAGAATTATTTGAGACAACATGTTTTTTTGTTTTGTTTGTTTTTTGTGGCTTTTTAATCATTTGAATGAATAAATCTGATATGAAAAATGCTTAATTTACGTTGTATAAAACAGAGCTTTAGGCTATTAAGATTCAAATAATTTGAAGATGATGCATACAAACTGCTGCAGGCTATATGTTCTCCGTATCATTTGTTAAAATAAATGTTAAATAGCTCTACATTCCGACAGCCATCACTGGTTTAGAGTTTATCCATTACGCACAAAACATCTCTGGTTTCCCGTTCACACTTCATTCAAAACCCCACAAATGAATCTTCTGTTTGTTTGGTGACCACTGCACTAATGTATTATGATACAACACCTTACCGTGTGGGTTTGATGTTGACTCCAGTGGAGGCATGTTGCTGTCTCCCCAGTTATGCCAGTGATGCGCTCGTCTGCAGCAGATAGTTGGGACTGTGAGCCTCCTCCTCCCTGTGGCCGCTGTATTTTTGTATGTGCTTATGCGTTTCTTTGCCTCCAGTTTCATATCAAACCATTTACGCTTCACCTCTGACATGGTTCTTTGTGCTCCGGAGACAACATTAACGGCATCTGTTACCTCCCTCCAGGCCTTCGCTTTGCCTGTCCCTGCCACACCACCACTAACTGAAGAAAATAAAATGTTTTCCACATGTTGTCCACTTCACCCAAAATTGTTTCGATCTCCGCTTCGGAAAAATTCTTTTTTCTTTCTCTCTCTTTCTTTGTTTGCGCCATGACTGACTGGATGCACCTACACCTCCTTATAATCAATGGGCGGGGATTTATGCTAATTGCTGATTACCGGGAGCGCGCTGTCACTTTACGATGGATTGGCATTCATGATCATACACACTTGTTTACGATCAAATCTGAGTTTCCCGCGGCGTTCCTGAATCCGGAGTATGTTTTTAGTAGCATAGGCTTTTATGTGCAAATCTATACACAGATTTACTCACTTTTCATGAATGAGACCCAATGAGTTAATACAGTATGTCAAAATGAAGAAATAACTGTAAAGTCACACAGGTGACAAACAGTTTTAAAGGTGAAATTCAAAGGTAAAATCAAAAGTAGTCAAAAACGGCCAATTATACCCTTGACTCCAAAGGGTTTAAAAAGATTAATGATAAAAAAGAAAGCAAAAAATAAAATAAAGGGGTGGGGACTGGGAGGATTTAGGGGGATGTCAGATGTTTTATGTCCTTGAAAGTAGGCTAGTTGGGGGAAGGTCAAGACCAAAATCAGTTTTTGTACCAGGCTGTAAACATTTGAGCATAAGGGCGTCTATGGGGATTAATCTGCTTCTGGAGCCAGCCTCAAGTGGCCATTAGAGGAACTGCAGCTTTTGGCATACACCGCGTTGGCTTCATTATTCAGTCCCACAGGTTGCTACTTTGTCTTACAGGAAAAGATATAAAAACCAACAAGCACTATACATCAGTAAAACCTGTGAAAATGTCCTTATAGCTGTGTACGAGTAGATTATAGTATTTTATAAGCCATTTATTAATTAATGTAGTGCTTAGAAATGCTTAAAAATCTTAAAATCCTTCAGATGTTGTTCAGTAAAGTGTTGTCCCTGATGTCTGCCTCTCTCCTCTTTCACTCCTTCTTCAGGGGATCAGCAGTCTGTTCAGCTCACTGAAAGTAGTCCGGCTTCTCCGTCTGGGTCGGGTGGCCCGTAAACTGGATCACTACATCGAGTACGGGGCAGCTGTCCTGGTCCTGCTGGTGTGTGTTTTTGGACTGGCTGCTCACTGGCTGGCCTGCATCTGGTATGTTTATTGGCTGTTTCTTTCATACAGTTGTTAAAAAGGGAAAACAGACAAACATGTAGCATTTTAAGTAAGAGTTACCAAATTACGTAACACATTCTGATAGACTGCTGCCATCACTGTGACGCTCTTACAGCAGCGCCAATTAATATAATGAGGTCACTGATTAAGCTAATGAATGCATTAATTAGTAGTTTATTTTATGTTAACGTGCTTGTTTTCACGCATCAAAACGGTATGTTTTTTTTTTTTTTTGTACCTTAAAGCCAGAAAGACTTGTAGTGGTTTCAAGAGAATTTGTTTTTCTTCATTAATATGTAAATTTATGACGCACAGGCCTCCGAAGTCTAATCAGATCATCTACTCTACAGGGGGCAAGTGTGGTGGAAGCACAGAGTTTCCATCATGTGTTGTGCTTGATTTATTATGTTTATGAGTACGCCTAAACACACACACACACACACACACACACACACACACACACAGAAGCAGATGCCATCGTGACAACTTTATGTCCTGCATGCATTAAACAGAGAAGATGTGTTCGATAGTTGATGATGAACACAAGTTTTTCCTCTCCAGATGGGCTTTTATGTCCGTACTGTGATGTACTCCACACTGTTCACACACTTTCATGTCATGACAAACACTCGGCCCATCCCTCATCAATCAGGATTACAAGACATCTTCAAGTAATATATTCATAACCACAAAACTGTGTTCGTCTACAAGGTTTCAAACAATGTTAATATGCAGGATTTCATGAGTGTTTGTTCTCGTGGTTCACAGACTGGCAGTCAGCGTCCCACGAGAGGCTCTCGCCAATATCATAAACATTATTTATTGGCCCGCACAGTGTAATGAATGAATAATAACTTGAGTCAATGAAGCCTGTGCTGCTCCAAAACGTCAGACTCAGATACCAATAAAAATAGCTCCTGTACAGTATCGTTTCCCTCAAGGTGGTGTCTGTGGTTGCCATGGTCACAGGACAAGCGCGCTATCGTGTTAAACCACCATCAACCATGATAAATAAATAAAATAAGAATATCTTGTTGCACAAAATTATGTTTGTATCTTATATTTTTTTTTCTCAAATGCTTGCTTTTTCTTGTGAAACAAAGTCAAGTTTTACTTCTTCTGGCATTTATACCTTTATACCTCTTTCAGAAATCTAGGAAAAAAAGGCAATGAGCAAATTGGTATGAGATGTCCCACAAATTGAAAAAAGACTAAGAAAATTATTTTTAAAATATAGGGGAAAAAGAAAAAAATATTGGGAAAACTATATTCATTATTATTATTATTATTGACATAAATAATAATTATAAAAATTATAATAAATATTGTAGATTTTAAAATTATCTTTCAGCGTTATTTAAATTGTTAAGCACTCTTTTGAGGTCATTTTCTTCTTTCTTTCTTTCTTTCTTTTTTACAAATTTTTAAAAGAAATCAAGCCAATGTGCTCAGGTTCCAAAGGGTTAAAATTGATTTGGTTGAAACAGTCTGAAAAGGGAAAAATAGTTTTATTTTGTTTTGATTTATAGCCCTACGTTGCTGTGTCATTGGCTACTACTTGTCGTGGCTATAAGTTGAGGTAGGATGCAGTTAGGGTTAGGGCAAAGAGGTCATGGTAATGGTTAGTTGAAGCCGATCACAACACAGTAAACATTGGACAAATGTTTTGCACAAACAAATATGAGTGTCTCGCTTTAAATGTTCACCACATCAATAAAAACCCCAAAACAGAATTTAGAAGTAACAGATTGACCTTTCCTCCAGTGCCACCAACAGCTGACTCAGAGTTATGTCAGTCAAATCAGATTTGGCTGTCCAATACGAATAATAATGTACAAATATTATCTGTGACTATTTGTTCCTTTTTTCCATGTAGAGTTTTAGAGCTTCAACAGGCTTCTGCAGGATGTGACAGCGACGTTCATGCAATATAGTGAACAAGAAGAGTTAGCCCTACGAGCTAATGTGGGCTAACCACAGTAATGACAGATCGGAAATGTTCATGTTCATGTTCATCTTCTTGCCGACACTAGATATCAAACAGAGAATGTGTCATATTGAATTTTTGTAAGTTGTAAATTTACCATGTCTAACGCAGAAGATAGTTATCTATATGGATCTGCAGCTTCTGGTGCTGGAGAGCAGCATGAAAGTGAGGAGTGCTCACTGTGCAGCAAAGTCTGGGGACCAAAATGGAGTAGCACACTGCATACTGAGTGACCAAAACAAAAGGACAAACAACTGCTCTACTTGGAGAGTCTCAGTCGACTGAGGGCTCTGAAACTGATGATTTGAGTCTTCCACTTTCAGGGTTCAGCCCTGGCACAAATCCTGTGAAATATCTCAAGAGTTACTGTGGATTGGCACCGAATATTGTGCCAACATTCATCTCCAGAGGACGAATCCCACTGAGTTTGGTGATGCTCTTGTGTCACGCTGAGGTTTACATGTGTGGTTTTGGGAGAAATGCGTCAGAAGTTATTGGATGGATTAGTGTTTCGTGTTCCTTGGTAAGAATTGTAATGACATTGTTAACGCCATCATCAAGTCAAAACTTAATTCGTCTGATACCTTAGTTTGTGTCGTCATCCTCAGCTGCTAACATGCTAAACTACGATGTGACCATGGTAACAGCTTTCGGCACATCAGCATGTTAACACTGTTTAGCATTTAGCTCGAAGCAAAGCTGTGCCCCAGTGAAGCCTCAAAGAGCTGCTGTAGATTTTTATTTCAATGTATAAAACGTGCCACATATTTTCAGTTCCTCACGACAGCTGTTCAGTAAATTCACTCGTTGAACAGAAAAGCAATCTGATAGTCTCTAAGTGTGAAATGGGGATCTCTGATTATTTCTTTCCTGACCATTTCTGTCTCCACGCTTCAGGTTCAGCATCGGTGATTACGAGGTTATCGACGAGGAAACCAACATCGTGCGCATGGACAGCTGGCTCTACATCCTGGCAGAGACGGTGGGCACGCCGTACCGCTTCAACGCCAGCGGTTCAGGGAAGTGGGAGGGCGGCCCAAACAAAGACTCCGTCTACATCACGTCGCTGTACTTCACCATGACCAGCCTGACGAGCATCGGCTTCGGCAACATCGCCCCCACGACAGACGGGGAGAAAATCTTCGCTGTGGCCATGATGATGATTGGATGTGAGTGGAGGCGTTTTATCTTTCATCCAGTGTAGCAGATACATGATACATGAGACGTTAAATATGCTCTTTAAAGCCACAATCCACTGAGGCAGGTGAGTAAATGAATTATGAATAGAGCCATCGCAGTTCAGAAAATAGGACTTTAAAGATGATTAGCTGAGCAATATTTCTAACTCTCCTGTAACCCAGAATGTGCTGCCTGGTTCAGTGTGTAGGTTTGTGTTCACAGCAGTGCTTAAATGCCTATTACTACTGGATATAACTTTAACAAAACGTCACACATGAAAAGCACTTTTCAGGCTCAAAGCACAGGCCGTGTTTGGGCAAAGTTTCAGTTCACAAATGTCTCTTTTGGCATAGACACAGATACACTGATACAGTATATCTGTACATTCACACAATGCCAAATTTAGAAAGCTGAAACGCCAAAACTAGATCTCCCCACTTTCTTCCTCAGTCTCATCAGTGCCGCTGTCAGCTCCAGTCTGTCCACTTTAATACAGCAACATGACATATACAGTACAGCAGGAGCTCTGTTGTTCTTGTCTTACATTAGACTCATTATTTCAGTCCTCTCTGTGATAAAGTGCTGCATTATTGAGATTTTCTGGAGCGTGATGCATCACACACAAGTTTCCAGTCTTTCTGAAATGCCTCTGAAAAATAAAACACAGTTGAAACAGTGAATGAGACAGCTTCTCCTCAGAGAGGGTGGCGTTAAGTGGAGCGTTTTTAATGAATTTTGTGGCTTAATTGCTGTTTTTAAGACGGTGAATGTGTATGTTTTGCTACAATGAAGCACATGAGTCATGGATCTCAAGAAAACAGCCATCAAATGCATTTATATCTGGGAAAAAATGGCATTTATAGTATGAAAATATCACTTTGTGTGATTTACCAACACAGAATTATCCAGTGTTGCTGTAGACACAAATAACAAAGAGTGGATTATCACACAGTGAAGAAACCTGCCCCCACTAAATAACAAAACATCCACTCTGCAAGGCAGGAGGCAAATTCTCGCAGCGTGCCCTTCTTTC
Organism: Epinephelus cyanopodus; assembly: GCA_026686955.1. Taxonomy (NCBI): domain Eukaryota; kingdom Metazoa; phylum Chordata; class Actinopteri; order Perciformes; family Serranidae; genus Epinephelus; species Epinephelus cyanopodus. The sequence goes on from CM048930.1 coordinate 32,924,395, forward strand.
CACATCTCAATATTAAACATTCATAAGGTATCTTCTGCTTGTGTGGCTCACAGTTCAGTGTACAGCGTGGTGCCATTATGTGTGACTGCGCGCAGAGAGCAGCACCTCCAAGCAATAACTGACCGTCGGATCAATTTTGCACAGCGCTCCCTCCGATCCCGCTGCAATCACTCGTGCGCCTCTATTGTACTTTCTTTCAGCCACAATCTCAACCTGGAGACGAGAGGATGATTGCCCCCCCCCTCCCTCCACATTTTGGCTGCTCAGGTTTATGAATACACTCTGGGGGGAACTGGCAGAACTCATCTGCAGACTTGTCTCCGTCTAAATTTTTCATTGTGAGATACAAATCTAAATATCTAAATATCTAAAAAAAACAGTCAGCCTCGGGAGGATTCAGTTGTAGATGCAATCTACTGTAGTCCATGGCTGTTCTCTATGAAATATGGATGCTCTGATACTGTTCTATTTTTACCACCCAGCGCTGGATCGGTGCTGGCAGTAGAAGATCACAGTGTGACGAGGGATTGGGGGGGTGGCGTGGGGAAGAGAGGGGGGGCACTATACATATGTCCTGTTTCTATAGCAACGGTTGGCCCGGGGGGTTGAGTTTCTGACAACTGTCTTTTAACTACCCTCAAACAAGCCAGCTGTTGGATGCCGAGCAACGCTGCGGCGAAGTTGTGTACGTCAGCAACTAGAGAGCGATGTTGGGGACGCGCTGAAGCACCGCTCCGCAGGGACCGATTGAGTTTCCTTTGTTACAGCGTTTTCTGCTTATCTGTGAAGTGAGCGCTGCCATCTGTGCTCGAGCTCGAGGTAGCAGTCATCCAAAAACTTTGCCAACTTCAAAAGGAGATGATTGTCAAATCATCTTAGATTTAATTGGCTCAGACCTTTAAAAAAAGGCAAAAAAAACCCCTGTCTTGATCTGTTAACTTCTTGATTTTGATGCCTGCAAATGTGTTACCAACAAGAGCATCTTCTTTGTGTTTAGGTGATAAAGAATATCACGCCGTGCTGCGAGGCTCGATACCGTGGCTGTGCAAGAGAGCGATGGTGATGAAAGGATGAAAGTTGTGGTTATCCTTGCCCTTGAGGAGTTTCGAGCGCTTTTTAATTAGTATTATTCCCTGTGCAGTTTTTCAACACTTTGATTGTGGCGCTGTGAAATAAACAAACACACACAAACGCATGCACAGGTTACTGTCATCATCTGAGGATAATTGAAATGTGTGGCTGGCATGTTTCCTCTCCGTCCCTTCTAGCAGGGCTAATTAGGGCTCCACTGCCAAGAGAACACTACACACACGGAGCAGACATCTGATAGCTTTGATCCGCACACACACACACACACACGCGCCAGCTGTTGCACCAGTTCAACCACCCAACCACCTCCGAGATGCACTGCTGTACACTTTCTCTTTCTTTTATCACAAGACACGATCGGAAGAAATATCCTTATTTAGTGCAATGTTACTGGAATGGAATGACACACACACACACACACACACACACACACACACACACACACACACACTCAGTATGAGGTTGTACTTTTTCCCTTTTGGCGAGCATTTTGTGGATCATACTTAGAGACGATGATGAGTAGTAATTGTTAATTTCCCACGTGACGGATTAAGTGTTCATCACATAAAACAATATTAAGGCTTGCGGCACATTAGGTCTAGTATATCATGTGATGTAATTTATATTAAGGCCACCAGTGTTGTGAAGTTGTGAAGATTTATATGTCCTCATAAACCACATTTTAGAGACTTTTATGTCTCATAAAATGCATTTTGGAGATCTGTTTTTTTTAACTCAGCAATGGAAAGTTTCATGTCCTTGTAAACCAGGTATTTGATAGTTTTATGTCCCTGTAAACCAGGTATATGAGATATATATGTCCTCGTAAACCACATCCTGGAGATTTTTCATGTCCCCATAAACACAATTTGGAGGTTTTTATTTTCTTATAAACCCATTTTGGAGATTTATTTTAGCTTTTTAATTTCCCAACAGCGGAAAGTTTTATGTCTTTGTAAACCAGGTATTTGAGATTTTTATGTCCTCATAAACCACATTTTGGAGATTTTTCATTTCCTCATAACCATTTGGGAGATTTTTATGTTCTTAGAAACCCATTTTGGAGATTTTTTTTATGTTTTTAAACCAACAATGGAAAGTATTATGTCCTGGTATTTGAGATTTGTATGCCCCTGTAAACCAGGTATATGAGATTGTTATGTCCTTATAAACACAGTGTATAGATTTTTATGTTCTTATAAAACCTGTTTTAGAGATTTATTTTATCATTTTCAACCCAAGAATGTAAAGTTTTCCATTCCTTTTAAACCAGGTATTTGAGATTTATATGTCCTCAACCACTTTGTTGGAGATTTTTCATGCAGATTTTTGGAGGTTATTATGTTCTTTACCCATTTATTTATTTTAGCTTTTTCATTTCCCAACAGTGGAAAGCTTTATGTCCTTGTAAACCAGGTATCTGAGATTTTTATGTCCTCATAAACCACATTTTGGTGATTTTTATGTTCATAGAAACCCATTTTGGATTGGTTTTTTTTAATTTTATTATTTTTTATTTTTTTTTTAATGTTTTTAAACCCAACAGTGGAAAGTTTTATGTCCTGGCATTTCAGATTTTTATGTCCTTATAAAACCTGTTTAAGAGATTTATTTTAGCTTTTTAAACCCAATAATGGAAGGTTTTATGTTTTGGTCATTAATGTGTTTATTTCTGTTTTCTGTTTGTTAAGCGCCTTGGGTTTTTTGAAAGGCGCTATATAAATTCAAGTTATTATTATTATTATTATTATTTATTATGTCATTGTAAATGAGGAGTTTGAGATTTATATGTCCCCATAAGCCACTTTTGGGATATTTTTCATGTCCTTATAAACACAATTGTGAGAATTTTATGCTCTTATAAAACCCATTTTGGAGATTTATTTTTATCTTTTTCAACCCAACAATGGAAAGTTTTCTGTCCTTGTAAACTAGGTATTTGATATTTGTATATCCCTGTAAACCAGGTATTTGGGATTTATATGTCCTCATTAACCACTTTTGGGAGATTTTTCATGTCCTTATAAACACAATTTGGAGATTTCTCTGTTCTTTTAAAACCCATTTTGGAGATTTATTTGAGCTTTTTAAACCCAGCAATGGAAAGTTTTTTGACCTTGTAAACTAGGTATTTGAAATGTTTTGTTTTTTTTATGATTTGTTGACTTTTTTGAGCTTGTAAAACTTAATTTGTAGACTATCTGGGATTTGATTCACCAGATATTATTTCAGTAATTAGGTAATGATACGATATTATGCTGAGTATTGCGATAAAATAATTTGCTATATATTTATTACCTTTTTTTCCAACTGCAAATTATTTCCCCAAAGGAAAACTTCAGCATCAGTTTTACCTTATAAGATAACGTTTTCAGTCTGTTCAAATCTGTTTCATCTGTACTCAAAGATTCCTCAACTTTATGCATCACTTCTCTGTCGAGCCTGGGTACAGCTGTGTTTGTACAAAAAAGAAAAACATCAAGAAGGAGTCACATACCTGGGTTCCAGTGTTTTTAGGGTGTTAAGCCTTCGATTTCAACAGTGCTGTATGGACGCAGATCTTTGCACATGAAGTAGCTGATGGACTGTGTTGTTTTCTTAGCTCTCTCAGAGTTGGATGGTAGTTTTGTCAAAGTTAGTGTGTCCAGTGTTGGTTGATTATTGGCAAGGCAGGTTTAGTGTTAGCTTGGCCATCAGCAGCTAACACTATCTCTGGATGGTGGAGTGTGAGGTGAGCCCTCATGTTCGTAGTATTCCCAGAGGATTCTCATATGACACTGCTTGCAAATGGCATGTGTCATATTGAAGTCCTTCTTTCCTTCTGTGTTCAAAAATCCAAAATAAGTCCAGATGTTTGATTTAAATGCCAGCCGCGCATTTCTGATTTCCTTTGTTTTGATGAACATCCTGCCAAATGCCGCTGACTGAGACCTCGGCTAACCTCACCAGGAAAAAGAAACATCAGTATCATCTCATGGACTGAGAAAGCACTTCATTTTATTATTCTATTGCCAAAAGTTGTTTTAAAATGTGTATTTGCAAAAATTAATAATGTATACAATAAAAGATCGGTACTTGATGTTCGTGTATTGATACAATATCGCCACGCATAATATTGTGATACTATGCTGTATTGATTTTTTTCCCGTGTTTAACCTCAAAAAGTAATGCATTGTTATGTGAACCTGGGTTCATAAGCCTCTGGGTAAAACTTGAAAACCCACAGGATGATTCAAATAGTTGAAAAAACGAAAGTGAAGTGGTGGTGAACCAAACACTTAATCCCTTCAACAAATGTCATGACCATGCCAGTCAGGTGAATAAATGGCTGCGCAATGCTGCGATTTGCATTTTACCAAATTTATTTTATAAATTCTTTTCAGCACACAATTTAGTTTTCCTCGTGAAGTCAACTCCGCACAAGCAGCTAAAAACGTTGGCAGTATTAAAATCAAAATTAAACGTGTCTTTTCTTCTCTGCATGTCCCCAGCCCTTCTTTACGCCACCATCTTCGGTAACGTGACGACAATCTTCCAGCAGATGTACGCCAACACCAATCGTTACCATGAGATGATTAACAGCGTCCGGGACTTCCTCAAGCTCTACCAGGTGCCCAAGGGCTTGAGTGAAAGAGTTATGGATTACATTGCCTCCACATGGTCCATGTCGCGGGGTATAGACACGGAAAAGGTAAGTCAGATTGTGTCGTCTTTCATGGCTCTCTTATAGCAAATGATTAAATGTCATTTCCTTGTTACCCTGGTATTTTTAATCCTCCTTAAGATTACCATTATTATGGAAAGCATGATTTTTGACATAATGTGTGAATTGCAAGATTGTTAAAAATGTATCAGATGTAGCATCTTTTGTGTAATATGAATACTATATAAAAAGAATTCTGCATTGTATGTGATAGAGTTCACATAATGTTTTGTTGATGCTCCCCGAACATCACTGTATAAAACAGTCATTTTTCATTGTTAATTTGTTTTGTAGAAACTGTCAGGTTATTCTGTGGCAAAGTGTAGCAGCCTATTATCTAAAGCAGACAGTGTTATGGCGTTTATGGCACAGTTACCAGCGGCCATCCTGCCGAATTGAGATGATGCTGAAATGATTTGAGTGTGTGGAAATTAAGCATTTAAAGCTGGCAGCGGATAGATTGAACCAGTGCTGTCTGATTGATTCGAAGCCAGAAAGCATTCATATCGCCGCGTCCCATTTAAATCCACCTGTCCAAAATCCAATCATGGAAAAAGTTTTATTATTTCACAGCAAATTAGAAACATAACTTCTAATAAGGCAGGGGTTTTGTCACGAGGGAATCTGTATTCAAAATCAAACTGTGATACTTATTATGTCCTTTTTATATGTTAAGCTAGCAGTGCATCGATGTATTATTTATCTGTCTGGCCTCAGGCCACCCTAAAGGGTCTAAAAATGGCATATAATCCCTCTCTGCTTGACATTCATCTTCAAAGAGATTTGTTTTAAAGGCAGAGCCCTGCGACGGCCTGGCATCCTGTTGATTAGGTGTACTTGAACAACATACTGCCACTCAGTGACACACTGCAGAGAGGCAGCTTCATATCTGATCTTCTTATGAAATTTAATGATCAAACATAATTTATACTGGACATATTCAGTCCCAACCGATAGATAAGTCAGCTCTGAGTGAGGTATTTTCCAAAGCTAATGAAAAAGAAAGAAGCTTCGACTGTTTTGTTGTATAAAAATACACCAAAGTCTTTTAGTGACAGTTAATTTTTTTTTTCTTTGAGAACAATAACTTCATAAAGACTTGGAGGCAGATACTGTGGAAAATTAATTGGAGAGTTTAGAGCACATTTGTTTAATGAGCTTTCAAAATCATACACAATAACAAGTGCAGAAATATTAAGCCTGTTTAGACCATCAACATGCATTTTGGGTGATCCAATCACAAGGGGACAATGCCACCAAGGCACATTGAGATCCGATCACTCAGTGCACATACCGAAGTGGTCTGGGACACATTTGTTTTGTGGTGTAAACACTAGTGCGTCCTGATGTTGGTGAAGATTCTCAGTCATCCAGGTCATGTTAATCTTAAGTGCTATATTGTAGGCAGAGTTCAGAAGCTACAGCTCTGCACCAGTTGAATGAGAGGCAAAACGTCTTCAAGAAACTCGAGCAAGTCCAGCTGCCTACGATATAGCACTTAAGAATGTGTCCTGATGTGTCCCTGACAAGGACTGCGTCATCAGTGCAGGACACGGTGGTCGTTTTGGTGACATTGTGCTAATGCTCTATAACTTAAGTATTGGGAGGGAAGGAAAACAGGATTTTGCTCTTTATTAAATCCTTTAAGTTGTGAAAAAAGATCTTTTTTTTCCAAGTGTAATGCATAATGCATTTTTAAGGTGGTAGACATGTAATGAAGAAATAAACATGAGTACATTTAATATCGTAAAATTACTGTGGATACTTAAGTACAGTAGATATCAGATACCTTACCTGAGTCATTTTCTAATAGGTGACTTTAACTTTTAAAAGTTATTTTCTGGCAAGAAATCTGTATTTTTACTCAAGTATGCATTTTAGGTATTTCATTCAAGACACCACTGTGGTTCATCAATGCATAAAAGACGAGCATGTCTGAACTGTTTTACATTCTCTTGCCAAATTTAACAACTTCTATGATGTTAATCGACAGGAGCACAGGGCGCTTTTCTGTTCACCACTGTTGACAAGGAAACCAAAGAATGGATGAAGGTTATATTTAATGTCAGTGAACTTGTAACAATTTACCCTCTGGTAATTACTCCAGGATTTGAATTGTTTGGTCTCTGCGTCAGGGAATGCAGGGTTCATGAGGATGGACAATTTCTTTTTCTTTCTTGGTCATTCTGCAGTATCATTTCATGAATCACTCAATACGAAGCTCATGTACTGATGACATTTCTCTCTTTTTTTAAATTGAGAAATTATGTGAATAGTTGCGTCGCCCAGTGACTGACTGATACGAAGAAACAACATTCCAGTCGCTTCGTTTCATTAATCTTTTACCATATGATTTCATGATTTGACCACTTAGATCATCTTTTTTCAAACAGTTTCAGATCCAGCTTTTGGTTTTGATGTTATGGCTCAAAAACCTCTTGAACTGTTTAGATACAGTTTTACGCAGGTAACTTGTTTCTGTGTTCTAGTTGTTAACAGTAATCAGCTGTAACAGTTGTTTTGAATCTACCTCAGATTTGTAATATGCTCCACTGGTTGCAAGCGTTTGTCATGTTCGCACAATAAATAATACTTTAAACCCACTTAATGTACAGTTAATGAGTAAAAAACAGTCTTAAAACTTGAAACAAGACATTCTGGCCATAGTGACCAGCCTTATGGTGAAGTTGGTCCTTGGCAGCTAACCAATCACGTACGTCACATATTGTGAAAAACAGAAAGCTATGATTGTCGTTGTCTCTCTATACTGCCATGATTTACAGTCATATCATGGCACCAGTATGTTCCCTTAAGCTCGTCTAATGTGACGTCTGATCAGCTGAAGACTGTCCACCACTTCTAAAGTATAATATGAAAAACAAATCATTCAGCTCTTCTCTCTACTCTTGTTTCTTTTAGGTGTTGCAGATTTGTCCGAAGGATATGAGAGCAGATATTTGTGTCCATCTCAACCGCAAGGTGTTCAAAGAGCACCCTGCTTTCCGACTGGCCAGCGATGGGTGTCTCAGAGCGCTGGCGATGGAGTTTCAGACCATCCACTGCGCCCCTGGCGACCTGATCTACCACGCTGGCGAAAGCGTGGACAGCCTCTGCTTTGTGGTGTCGGGATCACTGGAGGTCATTCAGGATGACGAGGTGGTGGCCATTTTAGGTGAGTGAACAAATCCTGATTCGTGTCTTTGCACCAAACTACACTGAGCAATTTGACAAAATTAATAATAGAATTCAACACTGATGTTTATTTCATGAAAGAGTCGGTCAAGACTTGCCGTTCCCCCAACTGTCGACGGACCTGCCCCAGATCTGCTCAAGTTTTCAGATTTTCACATTTTATGCAGCTTTAGAAAAGAAAGTGACAGAGAGGCGAAGATCTAAGATGCAGATGTGCTGCTGCAGTATTTTGCTGCTGTCTTAATTTGTTATCTTAGAAACACATTAATGCCGAAAAAGCAGTGATGAAGGTGGAAAAACATCTCAGTCAAACTGGCCTCCAGCACTATTCTCACAAAACAGTTTTGCATCATAGTAACATGTTTTTGTGAATTAAAATGCTCCATTTTTTACTTCTCAAAGTGTTTCGGACTGCAGTGAAAACAGATGTTTGGGGATTTAAATTTGGACAAGATTTTGTTTGTCACAGAATCCTCTCAGTCACATAATGAATATGTCTGGATATTCAGCATATTGACACACAGACTCTAGTCCTGTGGCAATAAAATGAGACCCTGAGTATAATTATTTGGATGCTGCCCGCCTCTGTGAAGTACTCTAAACTGTAGTAACCTACACCTAATCCATAAGGATATAACCAGACTAACTGCCAACTGCTTTGAAATCTCTGATATTTATGATCCCAGTTCCTCTTCCTTTGCACCTTGATGCAATCTAACAGTGGAGGCTAAATCTTTATTCATCAATATACCGAAAAAAAATAATCATTTTTATTCCTGTTTAAATACCTGCAGAGTTATTTCCCTTTTAAAACTTAATTTTAATTTGCCAAATAATTGATCTTGTGAATAATGGATGGCGTGCTCTGGCGGGTCCTGTGACACCATCTTGGCTGGTTTTCATCAATAAACTGCTATTGGATCCTTTTGGAACAATCAATATGCTGTCAGGCTAATACCATTGACTCGGGTGGAGACTGTAACGGAGCCTGAAGTGATAAACAAGTTACTACTATGAATCAGATTCTCATTAGCCTAATGGCACCGTAGAGCCAAAACAACATGTAAAGTGCACAAGCAAGACGGACAGTCGAATTTAATCCTCGACTGGTTTTCTTTGACTTCTCATCCCTCAGACTGCTGACAAACAGGAGCTCTACAGTACATGGTAGTAATCACTTAAACTCATCTGGATTTGCAACTTGACCATTTTAACAGGCTGCATTGAACACAGCTTTTCATCCTGTGGTTCAAAGAAGTAATCAGATGTTTTCAGTCGTGTAACATTAAACACCTGAATATTTTCTGCAGTCACAGCGAGCGAGCAGCTGCTGATTTGGATGTTGATTCCACTGAGTCACAACACGTCATGGGTCATATAGTTATTATGGTCACGTTGAGCCTTTCAGACTTTAAGTAGTGCTTTCTCTACCTGAGTCACTGGTTTGGTCAGCTCTGACTGTGCTGCACAAATGACGGCATATTGAGCACTTATAAAGTGTCTTAAATTATATAATAGGCTTTTTGTCTTACTTTAAAAGCTATAATTAATAGCTTTTATGGTAGTTAATATATGATGGTAATGCTTTATAAGTCTGTTGTAAGTCAACAACTTTCAGGTCACCAGGTTGTAAATATAAAAAAGACACTTCCTTTAACTCCTTTAGCATGTTTTTTCTTTCTAGCAAGCTCTTTTATTTCATCAGGAAGTCCTCTTATGCTGAGTTTACATTACCCGATTGGAGCCCGACGCAGCATCGTACATTTTTGGCTCAGATCATGAACGACAATGAGTGTCGTACGCGATAATGGATCTATGGCGAGCATTTTGGGGTTCAGTATCTTGCTCAAGAATACTTCGACGTGCAGACTGGAGGAGCCAGGGATCGAGCCGCTGGTCTTCCCATCGGTGGATGACCCACTCTATCCCTGAGCCACAGTCGTCCCGTCCCCCATTAATCCATCTTGTCATCTCGTGTAGTGTGTCATGGTAGACGATAGCCGACGCTACATCTGGGACGCCTCATGATTTGCAGTCAGAAAGTCTAGCACGATTGATTTTGTTTTTGTCGTTCATGACTGCTCCCGTCACAGTTTGACCAATAGCAACGCAGAGTGATCTGCTGCCGAAGACAACTGTACGGCAATTTTCTATTTCTTTTTTTAATTCGCTCCCGTTTGCCTTGATAAAGTTAACACATTATGCCGTCATTTCAAACACTTCCTGTATCTTATAACCCCTTATTACTTCGGTTGAGAGAATCCCTTTATTTTCTAAAAAGGCTTTTATTGTGAAACATTTGCAGGAACTAGTTGTGGAGGATTCAGCGACTTGTTGTTTGCGTACGGTACTTTCTTATTGTAGCTCTGCCCATCTGGTGGCACTTTATACGTTACTAGAGCAACATTTCGGCTGGCACGTGAACAGACACAGTGACTGAAACAATAGTAATATTAATAAAAATAGGACAAGAATAACGTGATGACATCATACATGTTGTGAAATATGACCCCACAATCGTCTAATCTGACATAGTGACTCTCAGAGTGGACAAAAACGTTGTGTAGTGTGAACCTTATAACAATAATTTCCTGGAAATAAGTTAATATATTTTGGTCCACATAGCTGCAGCTTTTCCAGATTTATTTGTTTGTTTTCTGTTTTGTGTTACTTTATTCTGTACCTTTTTACAACAATACAAATAAAGTGTTTAAAAAACCCATTGACTTCAAGACAAGGGGACAAGGAGTGCAAAAATTTCCAGGTTTTAGGATTCATTCCTGGGGCCTTTATTGATTTACATTCCTGGAAGAACTTCCTGGTTTTAACTGTGTGTCCTCTCTCTGCAGGTAAAGGTGACGTATTTGGGGATGTCTTCTGGAAGGAGGTGACTCTCGCTCAAGCCTGCGCCAACGTCCGAGCTCTGACCTACTGCGACCTCCACGTCATCAAGCGCGACGCCCTGCAGAAGGTGCTGGAGTTCTACACGGCGTTTTCAAACCACTTCTCAAGAAACCTGCTGCTCACTTACAACCTGCGAAAGAGGGTGAGTGACTCTTCAAATAGCAACAAGAAAGAACGAGTTATAGTCGACTCAGTTCAGACTTGGATTTTACACGGCACTTTTGACGTCTGAAGACTCTCCTGTTTCCCCAGCAGCTGCACATGTGTAGAATGTTAAAAGACATTAGTTCAAACTGAAAATTCAGAGGTTACACTGACAGCTCTATGTTTGTACATAAGTTAGATTCATTTTTCCATCAGACTATAATGGAAGAATAGCTCGAGCCGTTTGATTTTATCTCGATTTTGAGACTGACAGCAGAAGAACACAGTTGTGTTGGGGAGAGAATAGAAGCAGCATGTCCCACTGGTTTGTTATTGAATCATTTGTATGATATTCGTTGCATGTCACATATAATAGACGCATGTGTCTCCAATGGCAGATGGTGCATTTTTGATTGAGGCCACACAGAAAGCCGTTTGCATTATTTCACCATGACGGTCTTTCCAGATGTTGCAACAGTCTCAGAGTAATTTCCTCGAGGGACTGATGAAGTCTTCTTATTATATCAACTGTCAGGGTTATTATGAATAATACAACAGATCACTCTGGCCCAGCAATCAGACTTTCAAAGACATCTTTCATCAGAGCTTATAATTCCCATAAACCATGGATAGATGGGCCTGATGAAAAGGCAACAGTGAGCAAGACATCCATCTTTACTGATATTTAGTATTTGTTATTCCCAAATAGAAACTCTACATAATACATACAGTATTTATTGGGTGAGAGACGCTTAGCTTTAGCTTTGTTGATGCATAATCAGACATCACATGACAGTTTGATTGATATCTTACTAAAATAGATATACAGCAGTTCATAGCCTCTATCCAACGAATTAGCACCCCAGGAATGGCATCAGAATACTATGTACTTAAAGTAAAGTTACCTCATTTAGGTTTAGGCAAGTAAAGTAACGTAGGTTAGGTTTAGGAAAAGGAACATGGTTGCTCATCGCCATGAAGTTACATAGTGAAGGTAAAGTTAGGTAAGTTGGGTTTAGGAAAGTAAAGAAAAGAAACATGGTTGGATATCGTCAATTTACATACTAACTGCAAAGTTATGCAAGTTAAGTTTCGAAAAGTAAAGTCATGCAGGTTAGATTTAGGAAAAGAAACATGGTTGGACGTCATCACATTATGTACTAAACATAAAGTTACTCAGGTTAGGTTTCAGAAAAGAAACATGGTTGGATATCGTCAATTTACATACTAAATGCAAAGTTATGCAAGTTAAGTTTCGAAAAGTAAAGTCATGAAGGTTAAATTTAAGAAAAGAATGTGGTTGGGCATCATCATGTTACGAACTAAATGTAGGGTTACGTAGGTTTAGGAAAGTAAAACTACGAAGGTTAGGTTTAGAAAAGTAAAGTTATGTAGGTTAGGTTTGAGAAAAGAAACACGGTCGGGCATCTTCACGATATGTACCTCACGTAAAGTTCCGAACTGAATGCAGAGTTACGTAGGTTAGGTTTAGAAAAAGAAACATCAGGAATCATCATACTTTACTTACTTAGGCCTTTGTATTCCTTTCGGAACATAGGCCAATGATGAATTGTTTCCACCATCGTCTGTCTTGGGTCTTCCTCTCTGTTTCCACGGCATCATCATGACATGTACTAAACAAAGTTATGTTGGTCATGGGTTAGGTTTAGGCAAAGAAACATGGTTGGGCGTTGTCACGATACATACCTAACGTTGAGTTCCTGGGTTCTTGAGAACCTGAACACTGCTCTCCTGGGGAAGAGTCCTGTGTTTGTTTGACCCACCCAACCTTGCTCCTTAACATGGAGTTTTGTTTGTTTAACGACTTCCTTTTTTACCCCCATCAGCACGTGTTCGCAGCCTTCCTGATGACATATACAAATTCTGGTGCGTTACTTTTCATCAGTGCGAAGAGTGCATGAGAACAGCCTGAGATGATAATGACTGTACCCCTTACCTTATTTTAAAATCAGTGATGAACGTAGTGATGGATGCCCTTTTGCAAAATATCTTTCACAATGGAATGTGTTTATAATCAAACGTCAAAGAGCAGGTTTGTTCATGTAAACAATTTAAAATGAGTCAGCTCTCGTTACACTATATATATATATGTAAATGGCGAGGAAACAGCCTCTGCAGAGAGCAGGTAAACATATTGTGTTTCTCTCCCTCTAAAACAAAAAAAAATTGGATTAGATTTTCAACTCCCTTTGACCTGTTAGTCCTCGTCTGGTCAGACCATTATTTTTAATGAGAGCTTGAACTTCAAGTGGACATCCTGCACTGTGTTTTTATTTTCGTGACGAGTCATAATTGCTCTGATGCTTTGGTTGTTTTCCCCAGAGGTCACATAGTAATACGTGTGGGCGAGTACAATGACGGCTTTTCTTTCTACTGTTGCTAAGGGTACAGCTTTTCTCTCTCTGTTTAGACACATTGGCTGTCGCTGCTCATGTTAAAGGAATAGTTTGACATTTTGGGAAATGCGCTCTGTTGTGTACATGTACATGCTGAGAGTTAGATAAAACAGTTGATAACTGCTCTTGTGTTTGTCAGTTAATTATGAAGCTACAGCCAGGTTAGCACAAAGCCTGAAAGCAGGGGGAAACAGCTCGCCTGGCTCTGTTGTATTCTCGCGTCTCATCGACACGCAAACGAAGTTCTAACTCACTAAAGCAGAGATTTTTTAAAAAGTCTTCTTAGGTGCAGATTTTTCAACACTTGAGTAGCAGTTTGAGTCTGGTCATGTAAAACGGACTGTTTGGGAAACACTGGTGTCATCTCTTCAGTTTGTGCATGCCTATTGTTACTTTGGCTGAATCCAAATTTCCACTTTCTGGACATGCGGACTGAGCCCTCGCAGACTTCAGTTGTACATAGTGATGCATTTACTGTCATCACGTAAAGTCTGGGAGGGCAGAGACTAAAAGCGGCTGATAGACAGCCCTCGAGACTGTTTTACTCGTTACCATGGAAAGTTTTGCTGCTGTCGTGTTCATATATGTGTCATATAAGTTGATGAACAGTTTACTATTGGTTCTGCAACGTAGGGTTTTTTTTAAACACTGAAATTGTATCCGCCCATCTAAACACAAAATCAGGGAGAAAGACATCAGTCTTTAGTTAAGCAAAGCGTCTAAAGACTGACTTGTGCGTCTAGTTTGAGTGAGCTTCTTAGTCCTTATATCTAACAGAATAACGGTGATGTAAAGTCCAGTAAGTGTTGAAAAGTTGACGTTAGCCTGTACAGTTTATGACCTTAGTGACATGGGGAGACTACCGAAAACAGCAAATGCCAGTGGACATTTGGGGTCATTTTGTGTTCTAGTGTGGACAGAGATATTTTTTACAACAGAGGTTGTGTGGACAGAAATGTTGTTGTTGTTTTTTTTTAAATGAAAGGGAAAAAATATATGTTTTCAAAAATATCTGTACACATGTCGACACAGCCTCATGGTACAAAAATCCACCTTTCACCATACAGGTAAGCTAATTGTCTCCCGGCTGTAGCATCATATCTAACAGACTTGATCCCAGAGTGGTATTGATCTTATCATTTAACCTTCAGCAAGAAATCAAACAAGTGTATTTTGCAAAATGTGGCTGATACCAGAAACATTAAACACACGATTCCTTTAGAAAATGCATATTTGCTAGATTTTAAAACAAAAAAATAGAAGTGTCTAACTGGGTTCAAGCTCAAGGCTACAACAATATGTCCTACAGAAACACAGTTCCTTTAAACAGCCACCATATATTAAAGCCACTCTTGTGTCCTTCATTCAGAAATGAACAGCTGTGATCAACAACTCAAGTGTGGCTACCAATCATTACCTCATTCATAATAAGGTTAGCCTGCCCAAGAGAGTGCAAGCGAGATTGAATTGCTTGCATATGAAGAGGCAATCTCATCTGCTGCATTAAACTCACTATTCACCAGGGTCCCATACTTTCTGAATGTATACAGCAGGGAAATCCAGAGATGGGTGAATAAGGAGCCAAATGGTGCCTTCAAATGGAGCTTGTGAGGATGTGTTTCCGACTTGGGAAATCTGGCACATGATATGTTCGACATTCAAGTGGCTCAAGTTGTGAGAGCAGTGTTGCTATGAGACTGAGGAGGAAAATGGATGTTGTCTTGTCCTTTCAAAGATTATGGATGATTTCATTTTAGCAATAAACACGAGAAGAGCCGATGACAAAAATTGGCTTTTAAAGACATGAACACCACGTCAGTCTGTTATTTAAATCCTTGACTCTTCTGATGAATACAGTTTCCAGGAGCTGAAACTTAATAGCTTTTTCCAGAGCTTTCAGCCGTATCACTCAGCCATCGTAGAGATGCATCTGATGACATGCTGTAGAAGCTGTTTGATTTCTCGATTTGGTTTTCATTTACGAAACACACAGCAGTGTTGTTGGCAAGACTACCCAAAACTGAGACCAAGTTATTACCAAGATCAGAGTGTATTGAGAGCGAGACAAGACCAAGACCAGACTGGTGCGAGTCCAACACATCATGACACACTTAGGACAAAATAAAAAACAAACCTCTATCTAAAACATTCCCATAAAAAAGACAAATGATTTCTCTTCATTCACTTTTTTCATTGGCATATTCTGTATCTGTATGTGTATGTATCATGGTACCAGGAGAAATATCTTGATAAATTAATCAGCTGTAGTCTTGACTGGTCGTGAAATAAAATCCCAAGTCCCCTTTGTCTGACAACGATACAAGATGAGACCTTCGAGAAGTGGTCTCCAGACCAGTCTCAAGATGAAGACTGATCTCAGGTACGACAATACTGTCACACAATCTTGAAGCTCATGTGATACTGTGAAAAGCTCTGCAAAAATCTAGTGAGTGAACCTTGAGTTGTGATTGTTTTGACTTGGTGTTTCCAAGATCAAGAATGATCTGTCATGCATAGCAGTCATTTCTTTTGCATTCAGCAACTACAGCTTCCGTGAGGTTTTTTGAAAGCATGTCTGTAGCTAAAGAACACACATTGGCTGTTGACGCTGAGGTGTGGCCGAGACGTACATGAAAGGCTTTTCTCGCAGTGCGGCGTGTCGGCCGGTGCCAGTGTGGGTTTGTTCATAGAATATAATGGAGGCGGGCATTTTGACGTGCAATTTATGGCGGTGGTGTGTGTTGCACTTAAGACTCATGGGAGATGTAGTTGTTAAATGCTAAAAAGGGACAAAAACTAGCCCAGAACATTTAACTATAGAATATGACTTTTATTTAGCCTTTAATTGATGATTTCGGGTCATTTTTTAAGAGACATAACCAAGTTTCAGACATCAATCCAAAGTACAGAAAGAAAACAGCAAAGCTACAACTACCAAGCAAACATTGAGATGTTGAATGACTGTTGTTTCAATGTCGGATCAAGACGTCTCATTATGGTTCAGAAAGAGTTCCAAATTGACAGCTGTGCCGAAGTCCACAACATTATGTGTAACGTGACTTGAACATCAGCTTCCTCTGTATGTGTGGGTTTTGACAATACATTCTCACTCCGACCTCGTCACATATCAACGTTTGGTCATGGACTTTCCACGGGAAAGGTGCCCTTGGTGCGTTGGTTGTTGACGTTTTGGGACACCGTAAATGATGGTAGACTTTCGATGTGGAGTGAACGTCACAGTGTGGCCATCTGATCACAAACATGTCACAGCCAAGCAAATAGTCAATGCAATGTTGTTATGTTAAAAAAAAAAAAAAAAAAAAAACAGCATTTGCATTGTTCATAGCAATAATATGATTAATATTTCCTGGTTTGTAATAGAGGGTCTGACTGGACCATTAATGGACTTGGAAACAATGTCACCATCTGGCCGTCCACCTCATAACCACATTGCACTTTTTAGCATCTGGCCAGGACCATTTTTTGGCGAGGGACACAACGTCACCATCCAACCAGTGTTTGCTGGGTAGTAATGCAAATGCTTAAAACATAGTTTTCCATTAGCAGCTGTGTGGTAAGTTAAACGTCTAACGGAGAAGCCAGAGGCATGATATGATCTTTCCCTCTGTATCGTGGGAATAGCCTCTTCAAAGGTGACATTTACAAATGCACACACATTTGACACATTAACAGTCTTCATCACACAAACAGTATAATCAGTCAGAAAGATACACCTGTTCATCTTACTTATTTTTATGTGGTTTTATATTATTATTTGTTCACTTTAAGAGACCTAGATTGATTTGAGAAGAGGCATTACAGTATCACTGCTTGTGTTGTTGCTTGTGTTGTGCTTTTAGTCATGAGGACTTTAAATTCTCTTGTAGATCGTCTTCCGAAAGATCAGTGATGTGAAACGAGAGGAAGAGGAGCGACAGAGACGTAAGAACGAAGCCCCTCTGAACTTGCCACCAGATCACCCGGTACGAAAACTCTTCCAACGCTTCCGACAGCAGAAGGAAGCCCGTCTGGTGACTGACAAGCCAGAACTAGATGACCGTGATGTTGAGAAGGGCCCTGTGTACGTCGACATCCCGATAGCTAAAGCAGCGATCACAACCACCAGCATCATCACAGTGACAGAAAGCCCAGCAACACCCTCACCTTCAACGCCTTCATCCTCAGCAACCCCCAACTGTACACCCACAGACAAGGCGAAGCTACAGGTGCCGGCTCCTGTTTCTATTGTAGGAGGCCGGGCGGCTGAACCGGTCAAAGTCAAAGGCTGGGGTCGCTTCAAAGAGTCCATGGCCAAAGCCGACAACTGGAACAAAGTGTCAAAAGCCGAATCCATGGAGACTTTACCTGAACGGACCAAGGTGCACGAGTCACAGATGTCTCTAAAGAAGACAGACTCGTGTGACAGCGGTATCACCAAAAGTGACCTGCGTCTGGACAAAGTGGGCGAGTTCCGCATGACGCCCCAGGACCGCAGTCCTGTCCAGCCTCCGGAGACCAGGCACCCCTTCTACCCCATCCCAGAGCAGTCACTCCAGGCCTCGCTTCAGGAGCTCAAGCTGGAGCTGAAGGACGACCTCAAGAACCTGAACATTCGAATGTCCGGCCTGGAGGCTCAACTCACAGAAGCACTTCAACTCCTCAAAGCGAGGAGATTGAGCTCTGGCTCTCCGCAGCCTCTTTTTGACGTTTCTAGACCTGCGTCACCAGAACTTGACAAAGAGGACATCTTCTCTTGAAGGATGCAAGTTTAACACATCAGGTTTACTGTGAACTCAGCTGGAATCCAGTAGTATCCAGATTACGTGGATCGCTGAGGCTGCACTGGGCACACCATTTAGATTAGGCAACAGTGCACTCTTTAAGACGCACTGCCTTTATCGTAGGGGTGTAGCCGTCAGTTAGCAAGGGAACGTCATGTTGAGAAGTCGAGGTCGTAGCGCAGATTTTGTTGTCGTAACACTGAACACTCAGAGGTTACAAAAACACTGACAGCTCTATGTTTGTACATAAGTTTGATTTATTTTTCCATCAGACTATAGTGGAAAAATAGCTCGAGCCGTTTGATTTTATCTCGATTTTGAGACTGACAGAAGAACACAGTTGTGTCTCTGTTGGGAAGAGAATAGAAGCAGCATGTCCACTGGTTTGTTATTGAATCATTTGTATGAGATTCTTTGCATGTCACATACAGTATAATAGACGTGTGTCTCCAATGGCAGATGGTGCATTTTTGATTGAGGCCACACAGCGAGCCCTTTGCATTAGTTCACCATGACGGTCCTTCCAGATGTCGAAACAGTCTCAGAGTAATTTCCTCAAGCAATTGATGAAGTCTTCTTATTATATCAACTGCCAGGGTTATTATGAATAATACAACACATTACTCTGGCCAAGCATCTTTCATCAGAGCTTATAATTCCCATAAACCATGGATAGATGGGCCTGATGACAAGGCGGCAGTGAGCAAGACATCCATCTTTACTGATATCTATAGTTGTTATTCTCATGTAGAGACACTGCAGTCACACATGATACATATATATTGTACGCGAGCCGTGCATTTTTAGCTTTGGTAATGCATAATCAGGTGATCCAGATGATAATGGCTGCAGCCTTTACTTTATTTAAAACTGTCTAGATGAATGCCCTTTTGCACAGTATTTCTTAAAATGAAATGTATTTATAATTTAAATGAAACTTAAAAGTGCAGGTTGTTCATGTAAACAGGCCCACGTGGTCACTGGAACCTATTTTAGTGATGATTTTGAGGTACAGTTTTTACATTTGTTACACCAGTTAGTATGCATGATTTAATGTGTCTGTCTGTCATCACATTCACACAAGGAAAATAAAACATCATCCAAGGTACAAGTCGACCATTAGGAAGGGACAAAGATGAAAAATGTCGAGGCTGAGTGTTTGCAATGAAGATAATCTCTTTCAGGACTTGATTTGCTTTATTTTAGGACAATATTCCAACAGGAAATTCTACTTGCTTCTGGTTTCCAATAACTTAACATGCCCCCAGTGTGCATTCAACCTGGGAGATGACCATCAACAACCACGTGCTTACACTGTAGATAACCAGACATTTTTAATTAATACAGAGCACCCATGCTTACGGAGAAAAAGATTTAACAACTTAATGTAATTGGGTTACTGTAATACTTCAATCAATAGCCCAGACTATTATTTGCTTAAATCACTGAAGTCAAAAGGCCGATACTTGGGACAGGCCTTTAATTTCTTTCACATAGAAATATTGCTCAGTAAAGTAAAGGAAATACAATCAAATTGTTTATTTAAACCAGTATGAATGTTAAGTCTATAAAAATTAGGCTTTGAATAACATATCAATTATTAATCATTCATTTGATCTACCTCTGTTTTACAGCCCCGACATACCGACACGACACCACTTTATCCTGTTAAAACAATAGGATTATTTTTGATGATAAACCCTTTTGACTCTTTCGATCAGGGGATCCTTACAGACCAATGGAATATGAATAAGTTGAGGAATGGACACATATTCTGACTTTCTGACAGCTTCAGAGGTTGGGAGTCACCACTGTTTTTGCCCGTCTCTCTTGTTTACCATGCCAGTAAATCTAAATGAAATACAGCCTTCTGTAGTGCTCATGGTCTGAGTAAAATGAATTTAACCGAGCTCAAGTGGGTAGCCAACATGCCGGTTTTATATATCCAAAGAACTTGTATAAAAATGAACTGCTCTGTAACTACACCAAGCTTTTATTTGTCAGAAATGTGTAGCTACACCGGGCTAGTAAAAGGGACTGGGCGTTAAATTGCGACTAGGCTTTTAATCGAAGTTTTATGGTATATAAGTCACACAAAATTATTATGTATGAATAAACTAAAACACACCAGACGTAGGCGGAGTAATGTTGCGTTCACATGGAATCCGGCAGGAAAAATAAATAGATAAACAGTCCAACAAAATGGCAGGACAGTAAAATGAAATACGCTTGATGATATGTTGCGATATTGTTTAGAAAGAGTGGAATGAAATATATCAGATGATATTATGTACTGTTTATTATTTTATGTAGATTTTCTAGTAATGTCCAATAATTGTCCAGATCGCCTGTTAGTAAAAATCCATATGGCGGTTAGGCCTAGATAAGAAATGAGCTCTCTAGCGCCCCCATTTTGTTTGATGGGGTCAATAATGGAGGGGTCCCCTCAGATTATGTGTGGTCATATGCCTACAAAGTTGCGTGGTGATGGGTGAAACCCTTGAGATGTTATACACCTTTATGTGATGAGCCACGCCCTCCGCAATATTCATTGCCTTATAGAAGCTCAGTTTTAGTAAGTTTTCCAACTTTTGCCAAGAGGGAACTTTAGATATTGGTCCCTAGATTATGTTCACCCAGTTTCATGCACATCGCTCAAACTTCCTAGGAAGAGATCCATTTGAAGTGTTTATATAGTAAGATAAAGTTCAGGAACAAGTAGACAGTATCTTTGGTAAGTGTCATGACTTTCTCTATAAACTGTATTTTTTGTTTTACATTCAAACACAATTTAACCACAAAGGAAAATTATAATTTACAGAGCAACAAACTTAGACAATAGCAAAATAGATGTTTAAAATTATTTTAGATGAATGTTTCCAACGTTATACCAACAATCCTTCTTGCCCCACGGCTAAATTATTAAACTGATGGAAGGATTCATCCTAACTTATATTATTAACCAAAATCAATCTGTGTAAATGAATCAGTGTACTATATTGGAAACAAAACAGAGAGTAGACAACAGTAACAGAGGGAGGAAATGTGCTGAAATCATTCATTCAGAACCCAAATAAGTCCACAGAAAAAGACGCCTCAAACGTCGAGTCAAGCAGAGTGTCAGAAATTGAGCAATAATTATGCATATTTAGCTATGACAGTCAAATTTTGTGCTAAAACATCAGTTGAGGCTTTTTAAAAAATATGAATAATGGAAGAAAGTCTAATAATATTCAGTAAATATGACTCATTTTTGAAACCAGCAAACTGTTTTTGCAGTTTTATGAAATCCAGAATAAATTAATTGCCAGTCACAGTCAGGAGCTTGGCTGGTCTGAAGTATACAGTCTTTCACGTGGCGAAAAATAACCATCATTCTATATTATTTATTATTCATATGGATAATTTATGTTCCCTGCATGCCTTTTTCTCTCATCAAGACAAAAGACAAGCTCAGCCGGACACAGCCGAGAGGAAAAAGGCGCTGGGTTTTTTTTTCTCCGACACATTCTGTGGCTCCGTGTCCATCAAAAATTCAGCGTGCTTAAATATAAATGGGCATGTCATCACAGAAGTGAGAACTCATTTGGTTTGGAGCCAGTGTTTGTGTGTCGTTATGGGTCTGCTTTCACAAAGAGTTTTGATCTTTGAGAGGGAAAAGCACTAAAATCATCGTGCTATGACTTCTGTATCACAGAGAATTGGTAAAGCTGCAGCTCACACACGAGTTCAGAAATCAGAGGGAGGCAAAAAGAAGGTCCGACACTGTCTCTGAGGAATTTAGTCACGCTATAAAGACAGAGCATGAAAATAATGTGATGGCAGACACAGCCATTTTAAGTTCTGACATTTAACAAATGTGGTGAAAAGTGATACAGTGATATATTAATATTACATTTCTCCAGTTATGATTGAGACAAGCCGGGTGCTGACTTCAGTGCACAGAGTGATTTACGGTATAAATGATAGGCTACATTTCATTTTATTGGCATAAAACTAGGCAGAAACTTCTTTTCTATTAAAATTATTAATCAATTACAGTGTCAAAAGTCCTGTGATAAAGCCTTGTGATAATCTGTCCTTGTGATGTGATGCAGGTTAAAATGTTTACTGCTGTGTCTGCATCCAAGCTTTGTGTCTTAAAAAAGTCACCACACACCCATCTACAGACTTTCAAAAAACAAGTATCCTATTATTGCAATATATAGTAATTCTGGACAGACAAAGTACCTCTTAAATGTTTTTGTTTTTAAATTGGGCAACATTTGTGATAATTGTGCAGGTTTAAAGCCCTAATTTAGCTTCAGGTTACATACATGCTCAAACACACTGATAAGTACAAGTAAGGATGCTAAGTGCAAAGATCAAAGTGTTTAGGACAATTTAAAAGTACAGTTTGACATTTTAGGTCATGTATTTATTTGCTTTGTGGAGATGAGAGGATTGAGACCACTCCCATGTCTGTACATAAACAGAGCCAGGAGTTGACTATCTTAGCTTAACTTAGTTTAGCATAAAGACTGTAAGCAGAGGGAAACATTGCTTAAAAGCACATCAGCACATCTAAAGCTCATTCATCAACATAATTGTGTTAAAACAAGTTAAGGTTTCACTGGCTGTAACGATTTTCTCATCTAATACTGAAAAGGAAAGTGAATAAACACCAAAGTGTTGAACTATTCCCTCATAATAATAAGTTATGACTTTGTAGGGCCAATAAGTTCGTTTTAAATTGTTTCTCTCAGAGAGAAGAGAGTGTAGAAAGTGAGCTGATGCTTTACCAACTGGATTATGAGCTTTAGTATGCATGACAGCTCCAGATTACATTTTAAGTCCCATTATATGGAGTTGACGGTGTAAATCTTTGAATGTTACACAACTGTTTAAAAGAAATTTCAATCAGGAGAGCCTCGTTCTGAGAGAAAATAATTTTTATCAACATGTGCACATATGTATGAGAAATGAAAAGTCAGCTGATTGAGGGACGTGGTGGGAGAGAGAACTGTGACTGGATATAACATAAAGAAAGTCTTCCTGATTGAACTTACGCTGAGTTTCATGAAAACAAATTAAACACTCTACCCTGCTCTGACTTTGAAACAACAATGAGGTGCTCACCAGCATTTTTTCTTTGCAGTTACTTATGATGTAATTTTTCATTTGAGCCCAAATAAAGTTTGACTTCACCGGCAACACAGATGAATGACAGACCTGGTGATAATTGTAAAGTTTATTTTAAACTTTCATTTTGATTGTCTGTATTCTTTTATTGGTTATATTTACACTGTAAATTTTCTTTAATGTATAGAAACAGATCGGACTGATTTTTCCTAATAAAATCAGTAAAAAAGATCTAATCTGTTTTAGCTAAAAATCAGATTTTGTGTGTTTGAATGCAGCCCGACCACAAAGATATGGCATGTGGAGAGTGCTTTCACCTACGCCTGATTCAAGAGGCTGAATTTTTTACCAACACCATAAATATGCGTTACTAAAACGGGATGTGGGTGCACTCTAAAACTCAGAGACAAGATCCTTGAAAGCAATATGTAGTTCTGTGCTGTAACATTTATAAACAAGACGGTGAGAGAAATATGGAAAGACCTTAAAGCCACCAAGTGAAACG
Source organism: Epinephelus cyanopodus (assembly GCA_026686955.1). NCBI lineage: Eukaryota > Metazoa > Chordata > Actinopteri > Perciformes > Serranidae > Epinephelus > Epinephelus cyanopodus. The sequence goes on from CM048930.1 coordinate 32,948,251, forward strand.
GACTTTTACAGTACTGCACTACCACTTCATTACCCTAATAGTATTAAAGTCATTACCTTTGATTGCTACTGAGAAGCATGCAACACTGTGCCTTCATTATATTGCCCCGTACTCCCCTTTTCCTGGCCTGCAGTGAGAAATATCCAAATTACTCCTTTGAAATGATTTGAACACAGAACTATTTTTGTGGTCAGCTCTAGAAAGCTGCCTAGTTATAAAACCCTACACACATATAAACATATATATGCACAGATTATACCGCAATGTTTAGATTCTTAAGGAAGAGAAAAGTTTGAATTTGGTGTATGGTTTATGTAATATGCACATGCCTCTATGTTCACGAGTGAAGAGAAATGTACCTATTTCAAGCACAATGGGAACTCTTTGTTATGAACTGTGACATACTGTACTATTCATAATAAATATTTTATACATACTGGACCCTGTGTGTTCTCTCTGTGGAGGAAGGAATGGCACCGTGTAGCATCCATTCATCTGTCAGTCCTTGTGTTTCAGCTCCCCCGCCGGTGACGAGGGCACTTTACTGAGAGAGTGTAACTCAGCAGGTGTATTCTCCTGCTGATCTTCTTACGTCAGATAAACCTCACCGTCTTGTGCTCATTTAAGAGGATTCCTCGCTGACCCCCCGCTCAAATTGATCCTACTTAGTGTCACAGATGTGATAATCCTGAGAAGAGACATCAACTAATGGAAACACCCGAGGCTCACCTCAAACAACAGAGTCCAGATTACACTCTGCTTTTATTGTAAGACTGTTAGATGATGCAGAGTAACCACCGCTCTGCCCAGCTTGGTCTTGGCAAGGTGCTGGAAACATCGATAAGTCCAGACTGGTAGAGAGAGATTTTTGCACATGTACATCTATGCAGTGATTCACTTTATTGTTGAGCTTTCGGTGTATTAGACCTTCAATTTGGACAAATGTTTGGGGATAAAGGAATTAAATCTTTAGAGCAGCTTTCTGCACAATACAGTCTACCTTACTGAAGTGAGTTGCTGTCTTTTTGATGTTTTAAAAGAGATCTATCCAGGATGTAAATCCACTAGTAAGATATTTATTCAAGATGTGTGACTCTGGGATTGATACAAAACTCTTAACTAAGATGGCTAAATAAAGACAGACTCATCCCACCAAGGAAGGATCCTTGACTTTGAGAAACAACCAGAATAAAAAAAACCCCTACAACTCCCAGGAGGTGGAGCTCCTACCACCAGGGTTGCACACAGGTGTATTGCATACAGCCAGTGATTGGACTGAGACTGGTGACTTTACCAGCCTGTCCATTGTTGCCTCGTGTGTGCTCTGATGAAGGTCTAATAAACGGGAAGCTCAACAATAAAGTGAACCACTGCTGAGATGTAAGTATGACTGTTAATAATAGCAGCTGTTAATTGTTAACACCTTCTGCAGATGAAAAAAAGTTCACTGATTGAAAACCTGAACATTCAAACCCTGGGAGGAGTCGATTGTTTCGGCATGACAATGAACGACCAAAGGCAACGTGAGAGTTTTATGTTAACGATGAATCAGTCAGCGATGACACCTCTGATTTAAAAATTCACCCATTCTTAAACTAATCTCCGTGGAAGCCGTACCCTGAAGCTGTTTGCCTTTCTTACAGTGCACTGTGAATAGTAAGAGGATCAGATTGGGTTTTTTTTTGCCACATCACAAAGCTGTCAAAGCTCAAAAGACACAAAAAGAGCACAGATCAGCTTTTTAAAGCAGCTTCCTGACAGAGTCTGTCTTTTGAAACGGGCGACACCAGTCATCCCCTACTGGATTACAGTAAAGTAAATTATTTACTGTGATCGGTGAACTGAAAGTTAATTCAAAAGCTTTTAAGACAAGCAACTTATCACCAAGAGGTGTTTATATTCATTGGTTAGACTTTCTTTAAAAGCTTTTCTCTAATTGCATCAGGTCATCCAGCTCAGCATCTACGTGGGGCAGCCTACACCAGACCTTTAAATAGATCTGCACATGGAGATTATTTCCATTTTTGGTTCATCTGACAATTAAACAGAAGCCGAGAAGCTTGCAAACTTTCATTTAAAGCCATTTGGGGGAAACTAGCTTTGTTAAATCTCCAGGTGACGAAATAATCGACCCGTTATCACAAGAAAACAAAAGGTTGTTTCCTCTTATTACTTATGTTTATCAGAGATGAGGAATACCGTGCCAGCGTGCATACTGTCGATGGAGTCTCGACAACTGTAGCAGCTGATTCAAGCTGAAAATGTCAGATCAAGGAGTACCCATTATTAATGCATTAGGCTGCACCTCAGTCAAGGTTCAGCCGTGAATCCTCACTGACAGTCAGGACAGTGATCTTGAAGGATGAGATCAGGTATAACTAAATTAACCATACACTTATTTTCGAGTTCTTGATAATTATTTAATAATCTCCAGAAAACAAATGTTTTCTCATGATACATTCAAGTTATCTTAAGAAATCAGCCTTTTGTTTTCTCATGAATTTACACAAAATTACCTGTTTTCACAAGAAAACAAACTTCTTATCTCAACACAGTACAAAATGTCCATTGCATTGCAAGGTGCAAGGTGACGTCATAAGATGGTCTGACAAACTGTCCAAATCCTAAATATATTGAGTTTACAATTATATAAAGTAGAGAAAATCAGCAAATCCTATTATCCTATTATTTTTGTTGACAATGAATTCAACAAAAAGACCAAAAACACAAACTGAATGACACATTTTTACATAATACATGTATAATTTTTAATATCATATGAAAAATTCATATCGTGATACTCGCGATATTTCAACTTGTTGACATGTTGACGTCATACTGTTACTCACGGCAACAACAAACATGGCTGAAAGTGAATTTATTACAGAATCCACTGTGGTTCCAAAAAGAGGATCAGCTTCAGTAGTGTGGACTCACCTGTGGTGTCCTGAATATATATTAATCTGCAGCTGGAAATAGTCCCAACAAAAGCACTATGTACTTTTGTTAAAGTAACATTTGCTAAGAAATAAAGTGCTCAGATATTTTAAGGAATTACTTAGCCTTTATAAAATATAAACGCTATGTTTTATTCATCCATTTTTAAAGATTTAAGTCTTAGAATGAACAGGAATGAGTGAACTTGGGGCTGAAGGCCACAGACAGGTTAATGGTTTTAATTTAGTCTTTTGACAGGATTTGTAGAAAAATATAGACTCATACTGGTTAAAATACTTATTAAAGTCTGTCAGAACTCTGTTTAACGCTTTGTCACAACTACAATAATGACATTTCTATATATTTTAAATGTTTCTATTCTTCCTGAAAAGCTGGTAACAAGTTCTGGAAGAGTTTTCAAGTTGATTTAACCTCGTACTCGAAACAGTCCTGACTCGTACACACAGCTGGAACAGTAAAACAGTGAATGACTCATTACATCAGTTGCAGCATCGCTATCCATTACAATATTTTTAAGTTTTTAATCCAAACGCAGACTGAGGTATTGTACAGTTGACATTTTGGAGGCAATTGGAGGCATTGTGTAACAAAACATTAGCAAAAAACAGCAGCTTGTTTTTTTTTAACATCCTTGCTCAAAGAAAAAAAAAAAGCTTTCCTCTGCGTTCCAGTGGATAAATGTCATCTATCACTGTTACTGTGTTGAATTAGTTAACGTGTAGTTTGTCTGAAGCCTTTTAATAATACATCTACTAATATTAGTGTCATTCTCCTTCACCCAAATTGCATCTGTAGAGGGAATAATGACATTGATTAGGTTCCTGCTGCTCTATTCAGTCTCCTGTGCCTTTTGTCTGCCTCTGTATACACAAATGGTTCTGTGGCGAGCTAAAGGATGGTAAATATGAAATTAGCATTCTACGGCTCTCCGCATCAGCGAGCAATACCTTATCAGAGTCATATAACCGAGACAGATTCAGGGTCCATATTTCTTTTACAGTTTCTTAGAATAACAGTGAGTCAGAGTAGCTTATTGGCACTGCCAAAGGCTCCGTTCAGACCGCACTGATTTACAGCATTACACTTGTTTTATTACAGTTTGTGTGCACTTAACATTTTCCACATTTCTCCTGGAGTGAATCCTTTAAGTCTCAGCTTACAGGCAGATTTTGCCTTGTGTTGCAGATTGTGAAAAGTGGCTGCTCAGCTGCACTTTGGCCAGGTTTGGACAGGTTCTGTGGCCGAGAGCCAGGTTCGCCACAGAGACTGGTGAGGAGAAGGCACTGGACTCAGCAGGTTGTTCTGGATGTCTCGTGGCGGGGATTCTCGCTCCGATAAAATGTCAAGGTGACTCATGGTGGGTGAGAAGTCCACTCAAGCCCAATCTGAGCGAAGCAGTAGAGGAAAGCCAGCATAGGCGGGAGCAAGGTGGACCAGCCTGAAATGAAAAGAAACCAAATGTTTATGCTGCTATTGCTGATGCTTTACAGAGTAACTTCCATAGAGACTTGCATTCTTACAAGAGCAAGAGAGACAGAGAGTAGTAGGTATTTTGCTGTTCTGTGTTGTGTCATGGGTTTTCTCTTTTTCTATTTTTAGCTGCTTCTTCGAGGGTCGAGCAGGCAGGTAAGGACAGCTGTCTGCACCTCCTCCCCAACTGGCTTGCCTCCAGATTATCTCAGTAACCTGCACCTGCACCCACAATGCTTTTCAATGGTCTATTCTTTTCCATTCATGTCAAAATCTAATTCACATACACACACGGGCTGCTTTATGCACAGCTCCACTGTCGGCTTCCTGTCTGCAGCAGAGAAAGGTTACACGGGCTGAGGCTAGAAAAGCTGTATTTTTGGCTGATAAATATTTCTGTGCTGTTCTGAAGTCACGTTTTGTGCTGTGAAGTCTGCACAACACAAAATGTTAGTATGCAGAACATTAGCATAATTTCCAGTAAATGTCAGCTAATTATTAATGTTGGTTTAATCAAATTAGACATGTTCATGCGCAATTTGAATTATTATGGGTTTCTGACATCTAAATCAATCGTACAAAGCTTTTCAGCTCGAGGGCCCCGGGTGCACCGTGAGCAAGCCTTTGCTGTTGTGCCAAGACATCCCAGTGTTTTGTCTTTGCAGGTATGTAAAATTCATTAACGCCCTCAGTGTGAATTCTCCAACCAGTGATCCAACCTTTGCTGTTACTGACTTCAAACTAACAGAGGGAGAATCTGAACTTTAAAGGAAACACTAGTCAAACTTCTGCAAGTGTTAGAAACGTAACAGAGTTGTTGCCACTACAAATTAATAGTGAAAAAAATAAATCTCATCCAGTTGAATGATTTTAATCAACCAGTGCTAATTACACCACAGTTCTTTGGCACTTGATTAAGAGAGTGCTTCGAGTTCAAGAGAGGTGAAAGGACCACTCGCAGAGAGGCAACTCAGAACTAAATATAAAACTGATTAGTGATCAGAACCACTGTGCTTCTCAGTGGAGCAGAAACGGACATGGTGTTGGTTGAGCTCTTCCTTATCTGTCTCCCTGGATACATTACATCATTAGACTTACAGAAAGACAACTCATGTAGTTCGACAAATTAGCAAACGTGTGGGGGGTTTTTTAAACCAAGGAATGATTCTGTCTGTCAGTCCAGACTGAAATATCTTTATATTGGATGCAGTGTTATGAAACGTCCATGTTCATGTTCCCCTCAGGGTGAAGTGTGATCTCTGTGCTGACCCCTGACCTCATCCAGCACCATCATCAGGTCAAAATTTCACTTTGTCCAATACTTTGATTCATGAGTTAAGATCATAGACTGTATAAAATAATCAATGTGGCCTCCGTGACGTCACCTATTGGTTAGTGGACTGCTGTTCTGAAGCCTTGTATTTAGACTCAAACTATGGCGACACCTTGCAAACAACCTGTCATTCAAGCAGCCCTACTAATTAGCAAATGTTATTATGCTAACATACTGAACCTTAGCTAAACCTGCTAATCATGATCATGTTAGCATTATCGTTGTGAACGTGTCTAAGTACGGCCTCACAGAGCCGCTAGCGTGGCTATAGAGGATGTTTTTCTGGGAGAAGTGTTTGCAAACAGAGGTGGAACTAAATCAATGTGCTAATCAAGTAAAAGTACTGTAACTCCACTGATACTATACTTAACAGACACAAAAGCACAATTCAAGAGTGAAGTGGAATAAAACATGAAACGTTTTTATTCTAGCTATTATAATTTCACGTAATGAGCAATGAGCAGATATATTATGCAGCTCTTTTCTACGTCACTCATATCTACGACATTAGAGTGATCTTACATGGGGGCTATCGGGTGGCATGTGAAGGTAACATACACACATCCACCTATACAACTACAAACACAGTGTAATTAGGAATTTGTTTTTGTGCATTTCACCAGAGAGGTCAAAGAGTGCAATTACGGCACTGCCTGCAGCAGTAAAAATCCCAGACAGGCTGATTTAAAAGCATTGATCTCATGTTAATGAAGAAAACCGCAACTCCCCCATCGGTGCTTCATTGTGCAGACACATGCAGACAGAAAGAATAGCTGCAGGCATTTCTGCTGGATCCATTATATTTCAATTTAAAGTACAAAATCATAAGAACTTACTGAAAGCGAAAAAATGATTAACTGGTTTGTTCAATGGTCTGTTTTATCATTTTATGTAAGCACCAGGCAGCACCATGTTATATCTTTATTTTTTCTATTTTAATGCTCTGAATGAAGCTCCATAGAGGCAAACTGAGATTTTCAGTTTAGTTTCTAGGTCTGAGTCTGAATAATTCACAACAGAAATGGTATTTTAAAACACCCTGCTCTTATTTTTAGGTTTCTCTTAAGTTATTTACACCAAGTCTACTAGAAGAAGCATAATGTTAACACACAATTTGCTGTGAGCCTGACAGGCTTCACACTAATTTTGACTGTCACAATAAGGCTGAACTGGTGGCTGGAATATGACCCTCGTCAGGCTGCGTAGGCCCAAAGACTAAATGACATTAACAGAAGATATATGTAATAATGTTGCTCTGGGTCTGCTGGATGTGTCAATAGGAAACTGTGCTGACACTAAAACCAACTTTAAAAGATCAGGTCACTTTTCAGATTGTCCCAAAAAATCAATTAATGCTGCTTTAAAAATCACTAAACTATGCATTTTATTTCGGAATTAATTAACTGTTCTTGTTAATATTAATATAATTAAATTACATGAGAAAGTATCTGTGCGGAGCTGAGCTCTGGCCACTGACTCTGAGCCCAACCCAGCGGCGAGTGCAGCTCAGACTGCTTATCATGAGCAGACAGGCTTCAGGACGGCCTGCCATCTTGCTTTAGGTACCAAATGAGCCAAATAAAAAGACACGGGGAGCAAAACAGGGACTGGCACAACCACGAAGCAGATGTCTCTCTATCTGGGAGAGTTTGCCCCAGCAGATGCATAAAACGCCCCAGTAAAACCAGAGCCTCAGCATCCACTGAATACACTGCTGATAAATAAACCAACCAGGGCTGCAGTTTATAATAATTTTCATTTTCATTATTTTGATTAATAAAATGTAAAAAAAAAAAAAAAAAATCATGAAACATGCCCTGTGTAATTCAAATGGTTCAAAACGGTCCAAGAATCCAAAGCTGTTCAGTCTTATTTGGTACGATGAAGAAAAGCAGCAGATTCTCACATTTTAGAAGCGTGAGACCAGCAAATGTTTGGCTTTCTGTCTGTTAACTAACTGATTAAACAACAAATTGTTGCAGCTCTCAGTTCCTCCAGGAATTTGTGGGCTTTTGGGATTGTTGTGGCCTAAAATGCCTGATTTCATAGCAGCTTTTCTAGAAAATAGCAATCATATTGCAATATTTTCAGATGGTTTTTTTTTACATTACCACATGTGCAACAGATCTGGATGCAACAGCCTCTACCACCGTGATTTGTCTTGTCCGTTATCCCAACGTTTCAGCCATTAACAAGGTGAGTTTTGTGGTAAAAAAAGTGATTGGGCAACATTGCAAGGTCATGCAGAATTCCCCGTTGCAGTCATGACACTGCAACATCCTGGAGGGGCTGTCTAATACAGACCCAATTTTCCACTTGGCCTCTCTCTAACTGTTGCTTTAGACACACTACTGTCACTAGAGCTGCCGTCCTCACTGAAAGAGAAGGTTAAATGTCCCACAGTGCGACTAAACAGTCAAATTAAAAGACGACATGACTGATGCTCCACGTTGTAAACAAACGTATAAACGCCAGCTGAAACAATCCTGCAAATTAAAAGGCAAACAGAAATCCTATTGAGCGAGTGTTGTGGGAGACAATTTACCTTGAATGAAGACACGCTTCCAGAAGATTCTGCCAACATGTATCCCCCCAAGGAACACCAGATTAGAGAGGATGAGCATAGCAGTGGAGAAGGCAGAGAGAAGGGCAACGCAACGCCTCTCCATCGCCGGGGAGAAATTCTGCTCCTGGGAAATCAGTAAATAAATAAGTAAATTGCAGCAGAACCACAGGAGATTTTCATCGTAAATCTGAGAGACAAAGTGCAGCAAAGCACCTGGTGCTAATGGACTGTGTGACCATAAACTAGGAGGATTACACAGTCTGCCATCAGACTTTACTGAGAACATGAACCTTCCCCTAAGGCTAGAGGTAAAAGCAGCAAGAACAGCCTGAACAGTTTTATTGTTAATGTATTGGAAAGTTTTACTCACATTAATGCTGAGTTAACTGTACAGTACAATTAGATGTGACAGGATCCAATCCTGTCTGTACTAACTGTTGGAGCCCGAGGCATTATCTCTTATTAAATCAGATTATATGACCCCTTTATTTCTAGCTACAGGACAGATTTCAACATCACACGTCTTAGCCGAAAATTCAATTGATGGAATAACCAGGGAATTATATCTACAATGTAATTCTTTTTTTTTTTTGCACTGTCACAAGGAAAAAACACTTGGATTTCAAACTTACAACAATGGAGCGAATAAAGGACGAGGCGAAGAGAGACTTCAGTCCATTTTCCACCAGAACTCCAGCCCAATTCATCAGAGCCCAGTACTGTAAGTAGTCATGGCCACCGTGCCAGAGGCAGACGAATCCGAACGCGAGGCCAGTGGATAACATTTTGTAAAGAAGGCCGTGTCGCGAACCTCCCAGCGGCACGTAGATGTATCTGAAACAAAAGTACATTACAATAAAAAAATAAAACACAATAAGGAATAATAAACTGTTCCAGCTTGTAACCTGTCCAACACAAAGAAGCAGGCGTGCTGCAGCCTATCCCAGCTGACACTGGGTGAGAGGCAGGGTTCACCCTGGACAGGTCCCCAGACTATCACATAGAGACAGACAACCATTCACACGTACGGACAATTTAGAGTCACCAATTAACCTGCATGTCTTTGGACTGTTGGAGGAAGCTGGAGTACCTGGAGGAAACCCACGCTGACACGGAAAGAACATGCAAGCTCCGCACAGAAGGGCTCCCCCACCCTGGAGTTCAAGCCCCCTCCCTGGGTTCAGGGAAGCCTCTTGCTGTGAGGCGACAGTGCTAACCATTGCACCATCGTGCAGGGCCGCACAGTGGTGCAATGGTTGTGCCGCCCAACTTTTTCAATGCCACTCAAAATGATTTTCAATTTTCCAATAACCAAAATAGAAGTTAAAAAATGCATAAACTGACATCAATTACTTAGAGTAGGGAAAATTTTAACCAAATGTTGATTGTAAGTTAAAACATGACTTTTTTGTCTTGCGGTGGAGATGAGAGCAGAGCAGAAGTTGGAAATACCAGACATTTGTTGCCGAGTCTTCTGGGTGATTTTGTGTTTCTTACTCTGCATGTGAGATTCCACCGCCTTGAACCTCAATTTTTGAGTTTAAAAAATGTTTTGCAAGTACACCAAGCCTTGTATGCAATGCCTGTCACGATTTAATCTCGGTGTAATACCCAATTTTTGTTGAATTTGCACTTCCTCATGTTGCTCAGGCAGACAGACAGCTAACTAGCAGTGGATCCTCTGCTCTGGGCATCCCGGCCAGAAACAAAATACGGGTTCCATTATCCTGATCTGTGTGAAGTTATTGCAAGAGGCAATTGGTAAATTATTTAAGAAAAAAAGATCTTACAATACCTCGTCATTCATAAAATCCTACTCCCATGTCCTAGCATTTTTAAGACTTTTTAAACGATTGCACACAAGGCCTTTAAGATCAATGAATTCAATGCCTTTTAAGCCTTTTTGAGAATCTGCAGGAACCCTGTTAAATAACTGGTGATAATAACAGACAGACCTCTTGTAAGGACAGGACACAGACATACTGCAGCCAGCAAACAGTGCAGATGTAAAACAAAGGGGAGGTTGAAAATGGCACCACAATGCACCGATGAATTGCAAAGAACACCTGCAACACAAATGATTGTGTCATGTTCATTGATTTTTAATGAAATAAATGTTGCTCTGACATCCGGTGCAAAAATAGAGGCACTTCAGGGAATCAATCAATCCTACCAAGTTGTTAATAATGCTGCAATTGGGTTAATGATTCCAAAGTGGTTTCTGTGTTTGCACCAAAACCTTGACACACATTTAACCCACTTTCTATGTCAAGTTGACTTTTTTTGTTTCTCACTTAAGCTCGCTCTTGTTTTGGTTGGGTGAGGTCCGATTTTATCATTTTGGTTTAAACCAGCAAACGCGTTTAATTCTACTGTGGTTTAAATGGGATTACACTTCATGTGGTATAAAAATAGCAGATGATAGCCCACATGATGTGAATAAGATCGCACCAATCAGTAACGATTGTGGTGCCTGCTGTGAAGAAAAATGGTCTCAGATATTGTGAGAACCTCGTCTGTCCCAGAGGTACCACGTCTCAACGTGCTACATCACTCCAACACGCTTACAAACAAACATCACATTCTTGATCTAGTGTTGCTGAGCTGGGAACTAATTATCTCAGCCATCCTGTGGATAATCAATGTTTCTGAAAGATGAGCCAGCATTTTCTGAGCCTTAAATAGAGTGGCCAGCTTGGCCATATTGAGGATGAGAGAAGGTGCAAAAACAGATGGAGAGCAACCAGAGCGTTTGAGCCAGAGCAAACTGAATACTTAAACATGCTGAGCACCTATACGTCTATGTAATTTACTGAGATGGATTCTAAACAGATGTTAATCAACATGTGACACTTTAGAGACATACATTAAAACCTGAGTAATCAATGTGTTACGCAACACCTGCAAGCAGATGGTGCAGACAACACACACACACACAACGTTTAGAGACAGGCAGCAGGCATTAGACAGTCAGTGACAGTCAATTAGACAGTGTTGGTTTCTGTGCTCTTACACAGACGCTCAGTATACTTGATAGTTCTTGGCTTTAAAGGAATACTTCATCCACCAAATGAACATTTGTATGTCAGTTAGTCGCCCCCTGTTGTGCTTTATTTGTGAAAAGAATTTTGTTTTTCTCAAATGAATCCTTAAATCGAAAATAGTCTAAATGAATTGAAATCAGGAGGGTCGACATTTACCAGCAGCAAAACTCATCAAAACTTCTATTTACAAACTCTTTCTATAATAACCAGAGTCTTTTACAGTAAACACAGGGCGCATTAACACCAGGATAGTCCGGGGGCTTGGTTCGATTGGGCGGGGAATGCTGAAAAATTTCATTTGGTTCGGTTCACTGTCACACTGCACTTTTTAATGCGGACCAAACCGCCTGGACAACGCCACACAGTTCCAACAGCTGTTTGTTTGGGGGCGGTATTGACCGAAACGACCACTGACCAGGAAGACAAAAAGCATGAGGAAGAAGAAGAAAACCCGGCTCAGTGATTGGCCAGGGCGGAAAACGGAAATCCATCCCGTTCAGCCAGCTTGTTCACCACAAAAACTGTACGTCACTTCCTCTCTTTGATTTGCTAGATAGTCCGTTTGCATTTCCCATTGTAAGCGAACCGCACCAGTTTTCAAGCGAACGTTTGGTCCGCACCAGACTTTCAGTAAGTGCTCACACCACTCCAAACGAACCGAACTATCCCTGGAAGCGGATTAGGGTTCATTTAAAGCGGATCAAATAGCGCCAGTGTGAATGCCCCCATAGTTTGGCCGGTCGCCGGTCGCTGCTGCATCCCTTAATACTGAAACTATGTCAAAAATTGTTGCTCACATCAGCGTCTTTGATCAATTCACACATAGAAATAGAGTCCAGGGTGAAAAATGCCAAAGTTATCCTTTAAGTGCAATCAGAACCAAAGTTAAGATGTTGACACCTCTCAGCCCATCCCCCCACTCATTTATTTACAACTATTTTCCCCAGGATTTGGGATCAAATACTCCTCCTCATACGTAGCAGCAAGAACTCAGTCAAACAGCCAGTGAGAGCTCTTCTGTTGGCTGATAACTGTATGAAACAGAGAACCTGGTACACAGTGGCACACAGACGGGGAAAGCGTAATGGAATGGTGAAGAATGAGCCACTTAGCTGCCCAGGGAGACGGGGTGTCAGTGAGTCATGTAGAGCACATCATTTAACACCTACACACTCATCTAGCGCTCTTCAGACAATTTCAACAGAATTTCAGAACTGCATTAAAACCTCTTTAAAAGCACTTTCACAAGAAGGAACGCCAGGGCATTGTGTCATGGGTATCATTTTGCATCTGCAGTAGGATAATTGCAAGTGATGCCATTAAGCAGGAGAAAACAATTTCCAATGGACACAGATTAAAATGGAAACTTACATTTGCAATTTAAATTCTGGTATATTTAGCACATTAATTGGAGCCTCTTTAGTAGTCTGATATGCCAAATTTCCTTCCAAGCTCATATTTACTGTCTGAAAAGCAAGTGTACATGTACGCCATCATACGTGTCGACACAAAAACTAATTAGCAAACAATAACCAAGACAAGGGAGCACAGACTACCAGTGTTTTCTGACAACCGTGCAACTGCGGCGTTGCCTCCATGTAGCAACCTGCGTCTACCAAGCAAACCATAACCTCCCAAAAGGCTGCATTCAGCCAAGTGTGCATCATTAAAAAGCAGCTGAACTAATAATGTGTGTTGTCCAAAGTACAACTGAGCAAACACATAATGCTGCCATTACATATGCACATATTAAACAAGGAGGCATTTCTCCAGGGCGCGGGAACAGTAACACAACAGAGGGAACTATTCAGCAACAACATGCAAGCTCATAATCATGAGAAAGCCTACATGCAAATGCGGCATCCTTGTCCATTATGATGACACATGCGGGCAGGCAGCTGGAGAATGGCAGCTTTTTTTAAGGTTATTCAACTGCAGGAAATGAGCTCTTCACAGTAAGTGTGCAATAAATAGCAGATACAGTATAAATAAACACACGCTACTCCAAATATAAAGCAAGAAAAACTGTGGAGAGATAAATGGATTTATACAGAGACTGACAGACAGATGGACAGCTAGACAGTTGGATATATAGACAGTCAGACAGTTGGATATTCTAGGAGTATTATTTGATTTAGATGACATTTCACATTTTTAGTAAGCATTAACATCTGAATTAGTCTGTCGTCCGCTCATGAAGTGCCTCTTACCTGATGAGCCATCGATACAGGCCCTCGTCAAAGTGCCTGAGAGCGAACAAAAAAAGGGAAAGAAATGAATATTGAGTCACAAATTTACATAACAATATAGCACTGAGTAAGAAACACCTGAGCACTGGGCGTCATATATACAGTGTGTTTGAAGAATGTGTGTTTGTGTGCGCACTCTTTGTCATTAAGAAGATTAGAAAAACGTGTTTTCTTTTTTTTTCCCTCCGTGCGCTGCCTATAAACTGAGGCTGTTTTGTGGACGATGTCGGTGGACAGCTTTATGCATTCCATCAATGTTGTCAACATTGGCCAGCTCAGCACACACAGGCCGGATTGGAGTGCATCGGTGTCAGCACATTGGTCGATCTGGTCTACAGCCAGTGCATTTTCAATGCAAAACCGAACACACGGCCTTCCATCTCAACTTTATGTGCTCTGAATTAAGAGGGCATTTTCCCGTTGTTAATTACATTTAGGAACAGAGTGACTGTGCTGTGGGAACGAGGCATGAAACTCCACACTCCCTGGTCACTTTAAAGTACAAACATGAGGGAAACCACATTGGGCTCACTGTCAAACACTGATTTTTTTTAACTGTGATGTTTTCTTGTTGTATGAGGATATTTGTTCTGTCTAAACCATGTCCATACACCCAGTTACCAATTTAATCGGTTCACCTAATTTAAACTACTGCAGCCTGATACAACATCCTTCAATAAATCCTACCTTTATTAAGGTTATAATTTTGGAAGGTCTTAATTCAACTTTATTATCTTTGTTCTATTTGATCTAAAATGTTCTTCAATTATTTTATTGCCTCATATAAAGTATTGTGAAGTGCTATATAAATTAACTTTGATGTAGTTTGTGGTGCTGTAATGTTATTTAGGCCCAGTCTTATTGATATACAAGCAGTGGACACAATAATAGAAACACCTAGTATGATGCAAATCAGCTTGACAGTGCCCCAAACTGCTGCGTCCAAAATAATCACACGCTTAAGTCACCAAAACCTGAACAGAATATTGAAGAATATGTTGCAGGACTGGTGCACCACTTTAGTTTTGGCTAGGTGTACCTAATAAACTGGTAACTGGGAAAATATTTCAGCATATTTTGCCCAGTATCAGCCTTTTTCTTTGTCCAGAACTGGTGTGCTTCCCGGAGGACATCAAAGCTAATTGGTAAACACAAACACAAAGCACTGGACCCAAAATGTTCACTGTTGCATTTAGCTGAAGGCCCTGAAATATTTTTTCCAAGTCGTGGAAATACTGTTGCCTTTAGCCGTTTAATATTTGCAGCCCTGCTGATTAAGGGGCTTTATCCCCATGTAACAAGCACTGCAATGTGTGTGCTCATTTCACTTGAGCAAGTGTGACCCCTTCAGCACAAGACAGGCATCGTCTTCTCCTTTGCTTGGTTGAAGAAGTGTTGAACTTAAAGAATGTAGCAGTTGTCATGACAATTATGTTTATCTTGTGCACTATTTGTGGAGGTAGGTAGGATGGAAATAACTCAGCATGGTGTGTGTGTGTGTGTCTACAAACTCATGCTTGATGTGTGTCGCAGAAAAGGGGGAAAAAGTGCAGAATATCCCTTTTCAACCTTTACAGGAAAGGAAGGTGGGGAGATCAATCAGACACACCTGTGAGCAGGGGGCAGGGAAACAACTAACAAAAGCAGTATAGATGACAACAGAAAGAGGAGTGACAGCATCTAAAAGAGGAGATAATTAAAAGTTAATCAAGTTTCTGGACATCTTTGCAAAAACAAAGACAAATAAAAGTAAACGAGGCGGCAGTTGTTCCAAAACCATCTGGATTTCCTGGGTAACGAAAGTGTGCTGATCACTGGAGCAGGTTTGGCTTAATCTTTTCGACCTGCTCAGACGTGGCTGTGGATGAAAGTCTTTGTTGGATCTAAAAAAAATGAAGGTAAGTCTTTCTTGCAACTCCTCAGGCTTCTCATATCCTCCTGCTTCAGGTTAATGTGCAGCAGCCCTCGGCCACCCTTCTATCCTCAGTCTAATTGCATCTATTTTTGCACTGCCCCCTTACCCTGCTCATTTTCTCCGAGGACAGTTTATTTAATTAAGGGACATTTGATTTTTACATCGGGGCTCTGAATTTGGTCCCTTTTGATTCTGTGAGTCAGACACTTTGTTTATTAATAACCGTTTGATTTGATCGGGCTGAATTTATTTGGATTATTTTGTGGTTTGAATACGGAAAGATTTAATTGTGTCTTTCTATCTTGTGCACTTATGTGGCAAAGGTAGCACAGCATCTAGGTTGTCTCTTCAACTTATTTCCATCAATAATCTTAAACTGGCAGGTTTAGGATTATGCTCATTATGCTCCTCCGTGGCATCTAACTCTTACTTTAAATGTCTACACTACACTATCACTGGCTTTACCTGAAATAACCTTTACCTGTTTCGATGTTATATACAGACAACTGGCATTGTTTTGTCACATCCCTTTCAAAACGAACACATTTCTAAGGTGCAATCTGTTTGGTGACCTCATTGTCTTAGCCATACTGCCACTAACCAGTGGCAACTTGCAGAAAAAGACAAGCTGCAGCCTGTAAATGTAGGAAATGCTCCCAGTGAACAATTTTAGCTCAAGTCTGAAAGAATGATATAATGTCCCTGCTGGTGCCGAGGTGATCCCTTGTTCTGATTGCCAGTAATGACAGAAAATGGGACAATTCACTGTTCCAAGTCTGAGTCGTACTGTCAAAGCACAGTGGACACTTAAGTCACTTGACATTAAATTTACCTTTTTCTCAAGAGCACCAGATGCTAGCTTTTCCAGTCACTTCAGACTTAAAGGGTAACTTTGGTATTTTTCAATCTGGACCCTATTTTCCAATGCTTTTGTGTCTAAGTGATTAATGGGAACAACATTTTTTGAAATAGCTCCAGTATTGAACGAGAGGGCTGCAGGTGGAAGCAGCAAAACAGGCTGCAATGTAACCACTTGGGGCATTTGAGCACCATCAGTTTCCGTCCCCTGAAAGTGTTTGTTTTTGCCACTGACAGGCTCAGACTGATATTCTAAGTGTCTGACAACTTCGTTGAAAGGATTCCTACAGAGATAGACCTTTTTGTTGAAGAGTAAGACCATTTTTTCTTTAACCAGAAACAGCCTTGAAATCACCCTCGCCAAACCCACCAGACTCCATGTAAATAAACAGTAATTTTAGCGTATATAGAGCCAGCATATTTTCACATCTAACCGGGTGAATTAAGGTTTTATTTCAACCAAACCAGAGCTAGTGATCGTTTGAACAGTGGTAAGACAAATCAAGTTGGCTTTTTTGAGTTTTATTTTGTTTCTGTCGACTTTTAATGGAAGTGTGGTTTACGATGATAAAATTACTGTTAATTTAAATGCAGTCTGGTGGGTTTGGTGATGGTGATTTTGGGGCTGTTTCTGGGTAAACAAAAAGGATCTTACTCTTTTAACTCAGTAGGAATCCTTTTCATAATGTCAGACACTTGGGGCGCATTCACACCAGGATAGTCCGGGGGACTCGGTTCTCACCTTAATTTGGTTCGGTTCACTTTCACACTTCACTTTTTAAAGCGGACCGCCTGGACAACGTCACGCAGTTACAACAGCTGCTCATTTGGGGGCGGTATTGCCCGAAGCGACCCCTGACCATTCAGAAAAAAAATGATGAGGAAGAAGAAAACCCAGCTCATCGATTGGCCAGAAACGAAAGTTCATCTCAATTCAATTCAGCCGGCTTGGTCACCACAAAAACATCAAAATAAACTGCGCTCTACGTCACTTCCACTCTTTGGTTCGCTGAATAGTCTGTTTGCATTTACCAATGTAAGCGAACCGCACCAAGGTTCACTTGCAAGTGAACCGAGACCCCCGGTTTCTAAGCGGACCACGATTTGCTAGTTCGAATGAGTGTCCACACCACTCCAAACGAACAGAACTATCTAACAGAACAGAGCGGACCAGGGTTTGTTTAAAGCAGACCAAATAGCGCCAGTGTAAATGCATCCCAAGAATAACAATCTGAGTCTATCAGTGGCAAAAACAAGCATTTCTAGTGGATGTACATTGACAGTGCACAAATACCCACATTGCAGCCTGTTTCTCTGCTGCTCACTGCAGCACTCTCGCTCAGTACTGGTTCAAAAACCGTTCTTCCCATTAATCACAAAAAAGGGAAAATAGGGTTCAGGTTGAAAAATACCTAAGTTACCCTTTAAGGAATGCTACAAGACCAATATAATATTGTATTTACGTACCTCCACATCCCTGTGAAACTGTACATGATGCTGACACAACGAGGAAGCTTTGGGGGGAACTAGTTTATCCAAAGTAGCCAGCATGGATGGAAATCCAAACAGCACCAGATACTTCACATAGAAGAACTGGACGAGGGCCAGGGCCAGACCGCCTGTGACAGGGCAGAAGGACTATTACCACTTATTTTAATGATTAGGACAACTTCTATACTTTACAAAGACAACTTCCCTCTGTTATAAGTCAAGTAAATTGTGTTTATGAAGCCCAAATTCATAAATTTGCCTCTAAGGTCTTTAAAACCTGTTCAGCGTACAACACTGTCTATTTTTAGACCCTCTGTTGGAAATGGGGAAAACTACCCAAAAAAAATGTTTTTAATGAGGAAAAAAGGGAAGAAACCTCAGGAGGAGCAACAGAGGAGGGATCAATAGATGACGTTGGAACTTGGCAAACATCATTTGCTGCTGACATTAAAGAGCTGCTGAGAACCGTGAAGCAGAAAGGAGGCCAGTAAACGATAACGGTTCAGTTATTATACCTACTTATGGCCAACTAAGGGATCCAGAGACGACAACAGTGAATGAATTAGTGCTAGAAGTCCACATTCCCAGAGGTGCTTTACATGTAAAAAAAAATTATTGACTTGAGATGTGCATGCAGAGTATTTTTAGACCACAGTGGCCACCTGAGTAAATTACTTGTATCTGCTAAAATTTAGGACTCCGTGTCCTGCCAATACACAAAGAGGCTGTTAGAGGGAACATAACCTGACTGATTACATCTTCAATTTGTTGAAAACAAGTAATAGCATGTAAATAAATTTAAATGACACTTAGCAGACACCAATTCTGACACTTAAGATAAAGAGAATAGCAGCACAGATCATGACGACTGGATTATGGATCGAGGCCAGTGAGTAAGACAGTAATCAGCATATCTGATGGAGTTTGAGAGCCAACCAAACCCTGTGGGGGTAACATGTTTTTAAGAGTTTCTGAAGGCAGGGAAACATTAAAGCTAAAACTCAATGTTACACTGCTGTACAAACCAGCCAAAAATACATACAGAATAAAGACGTACCCAAGGCCCAGGGAGGGAGGATCTCTAAGTAGGTCTCATTAGACTGGATGGAGTGCATGTACATTACATGGATCATGTATTCAGCGATGCACCACCATAGTATGATCCGTCCTGATCTGAGCATCGAGTAGCAAAATGCTGATTCGTCCCTGTCGCCTTCCTCAGCAGGCCTCCGCATCTGAAAGTGTAGAGGGTGAGCTTGTTGTTAAAGGTTGCTGGATGAATCTTCACACTGACAAGGACAAAAATGGCAGTAAAAAGTAAAGACATACTGTGTGGATATTTAGAAATCTACTGCAAAGGCGGGTATGAAAACAAGCAGCCATAACAAGTATGATGTAGAGTTGGGCTGTGACGAACGATTGTATTCAATACAGATTAATCCGTTGATCATTTTCTCAATGAAGATAGGGGGTAAAGCCTGTTCCACTATTCTGGAGCCTAAAGTGACTTCATCAGGTGTGTTGTTTTGTCCAACCGACATTTCCGAAAACCAATAATATCAAACAAGGTTCCTACATGTACAGCTTAAGGCAAAGTTACATGTGAGACTTTTTAAGACTTTTATTTATGCCGCCAGAAATAAAAATTAGGACCAATTTTACAATAGCCAAAACTGAAGAAATGAGACAGTATGATCTGCTTTAACAGTTCATACAACACTTTCTAGAGTAGAACACATTGCAGAGACGAGGGGTGAACAAAACTTTTGTTGGCGGGTTGTCTTGGTGATTTTGTGTTTCTCACTCTGCATGTGGGGCTCCACTGCCTTGATTCCCAGTTTGAAAAACGTTTTGCATACAAAACACAGAACCTAGAATGAGTTTCAGCCATGCCAAAAAATCTTGGTTTAACAGCCTATTTTCATTGAATTTGCACTTCCCCACATCATCTTGAGTACAGTGACAGTTAGCTAGCAGACACAGGATCCTCTGCTGTTAGCATGCCGGCCAGAAACAAAATGTAATTGTTGTTTATTCCATGATCCTGATCTGATCTGATCATTCATTCATTTCCGTAAACGCTTATACTCTCGAGAGTCGCAGAGGTGCTGAGCCTATCCCATCTGACACTGGGTGAGAGGCAGGGTTCACCCTGGACAGGTCACCAGACTATCACAGGGCTGACACATAGAGACAGACAACCATTCACACAGTTTAGAGTCACCAGTTAACCTGCATGTCTTTGGACTGTGGGAGGAAGCCAGAAAAAATGCAAACTCCGCAGAGAAGGGCTCTCTCCTGGGATCAAAGCAGGAGCCCTCTTGCTGTGAGGCGACAGTGCTAACAACTACAACACTGTGCCGCCGCTGAGATTAAGATTTTACAAGGCAACATCAGAAAAAAAAGATTTATAAAATCCTACTTCTCATGTCTTAGAATTTTCAAAACCTTCCAAAGACATATTCAAGACATTAAAGTTCAAATTAAGGCCTTACTTTTACATTAATTAATTCAATAGATTTTGGGACTTTGAGGATCTGCAGGAGCCCTACATCATGAAAGCCCAAGGAAATCAGCAAATCCTCACATTTGAGAACCTGGAAATATCGCTTGTTTTGGCATTTATGCTTAAAAGGTTACTTAAATGACTGACAGATTATCAAAGGAGTTGACGATTAATTTTATGTTCATCGAATAAATGATTGACAGTCTGCCATCAGACCAAGTAAGTGGTGGCTATTTCTTTACATATATGAAAAATTCAAGTCAATATCTTCTTGTACATAACCTGCCACTGATGTGTCAGCTATTGTATTTTTAAAAATGGACCTCAGATCGCCTGCACTCAGGAGCATCGACCGGCCTCCTCCAGACAAAAACAAAAGAGGCAGTTTTAGACCAAATCTCAGTTTAATTCAGGCGTACCTCCTGTCGGCTCTCTTACCTGCTCAACGTAGTCTTTGTATGTGATAATGGGTCCGTTGTAGAAAAAAGGGTGATAGAAAGTGTATGAAAACAACCAGCAGAGCTTCACAACTCCACCACGGTCTGCAGGGCACCAGCAGTGCTCCAGGCTGAAGCTGATGAAGCGTAGACCACAGACAGCAACGCTGAAGAGCAGCAGATAGTACTCCTCCTCGGTCTTATACCAGCCTCTCTGTGCAACACAGAGGCAAGGCCAATTATTTTTAACACATTCCTGGGGAATCCTCACATCAGCAGTGACAGTCTGACACTAAATTTAGATACGCTTTTTAAAATCACTCAAAATAGGACACGTTAAAATGAGAACATTAGCAGATTACAGCGCATTTTGACAACTGGATGTGAGAATCTGTCAGCACACGCTAATAAACATGTGCTTAAGACAACTTTTAATTAGGTCTGCTTAACAGCATTGGGAATATCACTGCTTTCAAAACTGAGCTCGAACACTCAACTCAACTGTGCAATTGTGTGTGAGCATGGAGGGAAAGAGTCAGATTTTTGGAAGCGTGCACAGGTCTGTCAGGTCTGTTTCACTCACTACATTCAAATTTCCAACCATTGTAACTGGAGCACGCTCGCCTGGCTGATACTGTGCAGTTACAGAGTGTGTGTAGATCACAGGTTTGTAAGAGGAGGATGTTAGATGACCCTGAACGTGATGAAATACTACGCGCCAGTGTCCATAATAACCAAATCAATGTCGAAATGAGTAGAATTGAGTTCCCTAAAGTCACGTTAAAACTGAAATTCCTTATTGTGTTGTGAAGAAAAGGCAGTTTAGTAAAATCCTTTTTAATTTTCCCTGCAATAATGTTTGACCATCTGCTAGCAGGTCTCCCACTGCCTCTCACTTGTAGTTATTTTCAAATGCTTACAGGAAGACACCAAGCTTTTTAAATATTGTTATCCTCAGAAAATGCTGGAAATAACCATCAATATATTCATTCAAGTCCTTTTTTTTGGTATGGACACAGAGTGCCGGAGCTGAGTGGACAAATGCCTTTATGTCCCCTTAGTATCTTGCACCCTCTTGTGTTCTTTGCAAACATTACATTTAGTGGTAATCAATCAGGAGGTGAAACAATCACTAAAATCTGACTAAAACCCAACTAATACTACTTAAAATTATCTATTAAATTCAAATTTAATTTTTCACTAAACTTTTAAGCATATCTTTTGTTTCTGTTTTATCCTTTTAATGCAAGATAAAAACAATCCTCCAAAATCAGGAACAGGTATAGTCCAGGTGATACAACCCACCTGGATCTCTTGAAGTGGCTGGATGTAAAGTGTGGAGAGCAGCAGCAGGTTACAGGCCCATGACAGAGCGGGCTTTTGCAGCTGTGCTGCTGCAAACGACAGGCCCAGCTGTACCAGCAGCACACCCACACCTTTAATCCCCAGCACACTGCTGGCTGCTAAGAGGCCATATATCGTGAGTGCTGGCACTCTGAGCTATTAGAGAAAACATAAAAAAATGCGTTGGATTAAACCATCTCCCACTTGATGGCAATATTCCACTTCACAGTACTGTAGCAACTGCTTCATACCTCGGGGTAAAAGGTGGTGGTCAGTCTCGATATCGCGCCATGACCAATCAGAGTCCACAGCAAAGACTTCTTTGCCCATTCGGTCCAGAAACTCCACTCGAAGTCTGATGGGTCCTGATAAAAAGAATTAACTTCGCCATAATCCTTTTAATCACAGCTAAAGCCTGATGAATGGAGGCTTTGAATAGTCAAAATGTGTTGAGGAGCTTAATTTTTATGTAACAAACAAATGTATAAAGTCCTGCAAAAACCTAACTGAACTGAAATATGCTTTTTACAGCTTTCTGTGACACAGAATATCTTAAAATAGGGTTGTACATTATAGAGCTGCAACAATTAATCAGTTGTCAACTATTAAATTAAATTAATAAAATTGAAAATTGAAATCGAATGAATTTATCACTAACTCTTTTCATAATCCGTTTACTCTTTTTTTTTTCCTTTTTAAAATAAAGTCAAAATTCTCTGATTCCAGCTTCTTAAATGTGAATATTTTCTGGCGTCTTTACTCATCTATGACAATAGACTGAATACCTCTTTGGTGTGGACAGAGCAATTATTTTGGGGCTTTTGGGGAACACTTATTGACATTTTTCACATTTTTTCTGACTATCTATTACAGCCCAACTGATACTGGATTTTTGGGGCAGATGTTGATACTCGTATTAGCTAGTAAAAATTCCAATATTGATATATTGGCCGACATTTTAGTCACAAACACACAGACGCATATATATCTATATCTATTAGGGATGCACAGTGTTGGATTTTAATATGCCATTATATAGGATAAATTGCAGAAAAAGAGCAGCATGCCACACTGCAAAAACTGACATCGTTGTCACATTCCTGAGTGATGTTTGCAGTGTGGCATGCTGCATTATCCTGCTGGGGGGCCACCGCCATTGGGGAGTACTGTTGCCATGAGGCGGGGTACTTAGTCTGCAACGGTGTTTGAGTGGGTGGAACATGTCAGGTGGTATCCACATGATGCCAGAACCAAAGGCTAAACTATGCACGTGATAAAAATATGTAAAAAAGGCAGGCGATTTTACATTTTAACAATAAACTTTACAGCCAAAAACGACATTAGTGCACTAAAATAGTCACCTTAATAGGGGATTTAATTACCCCAAGCATCTTTTTCTGCATCATGTCCAGTTAAAAAAACATCATATCAGTGCATATCGGACATCACATCCAGTATCTAATTGCTATCAAACAATCCAAATGGTCCCAGGAACTGCTTGTGTCCTTCTATCGCTGCTGCATTGTGAGCATCCTGACATACGGCATGCTAGTTTGGTTTTCCAGCTGCTAGGCTGCTGAAAGGAAGGCTCTCCAGAGGATCACGAGTCAGCGCAGAATATCACTGCTACACACAAGCACTTGAGGACTTGTACAAAAGCCGCTGTCTCCGTAGGGCCACAAACATAATTCAGGACTCTTCGCACCAACACTTCACACTGCTACCCTCTGGAAGGCGATACAGGTCTGTGAGATCTCGCACTTCCAGACTGCTTAACAGTTTTTATCCAAGTGCTATTGAGAAAATTAACTCATATTAATTCAATAGTGCATAGTGTGTTTGCTCTTTGGCTGAGCCAGATGTGCAATTCAGTCTATACTGCTGCTGCTCTTATTACATTATTATTATCATTATACATTCTCCTTTTTTACTTGTAGTGTATTTTATGTGTCTCCCTGTTGCTGGTTATTGTTTATTGTCTTTTGCTGTTTTTATGTGTAATAGCCCAGAGATCATATTCATTGTAGGGCTGCAACAATTAGTCGACTAATCGATGACTAATCGACTACTAAAATAATTGGTGACTATTTTAGTAGTCGACTAATTGGTTTGAGTAATTTTTCATAGAAAAGTACTATAAAAGTCCCCCAAATACTCTTACTGCAGCTTCTTACTTTCAAATATTGGCAGCTTTACACACTCTCCTGTGACAGTGAACTAAAACCCTTGAGTACGAAACAAGACATTAGATGATGTAATTTTGGGGTTAGGGTGAGACAGACTGACATTTTTTCAACATTTTAACACATTTTCCGATGAAATGATTAGTCGACTAATCGAAGAAATAATCGACAGATTAGTCGACAATGAAAATCATTGTGCTGCTGTGCAATGACAATAAAGGCACTGAATTGAATTGTATCAGCTGACTGATGTATCGATCAGGCTCTTCTTTGTACAGACCAGGCAACTAATGGATTAATGGATAATATAATAAACAGATTAATTAACAAATAAAATAGTTGCCAGTTGCAGCCCTATTACATTGTGGAGTTAAAAACAAAGTTGTGTTCAGGTGAGATGCTCCATAATGTGACTTGGCTCAGATTGGGCTTTTAATCAGTCATTTAAAATTGAACTTACCCTTTTATAACCTTTGATAAGGCCTTTTTCCAACTGAAGTTCTCTCTGTAATCCTGCTTCATGCTCTGAGGAACAAAACAGGGAAATAACAGAGACATACATCTTTTTTTCCGTTTTTTTTATCAAGTCATTGAAGCAACATGGAGCTATGATCTTACCTGTGGAGAACCTGTGCAGGTGGTAGAAAGAGTACAGGTGAGAGCCGAAGGACAGCAGCCAGTATGCGAGGATCTCTGTCCGTGGCAGTGGAGCCAGCTGGGGCTTTACTTCAGATGTCATCAGGTCATCAGGTGAAATCACGGCGCTACAGTGCGGCTGCAACACAGTGAGTCAGTCAGTGGTTAAGTTATACCTGCGGTGTTAACCATTAGCGCCAGTTAAGCTAACGTTAATTAGCATCGTCTGAGCATTTACGTTTATGTCGAGACAACTACGAGCAAGTCGGTTTGTATGTTAAAGTTTAATGTGCTGATTTGGCCATTGTTTCAGTCACACATTGTTGTCTTAACATTAACTTTTCGCATGGAAACTTTCTGTAAGCTGGAGTCAGTTAGCTAGCGTTAGCTAAACTAAGCTAGCTAATGACGTCAACAAGATGCAGCTTTTACCTGGTGATACCGGGCCGGTGTCCATTGTGATGCTGTTGGCTGCAGACTGCGCTGTTTGATCGCGCCTGGACCGGACAGACATAACGATAACACGCCCCGGCATCCAACATTCAAAGCTCCTGCACGCTTCTTCTGTTTCCTTGTTTTCGTTCATGGCGGGCAAACAACATGTTGGAGCATGACTGCCCCCAAATGTGCGGGAGTGCAGCCTGACACAGAGTCAGGCGGAGACCACTGTTGCTGCTGAGCTTGATCATACTGTGACTTGCATTTGAAAACGTAGTTGCTTCATACAATTTTAAAACAAAAAAGAATATGGTTAACACTCAGCTACTTGTCGGAAGTGTTCAGATTCACTGATACAGTGTCATAAAAAGGCAAGCTTTATATATACAGGTGCATCTCAAAAACTTAGAATATCATGCATTGATTTTATTAAACAAGTGAAACGTTAATACTCTAGATTAAGTTTTTTGTGTTTAGAATTTGATGATTATGACTCACAGCTCATGAAAATGAAAAATCAGTATCTCAAAATACTAGAAAATCCCATAACACCAATGAAAAGAATTCATAATACAGAAATGTCAACCTTTTGAAAAGTATGTTAATTTATGCATTCAGTGAAGTTTGAGTTCACCCACTTCCCAACGTCCTAGAAGGTCGGGAGTGGGCTCTATAGACGCGAAAGGGCCGAAAATGGTGGAGTAGAGCTTTGTCTCAAGTCTATACTACCTTCCTAACAAAAGTTATTTGCAAACATACCTTCCTGTATCTGCACCTGACTCCTTGAATGTCAAGTTTACCCACTTTTTGACGTCCTAGAAGGTCGGGGTGAGCTCTATAGATGCAGAAGGGCTGACAGTGTGGGAGTAGAGCTTTGTCTCAGGTCTATACCACCTTCCTATCAAAAGTTATTCGCGACCATACCTTATCGTTTGTGGACCTGACTCCTCGAGTTTGGGTTCACCCACTTCTGATCGTCCTAGAAGGTCAGGGTGAGCTCTATAGATGCAGAAGGGCCGACAATGTGGGAGTAGAGCTATACCACCTTCCTATCAAAAGTTAAAGGTTAAAAGGTCGGGGCTCCTTTTGCACCAATTACTGCATCAATGCAGTGTGGCATGGAGGCGATGAGCCTGTGGCACTGCTGAGATGTTATGGAAGCCCAGGTTGCTTTGATGGCGACCTTCAGCTTGTGTATTGTTGGGTGTGGTGTCTCTCATCTTCCTCTTGACAAAACCCCATAGATTTCCAACGGGGTTCAGGTCAGGTGAGTTGGCTGGCCAATCAAGCACAGTAACACCATAGTGCGCAAACCAGTTGTGAGTGGTTCTGGCGCTATGGGCAGGTGCCAAGTCCCGCTGGAAAAGGAAATTAGCATTGCTGTAAAGCTTGTCGGCAGACAGAAGCATCATGTGCTCTAAAATCTCCTGGTAGACGGCTGCGTTGACTTTGGACTTGATAAAACACAGTGGACCAACACCAGCGGATGATATGGGACCGCAAATCACCACTGACTGTGGAAACTTGGAGGACACTGACTTCAACTTGGATTCTGTGCCTCTCCATTCTTCCTCCAGACTCTGGGACTTTCTAAAGGAAATGCAAAATTTACCTTCATCTAAAAAGAGGACATTGGACCGCCTGTCCTGTGCACGAGCACGAACGCCCCTGTTGCTATGGCTGCTACAGTGTTGTGAAGCTCGGCCTGAGCCACTGTGTGTACTCTTTACAGATCCAGGGCTGTGTGTGAACACCAGATGTTTTTTCAGTGCATACAAAGAGACAGTTACAACCGTGAGGACAGAATATTCAAAGTGTGTTGGACGCAAATCGCAGACTCTATCTTTAATAATATGTGAAATATATTCATGATTGGTCAGCCACTCTACAGGTTGGTTACAGGTGGGACAGATGGGGGAGTGTTTGGTTGTTGTGATGGACTATATTATGTAGACCATGTGATGTGACTAATATGAATATTCTAATATGAAAATTGCAAGTCATAAAATGATAAAGTTCCACACTATGATGCAATTAATGATTAAGCTAGTTAAATTTAGCTCCACCTCAACCAACACAAACTATAACACTCTTAACACTCTGCTTAAGGATACATTAAGTGGGCTCCATTTGTATAAAGCAGGTAATTGATTTCTGAAATAGTCCCTCCTTTGATTTTAACTTTGAATCTATTTTGATCACTATTCAGTCATGGAAAGTTTTCTTTGAGGAAACCTATAAACAACTCGGCTGCTCATAAGACCTTTTTGTCTGGAAAGGATTGCTGAAATGTGCATTGTGTGCAAATATATTTAAACATATAGGAAATACATTTGGTAAGGATTTCCACACAAACAAAATGATTTCCCTTGACGTTTTAATCACTCTCCAAGAGGACTGTTCCAGTTCGAGAAGATTTATTGTGGAGAAACTGAGTTGGTACAGTAGGTTAATGGATCAGCAGCTGACTATGCATGCATCATGAGCTAGACAGGTTCGTAGGGTTTTCACAGCTCAACAAATGAACAGAGAATCTTAACAACAAAAAAGGCACTGAGAAATAACAAATATAGAAACAAGTTGACACCGAGACAGTGTGCGCAACAGTAACACAGCATAAATCTTTCCTTCATACTTGATTCATTCTTTCCTCATTGACAAAATCTGCAGCTTCTCACCGAGAACAACTTTTCTGACAAATTGAGTGTTTACTCAATGTAAGAACTTAGCAAATAAAAGTTTGATGTTTCACCCCCTCACAACATCGACAGCTTGTTTCTTTGCCTCACAACAAAATACAGAGCAAAATAAGAACATGACTACATTTCATGTACGCTTTCAGTCATCCACACTAAGAGATCATCAATATAACATTTCACTGTAAGCTCATCTATCGTGTGTGTGTGCATGCTAATGTGTATGCATGCGTTCATGCTTGCGTGTGTGCATGTGTCTGTGCACAGTGAGTGTTATCACAGTATGGATATTTTTTTTCACAGCTCGTCAGTCTCTCCATCGAAGGGCACACCATCAGCCTCCATATGAATAGAGCCGGGCTCACAGCTGCCCACCCAGCCGATAGGAGTGCGGTTGAAGGAAGGCCGGCAGCCGATGTCCTGTTGGTACACCACTACGGGTTCAGGCTCCGTTTTGGCCTCAGTTTCTGGCAGCTGGAATTTCAAGAACTGGTTGGCCTTCTCGAAGCCTCCAAAGGGCATGGCACACCTAGCAAAGCAAGGTGAGTGAGTTATTATCGCCTCTGTTTGTCACAAAGCACCCACAGAGTCATGTCTCGAGGGAAGTACCTGTTGAAGCATTTGTACTTGCGGAGATCCCTTCTTTCAATGGGACCAGGCATTTCAGATTTCAGTGTAGCTAACAGACCTTCATCACCCTTCATGGCCTTCTCCCATGGAGACACGTATGTCTTCACAATAAGCTTCTTCTTGGATGCGTCATCCTTTCCACCTCCTGTGAAAAGAGCATCCATGACTAGAGCATGAGACACACTCGACAGGAGTCAGAAGTGCTTATTACGAGTTGCAAAATTACTTTCAGCAGTCTCTTAGAGCTGGAGTGTGGAACCTCTTAAACACTGTTGACACATCCTTATGACATACGTGAAGGTGAACTTGCCGCATCTCCCCCTCCCACAGGAGTGCTCTTTTCGAGTCTCTTTTTAAACTTTAATCCTTCCTCTTAACGCCAAATGTCTTTTTTTCCAAGAGCATCCACTGCAGAAACTTTTCTAAGATGCTTCTTAGGATCTTCCACCTTCTAACTTCTGCCCTACTCCTAGCTGCTGCTCCGTCACTATGGTCCCTCCTCTTCCTGTCCTCGTTAGCTCTGGCTGGTTGAGGTAAAACACATCACTTCTGGTGTCGCAAACACCACAACTTCGGTACACTGAAATACAGAGAGCTTCTCCTTGCAGAAATAGACTTAACTAATCAGCCTTGTGTGATCTGGTTTGATGAGGGCTTGAATGTAATGGATGTTCATGTCTCACACTCCAGCTTCAAGTAATATTTGTGATGTTTTTGGATCTTCTTTTGAATAAAAAAAAAATGTTGGAAATATTCGTTTATGCTTTATGTTTGTATGCTAGAGTCTGCGACTGGAAACAGAGAAAAAGCTAGCCTGACTACCAGGGAAAACATAAGCGCTATCCTCTTCCTGTTTGGTTGCACAATAGTTGACTCACTTCCTTGGTACTGTAAACTGAGCCTTTGTTTTCGTATGAGGCAGCAGGCAGAATTGCATGTTGAGAATGAGGCTTATAGAGAGCCAATCTGAACGCCAGTGGTGTCAGCGGAGCTATTACATCATGCGCTCAACATTTACTTCATAATTATAAGTTAAAGCAAAAAAAAAATTATCTAAGTGTAGCGAGCTTTAAAACAGCATCCTGCTTTAAAAAGCCAAAAATACGATACCAACCTTTTAGTGTAGACCCCACACCAGCTCCTCCTTCTCCTGCTCCACCTTTCCCATGGTCACCCCCACCCACTCCTCCTGCACCTCCTGCACCTCCTGCACCTCCTGCTCCAGCCCCTCTGCTTCCAGGCTTTGGAGGAGGCACAGGGGCCCCTCCGGCTTGCATCGCTCCCAAATGCAGATGTCCAGTCTGTTTGCTTACAAAATGCCCACCGACGGTTATCATGTCACCTCCCATCTGACCTCCCAGACCGGGAACAAACTTCTGGAGGTTGTCCTGAAAGAAATACGATCAGTAAAATCAACCGTATAACACACAGCACATTTGTTTGTTTTTGTTGAGGAAGCATGTTTCATCTCCTTAAAGTCACAACCATTACTGATAATGCTGTGTCATGATTGCATGTTGGATGCCTTTATCGTCTTCCAGAAACTTGACTATCAATGAAAAAAAAAAATCAATACATAATAAATTATGATAAATAACAATAAGTCATATCAAATATTTATTATATTAGAAAAAATAATTGTAAGAAATTTAAATAAATAAAATAAATAAATACAAGAAAACATAAATATGTAAAAAAAGAAAAAATGTAAAAATAAATGTAAAAATAAATAGAGGTGTGAATTAATAAATACAGAAATAAGCAGGTAGGTAAAGTAGTAAAAATATAAAATGCATAAATAAAAATGAATAAATAAAAGTTGATAATTGAACAGGACATAAATATTTTAAATTTATTTCTACATTTTTGTGCAACTTTATTTACTCATTTCTGTATTTCTTTGTATTTTAAAGACGTAGGAGGTTTTTATTCATTTATCAATTTCCTCATTTATTTTTTTCTTTCTTTTATTTCTTTATGTATTTGTGAATTTATTAATGTATTTATTTACACATTAAATAATCAATTGATTTATTGATACTTAGGTCATTTTTAATCCTCCATATTATAGAACCCTGATCTAATGGATTCAGTAATAATCTAATGTAAGAATTTTAATTTTAAATTTGTCAAATTTGAAATTTAAAAGATAATGTCCATTTAGGCCACAGCTGTCTTAGTACTATGTGTCTTTCAGACGGTTGTAAAGATAAATAAGTGTTTAATTAGTACAGATTAAAGACAAGAATAAATAAGTGTCTTCAAGCATTGCTAAAAGGAACCTCTGTGAAATTTCCGCTTGTATTATTCACATTTAATCATTAGCTTTGAGAAAAATGTCCTTTGAAATGACGTGAAAGTGATTGGATTTTGTTCTCTCCATCAGCGATGCTCTCACCATTGACTCACTGCTGAAGACGTCGGGATTGTTCTCCCAGATGAACCTCTCCACTCTCTTCTGCCTCATCTTGAACATCTTGGAGCCCTTGTTCTTCATCAGGGAAAGCTCCTCCAGCATGATGTCCTTGGGAGTCTTGATCTTTGTTCCCAGGTCGAACTCCGACGCCTCCAGCTCCGACTCATACTCTAGGTAAGGGGCACGTGTTACTTTTAAAAACGTCAGAATGTGGATGAAGAAGTCTAGTAGCCTCTGTCGTGACATGTCAGAGAATAAAACTAGAAAACCAGAACGGAATCACACACTTTTTTTTTTTGATACTGACGTTTAAATGTTTGCATGTTTCATAACACCTACAATATTTCCTCATCTTGTCTCTATGTGTTTCCCCTTAAATGCTGAGACTATAATTTTACTTATACCTTCATTTTACACACCGGTCATAACATTAATGACTGTTGGTAGTAAAAAATGTCCGGTATCCTGAGTTGTCATATATATATGTTAATTATTTTGTTAATTATATGTAGTTGTTACATGTTTTTATAGTTATTTTTTACTTGCACTGCAGACGTAACCTCATGTATCCTGTAAGACTAGTTCCCCACCTACACTACCTATCACCTATCATCCATCTATTTATGTATTATGTGTTTATATGAAAGAGCTGCACTGAACATATGGACATTTGGTTTCATATTCATGTCATTTCATTCCAGCCTTACCATCCTGAGTGATATGTGATAGGTCAGTTATGATCTTGGTTAGCTTTTTCCGCTTGTTTACCGGGGCAGGTTTTCCCAGAGGCATGGCTGGAGGTTCAGGGAAAAAACATGGCGTTAGCAGTAACAATATTAGGTTTACAAACACAAGATGAAAAGCTTAATATGCAACTAAACATTTGCTTTTCAAACATTTTAAGTAGCGTAAGAAGAAGTAATGAAAATGAACCTCTTTATATCAAGAGACAAAAGCAAAATAATATCAAACTTCTCCAGAGATGTATTTTACATCACTTTATTCGTATTTAAAATAATTATTTGACATTAATATGACTCTAAATCTGCACAGCCACAGTTTCAGACTGAGGTTTTCATGCATTAAAGGCAGTGTTCTTCCTTTCACACATCTAAAAGAAACTAACAGACTGCTTTCCATCGCGCCAACTGTACCATCAACACCTACAGTACAGCCTGTACTGTAGGTGTTGCACCGCCATCAACAACCCATGAAAGTGAATCCACAGGACCTGAATGTATCAGACAGACAGACAGCGTGGGCTCATTTTTCAAGTTCAAGCGAGATGTCAGTGCCCTCAGATTCCCCGCATTACCCAGTCCAACAGATGTCTGCCCCGAGGGAAACATATAGCTTAATGTGTTTTTCAGTTTTGTTTG
This sequence comes from Epinephelus cyanopodus, assembly GCA_026686955.1. NCBI lineage: Eukaryota > Metazoa > Chordata > Actinopteri > Perciformes > Serranidae > Epinephelus > Epinephelus cyanopodus. Next base: position 32,980,800 of record CM048930.1, read on the forward strand.
GGGACACGGGACCTGTACACACACTGAGTCAACATAAACACAGGCTCACTGTAGTTCAGGTGAAAAGTTGTCATCAATTAGTTTTGGTGTTATGCAGTAAAAGTGAAGGCCTCAGGATCATAAAATAGCACCTGATCATATTCCCCAATCTGCAGCCTGCAGGGGAGCAGTCAGGCGGGGGAAGTGGGAGTAATATTTTCCTCTGTCTCATCTGTCCAGATATCACTCACCATTAAAGCATAAGAACATTAACAACCACATTTCTGGCAACCTGTGGTGCCTCCCCCGTGTGGCTCACGTTGTCTTATGTGTTTATTGTACAGTTTTTCGTCTTCCTCTCAACAGTTTCTTTAAGGCCCAGGCAAGTGGCAAAACATCACATCACATCTACTGACTGTAACTCAACCCACTGCTGCTATTTTTAAATGCCATCTCCAGCCAAGACATTTTAGTGACGTGTAATGGCGTCATTCGACTATCAAATGGGCTTGACACAACCCTTAAGGACACAATACACACCTCCAGAAAACAATTCTGTCTGTACGTTTGAACCTCTCTCAAAATGTAGAGTAGCCGTGGATGTTAACTAGGAGTGTTTTGGACCCCATTTTAGTTGCTTTAAATAATTACAAGCCTTGGGATCCCTTGCGCTCAGATTTACCACCCCCCGTCAGGGTTTGGTAACCCCATATAAAATCTCTGCAACGCCCACAGAGAGGGATGGTCAGCACATTCACCCATTCCTTTGGTCATTTTAAGACGTACCAAGAAAATCTAAAAGCAGCAAAGTGACTCCTCGAGCCGTTTTACATTAATCGTTGACAGAAGCAAGCATTCACATCGAAAGCAAAGCATTGATCTTTTTTACTGAGTTGTTTAGCTCCTCTTCCATATTTGTTTCCTGCTGCACAGCCTGCAGAAATCATGATAGGGAACATGTTGCACGTCTGTATTTCCACAACGCAGTTTTGCAGTAGCCAGAATTTAAGCTGTTTTAGTAGGGCAAAGCACACCGATGGGATGCAGATCCACTCACCGGGTTTTTGTTGTAATCCTGGGATGAGAGACAGACCTATAAATACCAAACAGTGAAGAGGAGACCCGGGGCTCAATGCTGGTGATCTGGATCACAAGTTTACAAATCCCTCAGTGCCTCTGACCCTATGGCTGGACCCAGGTCCCGGGAAGTGCAAACCCACCCTTCACTCAGATGGCAGATCTTCCAGAGGGTTGGGGGTGTGGGCAGCAGCAGTGTTGGTGTCAAGACGTGAGGAGGAGGAGGAGGAGGTTGAGGTTAGAAGTATGAATAGAGATCGGGGTGGGGGGTAAGGCGGGGGGAGAAGTCTCTGTTGGCCAGCTCAAAGTGCTGATGAGGATATTAAGGGAACAAAATCATTCTCACAGATGGTTCAGAAGCCTATATTTAGTAGCAAAGAACGAGGGGAACAGAACTCAGCTATAAGATAACCTCAAAGGACTGTTGGGTGTGTTTGGGGTAGCACACACAAGTGCACAGTGTGAGTTTAAGTTAAGCTTATGTGTGTATATTAAGGCTATGTCTGTCTACATTTCCAGTTTCTCTGAAGCAGTCGTGTGACAGGACATGATGGACATGTGGAGACAGAGCTGTTAGATACCCTGACAATGTTTGCATGACAACAGAACAGCTTGTGCAAACAGATGCACAATACTGGAGAGGATCCGAAGGCCAATAATCACTAGAGACAATGCCTGTCTTGTCCTGCAGTGTCCTTTGAGGTTTTGTTCATTTGAAGAGCTTTTCAAGAACTGCAACATGAATGCATGAGCTTTGGGAGCTAGCCAAGGTGTTAGGATTATTGCAGTGGGTCCAAAGTCTTCCCAAATATAAAGAAAAATTTAACTAGCTCCCAAAAATAGCATAATGTTTTTGACGTGATAAGATGGGAGGCTTATGAGGCAGTGAGATATGCGGAAGGCCCCACATCTATCCGCCCTAGGAGCAAGATGTTTGTGAATGGTGTTTGGTCATTTTGCCCTTTTTTAAAGATATTTTTGGGGCTTTTTTGCCTAGCTTTAGTGTGAAAGGGGGAGCGAGCCATGCAGCAAAGGACTGTGAGTTAGAATTGAACCCGTGGCCACTGTGGCAAGGACACAGCCTTTGTACACTGGGCGCCTGCTCTACCAGATGAGCTAGAGGGTGCTCCTGTTGTGTGTTTTTTTAGTATATCTTTGCAGTTCCTTTGCATCTCTTTGTGCTCATTTTGAGTCTCCCTCTGGTTGGTGTGAGTTAATTTGAATGACATTTTGCAGGTGTAGGCCAGAGGGGGCGTGAGAGTTTGGGTCCCTGGGCCTGTGCCCGGTAGGCCCCTTCGGGTAATCCATCCATGCATGAAAGTTGCTCTAAAATGTGGACAAAATGTTGTTTCAAAGCCTGCTCCATAATGCCAGGATATACAATCCAGGTGGAAAACACGAAATCACTTCCTAATTGTTTACTTTCTTTGTTTAAAAATAGTCACATTTAAGAATATGCATCTTCATACCCGTGAGAACATGATCACCAGTTAAAAATGCATGCAACATAATCCTGGGGCGCTACAATAATCAGGTTTTTATGGGTGTACAGCCTAAATTTCGTACTCTTAAGGCTCAGAAAGTTTCTCCAAAAGTTGGTCTGCTTTGTGCTTGTAGTAGAAAGAGTGTCAGCTCCTGTGCAGCTTTTGTTCCTGACAACGTTTAAGTGTAGTTCTTCTGTTTAAATGCAAACTCACCCTGCTGATCTATAGTTTATCTATGGATCTGTCTAACTCATGGTTTAGTTCTTAACAGGAAAGTGGTACAGTATGTTTTGCAGCCAGGCATCTCTGCATTAAATATTTCACTTACATTTGGCTCAGTTCTGTCTTTTCTAAGCATCTTCTTGTCCAGCCTCGTCTCACAATAACAGGTCTTAACCCCTCAGAAACTTCAGACCCATCTGTGAACTCTTTAATCCACATTCTAGAAAACGTTTTCTATCTGCTGTATGTTTACTTCATACACACAGATCACACACTCAGCTTATACATGTTGCAACTGAAAGATTTCCAGTCATACGTAGTCTTACATAAAGCAAAAAGGCAATCCATCTTTTGTTGTCCGAGTCCCTGCATGGTGGCTCTGGAGAAACACACACTGTCTGTGTCCTCCCTCAAATCAATTCTGTATACTCATATACATTCATCTCTTTTTTGTTTCAATTTAATATTCCTGTTTCTACATACACTCCACAAGCTTCAGTGTCTTCTGAGAAAGTTGGAAATATCCAGAAGATCCCTGGGGCAAATAATTCATTGGTGAATAAAGTGCTGACCAAACATTATAATAAAGAGAAAGAGGGAGACATCAAGGGCCGAAGCAGCGTCAGAAGACGTGAGGAATTGGGTCATCTGATAAATTATCTGGCTTATCTAACTGTACTTCTGCTTCTGTTACTAGAAATGATAATCTGATTCATGCAGAAGTACCTTTGAGACTACTGTACATGGGGTTTTTAATACATCTTGAAATAGAAACACTGTAGAAGCTGACAAGCCTGTTTTATTTATTTTTATTTGATCTTTTAAATCAGATAAATTAAGAACACATTCTTAATTACAGTATTGACCTGGCAAAATGTCATTTTCTCTATTAATAGTCGTATGTTTAGATATTAACAGCCCTATATATAGGCACCCGGGGAGTGTGGAGGTTGGCAACAAAATGCCCTTTGGGCTGCACGCTCAGTCAAATATGGCTCCACAGCACCGCTCAGTGGCAAATGTTTCCAGCTATTTAAAAAATGAACCAGAATTTGCAGCAGTGCCATAAGTCTATGTGCACACACCTCTGCTTGAGCTCTGATGTTCATGTTTTATGCCATGTGGAGAAATTTCTAAAAAGTGAAAAGGGCAGAAAAGGATTTGATGTTTTGATTATGTGATTTGTCAGTGAACAGGAGAGGCTCTGACTACCTTGTCACCTCCTTGTGACTCAGTGTGTGGAATAGGAGTCAGTTCATGATGTGTTGACACTCTCCTGAAATTGCATTTTGTCTGTTTGCTCTGCAGACGCTTCACCTCAGACCCCTCCACGTCTTCTGGGGACAAAACAGCCTGGATTTGAATACCCATCCATATACAAAGGTGAGTGGGGCATCCATTCTACTCCGGACATGATGGAGGACTGATTCTGTTTTTGTTTTCTTTTAATAAATCTCTGCCTCCCTCTCTTTGGCTCCCCTTTAAAAATATCTTTCAACCTGGCCCCCTCTACTGGCAAAACTGGGAATTGCTTGCACCGACAATGAACCTTGGTTCAGTATGATAAATATTCATCAGATATATGTGTTTGTATGTAAATCTATAATCTTACCATATTTTTGATTTTAAGAGAGGTTCAAATGCACAAATATAAATATGTCCATACCTTCGTGTCTACCATCATTGTTCCGCAATTTCTTTAAACTTAATTCCCAAATTCATTCACATGATACTAGACCGGTTAATCAGGTCCACCTTCCCTCTGAGAAACTGAAACATGGCCAGTAATGTCTTAAATTATCTCTACATTTAATTCATGATGTCTAATTATTTCTTGACTTCAATATAAATTTAATATAATGATAATGTATGATATAATACCATGAAATAATAATAATAATAATAATAATAATGATAATAATAATAATATAAATACATTTCCCTCTCTTTCTTTCTTTCTTTCTTTGTGTCCTTTGTATTTCTTGGAATTTGTAATTACTTTATTGGTTTATTTTGCACTTACAGCTCAGTGTGCTTCCTGATGTCATTTATCTTTTGTTAGATTTTTGTTTAGTTCTTTTGTCAGCTTTTCTCCTTTTTTTCTGTAATTTTCTGTTTTTCTCCTTAAATTGAGGGGAGGTCTTTTTGTATAGGCTTGTGGCTTCTTGACCACTGTTCCTTTATTACTTTTTCTTTTTTACTATTTGGATTTTTTATGCAGTTGTATGTGTGTGCAAATAAAAGAAATAATAATAATTATTAACAATAAAAAATAATGATAATAATAATAATAAAAACTAACAATAGCTTTCTTCCTTTCTTCAACCCACAAAATGTATAAACTTACTTACTGTGCGTGTGCATTTGTGTTTTTTCTCATAAAACATGCTGTCAATATTTGCATGTACTGTGTGTGAATGAAAAGAGCATGGTCACACAGTTAGCAACAGAGGGCAGTGTAAAATCAGACATGCCAGACAACTGGAGAGCTTTCAAATCTGATTTTATTTCTCTAAAAATGCCTTGTCTCCTAGTCAGTATAAACTTCTACTCAGCAGCAATAACAAACATTTTAACATGTTTTATTTGATCAAACTACATTCAGAAACATTTATCATATTTTACACCTCAGCATATCTATATTCACACTCTAGATTTTTTGTAGCCATAATATTATGAAAACAAGACAAAGCTTTAAGAGATATTTTATTTTAAAAATGGTAAAAAAAAAAAAAAAAAAAGAAAGAAAAAGTATCTCCCCAAGAACTCCACATCTGAAAACGACACATTCATTTCTTTGTCTCTTTACTTGTTACCTATGGTCTCTCAAGGTTTATAGCCGTTAAATGTTTATCGTTACTTTTTTATAGCAACAATTGTGCTATTTAATAGCTAAACCTTTGTGCTTCTTTCCATCGGCTTCTTTAGCTTTACCAGTAAACTTCAGGTATCAAACTTTCCTTTCTTTTCCCCATTAACTTCTACAGGCTGTGGGATTGCATAACTATGTACAATTCAACCAAAAATCCCAGTAGCCCACAAACGATGGGCTCTGACCCATTCATCTGCCCTACCTACAGTATACACTGCCTGTATCCCTCATCCACAGCCGCTCTCATTTCTTGAATCCTTTTAGGATTATGGGTGCGTCTAAATCAGTCAACTTCCCCTCGCACCACTTCGGATTAAATCACGATTAATCAAAACGAAATACACATTCCTTCATCTGTGTTATTTGTTTAATAAAAGTTAAGAAATTACATATGTCTGCAACGATCACACGGATACTAAGGAGGCTCTGGTGCGCCTAATAGAAGCTGTGATATCCAGTGACAAGTGTACATTCAGTGACAGCCCAGGCACTTATTGAATGTGACCCATGCTAAAAAAGATAGCATTTCTTCTTGGCTATAGTGAGCGGAGGTATTTGGCACAACCTCGCTAACACTTGCAAGAGCAGACCTTGTCTTCACATATAGTTCCAAGGTGAGCATAGGCATTTAAAAACATCTTACAATGTTCAGCTGGTCATGCATCATTTAAACCCCCGGGACAAGGAGACGAGGTCATCATGGGTTCCTTCTTGACAATGCTACGAACAGAGAGGGGTAAAGAAAGCATGTGGAGCACATCATGTAGTAGGACAACTACTGAATAACAGAAGTAAATGTTCAAAGATAGATATGATATAAGCTTGCTTTATAATCCCCCACCTGTCAACGTACTACAACACGTTTCTCCAGTGATTTAGTCATATGATCAGAACCACAACGATTCATTTTCAGCATCTCTCAGACATTTCAAGTTTCAAAGAATATTTCAGTACAGGCTCTGTTTAGATGGTATTTCTGCTAAATTAGTAGAAAGAGATCTCCAGAAGCCTTACACAAACCTCCCCCAGGACAGGCATATGGTGGACTATACAGCATACAGTATGTGTGAATATACTCTATTGTTATTGTCACTCAGATACATGTGTGAGTAAATGTGTTGGCAGCAAAATAAATGTGATAAGCAGCATTTTGAACAGCAAGTAGATGTTAACGATCTATTTGCAATATTCAAGTTCTAACATATTTCAAAAACTTGACTGGCTTTTGGATTTCAAACTCTATACTGAATCACTTCATCACTTTATGTTTACAGCTGTGTTTAAGGTTTAAATTAAAGGTCCAGTGTGAAGGATTTGGGGGGATATACTGGCAGAAAGTGATACAATAGAACATTGGTGTATAATCACCTGTGTTTTTATTACCTTAGAATGACACGTTTGTATCTAAATACAAAGTCGGTCCTCTTCCAAGGAGTCCGCCATGTTGTTTCTAGTAGCCCAAACCAAACACAAACCAAACACTGGCTGTAGATTTGTGCCTTTGCCTCAGCCACGATAGTACATGGGAGAAGATTCAGTTCTGCAACCTCACCACTAGATGCCACTAAATCCTACACACTAGACTTGAATGGCTGCAGGGCCTCTTACATTAATTTGTCATCTTTTTTTATTAATCAATTAATTAATTAGAGAGTTGCCCATCATAATTTCTTGAAGCCTAAGCCCCACCCAACACCCAAAGATATTTAATAACCAACAATGTAAGAAGAAGCATTTTTGACTTAAACAATGGACCAATTAACAGAGTTGGCAGATTCATTCATTTCATTTCTAAATGAATAGTACAACAAAATGTCCAAATGTGGTGGATGCTGGTGTTCACATCGCCCTGGCCTCCACACGCGGGGCTGGACGCCTCCCTTGGTAGCAACAAAACGTGGTTTGGGTGCCTGAATTGCATTGGACTTAACTGGAGGCAAAGAAGCCAGGATACTGAGCTCAGGAGCACTCTGGAACTGCTTGGCTGACTGGAGCCCAGTGGTGTACGATACTGGAGTGTAAGGTGTAGGGACTGAAGGGGGCACAGGATGAGGAATAGGGGTGGCAGAGAATACTGGGAGGCCGGGCAGTCCAGCTGGTTGGGAGGGAGGTGAAGCTGGCGTTGGGGCGCTGGCTGGTGCTGGGGTTAGAGTGAAAGGTACGGGAGCAGGAGGTGGGGAGATCATGCCGGAATGAGTCAAACGTTCTCCGAGGGTGGTGGCTGAGCGGGGTGCAATGACCTTTGGAGACAGAGTGGGAGCTGACATGGGTGTGGGTGTGGAGAATCGCTTGACCTCGAAGACACGGGCTGTTTTAAGGGGGATTTGCTTCGGTGGGGTCAATGAGCTGCCCACCATTGTTGCTGATATGTAGTCACCCTGCTGCTGCTGCCTCTGAGCCTGATAGGAAGGCATGGCTGACAGATTAGTGACACTACCCCCATAGTTGAACATGGCAGAGTTGAGCTGGTAGGGCTGCCTTCTCATGAAATCCAGAGCTTTGATACCCTCTCTTTGGGAGCCTCCTCTACCTCTGCTTTCTGGTTTCTCACCTGTATTCTTCTGAGGCCCAGTAGGGATCGAGGGGGCCAGGAGGGGGTTGTACCCAATGGGTGGAGGAGCTCGGACATTTGGGGAGTATTTCCACTGAGAGAGATGGAAAGGATTGGGGGAGGAGTCAAGGTGTTGGGGTGCACTCTGTGAAGTCACTTGCTGCTGGTAAGGGGTCTCGGGTGGGGTGTCCACTACATACATTCCCATGCGGGTCTGCCTGCGGGCAAACAGCTCGGCCCCCTTACCCCCTGCTTGAAGAATCCGTGGGGTCTCGTGGATGATTCGAGGCTTGGGTGCCACTGGGGGAGGCACCCTCCCCATGCCAGCCTCACCAACCCTCTCTTCCTCTGCATCATCATAGATGCCCTCAGACAGTAGTTGGCCATGTTTGTGTCGGATGGACCTGTCATCTAGGTTCTGCACCATAGACAGTAGCTCAGGATTGGGGGAGTTCTTCTTGATCTCTGGAACATTGAACATAGGTTTGGGTTTGCCACTCGGTCGCCGTCGAGCATCAAGCAAGATTCCTGTGCGACCAGAAATAGGGGTTGGAGCTACAGCTTCTGGCTGAGAGACCACAGACACTGTGGCTACAGGTGCCATGGCAAATTGAGGTGGAGGTGGTTGAGCAACTGGCACTTGGACTGGAGGTAATGGTGCAACTGGGACAGGTGAGCCAACAATTTGAGGTGCTGGAGGACCTGGGGCTGGATCCATTGGTGCTTGTGGAGCCTGTGGCATGAAAGGCACAGATACTGGGGGCACAGCTACAAATGGAGCCCGATGAGTGGCAGTTATTGGTGGTGATGGCTCCAGTTTCTCTACAGAGGTAGAGACGGCGGGAGGATAAAAGGTAACAGGAGCTTCCTGTGTCTGGGCCAAGGGACCTTGAGGTACAAAGGTCGGTGGGGAGATCACTGGCGGAGGACCAGGTGGTAGCTGTGCCGATACTGATGTAGCATTCATTGCTAGTTCAGAGGCAGTGGAGAACGGTGGTGGCACAACAGCCGCTGAGGCAGGACGCTGGCTCGTCTTCGAGACGGATGGTCGGAACGTTACTGGGGCAGTCGCAGCACGAATGCTGATGAAGCCAGGTGTGAAAGGCCGTGCCGTTCTGTTGAGAACATTACTAGCAGGTAGTTCTGGTAATGGCGTTTCAGCTGGTGGGGCAGGTCTGGTTAGAACAGTCACAGAGGAAGTGGCTGGTTTTGGTGCTGTAGATGGAGGTGACATCATCACGCTAGCTGTACTAACTGCAGAATAGGATAGGTCCCCATTAGTTATTCCATAGGCCGCAACGGGGCCTGGAGCCTGAGGCGGCTCTTGCTGTGCGACTACAGGGCCGGGTGGTATCATCTGCTGAGGCTGGAGGTTTGGCTGCATCTGTGGTTGTGTCTCTGGATGCAACATCTGAGTCTGCTCCTGGACTTGAGATGGCGGAGGAGCATAAGGTTGGGCCGCCTCTACTTTCTTGGCATGCTCAGCAGCCCTCTTTCTCTGCTGCTCAAACAGCTGGGCGCCCTTGCCTGCGGTGTCACTCAACCCTGGACTTGGAGCATCCTCTGCCCCATCCCCACGACCTTCAGTGCCCGCAGTTGCCCTTTTCTCCAGCTGATCCAAGGTGTCACTATCCCAAGTTGGGTCAGGAACTGAAGAGAAGCCATCCTCATCAAACTCTGATTCGCTTCCAGGGAATACCCCATCCTCCTCTTGTGAGTCCTGACACCTGTCCTCATCCACACTACCAAAACTGGTGAGGGTGTACTTTTTGGAGCGCTGCCGCCTCTTCTTGAACATTAGCACCCCCTTGGAGTGAGGGTTGGGAGCATCAGTTAGCAGGGACGCAATTGTTCGACACTTGCTTTTGGCTTCCTTTACTTGCTTGTCTTGCTGAGTATCCCCTCTGTTCAGTTCTGCAGGATATGAAAGCCATAGCCATTAGGAACAGTTGTACAGTAGCATATCACAAATACTGCAGTAAGGTCAGTGAAGTCTAAATTAATAGGTTTAACCTTTAAACCAAGTTCTGACTCTGACATGAGCATCTAAACCTGTCCTGACCGCCATGCCTTCAACAGGCTTCCATCTCTTAATATGCCACAGGAGCACTTCCGGGAAAATTCCAGGCAAGCCTTCAGCTTCTCACATTAGCTGGGGTGAAGGATAAATTTGCACATTATTAGTCTTATGTACTCTGACATCTAACTTAACTAGAAATATCTGCAAGCTAGTGGAAAGTAGTACATTGTAGGTGACTGGAAGGAGAACTTCAAAGGGCAGTCACAACATATGCTTTAACTTGTTATGGTATTAAGCAGATTATCATAGGCAACCTAATTCCGTTACCCTAATATGCACTGCCACGTGAAGGGAGTTCTTAATTTGTCTAGGACAAGGTTCCTAAGTAGGACATTGGAATTTCAAACCTGTACTCGGTGATGGCAAGGGGGATTTACAAGAGTGAATTTATTTGAGTTCTTAAAACAGCCCATTGACTTCAAATAGCCCAGCTCTGTCCTCTTCCTGGGCTTATTATGAATGATGAACAGGATGACAAGTTGTAGGAAGGAATTCTTGCAAGTGTCAGTGCTCTGTGTATTTTTTGCAATTTTTGACCTTTCTTCAAAGTTTGTAAATACCAAAAACCGTAAGACGTGACTTGATTTTTTAGCCTTCAATAACTAGAAAAGACACATTATGATAAACGGCAAACACTGTGAAACACCAGCTTTCTTTTGTGACATTTTAGATACACAAACCACCTTAAACTGCCAGTCATTGTGACTGTTCCATGTTCCCTTTTATGTTTATGACACATTACCTTATCATCCATGTTTTGGAAGAATATTGAGTGATACAAAACACATTACACTTGCTGTTTTTCTTGAAGTTGATAAAATATCAAAGAACGGCATGAGAATTGGTTAGAGAGAGAAGATATGTAGAAAGGGGAAGGCAAAATGAGAGTATTCCTGCTTTGCTACTTGATACCTTAAAACAGCTGTAGATGCTTTTCAGTGCTCCCACGTTGATCACTGGGGTTTTTACACACATAACTGGAGGTAAATATAGTAAACTGTGTTGGCCATGCTCTGTTTAACAGCTTTAGCTTAGGCCACCCACTCACACCAGACTACTAACTTTAAAGTTACGATGCAGGAATTGTCAGCTACTGTTTCCAAACAAAAGTAAAAGTGAAAGCCAACCTCAGCTGTGTCCGCTTGGTATTTTGCCTCGCTATATTTGTGTTTTTTCTGTGCTGTGATGGTGATTTTTGTAGCTTCCTCTTGGATCCGTGGCGCTCATGGTCTGGCACCTGGTTGCTACCTATTTATAAAGACCCAACTGTGCACTGTACCTGTTGTGCTGTAGTGCCCTGAGCAAGGCACCAAACCCCCAACTGCTGTGGGCTTCTGTCCGTGGGCAGCCAGCTCGCTCTGACATCTCTCTATTTAATGCATGTAGGTTCTATTCGTGCATGTGTATTTCGGGCCTGTGTGCACAGTAGACCTTTACTGGTAGTTGTTGGTTGGTTGAGTTGGTTGACTGTCAGATTAAATGACTAGAACTTAATGATTGTCTTCACTAAGATTCAGTTTAAAGATTAAGCACTGAAACACTATTGCTATTACTTTAATAAATGTTTAATCGTTTAATTTTCAGGTATCAGTGGGCATGAAAATGTATTGAACTGCATTAAAACATGGCTCTGTCTATTTGTAGGATTAATATTGAAAATACATATTTTCAAATAGGGACGGGTTTGTTGCAAAACTAAGTTTACTTTTTGCAGATACAAATGTGAACTTTCTAAAAGGCTATTTTAAACCAGTAGTTGACTCTTCTATAGGTTTGGTTTAGAGATGAAATGTGAACAAAGAAGGGAGCGTGGGTGGCGTTAACAGTTTGGTGTTCAAGGTGTGAAGACTTGAACTTACTGTTGAACCCTCTGCCCTCTGCAAATACCAGTGCTGCAGGGGCATATTTGTCTTGAGCTTCAACAAAGGCATGTACTGTACATATAATCTCAAGTCAATATCACGTTGGCATATGAAGCTATATAAGAACTTTTCTTCCTGTGTATGGGAACAGAGGAGATCAGCTGATCTTCACTTCAGTGGTGTATTTCTGTGCTGCAAAGCAGATGGCACATAGACATAATACATAGAAAAGAGCATTAAACAGAATCAGAAGGCGCATACCTGATAAAAAAAAAAGAAAAAAGATCTGAAATGAAAGAATCTGTATTTCCTACAAGACTTCACCTAATGACATATATATTTATCTGTGTGTGGATAAAGTTTTGTGATTCTTAAATCAACTGGTGACCTTTATCAGGAATGTTTACATGACATGACGCACATATTTCTCTTTCTTCTTCCTCAGCTGTACTTACTGGCTTGTTTGGCCTTTTCCATGTAGGTTGTTGTAAGCTCCTCATCAACGGGTTTATTCACAGGACCCACCATGGGCACAAGCTGGCTGCGGGAGCTCAGCATCAGGGCCTCCTTTGCCCTCTCAGGGGACACCAGTGGCACATTAGCTGGCTCTAGAAAGCCGCTATCCTCCTCTTGCCCTGCGTCCCGTGGCCCCTGGTCATCTGCTGAGGAGATGATGGAGGAGGTCTCAGTGGATGTCTGGGAGGACCACATTCCTGGACCAGGAGGCTGGTAAATCACCTCCCTCCGTGCCACCCCCGGCAGCCCCCCATCTCCATCTCCATCTCCCCCACGTCCATCAATCAAACTGGGGAAAACCTGTGCATCTGGAGCGCTGTCATAGCCACTCATCTCTGACGTCTCGCCGCCCTCAGGAGACGCTCGTCCTGTTGGTTTCCCCGGGTTGGAGTTGCTGGGGCTGCGGCGTTTCTGTCGGCGCTGTCTCTCATAGCCCGCCACATCTGCATCACTGTCAGTCTCACCGTAGTACGCCTCACTACCAGGTGGAGATGTCAAGCCACTGGTTATGGAAGAGCGGCTACGGTGGACTTCACGGACGGGTGCATGGTGGGGGCTGTTGGGTGACATGGCACGCAGAGCAGCGCGGTACTCTTTGTCTATACGGGGGGATGGGGCACGGGTCACAAGCACCACGGACTGAAAACCAGCAGGCACCCTGCAAACAAGTGAAGGGTTTAAATATTGATGGGGCCAAATGAGGGCTGCTGGATGTGACATTAGAGCGTAACTTCCTAAATCTGGATTCTTACAGTGAGTACGATGTTATGTAATATGCAGTAGTAAATGTGTTTGATATAATACATTTTCATAGACTTGACTCTTTGATTTGAGCATAATATAATTTTTTTCTTACCCAATTACGATGGGTTGATGATGCTTTATCATTAGTAAGAGAATAATTCTTTTGTTCCTCTGACCTTTTTACCCGGATATGTAATATCCCAGGGGAGCTGTCGATTAGGTCCATGGCTTGGGCATGAGATAGCGTTCCACATGGCTGATCGTTGATGGACACCAGTTCATCAGCCTCTCGAAGCCCAGCCCTGCATGCCTTGCTGCGTTTACGCACCTGCACAAGCAAAGAGGGATAAAATTGATGACAAAGGTTACGAAAATGGTGATGAGTTATATCATAAAATATTTACAATATGAAGCCAATCTTTTTTTTTTAGATTTTTGGAACAAATCCATGACGACTCGAGTGTCCTTCAAGTGACACCCAGGTCTCTTTTATGTCTCAAGGGCACATCTCAAGTCAAGCCTCAAGTCAAGCCTCAAGCTTTTCACATCTGAATTCTGCCGATTAAACAGGAGGGCACATGTACATTTTTTGAGTTCTGTGTTGGGAGAATTTATTTTGTTATGTTGCACCCTATTGTTCCAGGATTATATCATGTCAAATATGACTGGAAGCTAAAGCTCAAGCCCTAGGTCTACAGCTTTGGTTTGAAAAGCTGAGTACAGTTGAAACTTAAAAGAGGATTTTAAGACCACTGGTCCAAACACTACGCTTGTTCTGTCTTTCGTTCATTGCTATTTCATTATTTACCTTAGAATTGTATGTTTGGCTTTTGCAACACTGGGATAGAAAATAAAAGTCTGACAGAGCTCTGCTCTCTGTCTTGTCTTGGTTTGTGATAGTGACTGACAGAGAGCAGCTTTTGTCCTGACAGCTCGATCTTGCTGTGGACATATGCCACATATTGCAGCTCAAGTGGGGCACTCATACACACTTTAACAGGGAAATGCCAGCCAGCAGCCATCTTCATTTGGTGCTTTGCTATTTGTGCACGAGGTCTGTCAGGACCATGGCGTTATGCCCACCCTAAACTGCCTCAGGTCTTTGCAAGCCACGTCAACATGTCCCATAATAAATTCAAAGCAGATGTTTGAAGATTTTCAAAGACAATGACTGCAGTGTCGATTGCACTCTGTGGGGGCACTGTCATGTATCAAATGAATATTGCATGCTAGATTTCAGAGATAAGGAAACGGTGCTTTGGTTGACCTAATAAGTTTTCTTTACAGCTATTCTGGTAACTTGCCTGTAATGAAATCCCACATCCGTATTTAGCTAAGCCTTTCAAAGTGGCCTGTGCCTGCTTGTGGCACAGGATGTCAGTTATTCATTCAGTCAGTCACCTTGTGGTCTCAAGTCATAACAGTTATAATACCCTTACATGCTCGCACACACACAGACACACGCACACGCACACACACCACATGGACTGATACAAAAATACACATTAACTCGTATAAATAAACACACAAACACGCGCATGCAGGCCCACAGGCACAAACCCAGCACTGACACACCAGCTCTTTCAGTGAAGCCCCAGACGGCTCCACCTGTTAGGGACGGTATAGCATTAGACTTGACAAGATTACTCCCTCCTGGTCTCAGGGGTGAAGGAGCACTCTGTTTTGGATGGTCAAACAGAAGCAGCTGTTGTGCACCGCCATAAAGGTGATTTGGTGTCCGTGGCTCTGTGTACATTCTGCACAAGTCAACTACATGTAGGATTAACATTTTAAAGAGCAAACATTACGAAAGGTGCTAAATACTGTCGATAGAAAGTGGCTGTTTTATGAATGTTGGGATTGTCTCAGAGGTATACCATAGAGGTGCATGACCCAAAGCCCAAAAATTAGCCTCTTAGCCAGTAAAGACACTGCTTTGGCTGGCACAAGGGAGTCTTTGTGAGACAGGTTTTGCCATGAAGAATTTGTGAGGTATGTAGGCAGAAGCACCCCATAAATTTGTCATAGGGGTGACCAGATGGGGGCATTGGGGTGGCCCACAAAAACTAAAAGCCCTAACTGAATTTCAGGAATTCTATTATGCGGTTGTAGTATATAGGCTAGTTGAAGACTTTGTTAGTATGGAGAGTTAAAGGATTGCATTCTGATCAACTTCTTATTTTGCAGTTAAGACTAGACTGATGAGTACAGCTGACATTTTGACTTCCACAACAATCCCGTTTTAATGTGTTTATTTATACATGTTAGTTTTAGCGTAAATTTGTCCCATTATGTAGCCCCCTTCGCAACAAGCTATGCCAACGTCATTGGTACCAATGGATGCCTTAGGCTGTTGCCTTTCACAAGATATCATTACCTTTGTGCTAGCTTAAAAAAATAAGCGTGCCACAGCTTCTTAAAGGCAGTAATGTTGGCCTTCAGTTGTTTTTGCCAGTGGGGGAAAAAGGGAAGGGGCCAGTAATTGTCTCAGGGTGGTGCTAGATAGGTACGTAATCGTCTTAGATATTTATTAGGTACATAGATAAGAAAGATTTAAAAGAAAAATAGTAAGAATGATGAACTAGACATCATAAAATAAAAAAGCTAATCGGTTTCTCTCTCCTGACATTTATTCAGAGCTCATGTGGTGCCTGAGTAGGAACAATATGGAGGACATATGTCACATAGTATGGAATCAGTGCTTGGTACAATTGTCTCTCTGCTCAGCTTAAAGCTAGACTGGCTGAGACTGCTGTGTATCTGCTCAAAGACTGCAGGTCAAGTGCTTGAGTCAAGTTTCCAAACTGTGTATACTAACAGAATATTGTCTCTGGTAATATCACGTCTGACCTCTCTCACACATTATTTGAAGAATACCAGCTTTTGCCATCACACAGAATATTTAGAGTTGCACATGTTTGATTGCACAGGTTGAGGAACTCATTTGTTCCTCAGTCTGTCCATCTAGTAATTCAGGGTATGGCTTCTAAGTAGCTTCAGTGTACCTGCGTCAAACACTGACTGTGATAGGTGCTGAGTAATATGTTGCACTGCATCCAATTTTTGTAATGTCTGTGGTGATTTTACAGCATTTTTTGTATTATTTTGTTGTTTGGTTAAATTTGTATTTATGTCCTGGGACACAAGACGAATTTCAGAATTTTTTTTGACTATCAAATCAAGTCAAATCAGCAGAGGTTTAGCAATCAGCATTTCCTTTCTTCTTACCCTACTTAAAGAGGTTGTACGTTCTGCTCCAAGCAGCAAGATACTGTCTGTTCATGTGTAAAAATAGTGTATGAGGTTAATTTTTGAGCACTGAGCTGAAACGCACACCTTGGCTGACCTCATGACCTGCTGCTTCTGAACCAAAAATAGCCTCCTTGAAAAGTAGTTCTGCTCAGTCAACAGTTATTGAACATATGTGTGGATATGTGTCATGTGTGTACACGTACGCATGTGTGTGCAGGTGTGTTCAAACCTGTACTACCCAGAAATAAGATCTCTATATATAAAGGTGTCATGGAGGAGAGAGTTGGCCCACGTCTCTTTAAACAGGAAGGACAAGGTTGAGACAGTGACGACTGTGGATCGATGATCTTTACTCATGTCACAGACGGTGATGACATGAAACTGAATCGATACAACTGGCAGAGGATCAATATGAAG
Organism: Epinephelus cyanopodus; assembly: GCA_026686955.1. Classification (NCBI taxonomy): domain Eukaryota; kingdom Metazoa; phylum Chordata; class Actinopteri; order Perciformes; family Serranidae; genus Epinephelus; species Epinephelus cyanopodus. The sequence continues at coordinate 32,997,856 of CM048930.1, forward strand.
TTAGAAAATGTAGCTAAAGTGTTACCTGAGTTTTTACTCTAATTATTTCCCAACCATTTTCAGCCTTACCTCCTCCCAGAGGGACTAATTTTTCAGCTAAAGCCGAATTAATCCCTTTATCCAGTTTATATTCCTCTTTGGCTTACATGTCAATCTCTGCTTTCTCAAATGGAGATCAAGATTCAAATCTGGACCGCTTCACCGGTGCCGAATGTGGTCACCAAATTCTTGTCCTTGAAGAATTTGCTTTAGCGGAGTAAAATGAGCTGAGAGTCGTAAGGTTAAATATTTCCTTTACCCAATTAACATTTTATTTCAGTGAACTTCGTTATACAAGAACATCTATAAAAGTCGCCTGTGTTTCTCATGAAGCCATTAATTTCAGTATTTTATACCACAGACACCAGTCTAGCCTGAGCCACACTGATTTCAAGAACTGACCTAGATCCAGACTTTAATGACAGCCATTGCTCACCTGTGAGGTTTCTACTGTTACAACAGTGTTTCCAGATAAATCTCAGGTAACACGACAGCTTATAGATGACCAAGCATGTCTGGTGTGGTTGAGTTTCTTACTGAAATGATGACGTAGTGGAAACATGCTTTTTGACCAGGACAATCAGCATATGGTGATGAGTGAATGGTGTGTAGCATCCATAAGCTCCCACATGACAAATTAAATCAATTACCTTTAAGAACCAAAAATGTTAACACTGCTTAAAGCGCTACTGAGGACCAGCACCAGTAGGTAGCTCAAAGTTTTTTGTCGCAATGTAGACAAGATTTTCTGGTCATTATCACACATAACTTTGAGCATCATGCAGTTAAATTAGAGAAGCAGCATTCCAGTGGAAGATATGCGACCAGGCTGCCCTACATTTGAAGCTGAACTTGAAGTGTGAAGTTCACACAATCAATCACTGGTGCGCCTCTGTATGAAGACCGTTCTCAAACAAGATGATGACTCACATTCAGGCCCCAAACCAAACTGCATCACAGCCAATTTTCCATTTTCTACTGTGTTCGCAGCTTCTTAAATCTCCATCTGATATATCCCATCTGATGTTTCACCTCTCTCGACTGCAGCTGTTGAATCTAACACAGTTTTCTTTTTTTCCAGTCAGCAAAGCAAGAAATGATTGCTTCTGTCCAACCTGCTGAGTGAGCCGCCTTACCTTAGCCACCTGGAGTGGTTTCTGATGTTCCACGCCTCCCTGGAGACGAAAGCCCCACGGCGCTCCACCGGACAATGTAATTATCACTTCCTCTGCAACCATTGTTCTGCTCTCTTTGTCTTTTTAAGCTTTTCTTCTTTTTATTGGTTATTTGCTCCTCTTTGGTTCCTATGTTTTCATCTGGGGGGCCCTCAGTGCGTTGGCCACATGGTCAGCGGTCAGGGCCCCCTCAGAGAGCTCTGACGTTCTCTTTGCCTGCCACACTGTCCGGACGCTGACTTCTCTCTGAGTCCAGCTCCGAGGCAGACGCTCACACCTGAACACACACACACATGCACACACACACTCCTGTGCGCCCACCCATAGCCAGAGTGGGCCAACCATCACAGCCAAGGGAGAGAGAGGGGGAGAAGGAGAGAGAAATATGATGGGAGGGAGGAGGGGGGGTCTGTGTCTGCTTACACTGAGGAATGCCTGCCCCAAATGAGCGAGGGGAGGGTCCAACGCAACACTTGTCCTGTCACTCAGACCTGTGCCACTGGGTCGCTGATAGCCCCTCCAAAAATAGGACACCACCACCACCTCTGCTGCTTTGCCTGCTTCTCTGTAGACCGAGGGAAAGTTAACATTGAGAACATCCAAATGGCACTGTTTCATATCTGGCTTTACAGCATTGAGGTCATTGGTAACCTTTAGTCAGGTCACACCCAGACACTCAAATCTCAGACTCTCAACCTGCCATGGTAGGACAGTCCGCTCATGATTAGGTACTTCCAAATACCTTTTGATTTACACCGAGGGCTGCCGATGAAAATAAATGATGTATTGGGAGCATGCTGACTGTCTTCTTCTGTAAGTAATACAGTGACATAGATCAGTACCTCACACAAACCCACTTCAAAAAATCTGAACTATCCCTTTAAGTGCTGTGCATCCTGCCAGCTCCTCTGGATCTGGAGACATTCTAGGCTGTCATCATAGAGCCTTCTGGATAAATGCTTATGCTTTGGATAAACAGCATGCGTGTCTGCATATGTCCTAATTCCACAGTGTTGACTGAATGACAAACACTTTGAAACACAGAGGGGACCCATGCTTGCTTGTATAAAAAACGATACAGAGTGTAGACACACAAGAACATTATTCACAATTTTTTGGGTGTGTGTGAAATGGTTGATAAAAAATTCACAGACACATGATGAAATCCGTCTTTAAAGGCAGATTTGGTTTCATTCCACCACACATTTACCTTGATCCCGAGGAATCTGACCCCACATTCTTACAACCAGTCACATTCCTCAATGTAATGACAACTGTGGAGAGTCTGAACCAACACATTTAACACACACAGAAACAAACCTAATAAGTTAAGCTGGTAAATATTACATTAAAGGGACAGTTAACCCCCAAATCAAGAATTTAGATAAAAATATTCTTCTTCTTCCCTGTGGTGCTATTTAACAGTGTAGATTTTTTTGGTGTGAGTTGCTGAGTGTTGGAAATATTAACAGTAGAGATTTCTGCCCTCTCCTGGATATAATATTGTTTACTGTTTATTTGGATCCCTTTTCGTGGTTACCAAGGCAACAGCTACTCTTTGTGGGGTCCATAAATGATAAAACAGTGTCTCTTTACAGCAATCATAACCCGGTTTCTCAAAATAATCCCCAGACCTCGCTGTGAGCAATTTTATGTAGGGACTGTTTTCCTTCTACTGACCTACACCCTCAGACCGCATCACCATGCAGAAAGAAGTGTGCATCTACTAAGAACTAGAGGCTCTAGAGGTAAGAGGAAAAATATTTTTGGGGTGAACTGTCCCTTTAACATCTGCATCATAGCATGGTGATGTTAGAATTCATCACTGTGTCTCAGTACAGTCTCACAGAAGTAGCATGACTGTATTGTTGGTTAAACGGATTTGAACCTGAAAACATTTCTAGAGATACTGAACCCCAACATTTTGTGAATTATTCCTGTATTTCTCTTCCTTATATTAGTTGATTTTGATGCTCAAGTTAATCATAGTTGGGAGTATTTTATCACACACTGCACAGGTGAAACAAAGTCAAAGTACTTACCTGCAGCCTGAACTGAACTGAAAGATATTTTCTCGTTTCTACATGAAATCCTTGTAATTACTGTAGATACAGTTATTGGGTGAAGGGAACTTCCAAAATCTAGTCTGATGAGTTAAAGTTTATAAAATGAGGTCTATGCTCATGGGAGACACTGACAGGTTTGATCTTAACTTAAAAGTCAAATCTCTTGAACCATCATAAATTTTTGAAACATTTGATTTATGAATCCTCTGATCAAGTGTGACTTTGGGTCTGTCCTTCACATTGTCACCATCTCTCTGTTCTCTTATTCCCTCCTGGTCATTATCTTTCTTTTTATATGTACATGTCTGAACTTAAACTCTAATCTTAACTTAAATTAAGTTTAAAAATAGATGGAAAAACGATCTCCCAAACAAACACAAACACCTCCATCTCTACCACACACTGAGTCTCAGTAGACGTGAACTTGCTTTAACTATGTTGTATTTTCCTTTGGGGCATTGACAGCCTTTAAACCTGTTGATAGAAGCTGGATCGTCCCCCTGCTAGAAAGGCAACGCCGCCATTATCAATGCTGCTGGAGGTTACCAATGATAGCTGCTCCCCTTGGCAGCTTTGCTCTGCAGCTGTCTCCAGACCTCAGGATAGTAACCAAGATCAGTCCTGGGTCAGACACTCAGAGGAAATGTCAGCCTCCCTTCCTGGAGACCGTATCAGATCTATGAGAGCACCACAGTAAAAGCAGGTGCTCAATCACGCAGATACAACTGATCCAGTTTATATCAGATCTGTTTTTACAAAGTGAAGTATTAGACAGGTATCTGAACAAACATGTAGCTCAGTTGTGCCAACCACTCCCCCCAGTGGTTAAAGGCAGGCTAGTAGTTTGCCTCCTGGAGCGTTTTCTGCTCCATTTACTTCTCAATAATTCCACTATTGCAGTGGTATTTTTGTCTCATTTGTTGTTGAGAGCAGCTTAAATTATATTTGACAGATCTTTGACCGCCCTTTTGTGTTTTGTGTTGCATGTTTCACTTCACACCAAATTTAAATAGCACTCAACAAGCCGTTTTCAGGGTGAACCTTAACCATGGATGGATTGTTGAATGAACCTACTGGGCACAGGCCAAGGGATTCAAAGTGTCACAAAATGACACAAAAAGGCACAAGAGGTCACAAAGACATAAAATTAGAAGACACATAACATGTCTCTCTCTCTCTGTCCCATTGTATCATACAGATTACTGTTAATTTATTATGTTGATCTGTTCTGTACGACATCTATTGCATGTCATGGCAGAGGGATCCCTCCTCAGTTGCTCTTCCTGAGGTTTCTACCATTTCCCCCCCCCCGTTAAAGGGTTTTTTTGGGGAGTTTTTCCTTATCCGCTGCAAGGGTCCAAATGTCATATGCTATAAAGCCCTCTGAGGCAAATTGTGATGTGTGATATTGGGCTTTATAAATACAATTGATTGATTGATTGACATAACGACTACACAGAACACAAAACAGCAAGACACAATATGACTAAAAGAGGTATAAATATACCACAAAGATATGCTAAACAACTGCAAAGAGACACAAAATCCCTCAGAGACACAAAACGACCAAAAAAGACACAAAATTACCACAAAAACATGCTTAACAACTGCAAAAAGACACAAAATCCCTCAGAGACACGAAACATCCACAAAGAGACACAAAATTACCTAAAAAAGACACCTAACAACCACAAAAAGCAAGTAACAGGATGGAAATTGACTAAAAGAGACACAAAATGACCACAAAGACACACACAAAATCCCTCAGAGATACAAAAACAGCCATAAAGAGAGAAAAAAGCAACCAAAAAAGACACAAAATTACCAGAACGATACAAAATTATCACAAAGAGATGCTAAACAACTACAAAAAGACACAAATCCCTGTAAAGACACAAAACAACCTCAGAGAGACATGAAGCTACCTAAAAAAGACACATAACGACCACAAAGAACAAGCATCAGGACGCAAAATAGCTAAAAGAGACAAAATTACCACAAAAAGATGATAAACAACCACAAAGAGACACAAAATCCCTTTCGAGACATAAAACAACAAGAAGAAGACACATTACCACAAAGAGATGCAAACGAACTGCAGGCACAAAAAAATCAAAAAGGACACAAAATTACCCAAAAAGACAAATAACATCTACAAAGAACACAAAACGAGACACAAAATAACTTAAAAGACAGGAATTTACCACAAAGACATACTAAACAACTGCTAAGTGACACAAAGAGAAAAAACAAACAAACAGGCAAAACCACCACAAAGTCTGTGAGTCTTCTGCCTGTGTAGGAGAGGCAGTGGGGCCCATTGTCTCCTAATCCACCTGAATATCACACCATGTACAGATCATAGTACATGAAGAAACACCAGTGTTATAGCTACACTGAGACAGGTCAACATTTGGTTGCAAATTGTGAACAGTTAAAAACTTTCTGGATTCTTGTATTTTAGGGAGACATTTCCATTGTTTTAAAATCCTCACATCCCTCTGAGTCCAAAAACCAAAACCCTAATGTTGTCCCAGAGCCTTGAAAGACCTTGTGGCAGATACACCTTTTCCATAAAAAGTAACACATGTATGCAGGTTTTTTTTAAACATGGGTGAACTCGCTTAAAAAGGCTAGAGACTCTTTCCCATTGCCAGTAGACCAGAACTGTGTACACGGCTCTGCAGCAAATGAACTTTGCTGTATTGCGGGGTTTTTTGGTGTGTCCCTTTTGACAGACTAGGAAATAAGTTAGTAAATAGTAGAACGCAGCATGGAGGCCAGTGAAAACTTCATGGTGGTACCTCTGGTCTCTCTTTCAAACTCGCTGCTGACTACTTTGTATCAATGTTCAAGTGCTGCTTGGGTGGAGACTGACGGGTGGTGGTGCATCATTGCATCTCGCAGGTTGAGGGGCTAAAATCAGCACATTCACCCAGGTGCTGTGTCTCAATGCAGATGATCGAAGCCGATAAATACCACTGCCGAGTCATGCAACTTGGGTGTGAATGCTGATTGTAACCTTTTCCATTACATTAAAAAGCCAGACGTTAACGGGTCTTAGCAGGTTTTTTACGCAGTGTAAAAGAGGCTTAAAGTGCGTGCTAAAGGTTTCACGCTTATTTTGGTGGTGAAGGGGTATTAGTGAGTGGTCAGATAACTTTACACAACTTTTAACACTGCCAGCAGAGGAGTGAGAAATCTGCGCATAGAAAGCAAACTTTGTGATATTTGATGACAGACTCATGCAGCCAAACGTACACAATGTGCTGTTTGCTTTAACCAACTGTTTCCTTGTCAAGCTAAACAAAGACACTGCACTGCAGAGAGCTGCGACTTCAGTAGCAACAAGTAAGGAAGAGGTCTGCTAAGTCACTCTGCCCTGAACAGAAGTTGGCTGTCTTTCAGGAAAAGTATAAAGGTCAAAATCCATATGCAGCAGCATGGCTGAATGTTTAACTTTCCCCTGTGGCTCCATATGTTTTTTCACTCCATATGCTTTCTATTGGCATCAAAATGAATTAAAGCGGTGCATAAGGGTGCAGCAAAGACTCCCGATTGTAGCTTTAACTCAGGAAATGGCTGCTGAGTGTTTTTTCCTCTGGACACGGGAGAACTGTTAAGTGAGGCGGCAGCTTCATCCCTCTCATGTTCCCCCTGTTAATTAGTTGTGTCGGCCTATCTTTCCTTTCAAGGTTTTCTCTTTCACTGTTTCATGGTTTGTTTTATTTTCTCCTCCTTTTCAACTATTTTTGCTGTGAAGAGCTTCAGACGCTCTCTCTGTTCTCCCCCCCTCTCTCATTTTTCTATTTAATAACTTCTCTGTTGGCCAACTTGCCTTCCCAAGACGACTTTGACAGACAGATTTGTTGAGTAGCAGCAGGCACAGGCCCAGTGCCCTTTAACTGAGGCATCTGCGCCAGCATGGCAGACATTGCCAACCAGCCTCTGCCAGCCCTGCCCCTCGGCTCGGTGAGGTGAAAATGAGACTGCCATACTAATAAACATGATGTAAGCAGAGCCTTTGGAAAAGTGAACAAATTGCACGGTGCATATGTTTAACGAACGTAGATGCAGAAAGTAAGCATGGTGACTATTCCAAACATTGGTGTAATTTATTTGACACTAGTTTATCTAATGTAGGCGTATTTAGACTCTGTGCTCATCAGAGAGGCAGTAATCAAACAGGATGCTGTGTGTTTTATAAGAGTAAATGCTAAAATTAAAAATTTAAAACACTTTAAAGCTCCTAGTTTGATTTTAGAGCAGGCAGTCGCATGCAATAAAACCTGTGCATATTAAAAATGTATTTGTAGAGGAAGTGAAATTCCACAGTTAAGTTTTCGAGAACATATTGTACTCGACATCATACTGTACCCTTTTGGGGAACACATTTTATATGACCCCGGAGAGTCTTGGCTTTTTTAAAATGTCAAGTTACAAAGGTTGGTTTTCCTCCTGAATGAGGTATAATTCTGACATTTTCAACACAATTTTAAACTCTAGCTTTTTCTAAAACCCTTAAGATATCTCCTGGGAATTAATTATATTATTTAAGGCGACATTTGTTCAGATTCCAGGCTTGTGTATGAGTATCGCCCTCATGATACAGTTGACTGGTAACAGGTCCCTTCCTCTCAGTGCTTTTGGATATAACTGTATACCTATTTCAGTTTTTAAGATGCTACACTGTGTGTAAAAGTAAATGTGTACATGTGGAGCTTATTTCAGACCTCTTGTCATACCTTTGCTCAGTTCTCCTCATTGCTCACTCTTCCACTTGCCAAAAATGTTTAAGTAATTTGAGTCGAAGTTAAAAAAAAATTGTGCGGCAATCGATTCCTCTCGTATTAATTCTTCCTCACACTGTCATGCCATCACCAGGATGTCCTTTTCTCTACTGCGTGACACATTTGTTTGGAAAAACTTGCCGCTCCAATTGCAGCCACTCGGAATATTCCTTCACACTGACTAACTTGTTTTGTGCCTCCACCGGTTTCCCCCCTCATTCGCTGAACTCTTGACCCCAGTTTGTGACAGACTGTGCTGCATCTCTCCCAGGACTCCCACTGTCCTGGGAGAGATGAGTCCTGTGTCATCTGCTTCATGACACAGAGGCGGCATTACGCCAGGTGGCCTCTCATAACCTCCGTGTGCTGTCACCAGTGAGTCACACAGCCACACATTCTCCCAAACTCACACAAACAGTGGTGTAAAAAAATATGTTATACAACAAGCTATAATTGCTTTTAGTGCGTGTGTGTTTTGTTTCTTTTTCTGTTTTATTGGACGGCTGGATTTCAGGTTGTGTAATCCAGAAACTTACCATTGCATCAGTATTTATATATTAATGTCTCAGTGACCTTTACGCTTCTTATCCAATCCACTTAACTCATATTTAGTTTCACAGTAGAGCCATTACGCCGATACTCATGGTAACAAATGCCCTTTTTTGGTATTTGGAGTTCAGTAAATAAATACAAACTTAGGAACATGTGTTTTCTCAGAGTGCTTTCTGGAATACATTGTGTTATTTTGGGCATCCTGTTTCCTGCCCTGCTGGAACGGCCCAGTGGCCATGAGATCAGACTGTACTGGGCAGTGTGTGTAACTAGTGTGAGTAACTAGTATGAGCAGTTTATTCCCAGAAACACTGTCAGTGACACATGGTAAATAAAGGTTAAACAACTCTGTACTTTAAATGCAGTGGTGCTTTGAGCTAAAGGTCAGCATGTTAACATCTTCGTTTAGCACATTAGCATGCCAGTATTTACTTCAAAGTGCCGTTTTTGCTGATGGAAATGTCATTAGTGTTGCAGGTATGTAGTCATAAACACCCGTACTAGACAAAGTGAGACTGATAGTGGTGCTACAGTAGATGACAAGTGAAGGAACCACCAGTTATTACAATTCATCCTGCGGGGAACATGAATATCTGCACTAGATTTCATGTCAATCCAGTGGTTCTAAAGACATGTTGCTAAAGCCAAAAATGTCACCTGGCTGCTGGTGCTCGAGGAAAAGTCAAGTAGGTAGGATTCATGTGAATATTTGTACAATATGTGGAGCTGCCTACCGAAGTCTCTCAATATGCATAGACCCATCCTGCTAGCAAAAAATGTCTTCATCATTTTTAACATTTTCTTCAGGCAAAAATTTAGAGAGAAGCTAGCTGCACATGAATATACCCACTAAAACATATTACAGTTATTTTTCTTAAGTGCAATAACTTATTTTATGTGCAATAGTATGTATTAAAATCCCATTTTAACTGCATACATTGGCAATGAGTGTATGAAGTGTATCTACAATTGTGTAGAGTGAGTGTTGAGTGGAATGGGGGCATTTATTTATTTATTTTTATTACTATTTATTACTTATTTTTATATATGAGCCCAGTTCTTGAGTGCACCTGAATGTTGTGGTATGTTTGTACAAGGACAATAAAAAATATCTGAATATACTGTACAGACAAAAATCCCAGCTCCACCTGCAGGGCACATGACACAAACAGTGTAGTGTGTTTATCAGTTTTACAGTCTGCCTCATTAAATTATACTGTGTTGGCTTTTCCTTAAAAAAAAAAATGGATAGTATAAAAGTGCAAAACTAATCCCTCTCACTCATCACCTATGACCCACTAGAAGTGTGTGGCGGTGTATTAATCTGCAGAGACGCTGCCCTCTTCTTCTTATGTTGCTGTGTTCAGGACGTTCCCTGGACACAGTTCGCAGGTAAGGTCAGGACTTATTAAAAAGGTAGTGACCAGTTGCCAGACTGTAAGCAGCACACATCCAAGAGAAGCAGAGCAGCGCACCCCCCATAAAAATAGCCAGGCGAAACGCCAAGCGGACAAAGCTTGTTCCAAAACAAGAATGAATCCAGGGTTTACTTTCACTGTCACTAGTGATACTGTTGACAAATAGTAGCCGACAGTTCCTGCATATTATAGCTTTACATTTCAGGGAGCTTGGAATAATCAGCATAAAGACTCGCACTCTTTCTCCCTCATGTGCTTTGTCCTTTTTGTCCTTTACCCAGCTGGGTATCATACTAAAAAGATCATTTTTAATAGGCCTTTTTCAGTTAGAAAAGTTCATGTTAGCTAATTTGGCATATTGTCCTTTAGAATTGAGCCTCCTCTGGTGACGGTAGAATCAGAGGCCTCCCTGACATGTTTTTGAGAAAGCAGAGCCCTTTATTATTCCCCCTCCATCGTCTCTGCCATCACTCTGCATGCATTATTCCTTGTATCCTCACGGTGGCACTCTCCACTGACTGTGCCACCACAGTGCACACACATACTGTACACACACTGAGCTTGTGTAATCCCTTTCATTTTTGATGAGTCAAAGCCAGCACTCACTCTCCTCGGGGGAAATGTCTGATAGGGTGGAACAACTCGGCCAAGGAGGTACTGTAAAGAGGAGGAGGAGGAGGAAGAAAAAGTTTAGCCAAAGTTTGTGAATTTGACATAAGGCCACCAGCATCCTCTGTGTGGGAGGTTTGTTTGATGCGATGAGAGCGAGTGGTCCCCCACCCCCTCAGCTTCATCTTGTCAATCCATCACCGAGTGAGGTGAAGAGAATAGGGAGTGGATTGAGTTTCTGCGGGCTGGAAGATGATCCTCGAGTATTTCAGGAGCAGCAGAGCCAGGGTCTCTGTCAGTGTCACCTTCAGGGCCGGTGGGAGTGACGATGGTTGTGTGATGTCTCAGAGCCCGTGTCTGCCTGCGCAGAGAGACAGACGTTACTTTGGACCACCTCGCCTTAGATTACACCATCTGTGTGTGTGGTGTATGTGTGCCTGCGGTATATAGTTTCAGGGTATCACGCCGTAATGGAAACTGTCAAGTCAAATTATCTTAAATTAAGTATAAATATGTATGAAGCTGTATTCTTAATTTGTTGCATTTAACAAATTGTTGTTCCATTTGTTGCTATATGTGTGTACAGCTAGTCACTAGCTAGAAGGTGCTCTGTGGCAGATATTTATATAATCATGGGCATAATTTCAGCTGTTATGAAAGAGCAGTGTCAACAAGTCAAACCTGACGTTAATGCTCTCTGGACCGGCCACATTCCTATAAGTTCATAAAGGTGTCAAACCTGAGCTGCAAGACTCCAGTCTTTAATATCTGCCAGTCGACCTCAGAGCACCACATCGCTCTCAGAGTCAGCTCTTGTCTTTCAGTTTGTTGAGCCGTGTGGTTGTGGTGAGGTGTTAACTTTCCATGCGCTGCCATGAAACAGGAAGTGGTGTGTAACTTGGCTGTACAGGGTCAAATCTGCAGCAAACTGTACTTGTTTAACAAGAGTCCCAGTCTGAAGACATTTACACAGCAATACTTGGCAACGGCTACAGCGCCACCTATTGGCAACAGGAAATGACATGTTTTGTGTTTTGATGTACTTGCAAGTTGACAAGATTCACCTCAAATTTAAGGAGAAAAGCCTTCAGACCTTGTTGATGCTTTATCCTGAAGACTGCGAGTTTTATGTCTGCCTGTGGTAGAACAGCACATCGTTATTTTCTTTACACACTGAGGTGCATTTTTTCACAATTTCCCGCAATCTTCCTGGCGTAAAATGTTTGTCTGTAGCAAAAATAATGTTTAAATTCAACATACAGATTCTACTGAGGCTTCCAGTAACATCACAACAAGAATAGGTTGTCTGTCTTGTCTTGTGTCTTGAGGGAATGTTTTTTTTATATTTGGCGCAAACGTCCACCTGGAACCAAGAATGAAGTGATTACATTTTGCTGTTCAAAGGTCAAGATCAATCTGACCTTGCATCTGTTTCATTCTCTTGGACATGATATCTCAAGAACACCTTGAGGAAATTTCTGCAAATTTGGCACAAACATCCACTTGGACAACAGGCACTGTGACCTTGCGTCTGTCTCACTCTTGTGAACGCAATATCTCAAGAGGGATTCGAGGAATTTTCTCAAATTTAGTACAAACGTCCACTTGGACACAAGATTCAACCTATGAGAATTTGGTGGTCAAAGGTCACTGTGAGCTCACATAAATGTTTTCGACCATATGCTAATTATGACAAAATTTCACACTAATGTCTGAAAGGATAAAATCTTCAAGTGGTGACATTTTTTATCCAAAAGCTCAAAGGTCAGCTTCACAGACATGGATGTAAACTGTACCTGCAACTTGACTGATTTGTTAAGTCGTACAATAGCGGGCCAGAATTTCTAGTTTTTATTTGCTGGACATGTTTGTATGACAGCATAGTAAAGTACATGATTTACCCCTGACAGTGTGTGATACTGGATTCTGTGTGTGTGTGTTGTGTTGTACTGTCATGACTACTGTCTGTATCTCATATGGCCCCTGAAGAACATTAAAGTTTTACCTTACCTTACCTAACCTTACTTTACCTTACCTTACCTTACATGCTAGTACAGCAGTACTATTTCCATGATATCTGTTATTATTTTAGGCTACTGCATGTTAGGCTACTCTGCCACTTCAGTATTCGTGCATGGTCACTTTACCCCTTTCACCATGTTACACAGCCATGTGCATACAAAACTGGACTTTAACTTTTTGTTAAAAAAAAAATACCTGTAATTGTGTTTTAGTGCTGTCAACACACAGAGTTGGAGCTTTAATTGCATAATTTACAAAGGTTATAAAAAGCCAGTCCTGTGTTTTGAGTAAGGCAGGAATCCATAAGTATCAATGACATCATTTTCCATTAACCAGCGCTGACACCAGTCTACTGGACCATGAAAACATCTGTGCATTGGGTGAACTATTTTAAATGCCAAAACAAATCTCAGACAGGGACTTTTTAATATAAAAATAGGGCTCTTTATTTTTCATGTTGGATGATAGGCTTGAAAATGAAAGTCATTTTCAGATGCGGTTTCACACACACACACACACACACACACACACACACACACTCCCCCACTTTAGCTCCAGCTCAACAGAGTGGCTCCAGATCGAGTGAGTCACTTATTCGTCGTCATGAATAAATCACACCCACTGCTACTCTCTTCTACTCTGCACCACTGCCTTTCTCCAAAACACACTAACACACCCACACACATGTTCACACACAAACACACTGTACAAATACACACTGGGCTATAGGTTGCATCCTTTGGCCTACACTGACACCTGGACCTATTACCCCTTTGTTGCACTGCAGAAAGTGTGTTTGTTGGTAATACAGCGTACAACATGCCCTGAAAAAGCCGTACTTAAAAATGAAGCCCTTTTACATTACTTTTTAAATGTTTATTTCATTTTTTAACCTCTTTTATTTCTTCTAAAATGAAGCTTTTATCATTGTAAGCTTTCAATATTGCACCTCTGTAGACGACACAGTACATAAAATGACCCCTCTGAAATTTACAGACAGTTGAGGAAAGAACACAATCCCTCGCTCTCTCTCCTCCTCAAGAAGACATTTGTCACTTTCCATTTTTACAGCCCCCTCCCCTCCCCTCCCCTCCCCTCCCTCTCCTCCCCCCTCTTAGCGGTAAAACGGAGTTCATGTCACCCTACATTTCCCTGAGGCAAACTGATGGCTACACCCAGAGACCCAGACGTACATACACAGCAAGACAAAGTGACTGCTCCTTTTATGCCACTTTGTTTATGCTGTACTCTCTCATCTTAGACAGGGAATCTTTCTTTTTTGTGGGTGCACATTATTGCTCTCTATCTCACTGTTATCCTTCTTTTTTCTCTCATTTCCAGCGCCCTTCTTGTCATTTTTACTTACTGCTTAATTTCTCTTTTTTTATGTTATATATTCATTTTCATATCTTTCCATTTCCAACCATTTCTTTCATCTAATCCACCTCAATGTATCACCCCCACCCACTTTGTTAGCCTTATCCTTACCACCTCGTCATCTTTCCCTCCCCTGCCATATAGATCGTACTCTCTTCAGCAAGCGCCTCACTCTCACTGTGGGCAAAAAGCCTGTGAAATTTCCCACAGGGTGAGGCAACACGAGTTTGCTTCTACGGCGTAGGAAATGGACTCGTATCTGAGGCATTGATTTCCTCTCAGCATTATGGGAAGGAGATGGCAGAGCCCTTTGGTCGATAAACATTCTCATCACAACACCGGATGTTCCTCCGTAGTCTGATTGGTTTTACTGCCCCGGCACGAGCAGTAATTGTCATCAGGTGACTCTATTAATTGAGCGGTATCAAGCAACGAAAGACAGATGACAGGGGTTATTTGATTTTCATTAGGGATTTACAGTATAGTTGGGAATATGGAGTACGGGAAATCACAGTTGATATATTAGCGTAGCAGTCGTAAAAACACTTTAATAGGAGTGGCAGTCAGAGATGAAATAGGAGTTATGACAGTATTAGTGACAGTTATCGTGGTAGAAGCTGTAATGGTAGTGATACATATTGCCGTATGAAGGATCAGCTTTAAATGGACAGTTTCAAAGTACAGAAAAACAAAATTTCACAGTACTTCTTGTGGTTTCCAGCTATTTTATTAGAGAGATTTCATTTGCAATCACAATACAATAGAAATCAATGGAATATTATTTTATATCAAGGAAAAAGAAGAAGTAGTCCCTACAAAAACATGTGCAGCGAGGTCTGTGGATTACCCAGAGCGGTGGCTTCCAAACGTTTCCTGTAATTCCCCACTTTGAACACAGCGAAAGGGGTCACACTGAACTTTTACACACAAAAGACACAAAGCTCTTCTGCTATACTGACGGGGAAATGGAGAGCAAGGCAGGTCTCTCTTCTTACATTTTGTACATTTTGCTTTCTGAATGAATCCTGCCACTCCGACTTGCTCAAATTGAAGCATGCGTGTTTCTTTATCATTTCCAAATGAATCTGATTCGTGGACTTTGTTTCACAGCAGACATTTTGATTTGTAATTGAGGAAAAAGCACAAACACCTTACATCAACAATGAAACTGATGCTCTAATTATGCAATGCGTCGGATCAACTTTTGTTTCACTCCCAGTTTTGCTGCTGGTATGCAAAGGCCTCAAAAAAACTGAAATGAGTTGTGGTTTATGAGGGGTTTGTACAGATTCAAAAAAATGGGATAAAAATGTTGGTTAGTGAACTTTAGAGGTGTTTTCGGGCAGGTCAGCTGTTCGCCTCTGTTTCCGGTCTTTATGCTAAGCTAAGCTAACTGGCTGCTGACTGTAGCTTTATATTTTATGAGATTAGTATCAACCTCATTGTCTCACTCTTGGCAAGAAAGTGAATGAACATATTGAATTAAATGTTGAACTTTTCCTTTAAGACCACTGTTTTATCAGTAGGCCTACTTATTATTTTTTGCAGCCACTAAACCTGCACAAATGGCGTGTTTGCCCTGTAATGATATTAGCACAATATCATTTTTGAATCAGACCATGATTGGGTTGATAGCGATTGTAAATGACGTGCAACTTGAAGTGCCATAAGCAACTGTGATCCATTTGTAATTTTGCCCATCAGAGTTTGTGTTTTGTACCTTAAACAACAAAAGTTGACTACTTTAAGCTGATCACAACTTTCTACAAGTGCTTTTTCTCGTCCTTAGGTGTCATGCCGTGAGTTACAGGAGAATCAGTCAGGTTCTTATCCAAGTAAATAATGTCTGGCTATACAGCCCGTATAGTGTATATACAGTACCTGCCTGGTGTGTGTGTATGTGTGTGAGGGCTTGTGTGTATTTCAGTTGCCCAAGTCTTCCCAGCCATCATCTGATGCCTCTGAAAATAGAGGAATGTAGCAAGTTACTGTAAAGAAGGAAGTCTCTCTTTCTCACACACACACACACAAACCTCTACCAACTTCTTGCCCATCATAGAGACAGCAGTTTTTCTCCACCCACTACGGCAGCTGGCACCATCTCAACCCTATCTCACAAAACCAAGAATAAGCCCCAGAAAAAGACGACAACTCATACTTAATGGGCAGATAAGACCTTTGGACCGGCTCCTCGGACACAGATCTGCTCATTTTTCTGCAGAAGCGATCCGGCTTGAGATTTATTGACTGCAGACTAAGCAGAAAAGAAAATACAGACAAAATCAGACGTTAGCAGATAGCTGGAGATGAGGGGAGGAATCTGCTCTGTGTTTTTCCTGGTGATTGGGGTGACCTTGCTCAGTGGCCTCGGCTGCCTGGGTGAACACGAGTCTGTGGATGACAGTGTCGGCGCAGAGGAGGTGAAAAGGCCCAGGCCCCCGCACCTTATCTTTATCATGGTGGATGACCAGGGTTACGGAGACATTGGCTACCACGGCTCCGACATCCACACTCCGGTGCTGGACCAGCTGGCAGCAGAGGGGGTCAAACTTGAGAATTACTACGTCCAGCCTATCTGCTCACCCTCTCGCAGTCAACTCATGACAGGGCGGTGAGTGATTTCCTCATCATTGCATCATTATGCAGAAATGATCCCATTACTGCATCTGTTCTCTTATTATATAATTATGCATAGGCTTTATAGGCATTTTGTCTTTGGGAGCATCTCTAATGGTGAATTCAGCTTTCAGTACAAGAAAGGCCGTAAAATAAAAGTACCACCAGTAGAGCCAAGATGAAGCACTAAATTATTTATCTTATCTAATCGCTAGAACAAAATAAACCCGTATTCTGAGTTATGGATTGATATAAAACAAACAAAGAGCTAATTCCCGTTTTACTGGAATACAATCCTGTTTCCAGACGTTGGTTTGATCATATTGGCCACAAAAGCAGAAATGATCTGTTTCATAGCTAGAGAGGGACACCACAGACCGCTGCCTCACATCACAGCAATATCAAAATTTATAAGCTACAATTAATCTAATCTTTACTATCCTTAATAAAACAGCTATTGGCAAAGCACCTCGTATTTCTGAGTCTGTTCTGTTGATCCTTGATTTCCATTATCACTCTGGATGACCTCACACTGACATATTTTCAGTGCAGATTAAAGAGTTTTCTGGCAGGAATTTGGCAGGTTCAAAGTGGATACAACAAAAACTAAAATAACAGCTTATTACAAAATGATTAAATCACTGAACATCTCAGCTTTATGTTGTGTAACAGTGTGAGCATATCCAAGGGTGCAATATTTCTTAAACCATCTGTGAAATTTCTCATTATTGTTCCATAATATACCCTCCAGCTTATCGAGACTCTTTCTTTCTAGCTACCAAATTCACACTGGACTCCAGCATTCGATCATTCGATCACGTCAACCCCTCTGCCTGCCCCCGGACATCCCCACCCTGCCAGAGCGTCTGGTTGAAGCTGGTTACGCCACACACATGGTCGGGAAGTGGCACCTGGGCTTCTGCAGGCCGAGTTGTCTGCCCACAGGACGCGGCTTTCAGAGTTTCCTGGGCACACTGACTGGCAGTGGAGACCACTTCTCCTATCGGAGCTGTGATGGGGCTGAGGCTTGTGGATTTGACCTGCATGATGGAGACAGGCCTGCGTGGGAGATGAGCGGCAACTACTCCACTCTGCTCTACATAGAGAGGTGAGCATTAAGCTGTTCACCGAAGGTTCAGTTTGCAATTCAAGAGAAAGATAGTAGAATGATGAGTCATGCCTAGGTCATCAATCGATGACCTTGGGTTGGTGGTTGGACCGAACCGCTAACCCAAAGCGTGAGTGTTTGACGACCTGGGAATGAGACTCGACAATCAAATGTCTTTCTCCAGAATTACACACTAATCTTTAAACAGATTCATACACAGAGAGAGAGACGACCGTATAAGCCGTCAAATGTTCCCTTTGTCCAAACAGAGTGAAGCAGATCCTTCGGAGCCACAACCCCCAAAAACCACTCTTCCTCTATTTGTCCCTTCAGGCCGCCCATACACCCTTGCAGGTACCGGACCATTTTCTGCACCCCTATGATTCCCAGGGCAATCGTGTCAGGCGCCACTACGCAGCCATGCTGAGCTGCCTGGACGATGGCATTGGACAAGTGGTTGAGCAACTAAAGACTAGTGGGCTTTATCAAAATTCAGTGCTGATCTATTCATCTGATAACGGTGGGCAGCCACTCTCTGGAGGAAGCAACTGGCCACTGAGAGGCGGCAAAGGGACTTACTGGGAGGGGGGCATCCGGGCTGTGGGCTTTGTCCATAGTCCCCTCCTGAAGAAGAAGGGTGTAGTCAGCAGAGCACTGATCCATGTTTCTGACTGGTATCCCACATTACTGGGGTTGGCCGGGGCCCTGCAGTCCCACCGGGGCCTAGACGGTCACGATGTGTGGGGGACCATCAGCGAGGACCTACCCTGTCCTCGCACTGAAATCCTTTTCAACATTGACCCAGTCTCCAGGAAGCCTGGGGAGCCATATGACAAAGCGTTGGTACTCAATGGCTTTGGGATCTGGGACACAGCCGTAAGGGCAGCAATAAGGGCTGGGGACTGGAAGCTATTGACAGGAAATGTGGGTGACGGGGACTGGATACCACCACAGGCTCTACCCGGTGGTTCAGAGCGGTGGCAGAAACTTGAGAAGCGGCGCAATCAAGTTGGGAAATCAGTTTGGCTGTTTAATGTTTCCTCTGATCCCTATGAGAGATCGGACCTGGCGGAAGCTCGTCCAGGGATAGTGAAGCATCTGCTGACCAGGCTGGCAGAGTACAACCAGACAGCTGTGATGCCCAGAAATCCACCAGATGATCCTATGGCTGACCCTGAGCTCCATGGAGGGGTGTGGAGTCCCTGGCTGGGCCTGGAGGGGCATAATGGGGAAGACGATGGCAGGAAAGAAAGGATAATGAAGATTAAGCATTGCAAAGTCTGCAAATTAAAAGCCCTCTTTAGGAAGGTGGGGTCACGCCTGCAGAGGAACACCCTGTTCTTCTGAATGTCTCATCTCTCAACATTAAGGGTAACTTTGGTGTTTTTCAACCTGGAGCCTATTTCCCCAAATGTTTGTGTTGAAGTGACTAATGGGAACAACATTTTTTTAAACTGGTCCAGTATTGAACAAGAAGGCTGCAGCCGGCAGTGGCAAAACAGGCTGCAGTGTAATCCCTGAGGGCAATTAAGCGCTGTCAATTAATATCCACTAAAAGTGCTTATTTTTGTCACTGACTGACTCAGATTGTTATTCAGTGTGTCAGACATCTTGTGGAAAAGATCCCTGTAGAGAAAGACCTTCATGCTAAAGAGTAAAATCCTTTTGTTTAACCAGAAACAGCCTAGAAAATGCCATCGCAAAACACACAAGACTCCATTTAAATAAAGTTATTTAGCAAGCATAGAGCCGTCATATTTTCAAATCTAACTGGGTGAATTAAGGGTTTATTTTACCCAAACAGAGTTGGTGATTACTGTAACAGTGGAAAGACGGCTTTTGTGAGTTCTAGTTTGTGTCTGCTGACTTTGAATGAAGTGTGTTTTATGATTATAAAATTACTGTTTTTTTAAATGCAATCTGGTGTGGTAGGCATTAGTGATTTTGAGGCTGTTTCTGGTTAAACTAAAAGGGATCCTTTCAATAAAGTTGTCAGACCCGCATTATAACAATCTGAGCCTATCACCAGCAAAAACAAGAACTTTTAGTGGACGTAAATTGACAGTGCAAACATGCCTCAAATAATTACATACAGCTTATTTCACTGCTGCCAGCTGTAGGGTCTCACTCCGTACTGGACCAATTTCCAATTAGTCACCGAGACACGAAAACATGGGAAAACAAGGTCCAGGTTGAACAATACCAAAGTTTCTTTAATTAGACAAGGAGGTTCAGTGTGCTTCAAATGAACTATAATTTATGAAGTGTTGTCTGCAGACATCTGATGGCAAAAATGTTAATAGGCTACCTGTTTCCAGTGGCAACACACAAAAGCCTCTGAACACCTGGTCATTCACTGCATGTATTCGGCATGCTTGTCATATTGTTGATTTTGGGAAGTAGCAAAAATTAGCAGACATAGTCAATACCAACGTCATAAAATTGTGAGGTAGGAGGTTTCAGGCGCTGTTCGATGATACTTCATTTGAAGCATATTGACGTCTTTACCAGGAGGAAGGTAAAGGGAAAGAGAGATGGAGACAAACAGAAAAACAGACCAGCAGACAGGTCAGATAGACGAGATAGAGCCACAATCAAATACTGGAGGTCGGCAGATAAACAGGCAGCCTGATAGAAAAGCAGACGAGGCTGTGCGGCCGGCTGAGCAAGCTGACTCACTCGCTGTCCTGCGGCCAAACTGCGGCAGGGTGACTTTGGGCCGTCGCTGGACCGCGTAGGGAGCAATGTGTGTGTGTCGCTGTGCATGTACGCCTGTATTCATGAGTAGTTTGAATAATACAGAGAGAGTGCGTGCATGTGGAAGTGAGGCCTGAAGAGATGGGAAGAGGAATGGAGGGTGACGTCTCGATGTCTCATCTCCTACTCATCCGAGAGGACCCTTTAAGGATGACACAAAGACACCCACAGGGGTTGTTTTTGTCAAATGTCACCTTGTCCTTTTGTTTAGAGGTTACACACATTCACTTCTGCTCACACAATGGCACACTGCTCTGCCTTTAAGAGACCTCTGAGCAACACAAAGTGTCCAGTCTCAGCTGTAATAACTAACAAACAAAAGCTCAGTAGCTGATACTGTCAGTCTGTCTTGGACTTCTAAATGTTACTTAACTCATCTGTTGTGTTATGAAATGCTGGAAAACTGATTAAAATGGTCAGAATTAAATCATAAATGCACTAAACCTGTAGGCAGCTTTATTTTACATGTCTGTTATTTTCTACTTATTTCCAAAGAATTTCTGAGATGGTTCCTGGCATGAACAATGTAATGTGACACAGGTTATAGGGAAAATAGAACCAGATTCAACCCAATTGTCAGAAAAAGGTTGGCATTTAACATTTCTGCAAAACAAGGATATGTTGCATGTGTACGTGCGTATGTAATTTATATTTAAACAGTGTTGTGGTTAACATGTGTTTAGGTTTCTGCACAAAAATAACATCACTTTTTGGATTAAAATACACGGTTTTGGGGGCACATCTCTCGCTGTAAAAGCAGAAATATCTTGGTAAAAATACTCAGCTGCTTATGTGTCATTATCCCACTGGGAAAACAGTGACGTGTTGCTTCCAAACACCCACATTTGGTGCCTAAAACCCGCTGGAAAAACAGCAGCGACTGGCTTAATCACAACTGGTTTTGCTGTTTGTTGGTCTCGAACATTTGTCTGCAGTGGTCTGCATCTCGCCATGTGACACTTTATCCACCATCCCCACAGAGTAAGCTCATATATAAGTGATATAGTTTTACAGTCTGCCTTCAAATCTTCAGTAAAAACTAAACAAAAATAATCTCTCATTTCTTTAGTTTGTGAACAACAACAGTAACTCAGAGTGAGATTCAGAGAGAGACGCTTTGCTGCTGCCAGAGGAGCCGCTGAATGAGTTCCCTCTGAGCGGTCAGTCACTAAAAGGGTCTGAGAAGTCCGGGACTGTTCATGAAACATTCAGGACGCCACAGTTTATTCCACACTACTGAAGCTGCTCCTCTTTTTGGAACCACTGCCGAGTCTGTAGTGTCACGAGTATCACAACATTATTATTTTTTTTAAATGATAATAACAATGTTACTAACGCCACACTCCTAACAGCTATTGCAAAATGATTTATGTTAGTGAAGTATGTTGCAGACATGCAAGGCTAAATCAGTGGAGTACTCCTTTAAGGTTGGGGAAACATTATGGTGACGGATACAAAAAAACAAAGATTAATTGCAGGTCTGTGGCAGGATGCTAACTCAGAGAAGTCAGATGTGCTCCACGCCCATCCACCACCCCCACCTCACTACATGAAAGGCACACTACTTCCCGTGTTGGCACTGAGCACTGGCAATGGGCCTAAATCGTGAGGTGCAGAATCATCCAATATGGATGTAATACCTAGGGATACTAGGCTGGGGAAACCATAGTTTAGGCTCATGCTGTCTGATTAGGTGTGATGTATCTGCCTGCTGGTGAAGCTGCTGCCGTGCTGCTGATGTAGCTTAATAGGAATGAATCAGAGGTGGTGCTGCTTGGTCTCATACAACATGTAGCACAGTAAACAGCTTCAGCAGTGATAGGTACTGAGTGCAGCAGCTCATTCCTTGACCCCAGCCTTTAGCTGTGTGTCTTAATCTGAGTGTGTGTGCAGATTTAGAAGAGTCTGTGTGTGTGTGTGTGTGTGTGTGTGTGTGTGTGTGTGTGTGTCAGCAGCGATCCCACACACAGTAGCAAC
This sequence comes from Epinephelus cyanopodus, assembly GCA_026686955.1. Taxonomy (NCBI): domain Eukaryota; kingdom Metazoa; phylum Chordata; class Actinopteri; order Perciformes; family Serranidae; genus Epinephelus; species Epinephelus cyanopodus. Next base: position 33,020,362 of record CM048930.1, read on the forward strand.
AGGGCTGTAGATTTCTCCCCAGCGGCCTGATAATGAATATTCAACTGTCCTTCTTCGCTATTTCTTCCCCACTTGCCTCCTCCTCCCTCGCTGTCACCCCCCCCCCTCCATTTATCCCTCAGCTCTTTGCTCATTCCCTCTGCAAACCACCCCCCCTTGTCTTTCTTTCTCATTTTGCTCCTCATCCTACTCACTTGTTTGTGCTCATTTGGAAGATCGAGTTAGAAGCATTAGCCATGTTTTTGCTCAGAGCTCTGTTAAATAAAAAGAGTGGAGGAGGGAAGAGAGAGCTCCCCAGGGGCTGCAGGGGGCTGTCATGTCTGAAGTGCTTGTAGATCTGATTAAAATATCTTGTTTAGTGAAAAAGCCTCACTGCATACATAACACACACTCAGACGAGCAAGGATGAGGTGAAAGTTGGAGAATCTTCAAGTTTAAAGGATGAGGCTTTTTCGTTATTGTCAACAAATCCGTTTAGAGGATCAAAATGCATCACTTTGTCTTTCAGTACTGTCTTTGACTCTCAGGGACTAGTTTGTACTTAAATTTGGTGGGCTAATGAGTATTTAGAGGATATATGTGTGTGGGAGAAACTAAAAACTACGATATCCATGTTCATTGTGATGAACGTGTCACCCACTGCATGTGTGGCTTACTGATGCATTTTTAATATTTTCTAAATCCTACTACTACTACTACTATTATTAATAGTAATAATAATAATAATAATAATAAGAAGAAAAGGTATGTTTTCAGATGGGATTTTTGGAAAAGGACCGCACAATTAGATATATCAGAGTTTGGCTACACGCAGAAAATACTGGGTAGTAGGATCAGTTTATTGGGGGTGTTGTCATGGGATTTGATGACCATAAAAATTTTAAAATAATATATGGAATATCACCAAATGTATCCTTTGAATATATCAGAAAACTCAATTTGATAGTTTACAGTGTAGTTCTGTTGGTCAAGTGATTGTTACAGCTTTGTCTTATGGACCAAAACTGTCATTAGGGAATCACAATGATCAAAATAATTACAAAAAAGTTAAAGGAACACTTCACCCACAAAAGAATAACTTGTATTTCAATGACTCACCCCGTATTATACTGAACAACAAATGTCAAACCCTCTCTCATTTTATATTTGCATTCTATATCAAGGACATTTTTATTTTTATTACATTATTCTTGTATTTGTATCAGTTTAACACTAGTCCTGCTCCTACTACTATTAATAATGTTGAAAATAAATACAAGTATGTGTTTGTGGTGCAGGAGCCCTGGAGCAGGTTGGGCTTTGGTGTCTGGGTCAAGGACATTTACACAAGAGCCGTTAACAGACTGAATCTGTCATTTTAGAGTTACTTTCTAACAGGGAGGGGGCTGGTAGTTAGGAACACACTTTCTTGTGTATCAGTGTTTTGCAAAGACTCTCTGTGAGTGTGTCAGGGTGTGTTTGTGAGTACACTGGTGCAAGATAACAGTTTAAGTATTATTAATGGGTACGGCATGTGGAGTTGGAAGTAGACAAAATAGAAACAGAAACTGCTTTGAATTTGCTGACTCACAATTACAAAGGCTGTGCAAAGTTTCATTCATTGTGTGTAAAAGCAGTGGTTGTGTATTTTGTCACGCACAGGCAGTACAACTTTATTGATGTCCACCACTTTGTTCCAGAATGAATTATCTAAACATAAATAACTACAAGATGGATTGCAATGAAACTCTGTACAGACGTTCATGGCGCCCAGAGCATGAATCCTGATGAGTGAACTTTTCATCTACTGTAGCTCTGTAGATCAATATTTTAATTTTTCCTGTACTTTGGTCTAAGATCAAATACCTGCAAATGACATTCCCATCAGCCTCTGCAGCACTTTTTTATTTAGTGCTAACTTGCAAATGTTAGCATGCTAAAATGCTAAATTAAGATGGTGAACACGGTAAACACACCTGCTTAACATTAGCATGTTGGCGAATGGACACTCTCAAAGGTGAGGTGGAAATGTTGTCATAGAGAAGAGCAAGACACAATGTCATTTAAATACACGGTTAATGGCGCACATTTTCAGAAAGTCAGTGGAGGGTTTTTGTAGAGTTGCACTTGGTTGTTCACGTAAAAAGTGACAGACACAGTTGTGTAACACTTTAAAAAAGAGAGCTAGCTCAAACCTTGGCTCCTTTCTCATCCCCCTATATGAAGTGATAATAAATGTCGGATTGTGGGCTTCAGAAAGATACAGAAATTGTCTGACACAGCACCCCTATGACATCGTAATGGTGTTTACTATTCGACCATTTGGCAAGCAGTTCTGATGGAGTAGACTTGAGACTCACAGAGCCAGTAGTATTGCTGTAGCCTCTTAGTCCTATGACTAAAGAAAGCACTATAGAAATAGAGGATGTACATGGTGGCCAGTCTTCTCTGTCAACACTGTATTGCTATATCAAGAGCTGTTTCACAAATGTCAGGAGAAACTCAGTGACCTCTTTCTGCTGGAAATCAAACAACTGGAGGCTTTATATTCTCAAAGAATATCCATCTGCACAGAGTTCATGACTTCCATGACATCACTCCAAGGAGCACTGAAGCTGAAGGCGCTTTGTTCACCTCCTCCTGTATATGTGCATGTAACAAACACACACAGAGGAACTAGTGACCAACACACACAGTAGACTCCAGTGATGAGATCTGATGAGACTGCTTTGGGTTAACTGTAGGAATGTTGCTGAGGGACCCTCAGAGTCCCATACATGCGAGAAACTGGTGAAGACAATCGTTACATGCCCACACATCTGATTCCCAGTATACAGTGATGGCCTGCAGAAATAAGGCACCGTCAGATGATATAAATCACGGAGGAGGTCACACACACACACACACACACACACACACAAACACACACACACGCACAGACAAAACTGTGCTATCCAGTACGTGGGAGGGAGCTGTCATATCCACTGTTGGATAATCAGTTGAAGGTAAGGCTAACTTCAGATCTCCAGATTCTTCGGCAAAGTCGTGAAGTTAAACACAATGGGCTCATGGAACTGTTTTAAATATAACTATTTTTTATTTCCTTGAGTTGGACACTGTGTTCTCGATAAGACACTGAAAGCAAATGCAGCCCTTTCTTTGCGCTCATTCAGTGAGACAGAGTGGTATCAATGACTCGATTGGGACACATTCGCAAGAGTCTCTTGCACCGTAAATTGCGGCTCATTAAGCACTAGAATAGCACTGATGTTCTATTAAATGCTTATTTGGGACAATGTGACGGTTTAGTAGTTGTCAAAGAAAGGTAATAGATCCACCCTAATGTACTGTACATGACAAACTGTTCCCAGGGAAACTCTTAAGGTTAAAGCTTGAAAACAGATTTACTGAGTGAGATTCAATGAGCTGTCTCAGTGCAGCTCGGCAGCAGATAGGAGGGTTTGACCTCTGGGTGTTGTGCTTAGTGGTCACTCCCTAAGACACACACACATGCACACACACATACATCTCAACACCATAAAAGTTGTGTGATGTTACTGGTCAGCATGAGGGAGGAGAGGTTCTCCAAAGATACGTAGAGCAGCCGTGAGCCAAGTTGAAAACATTCTTGCAGAATGAGTCACTCCCCTTCCTTCGGCCTCTGTGGCTCCACAACACTGCTGTTACAGTGTCATTGCTGCAAGGAAGTTTAGCTTTCAGAGCACAGGGGAGTGAAAGATGATCTGTTTTCTTCATCTCAAACACACAAGATGTATTATTATGGTGTGTGGCATGTAGGTTTTGTTATGGAACAATTGACAACTTTATCATTCTTAGAAGTACATGATGGCCGTGTCCAAGTGAAGTAAATCCCAGTATGTCTTTACACATCTGCAACGATGTGGGTCTAATCTGACACATAACTGAAAACACTTGTGTGAGTAAGCAAGACCTTTAATTCACCATCATATTTAACATCATATTTAAGAAGCTGATCATCTGTTTTGTAAGTAAAATCATAGTCAGCAGGTTTTTTTGGTAACAGTTACATAACTGTAGAGACAAAAAAATACAGTATTTCCTTTAGAAATCTACTGCAGTGGAAGTTGACTCAAGTAAAGTAGACATACCTCAAGATGGCTGCCAAGCTGCATACCACTGCTTGAGACCAGCAAACAACAAACAAAGTAGTTTTGTAGTGAAACATTTGGGGCATTGCCAGTGGTGATAATGCCACCATAACCAGGTGTTGTTTCGCAAGACACTGGCAGCACTGCCACCGAGACACTGCCACCAAAACTGGATGTTTATAAGCAAGACATGGGCTGCATTTCCAGTGGCGATTGTTCCATCGAATGCAGGTGCTTTTTAGCCAGACATCGGTGGCATTTCCAGTCATGATTGTAACAGGAAAACCTGGTGTTTATTAGCAAGGCATTGGTGGCATTCCCAGTGGCAATTCTGACATCAAACCCGGTTGTTTTTTCGCAAAACATCAGCAGCATTTCCAGCCGCAACTGTGCCACAAAACTGGATGTTTATTAGTGAAACATTGGCAGAATTTCCAGTAGCAATTGGGCCACCAAAACTGGGCGTTTATCAGCAAGTCATTGGGAGCATTTCCAGCTGCAATTGGGCTACCAAACCTGAGGTTTATTTGCAAAACATCTGCAGCATTTCCAGGGGCACTGGTGCCACAGAATGCAGGTGTTTTTAGCAAGGCATCAGCAGCATTTTCAGCAGCGACTGCCATCAAAAGCAGATGTTTATTAGCCAGACATTGGCAGCATTTAGCTATAATTGTGGCACAAAATTGGGTGCTTCTTAGCAAGGCATCAGTGGCATTTCCAGCTGGGATTATAACACCAAAACTAGGATAAGGCAGGAGGTATCGAGACAGGAAGACAGGACAGTGAATTATTACTAATGTGGCAGTTACCTCACCAAAATGAAGCCTATTGTATGTAAGGATTAGAGAGGAAGAAGATTCAGAATTTTTCCCAATTTTGTTTGACTCAGTTTTCCCCATCCCTTTCTTTCTGCTGACCCCTTCATTTTACATCTCATGTATCACTGCCTAACCTGCTTCTTCCTCCAGACGTCCACCACACCAGTGGTTGCAAAGGGGTTAGAAGATAAATCTGAGGGGTTGTAAGATGATAAATAAAATGGCAAATGAAAAATGTATGGTCACACAAAATTATATCCACTTTTCTAATCTTTGCTATTTTTCTGATATAATACTCAGTAGCAATTTTCCATTTTCAGGCTTCTAACAATTTGTCTCGAAATGAAACAGTCAGGTTAGAGGGGAAACCACTTTTGGCCAAACTGCTTAGAAACACAGATATGCAACTTGTGACAAAGCTTTGCAAGTACTCACTGCTTCATTTTAAGGGGTCGCAAGCCTGAAAGGTTGGGAATGGCTGCTCTATACCACTGTTACCACCCACCCTTCAACCTGTCATTGCACAGCCCGTCCAAGACCCGTGTGACAGGCACATCACCAAGAAACACAGCAGTTCAGCAATTAATACGACGGTACCTCTGCACCCTCGCTAATTAGGCTTTCATATCAGAGCAGCTCCCTGTAATTATGGCAGAAACTGGTCGCACTGCTCCTGTGCTCACTGCAAACACTCATTAATCGCCAGCAATGCTCTCTAAACACAGTTCCAGTTATACACTCACAGTTCAGAGGCAAGGCAGAGAGAAAGAAAAGAAAAGAAGGTGTACGTTTGCATTTGCACATATGGAGCTTGCTAAAGGCATTTTGCTGTTTTATGTAGCAAAAAGCTAGCACAGTCTCCAAGTGTCTGTTTGTTCTATGAAGTAAGCACATATTAACCTTTCAATACACTTGGTAATGTCATCTTTAAGTAATGCTGTCAACCAGGAAATTCGGACACACGGGTAGAGAGAGGAAGGTTTAAGGGCAGTTTATCAAGAACGGGAGGCACAGCCAACCTGGCAGACAGGCCCCTTTGTTAGGAAATACTTAAGAGTTAATCTTCATTGGAGAAATATTGAGAGTTGCCAGTTCTCTTACAGAAGACCCAAACATGGTGTTCTCTGCAGGACTTAAAGAGCACCTTGCCTTATAAATCATCAGGTAAAAGAACAGTTCATGACCTCATGACAAGGTTGATTCAATCAGTCATTCATTCAAGGCTTTCCTCAGTACAATGGCTCTTTGATATTAACTCTCAGTTGACTGTAAGCTCAACACATTATCACTCCGACCTGATCACACAGTGACGTTTTGGTCATGGACTTTCCACGTCCTCATGTGACGTGCAAGGTACCCTGGTTGCGTTGGTTGTTGACGTTCTGGGACACAGTGCCAAGTTCTCTTCTTTCAAGATACACTTCTGTTTTCACAGGAAGTTTAACATTTACACACAGTCTCTTTCAAAATACCACCACAAATTGACTTTTTTTTTTTAACTTCAGCAACAAACAAACATGGTTGGGTGTAGGCAACAAAAGGAAGTGGTTAGGGTTAGGAAAAAAGAACAGGGTTTGGCTTTAGAATCTTACGGGACGTGAACACCGCTCTCTCGGGTGATGGTCGGTGTTTGTGCAACCCATCCACCACCACTCGCGCCCACACCATTGGACTTTTTAACCTTGTCCCACTGTGTTTCCCTCTGACACCGCCGGGCGCTGTTAAACTATAAGAGCAACCACCCACATATCATAGTGACATTGAAGCATGCCTTTTGGGTTTGGTTGGTTTCTGACGCCACAAGTCACTGCCCAAGCACCGGATTTCGACAACTTCGGAGTGAGAACGTGCTCCTAATCTGACTCATCTACGTAATCTGCCTTACAAATTAAACACGGAGAATCCCATAAGCATCACCGGAATCAATAAACTGAAAAGCCAAATCATTAAGTAAACTGACAGGTAAAATGCTAAATGGACTGCAGCTTTATAGCACTTTCCTAGTCTTCCAGTCACTTAAAGCGCTCTTACACTACATTACCCATTCATACATTTACACACATTCAGGCGCAGTCTGGGGTTCGGTATCTTGCCCGGGTATACTTTGACATGCTGACTAGAGAACCAACTAACCAATTGTTACCAGTTAGGTGGTGGTTGTTGATTTTTTGTACATGCTATGACCACACGTACATGTACATAATATATTACATATGCTTTTTTGTATGTGTATTTCACGTACATATATGCTGTGTATATTCTTGGCTATCTCTGTGGATATCATCTTGTATCATGAAGGAAGTAAGCACAATTATCTTACTCTTTTGTGTCTGACTGTTGTTGGTTTATGTCTATAGTGGTTTTGGGTTTCCTGGGCAGCGGCGGAGGGGGCGGGACTTTGGTTTGATTGTTGGTTTCCTGTTTTTTTTTCTATGATATTCTGTGTGTGTGTGTGTGTGTATGTGCATGTAATTGTTTTCCTCTTCTTCTATTGTTATCAGTATTTTATTTATATATGTACGTACTTATACTTCTACCTTTTTAAAATTTTTAATTTACTTTTTTTCTCTTGCTTCTTCCTTGGTTTAACGTGTCAGGGGTAAAGTGTGGGGGTGGGGTATATGATACCATACTTTGTATATACTTTGATAACATTCTGTTATACAAATAATTTTAAAAACTGATCAAAAAAGACATGCCACAGTTCGAAAAACCAATCTTTTGATAAGTGGACGACCTGCTCTACCTCCTGAGCCACAGCTGCCCTATCAAGTGATTAAGTGAATAACGGTGATTATCTTCTTACATGCAGTGTTCCTCTGGGAAACCATTGGTCCTGGCATTCATGTGGATGCCACTTGACACGCACCACCCACCAAAACACTGTTGCACACTCAGTACACTCCACCATAGCAACAGCACTCCTCGATGGCAGTGGCCAACGCGCCGTGACTCGCTGCAAAAGCTGCTCGGGAATGACCCAAGAAATGTGACAAAGCCCTCGAGGTGTCCACCTGGCCTCCAAATTCCCCAGATCCCAATCTGATTGAGCATCTGTGGGGTGCACGGGTACCCTGAGGGTCCTATGTCCTGTGGTGTCTGGCACCAGGGCATTGGCGTCGGATCCTTTCAGTCCTGTGAGTTGCGAGGTGAGATGCTCGATTGGATTGGGATCTGGGAAATTTGGAGGCTAGGTCGACATCTTGAGGTCTTCGTTATGTTCCTCAGGCCATCAGAGCATTTTTTGTGACAGTTTCCCAGCAGACATTGCTTTGTAATGAGATGATCGATGTTATTCCCTTCACTTTTCAGTGGTTTTAATGTTGTGGCTGATTGGTGTACATTGATTATTAAATCCAAAATGTTCATTCTCCACATTAACTCTTGGAAAGAAGCTAGAACTGAAAGTCGGTCAAAGACAAGACATGGTCCATTTAGTAGCTGTTCTGGAGCTTTTGATCATATTAGAACATCCTTACACCTGCATTTCCTGATTTTTTTTTTCTATACGTGGGAGTGGTGGGAACAAGCTGTGTACAGTCCACTGACAGCACCTTATTAAGTTTGTATGGGACACTTGTTGCAAACAGAACAACATTATCATTCATTTGGAGCCATGTTTCTGGTGACCTGTTAGATTCAGGTCCAATCTTTACTCTGCTTTTGGTCTCCACTAGTCTGAGTGGGCGGAAGTTTGTTGCATAGATCAGCCTCTCATTGGGCGGAACGAACCATCCGTTGAAGTCCTGCCCTACCACCTCCGGTTGCAGTTTTCAACACGTCCTTTACTAACTTTTGCGGTGTTTGATCTTGGGGGGATGTGGCCATTTTCTGCCCCCGGCAATATTTTTGCAAGCGCACCATTGCTGCGGCACCGCCCACAACAATTGTGATTGGTTTAAAGAAATACAAGCAGCTGGGGTGTTTTTTTCTCTAATCTTAAAGTGAGAGTCGGCCCAGCAGACCTTTCTTTTCTTGAGAAAGGTCTGGTGAGCGAGACTAGGTCTCCACCTACACTGGTGGGAAATACTTAGCTCTTAAGTCGCTAAGTGCTCCACTGTGTTCACCAGCAGCTACTTACTAACTTATCTGCAGTTTGGTGTTGGGCAGGGAGTATACACAGTGGGTTTTGTCACGCTTTTTCTTTAAGCGGAAACAATGTTGATGAGAGTGAACCACAACAGTGAGTGGGCTGTGAAACCAAAGAGTGAGATGAAAGACGCTGAAACACTCAGTAGAGCTGAGAGGAACAGTAGAGTTGGCGATTATTATCTGCGAGTTTGTCACTAGTGACACTTTTTAAATTAAAGGTAGTCATTCGACCCGGTGTTAATGTAAAATATTCATTAGAGCAGCTTTTACAGTGCTTTGAAAACTCTCCATCTGTGGATACAGATCATGTGATATGCTCCAGAAGCACCTCTTCATCATATAGGACTAAAAGATTATCTTAAACCATATGTATATTAATCAATGCAATATCTAAGCGATCAAGGATGAAAGACAAAACCGTTTTTGCTTAGTAAGCTCGTCACGTTAATCACCCACAAACACACATACATACTTAAACGCGGTGCCAAGAGGATATATTAATACCCTTCATGAGATATTCATGAAAGCTCAGATAAACCTTTACAGTGCAGCAGGCCGTTACATAACACATATAATTCCCTGTCTCTTATACAATGACGCTCCAGCTTACAGTTAAAATCCCTAAAACTGCACATGAGTCGGATCGAAGCCTCGACTCCCTGAACAGATCTCCACCGGCTGGTGTAGATTATAAACTAGAGGTGATCAGATATTTGCTATCAAGGCTCTTTGAACACTGATATTTGTCCCTGTGTTGTATTTATTTTAGGCATTTATTTTAAATTAATTTGTGAAGTTGCCACAGTGGAGGTCATGCAATCGTCATGATTACGTAAGCTGTGATTGTGAAAGATAAAACACACTGTGATAACAATGATGGTAGTGACGGTCATGAAGTCGTCAGCACTGTGAATGAAGACAGAGAGGTACACACAGTGTTAAAAGACACAGAGGAGGGCATGTGCATTTAGCTGTGAAGGTGATTGCCTGTACGGATGCACTGTCACAGGGAAACAGCCTTAAGGGTAACACTAACACAGTGTGAGATCATTATTGTATTATTTCAATGTTTTTAAGCTGTAGCTGTGCCCTAAAATCAATGTCAGAGGCATTTTGGTGTCTCTGTGTCCTCTCAGATATGGAAACTAAAGGACACAAAATAAATAAATATAATGAAATAAAATAAAATTTAGAATAAAATAAAATTAAAATGAAATAAAAATAAAAATAAATTAAATAAAAAAAATTAAATAAAATTAAAAATAAAATTAAATAAATCTAGTGTCAAAAGTCTTTAAATAAATTAAATAAACCTTTCTTTTTTTCAATACATGTCATTACCAACAAAAAAAAAAAAAATAATTTAAAAAAAATCAGAAACACATAGGCTGTCAATTTGGAACGCCTCCTGTGTTAAAAACTAAAGAATAAAAGAAATATAAAGAACTGTTTTTAAGATTTTTAAAATGATTTATTTCAGCCACAGATGCCTGCTAAAGAATAAGATTTTGGTCAGATTGTTGAATATGATTTATAAAATGGTTTGGAAACAAACAGTAGAAGGTGTGAAACAAAATCCAAATAGTGAGTCATTACTGTCTCCTGATGCCACATTTTGAGCTGTGACTGATCCTCCTTTTCTGGGAGGCCCAGTTTCGGAAATGAAAACCATAATACAGTGGGCATGCAGCTCATTGCTCTGTGCCAATATTAAAATATTGCGGCATCACATCTCACTACACGGTCCTTCGAAGGATGCTGCTCTGTTCAGCTGCTCTGCGGTCAGCTCTACCTTTGAGCCTATCAATCTGAGATGGGAGGGAGAGATGGTGAAACTGAACCTGGATCTGTAGCTCCTGGAACAAGAGAAAAGATCTCGCGTGGCTTTCATCCCACCTCAACCACTACTGCCAGAGAGGAGACAGCGGGAAGAGGTCTCACTCTGACATTATTTCTGGTGTGAGAAAACATCAAAACAAAACCCAGCAGGGGAGCATAGATGAATAACTGTTGTGCATTTAATAAACAGACTAGAGAGACACAGAAACAGACTTTGACTGTGTAGAAGTCAGATTTAAGGTTTCATAGACTGATGAAAGCTAAAGGTTAGGGCAATGTGAAGAGATGCTTTCATTGGATGATGAGCCCCATGTATGAAAATAGGGTGGCCAAAAAAACCCATCAGAATCCACCACGGAAAATTACAAATTTTCAATATTAAAATGGTCATTTATAGTTTCTTTTAGAAAACTAGACCAAATTAAAGATTCAGTGTTTAAGATTTCGGGGGATATGTTGGCAGAAATGGTACATAATATTCATAACCATGTTTTCATGCGTGTATATATCTATTCACTCAACTGTAGCCGGGTCGTGGGGACAAAGCACCCCAGACGTCCCTTTCCCCAGCAACGATTTCCAGCTCCTCCTGGAGGGACCCAAGGTGGTCCCAGGCCAGATGAGATATGTAATCCCTCCAGCGTGTTCTGGGTCTGCCCGGGGCCTCCTACCAGTGGGACGTGCCTGAAACACCTCTAACAGGAGGCGCCCAGGAGGATCCTGATCAGATGCCCGAACCACCTCAACTGACCCCTTTGGCGCAAAGGAGCAGCGGCTCTACTCCGAGCTCCCCCACCTTACCCTGTCTCTTACGTTGAGCCCAGACACCTCACAGAGGAAACTAATTTCGGCTGCTTGTATCCACCATCTCAATCTTTCGGTCACTACCCAGAGCTCATGACCATAGGTTAAGTGCAACACACACAACCGCTATACGGCACTGCAAGAAAAGCCCTTTATGTACGTCTCGGCCTCCGTAGTATCAACTCTTCTTCTTCCGTTACTAGCAGCTACCTTTACTACTTCCGTTAAAATAAACATTACAGGTTAAAACGTAAAACTGTTTGAAATTACAACAACAATAACGAAAGATATGAGATGCAGTAGGATTAACATTTGAGGCTACAAAAGTTAGCTAAAAGGCTAAAAAAAAGTTAGCTAAACATTTTAAGCTAGTCAATTGTGGGTTTCATATGCAGCTTTCAAAGGGGTATCTGGATGCTTAATGTTATTAAGTTTTTCAAATTTTTAATAAGACAATTTTGATAAGAAACTCACCCGTGACATCCAAGTTGTTGTAGCCTCAAAGTTCTTCCTCTTCTTCTTCCATTACTAGCAGTTGGCAACCGTTGGCAACTAGTGTAGGTACTGCCACCTAGCGGGCTGGGTGGGAAATACACTTTATTGTCAACAGTGCCGCCGCAACAATGTGTGTTGGGGGTGCGGCACTTGACGGCCACAGTTCCGCGCCGGCAGCAGTGTGTGTTGCACTTCAGGGTTTGGATGTAGATGGACCAGTAAATCGAAAGTTTCGCATTCTGGCTCAGCTCCCGCTTCACCACAGTGCCTGTCGCTGTGGATTATACACCTAATTTAAGGTTTGTAACCACCTTAAAATAACAATCGCTGTGTTTTTGTTGAGATTGAGACATAGCCTATATATCCACATATGGAGCAGGTCCTTCTCTACAGAGTCCACCATGTTGTCTCTACAGTGGCCCAGAATGGACAAACTAAACACTGATTCTACATAGGGCTATTCACGTTTTGGCGTTGGCCGTCGTAGTTCACTTACACACTTTGCACACCAGAAACATTTCAGTTGGTTGCAATGTGGGGTGATGCTGATTTGTCTATTGACCATGTTGTATGTTGTAATTCTATGGCCGCAGTATGAGTGTAGGGCCCAAGACAATAGATAAATAGAAAGTGGTGTGTCCTGAGGCAGCAAGCTGTCTTCAAAAAGTGTCTGTCCTTATGGATTGAGATATTTTATGGCATCAGGGGCTAATGATTGTATATAGGTGTTTGTCTGTGCACAGGGGAGTGTGTACCTGTGCCCTGAGTGCAGCAGCAGCTGTGGTCGTCTAAAATGGAAAGGCTGCACTCTGCAGACAGTGGGACGTCATTTCACCAACTTCAACATGAGCTCAAAGTAGGTAACATAATGGAAACAAAGAATCAAATAGAAAATGTCACAACCACAAGATATTCCATCAAGTAAATAAATAGTCACACCCACCTCTGCAAGCCAGTTCAAATGTCCCTTTATGTTTTAGCCACAGAGTGAGTCATCTTCTCAGTCGAGGATCTTTGTTACTACATCTCCTCTCTGTCCTCCTCCTCTCCTCTCCCCTCCCACTCCCTGCTCCTCTCTCAGCTCGAGCCTCTCTGCCTTCACTAGTTCTCCTCCCGAGCCCTGCGCGAGGCGGCCACTGAAGCGCGAGCCGATTCCCCCCCTCGCCCCTGCCTGCACTTGAGTCAACATGGCTACAGTTGTAACCTCGACCAGATTCACAGACGAATATCAGCTGTACGAGGAACTCGGAAAGTAAGCGACCGTCACCGCTGCTGCTGCTGCTGCTGCTGCTCTTGTTGCATTCAGTGTGTGTGTGTGCGCGCGTGTGTGTGTCTGCACGTTTTTCTCTGTGCTGCTGCTGCTGCCATTGTGCGCGTTTACTTCGGTGTTGACAAGGCGAAGCGAGAGAGGCTGTCAAAAAACAGGGAAGGGTAGGAGAAGCACCTCAGCAACAGTCAGCTGCAGGTTCATGTTCGCAGCACAAAGGCTCGTGTTTAATCCCGAGCGTGTGTTCAAAGCTGTATCGCACCATTGTCGCTCGCTGTGTAACCCTGAAGGTGCGAAACATCCACGCAACTTGTTTGTCAATTTATCTGCAGGTAGCACGCGTCGAAAACTCGGGTCGCACGCGTCCGTTGCCTGGTGGCATCCTCGCGCGCCTGTTCAATCATTCAGCTGTGTTTTTGTGCATTTCTAAGCAGACTGCAGGGCTACTGTATATGTCAAAAAAAGGGGAAGACGAGGCTTTGCTGCAAACATGACTGTGGTGGCGGCACATTTTGGCTTTGCGCATCACACGCACTGCATGCAGGATTAAAACATGAAAGGACACATAGGTTACAGTGTATGTCCAGGCTACAAAGCCACTTTGTAACATCTAATCTCTGCGTGTGGCTAATAGAGCTGCTCCACCTTCCAACACAGCCGACAGCACGAGTTTAAAGGAGGCGTCTGTGCAAAAATGCAGCCAGCTCAATGTTAATTCTACCTTTCAGTGGCTTCATTCTCCTGTACTCATGTTTCCTCCTGCGAGCTAATGACTGGGTCCTTTCACAATGAGACAAGCCCTCTCCCTCCCCCTGTCACGCACTAGTAGCCAGGACCTCTTCTCACATCTCCCACACAGATATCAGACTCTATTAATTATGCATGTGACTTCCTTTCCCCTCTCTTTAGGTGTGTGTGATTCATGCATGCCCTTAGTGTGTGACAAGTTTGTGCGTTTCCCCCCCGTGTGCAGAAATGTGATGTTATGCTTTTATAAGTGGTTTCACTGATCTGTCATCGATTTCTTCTGCTCCAGGGGTGCCTTCTCAGTCGTCCGCCGATGCGTCAAGAAGTCCACCGGCCAGGAGTATGCTGCTAAAATTATCAACACAAAAAAGCTCTCAGCCAGAGGTAAGCACAGCAGATATCCATCGTGCAGCTCGGCATTAGAGTCAACATGAATTTATGCAAACTGAAAGCTGACAACGGTAGGCTGCTGTAGCTGCTCGGTGATGTCAGCTCAGCTGCAGGTTTGTTAGTTTATTTCCTGAAAAGCAGCGATCCAGGCGCTCTGTCCAATCCCTGTCAGCGGAGATTCCTGAAGAGCTGGAGGCCACTTGGCAGAGCGGGGCTGCTGCGGTTTAAGTTGTACAGCGAGGTTCAGTGGGTTTTGGCAGCTGCCCGCAACCATTTTTGGTTTGTTATGGTTACTGTTTGTCTCTCGCACCAGATTGACCTTTAGCCTGAAATATCCCCAGCTCTCACAGCGGCTCGTAGGATGACATAAAGGAAAATTCTGGGGTGTTATTTTAATAGTTTGGTCGGTGGATTGTGTCGGTTAGGATAACACTGGACTCATACAGTTAATTGCTGAAATCTGGGATCTGGGAACACGACAACATAGCTAAAAATAAGTGGGACATGAGCAGTCAGACGATCAGAGATGTTGAAACAAACTCCCAGGTTAGCTAAACTTGACTTCCTGGTTTAACTTTGACCTGCTGTGCTTGTGAGAAGTACACAGATTCCCATAACTACATCTTTGTGCGTCTCTTTAAACAAACATTTGAGTCACCAATGCTTAGCTCTGTGACTCAAATGTAATGATGAGTGGCTTAAATTGAGGTTAAGTATTTCTGTGCAGTGAAGGATTATCACCAGTGAATGTCTGTTTCATGCCTCTTGCGATCGGTGCAGAGCAGAGGACGCTCGTGGTCCCTGCGAACGTCTGGTCGTTTGTACCGCTTTTGCACAAAGCTGTCAGAGTGGCTCCAATAAAGGACCTCTTCTCTTCTGTAGTCATGCTCTGTTGTTGTAGAATCAGCGTATACATAGTTCCAGGTCATGTACCCAGCCAGTCGTTGCAACACAGCCTGTCCACATTGTTACAAAACCATGGAGATGTGCAGCTTGGCATCCAGACTGTCTGCACACAGTCGCCCAGACCACAATTACACAATTTTGCTCTTTGCGCTGTCTAATTAGCCGCAACAATTAGTCGACTAATCGATGACTAATTAGCTATTAAAATAATCTGTGACTATTTTAGTAGTCGACTAATCGGTTTGAGTCATTCTTCATAGAAAAATACTATAAAAGTACCTCAAAATACTTTTATTGCAGCTTCTTATGTTCACATATTGGCAGCTTTACACACTCTCCCATGACAATAAACTAAAACCTTTTGGTGTGAGTGCGAAACAAGACATTAGATGACATAATTTTTGGGTTTGGGAAAGACAGACCGACATTTTTTAACATTTTAACACATTTTTCGATAAAATGGTTAGTCAACTGATCGAAGAAATAATTTGTCGACAATGAAGATATTCGTTAGTTGCAGCCCTAAACTGCAAACCCTGTAGTCTATCCTAAAATGCAAGGACAACAGTACAGAGTAGTCACAAAAGCATCTGATAAACAGCTGTCTAATTTTCAACACTTGGACTACTGTTGTTCGTCACATTAGCCCCCTCCAGTTTGTGCTTCTAACCCTGCCTACGCTGACCTGTCTGCTTTTTCAGCATGCATGTACACGTTTGGGCGGCACGGTGGTGCAGTGGTTAGCATTGTCGCCTCCTAGCAAGAGGTTTCCTGGTTTGAACCCAGGGTGGGGGAGCCCTGCTGTGTGGATTTTCCATGTCCTCCTCCTGTCAGTGTGGGTTTCCTCCAGGTGCTCCAGCTTCCTCCCACAGTCCAAACACATGTAGGTTAACTGGTGACTCAAAATTGTCCGTAGGTGTGAATCTGTGTGAATGGTTGTCTGTCTCTATGTGTCAGTCCTGTGATAGTCTGGTGACCTGTCCAAGGTGAACCCCGCTTCTCGCCCAATGTCAGCTGGGACAGGGCTGGATATTTCTTGGTTGTGTGTTCGAATTTACCTTTTTGTGAATGAAATTTAAATAATAAATAATCCGGATAAACTGGATAAAACTAGTCTTGACTCTTCAGACTATTTTGCAGTGACGCTGCCGTGCGTCTAGATCTCAGTTATTACTCTGAGGAGCACAGTGTTACTGAAACTGTTAGAAATGAAAGCTGAAGCTGAGAAAATAAGTTGAGATATCGTTTTTTTCCCCCCTTTAGATTAATGTGGTCAGTTCAGACTTGTGACGTTTGCAGCTACTGCCAGCCCGTGTGTGTGTTCACATGTAGCAGCGTAACACATGTTGAAATATCACCACCTGTGCTTCAGTATTTGTGGCAGATTTGTTGTCATTTAGTCTGCCTGTTGCTCTGCGTGTGTGTCACGGTATTCCTTCTGCCATGTAGCTGAATCCAAGCGTCTCTGTCTGTTGGTTGTTTTGGTTGTCACATGTGTTTGTGTTTGCACATGAATCCCATTGATCCTTCGCTGCGTCTCGTCTCGTCTTGGCGTGCGAGCCTGTTGCAGACGCCGTGTGTGCGTGTGCAAACGGCAGAAGGTTGCACCAAAGGTTGAGCGATGATATGAAGTGCAGATCAGGGCCGGTTCTGGACTGATCGGGCTGCTCTTTTCCCAGGAGATGCAAGCTGAATTGCTCTGTCTCCCCGTCTGCCTCTTCTATCTCTCACACACCCACCCATGTCATTTTCCTTCCTTTTTATGTTCTCTCCCTCCCCTCTCTGTAAACAAAAGATTGATTTGAGGAAAGATCTTAAAAACCCTTCTCACCAGGCGATTTGATCTACTGTGTGTGTGTGTGTGTGTGTGTGTGTGTGTGTGTGGTGGGCTGTGTTGGCAGTGGTCCGGAGCTAGTAACCCGGCAACAGCAGGGGTGAAACTCTTCATCCCATAGGCTGTCTGGCAGAGAAACCGTGTTCTGTGTGTTTGAGTGTGTGTGTGTGTGTGTGTGTGTGTGTGTGTGTGTGTGTGTGTGTGTGTGTCTGGGTCGTGGTCACAATTATCACACACACACATCTATGACTGCTCTTTTCTCACTTGAAGCAGAAAAACAGAGTTGCACACATTTTCTCTCACCTACTTAACGGTTCTCACACTTAACTACATGCGTACACGGCCTCTGTCTGTATACAGTTTCACATCGTGAAGTACACACACATTAGCCTCTCCTTCAGTGCGCACTGCCCTTAATCAGAGCTGAAATGTGCTGGTGCTGCCAATGTGTTTTTTTTAACAATCACAAGGAGCATGTTCTCCCCGCCTCTGTCCCCACACACTCATTGTCTTTGCCACACTCGTGCTGGCTTGGCTTCGTTTGGTTGGATTTGCGTCTCCATTGCAACAGGGCTACCCACATGAAGGTGGGTCTATAATGATGATGGCTTGTCTTTGGTGATGATGTTTAAAAGCCCCCCATTATTTTGTTGCAAGTGTTTTTCCATCACACAGCATGGCAGGTGAAAGAAGTTTTCCTGTTGGAGGTGAGGTGCAGTCTGCAGCTCTTCATGTGTTTCTGCTTGTACTCGTCGTCCCTGCTGTAATAGAGGGCTTGTTTTTATTGAAGAAAAGCTGCTAACAGAGTTCTGCAAGTTTGGTGATAAACACATTTCACTTCCTGAACATTCTTCAGTCTTCACAATAAAAGTCCCCCCTTATTTTGTTATCTAAAAGCTTTTATTGCGAAGCAGCAAATAAGGAAATGTTGGGTTTTCATCAGCAGTAACTTAACGAGACTCCTATACAGCTGAAAGCGAACATGAAACTAAAATAAAGTAGATAACTAAAGTAAGAACAGGAAGCAGGAGAGAAGCTAAAGTCCAAACCACAGAGACACATTTAGAAACTATAAACCAGAGACTCGTCGTCAGGGTTTGACTGCAGTCAGCGAGATGTCACAGCTGCCTGCTGGGGGATAGTCAGACGCACTTTTGTCCCTACACCAGAGATGGTCCATCTCTAGCATGGCTTGATGTGGCTCCACACGTCTTAACAGATAATGGAAAGACAAATTGGTGCAGCATGGTTTGATCGGCGTGGCCAAAAGTGGTGATGGAAAAGAGTATCACAAACACATACACCATATCTATAGAAGTGAAAGACAAAAGAAATGTGACACTCGGACAGGCACCTTTGTGTAAAGAATAAGCCTGGTTTATAACATTTAAGTCTCATTTTCATAAAAGCGATTGTTTCTTTATGTCACATTCCTAAGTGCTATTTCATAGGCAGCTGAACCTGCTTGAGTTTCATGAAGATGTTTCACCTCTCATCCAAGAGGCTTCTTCAGTCTTCAGGTGAAATGTCTTCTTGGAAGAGAGGAGTTTTTCAAGAAACTCAAGCAGGTCCAGTTGCCTTCGATAAAGCACTTAGGATTACCTCGACCTGGATGACAGAGAGCCTTCACCAACATCTTTAAGTCACATTGTTCTCACCAAGTTAATTGATGAAATCTGGAAATGCAGCAACATGAGTGGGATGAGGCAAGAAAGATGAGCAGTCAGACAATCAGACACTGTATATTTATTAACAGACTGAGGCTTGGTTTGACCTTGACCCAACATATGTTTTGTAGTTTTACACGTATACAGTTTTCCTTCGTGCACAGTTTGTGCCTCCAGAACATTTGAGTTACAGAGCTGAGCTTATGATAAAATCATTAAACTGTCTGTCAGTTGTTAACGTCCATCACAGTGTCCTTGGTGGTGATGAGCCTCCACTATAATGTGATTTACATCCAAATACAGTGGTTTTGGTAACTTGGCTAAACTGTGGCCTTGTTTATAAGCTTGTCTGATCATCTGGTCACTTGTTTATTCTTCCCCCAATTTGGGTGCGTTGTTACCGGATATAACTGTTTGAAATTATGATCAGAACCACACAACAATGATTTCAATATGTAGACAAGATAAGTCAACTGTAATCAAAAACATGATGTCTTTATTTACAGCAGACCTTTGCAACTGGCGGCCCAACTCCCACCTGCTGATCAGGCCAGACTGACCCACTGATCAGTTGTGTTCACAGTTTGATCAAATTTAAAACCCAAAGAAGAACAAAATTGCCACAATAAACCGTTCAAATCAACAGAATGCTCCTGTTTTAAAATTACACCATCCATCATAGCCAGAAACCAAAAAAACAGAAATTGTCGTTGGATTTTAAAATTTCCAGTGGTTCCTGAAAGCATCATGTGTGTCCAACAAAATCTAAACAAACAGTGATATTTATTAAAATCACTTTATTGGACATGTCTAATTTAAATTTTAGCCCAGAACAAATTGTTTGCATTCACCACATCCAGTGAAAACCAATATCTGCACTCCTCAGCACAGCTGGGAAGCAGTCATGTGACAACATTCAGTGAATCTTAGACTGAACTGCAGGCTGTGTAATAAATTGTAAAATTTTAACAGTTAATGTAAATTGCAATGATGTTCCTACGTGTTGAATCAAGTGCACAGAAGTAATGACAGTAATAGCTCAAGGAAATGTCAGGTCCCTTTCCCTTAGCTGTCTGAACTTGTGGCCCCTGAACAATATAATTTAATAGCCCTGATTTACAGTAAGAGCCATGTAAGTTATGTCTTCTCCATGCACACACACACATTAATATGTCAGGCTGTGCAGCACATGCAGAGTCCTGCTCCAAGCAGTGCTGCAGCAGCTGGAGCATCAGTGCTCTGTTGCTCTTTTTTTTTTTTTTACAGCTGTCATTTAACAAATCTATACTGTAAATGTCCCGTCTGATCTCTGCTTGGGTGTTCCTCACCAGTGTTTGCAAACTCTGAGTGTATACAGCGTATCAGCTTTGGCGGTTTGATGTCTGAGCAACTTTGGAATATCGCTGGTATTTACGAGGTTTGTGTGTGTGAGAGTGTGTGTGTGCGTGCGTGGGCGGGATTAAGCCCTATTCTCTGTGGCTCATGGAGGGCACATTGGCTGGAAGTGAGGTCAGCGATTATGGCTGGGTCATGTGGTGTCACATGCATGCGCACAGTCGCTCAAGCGGATGCTCACACACGCACACGTGGTCTGTCACTTCCACTGACATTCACACACGTGTGTAACAACACAGACGCACGTTGTTAAAATCACACTGCATTTACATTTACGGTCACTGAAATTGAACATAATGAGAGTCAGGTTTTTTATTATGGATACATTTTGTCATTCATGAATCTTGATAATATTTTGTCTTGAAAAAAAGAGGGGATCAGGGATCATATTTAAGGGTCGTAGATTTCAGTGAAATATAAATAAGATACAAAACTGTACAGGTCATCCATGAGCAAACAGAAAAAACACAGAAGCAGATATGCACGCTTAAAAAATGTCTGTTGCACCAGTTTGTTATTGTGGTTGAACTATTGATCAACTGATGGATCCTCATTTTAAGGAATAGTTCTACATTTTGGGAAATTTGCGCATTCACTTTCAGACATAGAGTCAGGAGAGAAGGTCGACGCCACTCTCATAACTGTCAGTTAAATCCATTTTAGTACGTTGCAGAGAGAAGTTGCAGCAGTGTGAACCGACCAGTCTCAGTTCAGTCCAAGCCGGCTGATGGTATCACCTGTGACTCAGCTTGTAGCGAAGTCAGCTGGTCAAGTCGGTTACAAACTGTCCACACACGATGTGTTTGCTAGCTGTGGCATGCTCTGACAACATCTTATTTGCATCCCTTTGGCTATTGACATGTATGTCGGTCTCTGTCCTCAGTGTGTTGGTGTTGGATGTTGGGTCACTGCTGCTGTTCGCTCTGTGTCACACACACACATACTCATTTAATTAATTGATTGATGCTGGTTATTTAAATGATTGTGGCTTATTTATTTTGAATACTTTACATCTGAAGCTCAGGCGGTTTTATTTATGTGTTCGCTGTTTCATCACTACTAGAAATGCAACTGTAGCAAGTATGTCACTGTCACTATACGAATTCATATTTTAAGAAGCTACAGATAATATTCAGCAACAAAATAAGCCTGAAAAATCTAGCAATCAGAAGTACGAAGAATTCTTGCTATCAATACACCGTCTTGTCTAGTCACATTGGTGTCAGCTGGCAGGTTTTCAGAATGTTGCAGACCAGACCTTTACAATTAGTTGCAAGTTTCAACTCGTCGTATTGCTAATCTTTGGTCTGAACTGCGCTTGAGGCTTCAGCCAGCAGCTGGTTAGCATATTTAGCATAAAGACTGGCAGTAATCTACTAATCTGCTAATCAACATGTTATATTTGTTTTGTTACCTCTATAAAGAATTGAAGTGTTAAAATGACCGTTGATCATTTCACTGGGGGTTAATTTTGGCCCGACACCGTAACTTCCTGGAGTCTCAGCTGGTTGCTTGGCAACTGCTCAGAGCCAAGAAATAATCTGGCACATTAACCCCCGCAAAATGGTGAATTGTCATTTTTGTACTTCAAATAGTGGCTGCTCAGATGCGTAAATGTTTCAGCAGTCCATGTCTGCTGATACTAAAGCTTCTAATAATGTAATACTGCATTTCACAAGTGACTTTAGCATCAGTTTACAGAAGTAGATAATGACAATTATTGTTAGCCCGAGGCAGCAGAGACTGTCTGATAAAAATTGTGGGAAGCAGAAGTTAAGAAGGGAAGTGTGCTTATAAGCTTATGCTACTCTTACTTTAGTGGTGGAGGGATCTCACATGCTTTTGTGCACACTCTGATGAAAAGGGGAGATAGAGCGATACAGTCCTCTCCGTGGCTTTTGTGATGAGCTGTGACTTTTGCACATCTCGTGGAGAGGCTTGAATCCAGTTCATACAAAGATAAAGTGCCAGAAGTCAGTGGTTAGATTTTTTGAGAATACAATAAAAGGAAGTTTTAGAGATATTTTCGTATCTCTTTTCTGACCAGAGGTTCGTTACAGTAGCTTATCTCATTGTGTAAAAACCAAACCTCCAGTCAGCATTTGCCTTTGCTGCTCAGCTTCCGTCTGCAGCTTTCCATTCATGGAGCTTCCTGTCATCACCAGTCTTCTGCTTTCACGGCATCCACTGGTGATGCTGCAATAAAACATGTTGTGGTAAATGAAACAGAAAGCACTCCAGTGGATGAGTAAATGTTTTCAACACTGAGTCACATAGAGCTGAAATTTTTTAAAGAAATTCAGGGATGAACAAGAATGTAAATTGGCTTACATCACAAAACAAATGCAACCAGGCTTCAATTAACCTATGAAACTATACATTTATAGTCAACATAAGAAAAATCAGCAAACTTTCTGTTGCTGCTGTTACATAGCTTAGACACAGTGCAGAAGGACAGTCACCAGAGTTGCTGTCCTGCCAGTCAGTTCAACGTCTGCCCAGTTAGCACGAGCTAATCTGCAGCGAACAAGCTGCGTATAAGATCTGTCTGTTGTGGGCCTGTGGTAGCACATATATGAGGTCGATAATCTCTTAAATTTATTCTGTTGATTCATTTTTTTGTTTTGTTTTTGAATTTGCCAGACTCATTCATGAAGTGCTGAACTGTGTTTCAGCAATATACAATAATCAGTGTGACTATGTTGTAACAAATGTTTGCACTCACACTTTGTTGTAAACTGGCACTTTGCCTAGTAAATTTAAACATTAACAGCGTTTCCCTTAAACAGTACAGTTTGTTATTTTTAGCTTCTTCACTGTCCAAAACTGAGCTCTTCCTTTATGAAAGTATGACTAAAGCAGGTTGTGTACCTGCTCATGTTGATTTTTGTAGTTGCAGAGTTCACTCTTTACATCTGAATCATTCCTGTTAGCTGTTAGCTACAGACACTGTGAGCCAGCAATTAGACTTGTCCTTAGTGGTGCCAAAATTGCTATTGTCTTCAGGGACTGCGCTGATTGAGGCGTGTAGCTACAGGTACCAGTAAGAAGATAAAGTACGAGGGGGCGCTAGTGAGCTATCAATGGAGTAGGACGTGAGTTTGGAGGCTCCTGCCGATTTTGAATGAGATTGTAATTAATTTGCGCTTTTTGGTTACAGACTTGATTTTGTTTTACTCCGCTTAAGTTTTTGTCTGGAAATTGATCCTTGTTTTTGCGTCATTATGGCTGGAAAAAACATGAAAACCCGTAACACTATCCAGACGCAACTGAGGCCTTGTACACAAACTTCGACCACGTCCTCGAGTGTTTCGCCCACTTCCGCGGAGTCCGCTCCTACGGAAGGTGACTCTGACACTGCCGTTCTCAAGCTCGAGTTGCTGGCTTCGTTAAGGAATGACATCGCTGATATTTTTAAGAAGGAACTCCAAGAGACTCTCGGGGATGCTCTGTCAACTATTAAGCTCGACCTGCAAGCCGTGAAAACAGCTAGCGAAAGATAAGGCAGATACCGATGCTACTTTGGCTACACTTAAAGATACGGTCGGGGATATGGAGCATGCTCTCTCTGAATGCACCGACGACATCACACAGATGAAGTCCACCATTGAGTGTCTCACTGCTAACGTGGCCAAGCTGGAAAATAAATGTGAGGACTTGGAGTCCAGGTCACGGCGCAACAACGTCAGGATAGTGGGAGTGCCGGAGGGTCCCGACACCTGTTCAACTACAACTGTAGCCGCCATGCTAAAGGAAGCCTTCGTTCTGGATAAAGAACCACTTTGGACCGTCCCACCGGACCTCCAGCCTAAGCCCAAGCCAGGGTGAACGACCAAGAGCCATCGTGTGCAGATTTCATACCACAGCGACTGTGTCGACATCCTACGCCGGGCGAGAGAGCTGCGTCAGATTAAAGTCAGAGGCCTGACCATCTCGGTCTTCCCGGACCACACTGCCAAGATAGCCCGGGCTCGGGCTGCTTTCAACGAGATCAGACGGCAACTTCGTGGCATTGATGGCGTTCGTTACGGACTAGTTTATCCGGCACGGCTTCGCATCACCTACAATGGTATTGAGAAGGACTTTGTTTCAGCGGAGAAAGCCAGTGAGTTTGTGAAAACCTTGATTTCTGGGTGAGCTGCAGTGGTTCATACACAGACGATTTTTTTTTTTTTTTCTTCAGCTTTCTCTGCACTCTACCTGCTGTGGACTCACTTGCCTTAAAGCTACCCTTGCACTAAAGGTGTTATGTAGTGTTACTTTTTGGTTGCTTCAAATTACACTTACTGGGTCTTGTCACCAGTCATGGCCTGTAATTTTGCACTTTTTTTTTCTCCTTAAAAGTTCATGGTCGGCACGGAAATTTGTTTTTTGATTTTTGCTACAAAGATATTTCTCAATGTGTCTTGTTTGAACCCTGACTCTCAGATAAAACAATGATCTGCATTATAAGTTTTCCAAATATGTATTTGTTACTTTGCGCTTACTGTTGACTATTAATCGGTAGGAGTTTCCTCTTACTCTTGTTTGTTCTGCTTACTCTCGAGTCGTTTTCATTCTACTGTGAACGACTTTTTGGTTAATGTGGGAAACACTGCTGTCCCCTTTGTTCTGTGGTTATATGGGGACTTCAGGTGTATGCGGGATAAGGGTTGGGTTAAGGGGAGGGTGCCTCACCTCAGCTCTCTATGGCTCTCTGTATTTCTGCTGTCTCTTTATTTAAATGGTTAATGGTAATATAGATCCCAGCATTGCTGGGCCAGGCACACCTCTTCGATTTATCAGTTGGAATATCAGAGGTATGGGTAATCCTGTTAAGAGGTCTAAGGTTTTTCACATTTGAAACGTTTAAACTCCGATGTAGTATATTTTACAGGAGACTCATCTCCGGGTTAAAGATCACCACAGACTTCACTGTCCTTGGGTGAGTCAAGTCTTCCACTCTAACTTTAATTCTAAAGCAAGAGGAGTCGCCATCTTACTTAGCAATAAAGTACAGTTTTCATCCACCAATTTATCGCAGATAAGAATGGCCGATACCTCATAGTCGCTGGAACCCTGATGCAAAAAAAAGGTTTTGTTGGTAAATGTATATGCTCCGAACTTTGATGATGCTGACTTCGCCAACAGATTACTGAGCAGTATCCCTTTTTTAAACATCATTGTTGATCTTTGGAGGAGATTTAAATTGTGTTTTTTGACCCAAGGATGGATAGGTCTAACCCCCGTAATCTGACTCAATCTGCTATGTCTAAAACATTTTTCTGATTTCATGAGGCAGAATGGTTTGTTGATCCATGGAGATCTCGAAACCCTTCTATTAAAAAATTCTCTTTTTTCTCCCAGGTACATCATTCCTACTCAAGGATTGATTATTTTTTTGTAGACAGTACTCTCAATTCATGTGTAGTTTCCACTGATTATTTAGGTATGATAATATCTGATCATGCACCTGTATTACTAGATATTCAGTTATCTACTTATAAACGCAGCCGACCACTTTGGAGATTTAATTCTCTTCTTTTGTCAGACAAGGAATTTTGCACTTTTATTTCAAATTCGATTGATGAATTCCTCTCCTTCAATCAGAATGATTCCACTTCATGCTCATTATTATGGGAAACACTTAAATCTTATCTTAGAGGGCAAATTATTTCATATTCTGCTCTCTCTAATAAAAGACTAAATTCCCGGCTTGACGAACTTATCTCAGCGATTGGTAACCTTGATCAAAGATACGCACTGAATCCTTCCCCGGAATTGCTTAAGCAGCGCCTTGATCTACAAGCGGAATTCGATCTTATTTCGACTAAAGAGGCAGAGCGCGTGCTACTACGTAGTCGTGCCTCATATTATGAGCATGGTGACAAGGCAAGTCGGTTACTGGCACATCAATTACGACGACAGGCTACTTCCCGTTTGATCCCTAGTATTAAAAACAGTGACGGCATAATTACTACTGATCCTCTGGAAATTAATGCAACTTTTAAATCATTTTATTGTTCATTAAATCCGAATTTCCCATAGATAATACTAAAATGAATGAATTTCTTCAAAATTTATCGAATCCTGTTATTGATTCTAACTCTGCCGAACATTTGGACTCCCCACTCTCTCTCCAAGAAGTGTCAAATTCAATTAACGCCATGCAATCCAATAAAGCTCCTGGACCTGACGGGTTCCCGATTGAATTCTTTAAAACGTTTATTCACAAATTGTCACCATTACTCTTATCAATGTTCAAACGAAGCCTTGGAACGTGGTTCTTTACCATCAACTCTGACACAAGCTACTATAGCTCTCCTCCTTAAAAAGGATAAGGATCCCACTTCTTGTGGTTCCTATAGACCATTATCTTTACTAAATGCTGATGTGAAGGTGTTGTCTAAAGTAATTGCATCCCGCTTGGAAAATGTGCTTCCTCATATTATATCTGAAGAGCAAAATGGTTTTATAAAGGGACGTCAATTGTTTTTCAATATCCGTACACTTTTTAATATAATTTACTCCAAGCAATCGGCTGAACTCCCTGAGATTGTTATTTCATTGGACGCTGAAAAAGCTTTCGACCGAGTAGAGTGGGGTTACTTGTTTGCAGTTTTGAAGAAATTTGGATTCGGTGATAAATTTATTTCTTGGATTCGACTTCTCTATTCATCCCCTAAAGCCAGTGTTCATACTAATGACACTTATTCAGATTATTTTGCTCTTGGACGCGGAACTCGCCAGGTTGTCCTTTGTCACCTTTGCTTTTTGCCATTGCCATTGAGCCCTTGTCAATCTCGTTAAGATCTTCTCCCCTACTTAGTGGAATCATCCGAAATGGAACCGAATATAAATTATCATTGTATGCTGATGATTTGTTATTGTATGTAACTGATCCTACAATTTCTATTCCTGCTGCTCTGAGTATTCTGGAGAACTTTAGTTATTTTTCAGGTTACAAATTAAATATAGGAAAAAGTGAATGTTTTCCCGTTAATGACGCAGCATGTTGTCTCCATCAATCTGATTTGCCTTTCTTATTTAGTTCGTCAGGGTTTAAATACTTAGGTATTAATGTGACACGTTCTATCTCTAAGCTTGTATCAGCCAATTTTACTCCCCTTATTTCAAAGATTACATCAGATATTCAAAGGTGGAGTAATCTCCCCCTTTCATTAATTGGCAGGATCAATGTTGTCAAAATGAATATTCTACCAAAGTTTCTTTTTTTATTCCAGTCAATTCCTCTTTTTCTACCCAAACACTTTTTTGATTCGTTGGATAAGCTAATTTGCTCTTTTATTTGGGCTGGGAAGCCACCGAGGGTTCGTAAAACTTTATTACAGAGATGCAGATTCAGTGGGGGACTTGCATTACCCAATTTTCAATTTTACTATTGGGCGGCTCACATTCATAAACTTTGCTATTGGTTAGAATCCCCTGGATCCTCTTGGTGTAAATTAGAGCTATCATCCTGTAGGGGATCATCTATACCCGCTTTACTTTATTCCTCTCTGCCAGCAAAACTTTCTATATATACTGATAACCAAGTGGTACTAAACACACTTAAGATCTGGTATCAGTTTAGACGCCGTTTTAAATTTACAACCTTATCCTCCTTGGGTCCTTTGATCAATAATCACGTATTTTCTCCTTCACTTTCTGACCCAGTATTTTCAATGTGGTATGATAAAGGTACTAAACAATTTAAAAATCTATATATAGATGGTGTTTTTGTTAGCTTTGCTAATCTGTCATCTAGGTTTGATCTTCCTACCTCTCACATGTTTCGTTATTTTCAAATTCGGGATTTTGTTTCTAAACGTTTCCCTAATTTCCCCTTCATTCCTGCGGAGCAGCCTTGGGAACCCTTGCTTTCTCGTGCTCCACATCTGAAAGGAATGATTTCGTATATATACAACTTTATTTTGACATTAAGCAGTCAATCAATTATCAAAATCAAAAATGCATGGGAAAAGGAGTTGGGAATACAATTAAGTGATGAGGTCTGGGAACATGCTATAGATAGGATAAGGTCTACCACCTCTTGTGCTCGTCTTGGACTTATTCAATTTAAAGTTCTATACAGGGTCCATTTTTCTAAGTCAAGACTCTCTGTATTGTATCCGGGAGTGGAAGACAAATGTGACAAATGTCATAGCTCTCCCTGTCACCTTAGTCACATGTTTTTCTTTTGTCCTGATCTCAATCGTTTCTGGACCGGCTACTTTACTATTATGTCCACTGTTCTTAGAGTAAATTTGCAGCCTTGCCCTCTGATTGCCATATTTGGGATTCCCGATGCCTCACTTGTATTAAACCCCATGCAAAAGGAGATCATAGCTTACACATCTTTATTAGCAAGACGGGTTTTATTGTTACATTGGAAGTCTGCTAAATGCCCTTCCATCTCCCGCTGGCTTACTGACACCATGTTTTTTTTAAAACTTGAAAAGATGAAATACACCCTGAGAGGTTGTACTAACAAGTTTTTCCATAAATGGCAGCCCTTTATTTCATATTTCACAAGTCTAGAGGTAATGCCCGATTAAATGTGTGCCTACTTTTGTTGCATTTAATTATATGCAAGTAACCATTTGTTGGTTCCGGTCATGATGAGCTGAGTTGGGGTGGCGTGGGCTTGGGGGTTGGGAGGGCGTAGTTTGTTCATTTTATTTCGTTTTCTTTTTCTTCTATTTTACCTTATTTATTTTCTTTTTCACTCTGTTTAGTGAGTGCTCTTTCATTTGACTTTTTCGAGTGTTTGTGTGTGTGTACACATATGTGTAAATTTCTACATGTATGTGTGCATATATGTATATATATTTAGAAAATAGAAAACAAAAAGAAGGTGATCTGTGATTTTGTATTTGGAAGTATCCCATTTGTTTTCAATAAAAATATTTTGGAAAAAAAAAAAAAAAAAAGAAGATAAAGTACAAGCTGGGGGAGGCCAGTTATATTAATGTAAGCATAGGTAAGACTGCACAGTAGTTTATAGGACAATATGACTGGTTTGACCACTTTGCTCGGAATGTGCACTTGCATGTCTTTGATTAACTAATGCAATCCATCACTGGATGACACTGCAGTGCATGCTGCAGAAGGTGAGCCAAGTTTTACTTCTTGTTGGAGCCAACTTCAGCAACTTGTTGATCTTGTTGAAATGAAGGATGACCGGGGAGTGTCTGAACACGGCCTCCCTTTCCTAACACCTGTCCCATGTAACAGTTCTTCTCGACCTTTTGCTAAGCCCCGCCCCCCGAGGGGTCTACAGTCTGTGTTTGAAGGATATATCCAGGATGTCAAACTGACTCAGCAGCAACAACAGGTTAAAAAGACAAAGATAGTTAGAAGATAAACCCAAACTACAGGCTACAGATCACAGTGTAAAAGTGAACCACCACATCACTGCTGATCGCCACACAAGACAATGAATATAAAGGGAAACTTTGCTGATATTGAACCAACTGTGTGGCATCGCAGTGTGTGCAGAAGAACAGTGTTTGGCTTCGCCGCCGTGCTGCTGCCAGCGCCCTGACCTCCGCTGCCTGACAGGCAGGGTTGTCCAGGGGAAGTCAAACAAAGTTTATCTGCGCACACTGCGATGACACACAGCTGGTTCAATATCAGCCAAGTTTCCCTGCTTCCCTTCACTGGTTCCTGTACAGCAGGGTCGGTCTTTGTTTCACTGTTATAATCATTAAAAAGCAAAAGCAGCATGTGTATACATTCAGTAGGCTATATCTTCAGTACAAGAGGGAAGAAACGTTTTCCAACCTCTCCAGGTAACGACTATCATTAATACACGACGTGTCTCAGGCACAACATTTAGCTCCAAATCCACAAAACCAGCCTGAAAATGAAGGAAATATGAAACGACTCCATTAGAGTCAATGGAGCACAGTTGTGTTGTTGTCAGACCCTGATCTGAGCTGGCCCGATGCTACGCTATGATTGGCCAGTCTGCGCCTGGGGGCGGGACTTAGTGAAGAGTCAATTAATTGTTTAGTCTATAAGATGCCATAAAACAATGAATAATCTCCATCACAGTTTCCCAGAGCCCAAGGTGGTGTTTGTTTTGTCAGACTAATAATTAAAAACCTAAAGATATTCAGTATACTATCACAGTAGACAGAACGCCAAAGGCCATCATCCCTCCTGATATATTGCCCCTGCCTTTGGATTTAGATAAGTTGGAACTCTTAAACCCAGTGATCATTCAAAATCCAATAATCAACATACTATTTCGATGATCTGTGAATCATTTCAGTCACATCCCAAGCAGTAATGCCAAAAACAGTCTGGTTCCAGCTTCTGAAATGTGAAGATTTGCTGCTCTTCTCAGCAGTTAATTGAACATCAGTTAATTGAATTCAGGCACAGTTTTGAATGTAGGTCACCGACGTTTTGGCAGAGCTCAGAGCCCAACACACAATCGCTGTAGTTATGCAGTTACATAGAAAATAGAATTGAAGTGTAAAAATGCTTCAGGTTGCCTTTACCCATAAATATTGTGAGTGAAACACGGCTTGTGTATAAAGCTGCATTGATTGAAATAGGAGCGTGTCTGCTCTGTCAGACACACGTTGGATGGATGACTGAAAAATGTGTCTGAAACGTTTTCTGTGTAGACGTGCCATAACACCCAGTGGAAACACTGTTGATAGTGTGATCCATCTCGACGGTGTTTCATGTTATTTTTAGCTACAATTATGTGTCACGTATTGTGTCGAACTGTGAAGTGAGTGTATTTTTACACTGTTATTAGGTAAGGCCCTGTGATGTCAGGGAAAGAGAGAAGGAGAAGGGGGGGAGAGGCTGGCGGCACTCGTCCCGCTGTTGAATTATTGAGGTGCAAGGCTGCTCTGCTCTCACTGAACATGGACACGAGCTGAGGAGTGGACCCTCAGACTCCTGTTCTTTGCTTCCTTTCTTCATCTGATTTTCTTTCATGCGTCTCCTTCAGCCACCGTTCTCGCCCTTTATTTGTCTCTTTCTCTCTTTTGCCACGTCTTCCTCCCTGTTTTTAGTCGTCTCTTCTCTCCTCTCGCCACATTGCAGGCCACGCAGGCAGACAATGTGTATGTGTGTGTTTTCAAGCTTTTGGTGGGCTTCTAGTACACCCGCTGGAGGCTGATTGGCGGAGGGCAGATAAACGTAGCAGCGCAGCGCGGTGAATGTTTAATGGGACCAACTGTGAATATTTGATGAGAGGAAGAGAGTTGGAGAGTCATATATGGAAAGAGAAAGATGTAGATATGGAAAGAGAGAGTGAGACGGTCAGGGTTATATGCACTGCAACACTTGAATGGTGTTCGTCTTCCCACAGCATGCAAACCGTCCTCTTATCAAGGCTTTCAAAGGACACAGTGTCTTTTGTGTGTGTGTGTGTGTGTGTGTGTGTGTGTGTGTGTGTCCTGAGGTTCAGTGTGTTTTTCGAGGACTCTCCTCCTGTCATATTCATCTTGCCCTCTTTTTCGCTCTTATGTGCTCATCATTATCCCCCCTGTCCGAAGCATATGGCATCATGTGGGAGCCAACTTGAATGAAATTTTAATTTGCCATATAGTGCTGGACAGGGACAGGGGATGCTGATCATTACTTCTGAGGGGGTTGATATGTCACAAGAAGTGATGGAACAAATCAGTAGGACTGCAGCGATCCATATAAAACGAAAATAAAAAATATTAACATACAAGTCATCATTATAGCTCATGATTGTTATTATCATCCTTTAATTTGTCGATTGTTTCATTGTTTGGTCCATAAAAATGTTCAGACGTTCACAGATTCTCTTTCCTGTTTTGTCTGACCAGTCATCCACACTCTGTTTTCTCAATTTAATATTATATATGACAGAGAAAACCACACATTGCGCACATTTAAGGACCTGGTGCTAGGGAATTTTTTGGCATTTTCACATAAAAAAATTAATTGGATTATTAGTTAATTATGATAAATAGTAGTGTGGGTTTCCTCCAGGTGCTCCAGCTTCCTCCCACAGTCCAAAGACATGCAGGTTAATTGGTGACTCTAAATTGTCCGTAGGTGTGAATGTGAGTGAATGGTTGTCTGTCTCTATGTGTCAGCCCTGTGATAGTCTGGCGACCTGTCCAGAGTGTACCCTGCCTCTCACCCAGTGTCAGCTGGGATAGGCTCCAGCACACCTGCGACCCTGCATTAGGATAAGTGGTTATGGAAAAATTTGCGAGGCAAATGTAAAGTATATTGTGAATACTTTTGCTTCTTTTTTTGGTCAAACCCAGTAAAAACACAATTTCTTTGGGCTTTAGACTGTTTGATAGATAAGCCAAGGTATTCAAAGACATCAGCTTGGGCTCTGGGAAATTATACTAGATATTTTCGCTAGTTTTCTTTAAACAAGATAACTAATCTTTTAAATAGGAAAGTAGTTTGGGTATTTATTGAATATTTAAACAGTTGTTAGCTGCAGTCGCACTATGTTCACATCCATTCTGCCTGTGTTCATCACTCCAAGGAAGCTAGTGAGTTTGTTCTAAAGGGAAGGCTGCCTGCCAACACTTCATTGGATTACATTACATTAGAGTATCTCAGGTGTGTGTGTGTGTGTGTGTGTGTGTGTGTGTGTGTGTGTGTGTGTGTGTGTGTGATGTGTGTGTGTGTGTGTGCTTCCTTGTCAGTTGCTGTCTCGTCAGTGTGTGTGAGTCACGCAGGAGGTCTTGTTTGTGCGTCCCTCTTCTGACAGTGGCAGCAGATTTGTTCATGTGTGGAGCTTGAAGAATGTCCCTGACTGAGAAACACCGCGCAGACTGGAGTGTGCTGATGCTCATACTTTTATTTCTATTGTATTCCGGCTTTAACACCAACAAACATTTATCTTGTGCAAGAAACTCGCTCACTTTCAAGTAGCTCTCTGTCACCGGTTCCTTTGGCTGTGTGCCAGCAAGAGGTGGTTGAATGCACTGTGTGTTGTGTCTCTGTCGGTGTATAAGATCACACACACACACACACACACACACACACACACACACACACATTGAACCCATATTTAGTTGTGAGATGGGTGCAGTAATTACACTTTACAGGTAAGTAAGTTTCCAACAGTGAAGTAATGCTGTTCTCTAAATAGAGAGGATTTTATTGAGATTATTTATTGCGACAGTTGGAAGATTGAAAAGGCAATAAAGCAGGGCGCACACGGGAGAGGCATCCTGCAATAATGTTTGGGACCCTGTTTGTGTGTGTCTGTGTGACAATGAGATCACGTCATGCTGGCAGTGCTCTCACCTACGCCAGCCGTCTCCAATTTTGACTCTTTGTGTCTCCTGCTTTTCTTTCTCTTTATAACTCTCTGCCTCATAAGATTTTTGCCCTGCCGTGTGTTGCATATGAACAAATCCACTGCTTATCGTGTGAGCTAAATGTTAAGCTAATCTTTTTTAAATTTCTTTAAAAGAGCGGATTGGTTGAAGGTGTCTTTGTGGCTAACCTGTTTGGTGCATTACACTTTTTGGTGTGGTTCATTCGGGCTGGTATGAAAGTATCAAGCTCTGGTGTGGACTAAACAACCTGACAGAGGCCACCTGAAGAGGAGGATCTCTGTCTGGTTACAAGCATATATAAGGCTCAGTGAAGTGTGTACGTAAGGAAGCAAGTAATGAATGAAGGAAGTAAGGAAGAAGGTGAGGTAGCATGAAGGTCAGTATGGAAGGTGGTGAGATTGTAAGGAAAGGAAGAAAGTAAATAGTTTAGAGGATTTACAAGTGTCTAGCAGTGAGGACTGCATGTTTCAACCAGCTCCCAGTTAGAATTCCTTCAGTGGTAATTGTTCAAGAGGTTTTTACCAGGAGCCAAATTATCCAGAGGTCTCCTCCTCTCCAAAACAACCAAACAAGGTGATTAAAAACCAGTTAAAACACTGAATAAAGCAGTTTCACGTTACAAGTAAGTGTTTCTTTGATGCGGTTTGACATGGCATAGACAGCTTGTCCACCATGGGCTAATTTCTGCTCACCTTTCTTCTCTTAAAACTTAAGATCGAGACATTCAAGGGGTTTTTACCGGGAGCCGAATTATCCGCTGAGGTCTCTTCCTCTCCAAAACAAACAAACAAGGTGATTAAAACCAGTAAAAACACTGAATAAAGCAGTTTCACGTTACAAATTAGTGTTTCTATGATGCTGTTTGGCATGTGGGCTACTATAGAAACATGGCAGTGCAACATGGCGACCTGCTCCCTATGTAGATGTAAATGGCTTATTCCAAGGTAATGAAAACACAATTCTAGTTTTCATGTGATTATAAGAAAACATACTGATTATATTGTATTAAATTTCTGCCAATGTATCTCCCAACACACTGGGCCTTTAACTTAAGAGGTAACTTAGTATGTAAGGAGGTAAAGAAGTAAGGAAGTAAAAGTTGAAAGTAACACAACAACCAAATGTCAAAACTACAGATCATTTTATTGCTGGTGATATTTTTAAACCTGATTTTGTTCTATTTTTAGATCACTGATAAATTCCTGAAATTAATGAACAGCATCAATGTCCAGCTGTGTGTGTGTGTGTGTGTGTGTGCATGTGCGTGTGTGTGTACACATACGGCTCTCCAGGCTCTTCAGACATGCCAGGGGATAATCCATTCCTGATCACACACTCACTGTCATGCTGTCAATCAAGCGGCCTGTCTCCATGGTAACAGCTAGCTTACGTGCATCCTGTTGGTCACACCTGACAGCTGAGATTACATAAACTCGGCCACCATATTCACTGAGTGTCATGTACAATGAATTGTAACATAGCGCAGTCCGATTCGCCGCGTGAATCCCAAGTCCCCAAACCCGAGGAAACCCACTTAGAGCACTCGGCTGGCAGTCAGACGAATTTAGGTTTTTCAGAAAATGTGACTTTTTGTTTATTTTGATTTGGAGGGCTTTAATGGAAGCCATTGGAGCCACATCGGGGGTTCAACTGATGTAATAGTTGGCCGAGCAAATCTGTGTGGTTTTGTGGCTCCAGAGGGAGCTGCGTGACGTGTCGGCTTGCTGTTGTCGTAGATGTTACTGGTGTTAACGCAGTGCTCAGGCATATACTGATTATATTACTTGCCCACTACCCCCACAGCAGATTTACTTTTTTTTTTAAAAATAGTACTAGTTGGACAATGGATGCTACAATTATAAGCCGTAAGTGTCTCCTCCATACAGCAGTAGCAGCAGAGTCTCATCACAGTGTAGCAGGAGTCAGATTTCACTTATAACATCAGGAAAGTTGATCGACAAGACGATGGCAAAAGCGCCCATTTGGCAATATTTCCAATTTAATCCAATGTTATTAGCGAACCTGATAATATTAATGAGGGAGAAGGAGTTGGTTACACAGCTAAGAAGTTGGAGGTGTGCAGCCTGTCGCCTGCAGCTCTTCATCTAACAGCTCCCTGTGGCTGCTCCTTCTTGTTTCATTACTCCCTGCAATGTTTCACACTGCTCTGCTGCTGTAGTGCTAATCTCACTGACAAACACTCTGCATTTCCTCTGACTACTATAATAAATATAATGAAAGTCAGTTCATGTTTAAACAGTTAAATACTTTTAACGTGAAGCAGCATCAGTAGGAAATGTCCAGTTGTCATTAGCATTTACTAATACAATGCGCAACATTGATATTTTTACAGGAGGAGAAACTTTCAACTGTAAGGCTCCGAGATAATGCTGTCTTCTCTCTTCTGCGTAGATGTGGTGAATTTACAGCTCATAGATACTTATTAAGACACGATCTCTGGGTTTGCTTGGTATCTAGTGTTGGAAGAAAATGTTGTTGCACATTTCCGATCCACCATTAGCATAGTCAGCTTGTTTGCTACATCCTACTGCATATGTAAAACAAATGTGCTTCCTTTTATAAAAAAAAAAAAAAAACCCTACCAAAGTCATTTTCTGGGGGTGCTTTCACATCTGCCCTGCTTGGTTCTCAAGTTTGTTTGTCCCCTAAGTGGGGTTCGTTTGGGCAGGTGTGAACACAGCAATCACGCTCAGGTGTGCACCAAAATAACCGCACTGAGACCTTCTTGAAGAGGTGGTCTCGGTCCGGTTACAAATGAACTCTGGTGCAGTTTGTTTGTGGTGAGAATGAGCCACGCCTCGTTTTCAAACTGTATGGTTTGACTAAAATGAACAATGACAGCAATATAGTCCACGATGAGCAGCGCTAAAATCAACCTGCGTAGTTGTCCCTCCATTGTGACATTAGAAAGTGTCACATTTATCTTGCAAGTGTTCTCTTCTTCAACGTTTGCTTTACTTCCTGGATTTTTCCCACATGGAAATTCTG
Organism: Epinephelus cyanopodus; assembly: GCA_026686955.1. NCBI lineage: Eukaryota > Metazoa > Chordata > Actinopteri > Perciformes > Serranidae > Epinephelus > Epinephelus cyanopodus. The sequence continues at coordinate 33,057,026 of CM048930.1, forward strand.
ACCAATCAAGAGCAGCTTTCTGGCGCAAGGCATTTGATCTGGTAGTACAATTAATTTATTGTTAATTTCTGCATTTTCATTGGATTTGTTGTCACTAAAAAAAAAGGTGCGGCATGCACTCTTGAAGTGTGTTTGACCTGGCTTCCTGGCAGTTGTTGAATAATGTGAAGTGGAGACTGTGTTAAAGAGTTGAAGATGAATATGTGAAGCCCTTTTAGCTGTGGGAATGACTTAGAAAGTAAATCAGCTTGAGAATATTTTAGGTCTCGCACAGAGTGGATGTTTTGAATACTTCAGCCTGTTATGGTGGTCTTCATGTTTCATTTATTTTGATACCGTCAAAGCATACTTTATTGCCATGAGCTACATATTTCTAAACACTTATGTTCAGCCTCATCTGGATTCTTTCACCGCATCACTCTCTTGCTCTTATTTCACTCAGTCATCTCCTTTCTAAAGCTGGTTATTATTTATCCAGACAGCAGACGCTTCTATCAACACGTCACTTTGCATGCCTGATCATTTTATTGGTGTATGCTTTTGACTGAACCAGGAAACCACACTGACATCCCAATGTGGCTCTAAATGCAAAGAAACACACACACGAAGACACGCACACATATAAAAGCATACGCACACACACATAACAAAGTGATCTGTGCAAATATTTATTCGCCTTTTGTTGCCATTATCTTCATTTACATTAAGATCTCTTTGCACAAGGCCACTGTTTTCACAAGAGGAGGATGCTTCACTAGCCACACACAAACACACACCCACAGTCAATCACACACACATTGTTTTCTGTTCACTATGTGATGCCCTGTCAGTTACGTCTGTCAGAGCTTTCACCTTAACAATTGACACCTGCCTGCAGGCTCTTAGCCAAGTTAAAATCATTTGATAATCCCCGCTGAAAGGTGCTCCTCGGCTCTAACAACAGTTTGGAGTGTCCCAATAAATGCGTTCAATGGAGTCGAGTGTGCGGCTTCATCATTTGGTTGAAGTGTGTGTACTCCTGTTGACTGGCAAACCACCAGTGTAGTTGATGCGTTTGTGTCTGCTTCCAAGGTTACAATCAAAACAGCCTTTCATAATAAAAGCCTTCTCACAGTAATCCTATTCAGGGCCTGCTGCCTTGACACACTTTTGTGCTGTTGTGGGGGACGCAGGTTTTGTGAAGGCTTTAGTGGAGTGAAGCGCGCCTCCACTTGATCACTGGTGGATTGTTATTGCAAAATGAGCTGCTAAAATAATGAGAAGTTGATGTCAGCACTTCTTCCAGTGATCCAGAAGTGGGATCGTTTTAGATGTAAAGAGTAGCATAGTGTCAGGGCTGCTCGAAAATCATTATCGCCATTATTTTGGTCAATATTAAGATCACAAACTCACTGACTTTTAAAACATCATGCATTCATTGAACTTTTTAACAGTAGAGTTTCTTAAACTTCAAATATAATTCAACTGCAGGTGACTTGTTGGCCATGATGCTTCCCGTAAAAGTTAAGGCACTCAAATAGTGGCAAGTTTTTATAAAATAAACGCCATAGATGTCAGTAATGTCATTTCTCAACTGCAGCTTGCACTAATTTATACAGGAGAGGAACAACATACTGACTAAAATGCACAGATGAAGGCACAGTGTTGTGGTGCTCAAGCACTTTGACCAAATGCTTTAATGCCAAATGGTCTACAAAGTACAGCAAATGTTGTCGGATCAGATGTCGAATTGACGCCGTACCTACACCGTAGTCTCTGAGTTGACATAGAGCCTACGCTGTAGCCTGTCTACTTTTGTAAGCTGACACCATTTCCCTCAGTGGAAACAAAGCTTTTATTTACTTGTATTTCACAGATAATAAGCAATAAATTGTGAAGACAATAAAGCCTCCACGAAAATAGCATTTTAAGTCTTGTGTGTGATTTATCCTGGCTTCATATGAGCAGAGGATATCTCCACTTATATCTAGGCTAATTTATACAATGTAAAATGCCATAGGCTGGCGCTAATAATGTTAGCATGTTGTATTTGTGGGGAAAATGTGTCCAGATGAAGACAAGTGTTTGTCTGTGAATGCTGCGAGTTATAGTGAAGCTGATTTGTGCACTTGTGTTTGAAATAGTCGTGATTAAGCCATGTTTAATGTGTGTTTAATGTGTGTTTTGAATCAGCTAAACTTTACAGCACTTCACAGAAACCCTACAGCCAGCTAGTGTTTTGGAGGTGTAACTGCAGAGTTGCATCATCAATTAAGAAAGTCACCAAATTGTCAACACTCAGTGCAGCTCTGTAAAGGAAAGGGGTGCCCTGAATTTATAACACAAGCTAAAACTAAAGCGTCATTGTGAAACAAAATACAGCACAATAATTTTTTTATTTCGATCATCTTGATTTGGTAATCATTATAAGTGAGAAGTGTAATTGAAAATAAAATTTGATTCATCAACAAGCTCCACAAAGTATCATATTTTTCTCCTCAACAGGCTTATATTAGATGCCTTTTATACATTTGAGATGGTTTGTATTTAATTAATCCAGCACTTGCCTTAAAAAAGAAAAATGTCAATGTGTATATGTACGTCAGTGAGTCCGATCTCTTCGGGTAGACTGTGCTAATATTTGTTCAGGGCAAAATCTTTGGAGCCCTGTTGCCCTGCAGGATGACCAAATATTTACATTTTTAAACACGGCTACGGCTTCAACACTTGAGCAATAACTCTGAGTGAAAATATAAATAAATAGTAATTATTTTAATCACTGGCAAGGGGCCATGATATACTGTACATGTAAGCAGAATAATCAGTTTCCACCTGTGCAGCAATAAAAACAAACACATGTCTTGGAGGAAAGTGTGATAGCGGCACACACAGCTCGTTGCTTACTCAAAGCATTGTAAGCCTACACTGTGCCAAGTCGAGCTCGTACAACACTTGATCCTGTGTGTTGAGGCAGATCTTTGCATATTCAACAAACTTGTTCCGCAAGCACCAAAATAAATATCAAACATCATGGATGCTTGATAGGAATGGTCGAGCAATCCTGTGAAATAATGCCTTTATTTGCCTTCGAGGAGGATTCACTTGTACAAGCTTTACAACTATCACTGCCCAGCTGTCGGACATGATCTATGTCAGCTGTCACTCTTTACACAGCTTTACTGGTTGAGTTTAATTTGTGTCGCACTGTGGATGTTCATGTGCTGCTTCATGTCTTACCAAAAGGACTGGCAGGCTCTGCACACAATGGAGGCCATTATCCTTTCTATCAGGGAATAACCAAGAGAGAAGTATGTGTGTGTGTGTGTGTGTGGGGTGTGTGTGTGTTTGATCAACTCTCAGAGCTGGTCATTGTCAGGGTTGAAGCATGTCTCTGTGGAACAGCCGCTCATCAGTGATTAGTTATCAGTAAGCGAGGATCAAGGCTGCTCTCTGACACATCAAGGCTGGGAACCCGGGCTGCGTTATTTACGTGCTGGAATAAAGGTGCCAGTGTTTGCCTCCAGATCTATTCTTAGCACTAATTTGGGTGTCATCATCACACATTTTTATAAACGTTTCAACAGCCAATAGGTTGTCTCAACAGCAAGTTAACATGCAGTGTTGGGAACACTGCTGTCGTACCTCAAATTCACCAGTGAAAGCTGTTATTCAAATATGGTCAGCACAAACAAATGATGAGTTGGTTATTAATAAAGGCCAAGTAAAACATTGAGAGGGGAGTTGTAAAATCTGTACTTGAATAGTCCACAGTATAATATACATGTCAACAGCACTAAAAGAGCACTTCACCAGTTTAGCATTGCATAATATTGTCATATAAAAGAAAAGTCAGAATGGACGCAGATGAGAAGTAGTAGGAGAGGGGAAATTAGAAATAAACGCCTGTTTTAAGTAAGATTTTCTCTGTGTGTGGGGTAAACACAGGCCTCTGCAAGTATATGAAACATGATATACTGATAGCAAGTCCTGCCCATTATCCCTGGAATAATTAATGAAATAAATCACTCTGTAAGGAGTCATCAAACCTTTTGAATCTCCTCTGACAAAAGGATTTCTGGCATAAAAGTAGTGACTGTTATTGAAAGTGTAAGGAATCTTGACCCCAGGCTTCAGAAATAGCTCAGTTTTTGGGAATGAAATCATCAGTTTTCTGTAAATATTGAGCAGTGAACATGATGTAATATGTTTAAAGACACAAATCCACAGCATCACATGTTTCTGGCTGCAGTAATACAGGCTGACTCAAACCATGTCAGTACTTAGATTAAGTCTTAATTCAGGAAAAACAACTTAACTTCTGAACTCAGTCATTTTTTCAACTGAATGAACTCTGTACAGACTTGAACTAACGACACAGTTCACACCTCACACTGCTCTAATGCTGATAAGCTCCCAAATGTACTTAATGACATGTGGCACAGTGAGCTGGCCGAGCAGTCGTGATAAATCTAATGTACCTTTAATCTCATGATTTATTTGCCTTGCCACGGTGTAGTTGAGATACGAGGAGGAGGGGAAAACAGGAGCAATGTATGAAACCGCAGGTGGCTGCTGTTTATATTTAGATGTGTTATTACTTTTGGGGATGTTGTGACGTCAGTGTTTTCACTTCCACTAGTGAAAGGACTGTCAGACTTTTACATGCAGGACAGCTTTCTGCTCCTTTGATCCATTATTTTAAAAGAACAGTAGAAACTAAGTACATCAGTTTGGGGGTCACTGGACAAAAACGATGAGATGATGATGCAGCACTAATGCCCCAGGATTTTCTCAGTTCAGATTTAATGAAAAACGAAGGTTAAAAAGGGATTCTACACAACACCAGAATACCTTTTAATATAAAATATTTTCCCCCTTGGTGGTTGAGTGTTGATCTGTGGACCCAACAGTTTGCTCCAGAATGAAATTTCCTCTGGGTGGATGCTACACTGATCCTCTTTTCATCAGGTACCAACAAAAAGGTCCTAATCTCCACTTTCCCAACACTTTGGGTCACTGCAGGCTACGTCTAAAACTTCAATACAGCTTCCTGTTCAAGAGGGATTTTAGTTTATCAATCTTGTTAGATTAAATATGTTTGTTAGAGGTTTTTTTTAAAAATTCACTGCGGCCATGTCCAAATTAGGGATGTGTGCGATTAGACGTTTCAATGATTAAACGTCCGTGTATTTGTGATTTGCAGAAACATAAATGCCAACATTTTCATCTGGTGTCTGGGCATTTGAGAATACAGCCCCATCAAGCTGCATCCTTTGTACTCCAGTATATGTCTTGATTATCCCATAACAGCACTGACGTATAAGCCGTGCTAGCTATTGTGTTGTAAATACTACCACTGAAACAACTCAACAAGAAAGACATCACCACTTAACATCACATTGAAAGGGCTTTTTACTCTGAAATAACCTCGTCTACAAATGCTGCAACTGTACAAGAGTGGGTCACATTACTGTCGTTAATTAGCAGCAGGTGTCAGCTATAAAAAAGAGTGGGGAATTGTCTTTTTGATTGGTACTTTCAAAGCAATTTGAAATGAAAAACAGAGCATTTAAATGGCCAGAACATCTGTTCCTGGGTTGCAGAAAATAAAAGGAAAGTTAAGAGGAGCAAACTCCAAATCATGACATCATAAAGCAAAGACAGACAAACTGCACCAACATTTTCTGGCCTTTCCTGTTGCATCAGGTTGGGCTGCATGCAATGATCATTATCATTATTGATTAATCTGTTAAATATTTGTCTGATTGTGTGGTCCATAGTTTAGCATTTACAAGCACTGTAATCATTTAATAAAAGGTTTATAACACTATAATGTAGTGTAACTCCAGATGTAACTCCAGTTCTGTGAGTATGTGCATAGCCGTCTAACTACAAGCCCAGCTGGCACCAGTCTTATGTGGCTGAGATTCCCAAGGGAGTCAAGCTGGAGTGGTGAGGGGTTTATTAACGGGGTGGGTAAACGTGAGTTAATTTAAGAGAAGATTGAGAAGAGGAGGCTGAGTTTGTCTGGCACTGAGTTCCACAGCTGAGGAGCCATTAGTCGGGCCTTGTGATCAAGTAGAGATTGGACTCAGAGGAAGTTAGCAGGTCACAGATGTAGACAGAAGCTTTAAAAACAAGCAGTAAAATCTTAAAAGCAATTCTTCAAGTCACAGGTAACCAGTGAAGGGCAGTGAGGATCATGGTCGCTTCTCTTAGAGTTAACAGCCTGGCAGTAGCGTTCTGTATCAGCTGCAGTCTTTGGATGTTTCACCTGCTGATAGTAGAATAAAGTGCGTCGCAGTAGTCAAGTCTGGAGGAGATAAAAGCACAGGTGACCTTTTGTAAATCTGCAGAGGAAAAAACATGGCCCGATCATAGTTACACACCTCAGTTGGACAAAGCAGGACTTTACTGCTTTAGTCACCTGAGCATCAAAAGACAGCACTGAGTCAAAAATAACACTCCAGGTTACAGGTCTCTTTTTTTACATAATGAGATGAAAAACACCAGATTAGAAAAGAGATTAGTAATGCTGCTCAGGATTGGACCACAGGGGGGTAATAATAACTATTTTTGATTGGGAATTTTTGCTTCAAAAATTACACATTTTTTCTCTACTGATTGACTGATGGACTTGCTTGCTTTTCTGCGAGCCACTTTCGCAAAATGACAGGAGGCCAGGGGCCAGTGGCAGCAGCCCTGTATGCAGGGGCGTCTCTCGAATTTTAGGGTATTAGCGGCTTAGCTAGGACATCTGGCGGGGTGTGTGAGGGATCCTCCACTGGCACTTTTTGCAAAAACAAAAACAGCTCGATTTGATGCTTTTTTTTGCACTCTGGCACATTGTGTATACTAAAAGTACAGTATCACTGCTCTAGCCTACTCAATTAGGTAATAAAATCCTCCTTGAGACCCTGCGTCCTCATATGAGGATGTCACATTTTGGGGTTTACTTGACCTCATACTTCATTCTGATTAACTTAGACCTGTTGTCCTAGTTTGTGGACACTTTAATATGCCACCTAGTGGTAGTAAGAGCACAATACACTAATCCATGTGAAGACAAGATGGCAGCCATCTCTGCCACGTCAGCGTGCAGCCGATCCCGACACAAAAATCGTCAAGGTTTGAAACTTGTTTATTTATGCTAAGTAATGTTCGTAGTTTGATATGGAAACACGTTTGCAACTTTAACAACAGTAACAAGATAAGACGATGTTAATTAGGAAGTACTCATTTGAAGATATTAGGATTTTATTATCGTCTCGTTTGGGGACTTTGGGACTTAATTGATGTTGACGATGTTTAGTTTTTTATACTTATTGCTCCTACTGGTCCCAAATAGCTAGGAGAAATTTAATAAGCACACCAAACAGAAGTTGGGTCTCAGGAGGATATATCAGTGATTTGTATTTCTCTTAATGCTGGTGGATGACTTCCCTGGTCGTTGTATAAAAAAAGCTACCAGTAGCCTCTCAGGCAAAGGCCAAGACCCCAAAAATAACCTTTTCCACCTCAATGCCTTCCTCCTACTGCAGAGTGTTTCTGTTACTGCTGCCTTCTTCCCATGGCGTTAAACTCCTCCAGCTTTTGGGATCATAAAAGTAAAGTGTCATAAAGTGTCCATACCCCCTTCTGCCATCTCCCCACAGGGGGAAGTCTAAAGGAAGCAAAGCTGTGGTCATATTTGTGATCATGTTGGTCTGAGTGAACTTTTCTAACCAAACGCAGTAAGGAGTCCTGGCAGGGACACACAGACTCTTTTCACAAAGCAGCGCAGTAACCTGATTTTAATGGTCTCTCTTAGCAGGGCAGCTAAGGTCCGATTAAGCTTCATTTAATGGCCCAACTTAACACACCCTGTAAGCCACACACACTGACTGAAGACAGTTTCTCTTAGCATGCAGAACATAATGCAGAACAGAGAACTCTTTGGTGAAAAACAGAGAAGAGGGATACACTATGTGTCACTACAGTTTTGGTCGAGCTACTCTGATACCTTTCAGACCCCAACACACACACACACACACACACACACACACACACACACACACACAGGCCTAAAGACTCATGCGCTATTGTTTTTCATCCTAAATTTGGAGAGGAGAAAAACATGTACAAACTCAGAGCAAGTCCTGTTCTCATAATAAGAAATTTAACTCGAGCTACAGCATGTTTCAAAATGTAAACACGCAACTTGTGTTCACAGCGAAATTTGATTTGGCTGAGAGCAGCCACAGGGTCAGAACAATTTAAACTTGAATGACAATATTTTGTAGATGAGGCATGCGTGAGAGGCTTTGCAGCGGAAACGAGAGAGCAATTTTCCACAGCTGTGCAAAGATGTATTTATAAATGCAAAGCAAAGGTCAGGACACCCTCATTAAAAGTAATGAAAGCTGTTAGATTAGTTTTTGCATCACTGTATGCTATGAACTGAAATCATCTGGAAAGGGAGAGGAAGTATGTTCATCTGAACATATGTAGCCAAGCGGGAAGATGCGACAGTTCTTACTGGCGCCATGAGGTAGCAAGGCCTCTTAAGTCGGGTACACACTACACAAGAATCAAGCCAGTTTTTGGGCCTAGTTCTTCCTTCCTTCCTGACAATTGTCAGCAAAGCCCTGATTTTGTGATGGTTCTAAAGATGGTTTTGCCAGATTTTCCTGTGGTGTGAGTCATGGTGACAATGTTTTCCACATCCCCTGATCTGCTCGGAAGTCCATCCTGGCCACACCAATTTCAAATCGCAAATATTTAACATGCAGTGTTCGATCTGATGTATTTTTTGAGGCAGAATCCCAGAGATTGCCTGGTATTTTTGCTTAAAAGAATTACACAAACGATCAGTTATCAAAGTGGTTGGCATTCATTTTCTATTGATTGACTGATGGACTCAACTCTAGACCAGGGATACTTAACTTGCTTTGCTTGGAAGTCGCTTGAGAGGAAATGACAGGACGCCAGGGGCCAGGGGCTGCAGTAGACGAGGCATGCAACGCTTTTGATGGTTTTAAATATCATCTTGCCAGATTTTCCTGTGCTGCGAGTCATGGTGAGAGTGTTTTCTACATCCCCTGATCTGTTCGGAAGTGCATCCGGGCTACACCAATTTTGAATTGCAAATATTCAACATGTTCAGTGTTTACAGTCTGATATCTTGTTGTGAGGCAGGAACCCAGAAAATTTAACTAAGAATTTACTCACCTCCAGCTCGTGCTGTAACAGCCCTTCCTAACAAAACAGCAAGCAACGTACTCTGGTAGATGGAGTCTGAAAAATTGTCCACATATACTACGACCATCAGCAACATTCAGGAAGCCTATCAAGACCTGACTAAGCTGGTGAGGACGTCTTCACTGAGGAACAGCTGAAACAATCTGATGTTTTCTTGTTTGTATCATGTCCAGTTAGGAAGAGGTGTAACATGTACAGTCCATGTTCGCACCACCTCCATCTCCATGACTTAATCCATGTTTCTTTCCTTGTTCTTTGTAAATTTTCTGCAAAAAGCTAACAACTAGCTGCCCATTGTACACCATGTTTGCTTACTCTAAAGTCTTGCTCTGTTGGTGTGGTGTTTGGGCCAAATCATTGCACTCCGTAATTAGGAACAAACTGGGTCGCTCACATTGTCCTCATCTGTTAAGATTTGAAAACTGTATTTTGGGCCAGAGATAATGGGCATCTGCATAGAGAGCAGGAAACAGGAGGCTTTTTAGCTTGTTAGCATGCTGATGTTAGCATTTATCTCAGAGCACCTCTGTGCCTAAGCACAGCCTCACAGAGCTGCTAATATGGCCGTGGACTCTTTGTCCTGTTTCTTTTTATACCTTCTAGTGTTTTCCTTCTCTTGGCTGAGTTGTGGCAGCGCACTGTGTCCATCTCTGGGGTCCAGTAGAGCAGAACTGGTGTCTGTCTCTGTCTAATTAGCATACTGCAGAGGAGGGATGAAAAAATGTGGCCGGTTTGGGGTGGAAGAGGTGAGGGGTTTTGAGGATTGGGTGTCAGTCCAGGCTATAAATTGTTTAGAAATAGTAGAGAAGGAAAGAAGTGCCAGTGTCCTACTGTTGTTTAATGGATCTAGAGGGCTGGAGGAATCAGTCTGGAAATCTCTGGCACTTCCAGGTCCCTTGTCTCGAGGATAATGGGTTTTTTTTAACAGGTTTTTGCTTAGATGCCTGAAATAAGGTCCGTGGTTAGCACAAGGTAACATCACATTTTGTTAAATGACATAAAATATGCCAGTAAATCCTGTCAAAAATCTTGTAGCTTTTATTTGTTTTGAAAAAAGACGGTTGCTAACAAGTGGCTAGATAAGACTACAGAACGTCGTCACCCCGAACATGGTTGTATAGCCTCGTTGTGGTGGCCATGTTGAAGTCTAACGTTAGCTTTTTACTTTTTATGACTTTATTTAAGCTTCAAAAATCCTAAAAGTGGTGTTAATTTGTGATTATCTTCCAGAACAAAATGTGTAAGTATCATTAACTTGTGTTTGCCACAATAATCCAACTCCAAGGGAAATATCCCATCGGGTTTTTGTCAAAGGAACCAGAGCGACGTTAACTTGCGGGGTTGGCCCACAAAAAACATGCCATTCCTGCACCACTTAATAGGCACAAGTGTTATATTTTGGGTTCCGCTACCATAATTGGTATCATCACCGTCTGAGCTTTCCCCTCATCATTTCCTCCGTCAGTATCCTCCTCATCGTGTTTACATCACGCTCTTGGCTTTTAGCAGGTGACATGAGCCTCAGCGTTGGCCCACTGACACCAGACTGACCTCTCGCAGCAACGGCATGTCTGACTGGAGCCACTTGTTGATGGAGGAAGCTGTGACAGGAGGGGAAATGATCAGTGTCAGAAACTCGCCTACCGCCTTTCTTGTCTCTCTCCACGCCTCCATCTGTCAGTCTTTCTCTGTTTCTGTTTCTCTGTCTCTCGCTTTCTGTCTCATTGTGTCTCTGCCTCTGTGCTTGGTGATGCAGGGCGGGCCAGGTCACTGTGATTCAGGGCTGTAAGCTGGAGGAGGATTGGATCTATTTATAGTCCTGTCTGCTCTCTGGGCCACGCTGACCCGAAGTCTCTGTCTGTTTTTCTGTTTCTGTCAGTCTGTCATTTATTTATCTCGTATCACTTGGTCTTCCTTTTATCCTGTCATACCCTCAGATAGGGAGACTTTACCCTCCAGTGTTTAACAAGCTCTACTTCACTGTGATTATCTTGCAGCAGTGTCTTCAAGATACTCAGGCACATACTTGTCTCTATAAAATGTTGCTCTAGTTGTCTTTCTTTTCTTGGCATGGGGTTATAAACTAGATTTTTTTCCTAACCAAACTGACCCTGAGAAGAGATTAAACATATATAGTTTTGGATTAATCTAATGTAGGGCTGGGCAATGTAGAGAAAATTATACATCACAATACAATTTGACAAAGTGCTGATATTGCGACTATGTGACGGACACAGCACAGGACAAAATGCAAATATAGCCAGGGGAAACGCAGAGCGGAGTGAATCTGGGGTTGGCTTTTCATTTTCACTGGCAATATGGTTTACAGGCAGTAATTCAAATGGCAATTCCTGCATAGTATACCTTTAATGTTCTTAACTAGCAAAAAATGCCAAACATATGTTGGTTGTAGCTTCTAATATGTGAGGATCATCTGCCATTCTTTGTCTTATATGATTTAATATTTGTGGTTTTAGACTAGCAAGCAATCGGAAGACATCACCTTTGGCTCTGGGAAGATGACGTTGCCATTTTGCTGATAACTTGCTTTATATGATCAGACCATCAGCTTCAATGCATCTTCATTGAATCAGTGTTAATTGTCTGTCATTTGGGCAGACAGAATGCTTCGGCTCTGGTCGGAGACACACCCAGTTTAATCGAGTGTGTTTGTTTCTGAGTGGACTCATGGAATCAGAGCGTCCAAAAGTGGTTTGTGTGTTTTTAGGTTGTGTTGTTTTGTGTGTGTGTGTGTGTGTGTGTGTGTGTGACGTGAGGAAACAAAGCTGAGAGCCATGCTTTTAGTCGTGCTCACAGCGCTGCTTTCATTGACTTGTCTGGAAAGTCGCTAAAGGCTTCAAATGGAATCACTAGGTTATCTAATGGCTTTGCTCGAAAGGAAAAGATGTGTGAAACAACACCATCACACACACACTTACAGACTTGAAATGCACATAGATGCACTCTAATATAATACACTACTTGAAGTGTACGCACATTTTTAGCCTGACTCAGCTAATGTAATCTATTGTTGGTGAAAAGCCTTTAATGAAAACTTAATTGTATCCTTGGACGATCATTTGATGTAATCTTGAACAACACGAATGTTGCAGTATTGTCGTTCATTACTGTATCTCAGCGTCACCTGCATTGTATTGACTCCAGTTACGTCGGATTTTGTGAAAGTATCGTCGGGTTAGCTGTAAGTTGTAGTTTTATGCAACTACTTTGGAGCAAAAGCAGCCGTGCACGAGTGGCTTCATGACAAAGTTCTTTAAAATGTAGGAGCTGTTCTGTGTGTGCCGGTGGTGTCTAATCAGTGACTCATCACGCTAATATCCTGCCATGCTTACGGTGCAGGTTGCCAGGTCGGCTCCAATCAGCAGATGGAAAATCTGTACATGGCAACCGTGATCTTTTGTTGACTCTGCTCGGTCTGTGACAGTCGCTGAGGAGAGGGGGCTTTGACGGAGCTGCAGACTGACGTGCTGACTATTTAAAAACTGGTAGAGGCAGTTATAACCTGTGATGTGCACACTGTAAATGACTGTTGTGCTACTACTGGTAGAACACAGCAGTGTGTCATTGATATGAAGTCTTATTTAATTGAAATACTTGGTGTATAGTCAGGCTTTTGTCTGGGGGGGAAATTCTGGTTGACAGGAAGTTGGGTGCAACTTGAGGTGGAAGAATTCATGTGTGTTAGAAGTTACATAAACCCCAAATTTAGCAACAGAATCTGCAGACAGTGCAGAGCAAAAATGCCCACTTGTCAACAGAATTTTAAAACAAGTGGTTAAGGCTGTTTTTGGTCTTTGTGTTTACTGTCTGAGCTCAGTTAGTTGGCATTTATTGTAAAGCATTGTCTGTGTCTTCGCCTGCAGGCAGAAGTTAATTGATGTACATAGGGGGAGGGGCTATGGATCATTTTTCAAAGAGTGAATGTGGGCTGAAAGAAGCCATCCATCCGTCCAGGTCTGTTCAGAGCTTTCAGACGAGAAAGTAATAAGGGGGAGGACTGGAGGGATAAATGAATATGATGATGTGCCACGCCGTCGCTCATCACTCAATCCAATTGGGCTAAGTGTTGTGTGTTGTGTTTTTCAGAGCAGACACTACATCACTGCATGTCTCTGGAAAGTTTTAAAAGGGATGTGTTTGCTGTATATGGGTGGGGAGGGTGAAGACGGGCTACAAGTTTGACTTTTTCACTATTTAATCCTACAAAGAAACTGAAAGAAAAGTTACTAAGAAACTTACACACCAGTTATGCCTTTATGTATTTACCATTATAGCCCACTACAATGATAATGTGATGTAACATGGGAAAATTTGGCTATGTTCTGAAATAGTTTTACCCCAAAATGGTTCAAAATTCTTTATTTTGGTCTTTGTGAATACCTCACTTCTCAGTTTGTGTTTGGCATTTTGAGAGTGTGCGTAACATGCACCCTGTAGTCGCACTCGTCATGGCTTTCTGTCAGTTTTTGGGATTCCTCTCTGTCATTAAGTCAAATCTACACTTAGTTTCCAGTTTATTAGGTACACCTAGCTAAAGCTAATGTAGTCTAATACAACAAAAAATCCAAGCAATACATCCTCCCTTCATGAAGGTTATTATCAGGTTGTAGTTTGTGGTGCTATTTAATGTATTACATTACACAATAAGGTATTTCTGTCACTTAGCCTACCCTCATTGATATAAATGAGGTTAGTGGTGTAAGATTAAGATGCACTATGTGATGTTTAGGTTTGATGATGGACTTGCCCTTTTGTGCTGATTTTATAAAAGAACATTATATTTTTGTATAACAGACTGCTATTTTTAACGGTGTTACCTTCTGTATTTGACACTGATCAGCTTCTGTTAAGCTGCAGTCAATTTCTCTTGTTTCTATTCTCTTCTATACAATTTGTCCCTTTGAAGCGTGCGCTGATTCTCTCATCTCGCCATTGAAACTCCTCAGTCAGTTTCTAGTGTTTCTAAGCAGCAAGCTGCCAAGACTGTCTGCCATCACAAGCATAATAAAGCCGTCATCTCAGGCCAGCATTGAAAAATAGTCCTATTTTCGCAGGCTGATCCAACTTCTAAGAATACAAGCAGCCAAAATAGCCCATTATGGCTCTGAGAAGAAGGTTGTGGAATGTCTGCAGAATGCTTTGATTTCTTATCCTCTGAGCACACTGGTCAGATTAAAGCTTCACTGTGTGTGTGTGTGTCTGTGTGTGTGTGGTCTAAACAAAAGCATGGATATTGAACTGAACGGGATAGGCCTACACATGTCTGCTTACAGAGACATGCAGGATAAAAGCTGCAGCTGATTGGCTTAGCCCTGTGGGGTCAGAGGGCTGAGGTCACATTTGGGGTAGTGTTTCAAACCCTCCCTGTGTTTTCCTGCAGGAGCTTGTTTGTGGTGAAAGATTTAATAGGAAATCAATGCACAAACCTTTACGCCGCTAGTCATTTCTCAGCTAATTGACATCTCCTGTCATTCTCTGATTCTCTCATAGCTTACTTCTTACTAAAGAAAGATCACTGGTGTTGGTTGTATAGTGCTGCCACTGCTGTGCCGAGTAAAATACAGAAGTGTAATTTAATTGTCATACATTTTAAACCCTTTGTATATCTGTGTTTATGTGGTTCATCTTTGTCACAGTTTCACATGTTCCTCTGCCTCTAACGGCCCCTCAGTGTTTGCTGTGCAGGAAGGAAGTATTTCCTATTCTCTTTTCCTGCCTGTGTTTTTCCAGCCAGCCGGGGGATTGGAACAAACTGAAGCCTCCTCAAACCTTTGTGTTACCTCCACCCTATTAGCTGACTTCATTGATTACATGTAACCCCATTAGTTTCCTCTCCTGTGGAGTCTAAGTGTGGGATTTCTGGTTTTACCATTACTGCTGCTGCTTAATGTACACCTCCAAGGGGATTGATGGCTTTGCCACCAGAGCAGCTAATGATTAGGAAACCATGTGTTGACTTCCATTTGCATTATACTCTGTGTTTAGACTTTATTAGCTGCAGCCAGCAGATCTATAGGTCGCTCTGCTGGTCGGTTGATTGATAGGTCCACAAAGATTTCCACAGCCTTTGGCAGCTGCAGTTTTTGCCCTAGAAGGCTGAAATTTGGCATGGAGGTCAAATGTGTGTGTGTGTGTGTGATGTAGAGATGTTCTGATATTATTTTTCCTTCCTTCTATCAATGCTGAAACCTTAACTTGCATACCAGCAGATATCAAGTACCAGTCTACTGCCATTAAAAAAAGAACAGAAAAAATAAACAGCTGTATATAATGCTCACCCATTTTCAGTATAAGTAAATGTTTAAAAATTGCATAACAACTAAATGTTATATATTATCTTATACACCCTGGGCTCTGTGCCTTACAATACTATTCAAGTGTGCAAAGGATAATCGATGCATGATTTGTTACACTGAGGAGGAAATCATTATTCATTATTTTGGTTGCTGCTCAAACAGCATGTGCTGATACTAGGATGGCGTAAATATTAAGCTGAGCTCTGACTCTCCGTTTAAATAACTTATTAGATGGATATATATAGAGGAAGGTGACGTTTAGAGAGCAAGCCCAAATAAGCAACTCCACTTAAGAAACTAGCGGCTAATAAGCGGACCTGGCAACCCTGCGGCTTGTCCTCACATTTCTTCCGTCCTCCCGCCTCTCATTGGTTGATGCTCTTTGTCAGTCGTGTCAGACGTCTCGAGTTTTCTAGCATGTCAGATATCCAGTCCCAATCACAGACGAGGGGGCGACTTGCTCGTAGGCTTATTCACACATGAGGACTCGTCATGGCAGTCATGCCGACTCACCTCCGACCCAAGGTGGCTCTCAAGATCCTCTGCGATGTCAAAATCTCATTGAAAATCATGTAATGTGAACTAGGCTTTAAAATGACCGCAGACGGCGTGTTTGCTTGCCGCAGCAGGTGCTCTGTCCTCACCGAGCCCTGTTTCCATATTCACAGTGTGCCGCTGTCGGACGGTTCCCAAACTTGCACAAGATTTTGTGGAAAGAGTCGTCATTAACTGAAAGACAGCTGATTAACTGCCAGCACACACACATGCACACACACAGTCATACACATGAACATTTTGTCACGTCACTTCTCGTAACTCATGAACCAGTTGTCATAGTGACGCATCATTGAGCAAGTGACAAGTATTCATGAGGTTGTGTATGTGACTGCATTAACATGTGGATGCATGCAGGTGTACATAGTCGCAGCTGTTGCAGATTTGGACTTGTGTCATGAACTCTTCTAATCCATCAGCAACCATCACT
The DNA here is from genome assembly GCA_026686955.1 of Epinephelus cyanopodus. Lineage (NCBI taxonomy): Eukaryota > Metazoa > Chordata > Actinopteri > Perciformes > Serranidae > Epinephelus > Epinephelus cyanopodus. The sequence goes on from CM048930.1 coordinate 33,073,547, forward strand.
CCAGTTTGCTGACTCACCAGGGTTAAACTTGGTCACCGTAGTCGCTTTCTTCTGACAAGTTTTAACAAGTGTCATCTCATCTCTTCTCTCTCTCTTCTCTCTGAATAAAAAGCAAAACAGCGCTGGTTTGCATCAGCTACTGTTACGAGAATATATTCTAGGACATGATAAGATTAGGTAATTACTCGAGCACTGGTAACTGACACATCGTGGCATTTCATTGCTGCTTTCCATCGTGAACAGTGTTTGTACTTTCTTAACAGTTTAATTGGTACATGTGCTGACATTTTATAAATCAAACAATGGATCGATTGAAGGAGAAAATAATCAGCAGATTACTGTATACTCAAGATCATCACTAGTGGCAAAACTAATAATCTATACACCATGACCTTGCATTGGGTGGTGGGATTAGGGATGTCCACTGTCTCCACCCCTCTTTCCTGCACACACACGCACACCAAAAAGTCAAATGCACACAGGCATTTACACCCACATAAGCGGCCCATCTGTCCCCTGAGACCAGCAGCTGGTGGGTGGCGGGAATGTCCGGTATGACCTTGACCTCTGACACCCTGCAGCAGGAGATGCCATCCACTGTATCTATGTGCTGTATCTGTCCTGCAACCAATCTGCCTGTCCTAAACATGCAGCTGCACACACACACACACACACACACACACACACACACACACACACACACACACACACACATACGGACATCCTCGCCATTAGAATCATTAACTGGACACTGATTATATTAAGGCTGGACCCACAAGACTAATTTCACTAAGTGCAAAAAGCTTGTGCTGGAGGTTTTGTTTGTGTGTGTATTTGTGCGTGTCTGTCCACTTGTGCAGACTCATATTAGTTGACAGCCACTGACTGTTTTGGCCTCTTAGCTCGTCTGATTCGCTGTACCTTTTTGACATCCTGTCTCTGCCGTCCCCTCCAGCTCGAGTCGATTTGATGTTGGTCGTAAAAATGGCAGGTTTTAGAGGAAAACGATTGTTCTGTGCGGAGTAGGAGGAGCAGAAGATGTTGGAGAGAAAGGGGTAAAGTGTGTGTTTATGTGTTGCAGCGGCACAGTTGAAAGAAAATGTTTAATCAATTCACATAGTCGCTGGTGCAGGCGTTTCTGAAACCCTTCCAAACAAGATATCAAGTTTTAATGGTAGCAAAGATCTTTGCTTTAGAAAAACCAAACAAATTATATATTATTTATTAGCACTACATCTGTTAAAAAGCTATGTAGAAGGAGCTGTTTCCAGAATGCCATGTTGCAGAAGTGCTATTGAGAAACATGAACTGCAGTCAGATTTAGTTTATGTTAATGCCCTCATGTTGACTTTGTGTTCCTTTGTGTCCACTCTCTCAGTGGGTTTCCAAGAAGTGTTTTTCTCTGATATTTTGGTCACCGTCTCCCGCGTCGGACAAAAACAAAGTGTCTCGCTTCTCTTTCTGATACTGATACTGTGACCTTACCGTTTCCTCTGTCTCTTTCCTCTCCTCAGATCACCAGAAACTGGAGCGGGAGGCAAGAATCTGTCGTCTGCTGAAACATCCAAACATAGGTGAGTCATTTTTGAGAGCCGAGCGGATTAGTGGCGCGGCTGTGTTAATATAGAACATCGGGAATAAGATTTTAAGAAGTATGAATTAAGTCACTGCAACAGTTTTCCTTTTAAATATTTTTTCCTTCACTGCTGACCTTAATAAACCCAATATGTAGAGAAGTATTGGAGTGATAACCCTTAATTTCAGAGGTTGACTAATAGGCTGATATAATAATGATAGTTTGGAACAGGAAAAATATCATAGACGATAAATCATCTGTTTTATGCATCATTTTCTGTAGCGGTCGGTCTTCAGAGTCATGTTTAGAAGCATTTCCCATAAAAGTAGGAAAATTCATCTATCATGTATGTATCAAGTTGATAAAACAATGTTAAGTATGTTTTTTTTTATCAATAAAGAAAGCTTGTGCTCTCCAGTTTCAGCAATGCTATAACACAGCGGTTCCCAACTGGTGGGTCGTGGTCCAAAAGTGGGTCGCGGGTCCATTCTGAATGGATTGCAAGTGACTTACATGTCAAGTTTGTAAAAGTACAGTGAGTTTCAGGGCTGCACCCGACTAAGAATTTTCCTAGTCAACCAATAGTCGTCATTTAGGGCCATTAGTCGACTAGTCTCCTACATATTTACGATATTAATGTAATTATTAAATTACATATTTTGGTGGTTTGAGTTGAAGGTGTGAACTCTTGCCGACTAATGACCTTTCTGGTCGACTGACATTTGGTCGAACATTAGGGGGCAGCTCTAGTGAATTTCCAGCACAGAGTTTTTATTTTAAAGTGCCATTTCCTGCTGTAGAGTGTGAATAATGGACAGCTACTTGACAGAGACAGCAAACTAGCTTAAGGATATGGCCGAATGCAAGTATGACTAAACATACCAACGTGATACACATATTTTAAGATTCGGTGCGAGTTATACTTTTTGGGCATATCATAAAATGTCCATTATAAATTAAAGTGTGAGGAAAAAAAGAACTACATGCTATTTATAAATCCAGAACTTGCCTGAGAATCATCATGTTTTGAAGCTTGCTTCACTATCAAAGTAATCCAGTGATAGTTGTCCTGATATCCATGGGTACACTGCAGACAGGAACTGATAATAGCTAATTTGGTTAATTTAATGGTGCCAATTTGCCAAAATGTCTCTGTAGCAGAAGATCGTTAGGTAGGAACAACACTGTAAATGCCTGTTAAGTTCAAGTCTCATACATTATTATGGGATTTACCTAGTGTGTCTAACACTTGAATTTCAAGACATCTTTTATTACCAAAGTGTGTGTGTGTGTGTGTGTGTGTGTGTGTGTGTGTGTGTGTGTGTGTGTGTGTGTGTGAGTGAGAAACCCAGACAATATGCCCTGTCCCCTGGAGAAAGGACGTAAATGGCAAAGTATCTTTGTGGCAGAACTGCCAAGTGTCTTATCATACAGTAGTGTGCCGCCCAGTGCAAGCTATACTCACACTCACATAGACACACACACACACACACACACACACTCACTCACACACACACACACGCAGGATATGATAACAGCATAATAGGTATGGTTTCATTCGTTCTCTCTTTCTTCTTCGTCCCACCTGATTCCTGCTTCGCCGTCGTCCTATTCTTCCTTTCTTTTCCTCCCTCAGCTGCTCCTTTCTTATCCTGTTCTCAAGAGGAGAGCTTGTCAAGTTTTCTTTTCTCTAAATGTAAGCCATCTGAAGCAAGAGGAAATAATATCCAACATATGCAGGCCTAATTTAAAGCACCGAAGCACCTTCACCCACCTTGACGCAAGGATGTTTTTAAGTCTACTTGTGCACATCCATTTAAAACTGCTGGAATCCAGAGGTGCTGGTTAAAGAAAGCTGATGGTCCAAGTTGTATTAAGCTTTCAACACTCTGTGTGTACAGTGATATTTCCTGCCTGCTTTTGTGCTTCTTTAACAGAGAGAGTACCTGAAAGGAAATTACCAGTATCACATTAATTATAAATGATTAAAATATGGCAACTACTCTGTCAACTTTGTCATCCAAAAGCCGATTCCTGGTTGCCAACAAGCCAGGTGGCACTCAGGCTCTTAGAAACCTACAGTCGAGCCCTGGAGTGGATCATTTCAGATGAGCAGGGAAAGACTGTGCCGCTGAAAACCTGGTATCCTCTGAGCATCGTGTATCACTTGACCTTGTGCGTGTTTATTATGGTTGTGAGTGAATATACTACAATAACGTTGTGCTGATTTGTGTTAAGTGCGGTTCTTGTGCTTTGTTCCCACTGGCCGGTGATCAATGATGCATTGATCGTCTGCCAAGTCGACGATAAGGAATCATTAAAAGCTTACAAAATGTGGGGTTTTCCTCAATAAAAGATGCATTTAAACAATTGATACAGGCTATTTTTGCAGCACAACCTGATTAAGTTTGTTTATTAACGTAAACATTAAACTAAATGGTTTGATTCATAAATAACAGCACAAAATAATGCTGCTACTGCTTCATTAAATTCCATTACAGACTTACATAAATTAGATCAGAGTAAACAACACAAAAGGACTTTAGTATCAAACCTTCAACACATCATCAAGGCCGTAACCGGAGGCATTATGTTTTCAGGTTGTCTGTCCCTCCCTCCATTCGTATGTTTGTCCATCCCATTCTTTTGAATGCAATATCTCAAGAACACCTTCAGAGACTTGTCTTAAATTTGCACAAACATACCCTTCGACTAAATGAAGAACTGAGTAGATTTTGGTGGTCATAGATCAAAGGTCTCATTCTTGTGAATACGATATATCAAGAACACCTTGAGGGAGGTTTTTTTTTTCCAAATTTGGCACAAACATATCCTTGGACACAACCATGAACTGATTAGATTTCGGTGGGTAAAGGTCAAGGTCAATGTGACCTCACAAACAGCCTAAATTTGAACTTCAAATTTGGCACAAACTTTCACGTGGACTAAAGAATGAGCTGATTAGAATTTGGTGGTCAAAGGTTGAACGTCACTGTGACCTCACAAAACATGTTTTGGTCATAACTCTTACAAAGCTTTACACAAATGTCTAATAACTTATATTGATGAAGCAATGACATTTTTTTTTATCCAGAAGGTCAAAGGTCAACTTAACTGTGACATCATAATGTTCAGTATCAAACACTTTTCTGGCCATTATACAGTGTCATATCTCAGGAACAGAAATGGAGACATTTGGTCTGATACTGAATTGGTGACACTGATGTTGGGTGTCCACTTTGAAACTGTATAGATCCTCTGTGCTGTCGGGGGGAAGATGTGTGTGAAGCATCTCTGTTTTCACAGACATGGATGTAAACTGTGAAAGACACTTGAGTGGTACGCAGAGACATACAACTGTGGGGCAGTAATCTAGTTTAATGTTTTTGCTGTGGTATCAAAAATGGTATAGAGTAGCAGTTCCCAACTGCTCCAGCTTAGTCATTTAAGGTCGACACAGTTTTAATACATTCAGCATCATACTTGTGTCTGGCCAAGCAGTCCAGCTAGTTTGCTGTTTCTGTCAGGTACCTGTCTGTTAGTCTCTTATTCTACTGCAGAAAACGGTACATCAAAATAAAAGTTCTGCGCTAAAAATTCTCTGCACTTCAAAAGAAAGTGTATTTTTCACAAACTTGACATGTTTGCAAGACACGGTCTTGCGGTCTGTTCAGAATGGACCCGCGACCCACTTGTGAACCACAACCCACCACTGGTATAGAGAATCTTTATTTTTTAATACTAGTATTGTACTGAAGTTTAAAATTCTAGTGTCAAGACAACATTACAGCAAAACTGATGCATTAAATTACTCACTACTACATCAGAAGTGTCTTTTAAACAACTGTAAATCCTCCACACCCACATGTCACATCTTTTGTATTTGACACGTGCAGAAACAGAAAGCCAGACATTGTGGTTTAACGAACTTGCATTTACTGAACATCCAGTGGCTAGCTTAGCCTCGTTGACTGCACACCGCTCGACAGACCCTCGACCTCAGAAGTGTGGTTACACACGAGCTTGTTGGACCAGACTTCTCACTGAATACACAGAGATCAAACTGATCAATGAGCTGCGCTTTAACCTCTGGTAAAAAGCTGATCCCCACATATCAAAGTATCGGAGCGTTACTTTGATATGTGGGAACTGTAATGTCACTACGAATTACTGGGAAAAAAAATCACATTACTGTAACACATTACTGCTAAACGCTGATATAAAGCACAGTAATTTTACCACCCTGCACCCCACACACAGTCACATACACACAGAGAAGATTCCCTCAAGGTAATGGTACATAAAGAGTTTCCATATCGTCACCTCACTTAATAAACTCATTTCTAATTGAAGTCTCTCTCTGTTTCTTCTTCCCTCACTAGTACGACTCCATGACAGCATCTCGGAGGAAGGCTTCCATTACCTTGTCTTTGACCTGTAAGTAAATCACATTAACACACAAACACACACACACACACTCACGGCTCAGGTTTAAACTGGAGTATTGCTCCAGGATGAATTGCCTCACCTAAGCAACAAGTAAGTTGACAGTTTTATTTTCCATGACTGTCACCGTGTAGAGCAGTACAGTATATCAGGTTTTCCACCGAGCTGCCGTGATGGAACGGTTCAGTTTGTCCTTAAATCAAGCCCTGTTTTAATATTAAACACATAAAGATGTTTAATGACGAGTTTGTGAATACAGAATGCAGCTTCACCACAGTAATCTGTCACCATATTTCTAACATACATAATGTAAACTGCACTCTCTGCTCACCATGTTTACCCCATGAATAAAGATGATGGAAAGAGCTGAGAGGGTCAAGCTTACATTTTCATGCTGTGAATTGTATCAGAGTAAAATATAAGAGAAAACCTCAAGTCTTTTCACATCCTCTCTTGTAAAAGCACTCTGTTTGTGCCACTTGTGAAACATGGGTAACATTCTCTAATGGAAATGTGAGGACTTTCCCATGAAATGGTGCTGAGTCAAGCTCTAGTTTAAGGTGAAAAAGTCAGTTTTGTATCTGAATAAACCAGCCATGCAAGTTAGTCTTGTAGAGGCTTGTATTATCAGCAGCCAGTCAAGTGGCCTCTTAAAGCAACAGCCAGAGCATGTTATGCATTTACACAGAACGTGAAGGATCTATGAGGCGGTGTTGTCACTAACAGCAATATAAATCAACGTGTTTCCTCAAAAATAAAATAAACAAACAAGCCTCTGTTTTGTCCCTGCAGCGTCACTGGAGGAGAGCTGTTCGAGGACATCGTTGCTAGAGAGTATTACAGCGAGGCAGATGCCAGGTATGTCACCATGCTAACATGTGACCATGTTATGTATAGAGAATTTCATGTGTCACTAGTCAATTTTCCTGCAAGTTTTTGGAGGCTGCCAAAGTTGTGAAGTTGGGTTGTAAAAGCACAAAATGTTTTCCATTTGAATCTGTGTTAATGTACTTTGTGCTTTAGCAGCAGAAGCATTGCTTGTGGTCTCTCTGAGGTTGTTTTCAGTACACAGTACACACTTTATTTTTGACTGTGTGACTCAGGCCTTTTTAAATTTAATTCCATTAATAAATAATGACAAAGCTGTCCTAAGTTTTGAAACATTATGTAGGGTTTTTTTTTGTCAGAAGTTGCAGTTGTTTTTTGCTGTGCAGCACATTACCTGCCTGGAGTGTGCAGATTAACGGTCAAGCAGACACTTTGTTTTTTTGACTTGAGCGTCACAATACAATAAAATAACTATACAAACCGTTAAAGATAAAAATCTATGAACACATTCATAAAATAAAATTACCCAACATAAAAGTCATGCTCCAGCACTTTCAGTCAAGTATGCAACATGATTAAGACTTTCTTGTCTGTACCTGTGAACAGTGAAATAAGATCTTGATGGACAGATTTTACCTGGATCTCATGAGTCTGAGGACATAATGACTCATGTATGCCAGTGTCATGCGAAAAGGTGTACGACTTCGTCTTCCTTGTCCAATATGCATCCTGTAGCGATGACAGAACTGTGAAGTTATTCTCAGGTGATGAATATAGGGTCTTCTGTTTGTACACAGCAGACTGACAGTCAATTCAGGGTTAACTTCACCTCCTATAGTGCTGATATTATCTGTCACCTCCATCTCTTGCACAAGGTGAGACATGTTTTTTCTTGACGTTTCTTTTGTCAGTCTAGAGTTCAAAACCCAAAGAATGTTGGTGCATATGGAGCCGATGCTTTATCCTACGGAGGGATTAGGCCTGTTTGTCTCTTACTGAAGCCTTTACTGATGGAAGCCCTGCCTCTAATTAACAGTTCAAATTGGCAGAGCAAAGCTTTTACCCTGGCCATGTAAATGGTGTTGATTGATTGTGGAGACACCTTAAGCCAAGCCTCATGTCCATACGAAACAGCAGAAGAGAACTCAGATGTAAACACTTCATTTTTTACACTAATAGGCATCATATGTACAGGTGGACAAAGTAAAAGCATGCAGGTTCATTTGACTATAACAAAATTTAACTTCATCAGTTTAACTATCAGGGCGGACCTGAAAGATAAGGCTAACCATGTGATTATATTATAAATACCACAAAGCTCATGAATTTAAAAAATAGTAATCCAACACAATTAATTTTGCATTATTATTATTATTATTATTATTATTATTAGTTATTCTCAGACAGGACATTTAAACTTTATAAAGTTAGTGGTAGCTGTGTGAGTCCATCTGGCTCTCATCTCAGCAGTTATATAACAGCACTGGGACTTTCAGCTATGCATGTATCACTCTGCTCTCCAGGTGTTCTCAGCCGTTAATTACATTAACCATTAACGAGGTAACATTACGGATTGTCGTAACGAACTTTCCCAGCAGCAAGGAATATATTTCAGCAAATAACAGTTAAATGATGAATAATCTTGAGGAAAGGAGGAAGGGACGGTCTGAATGCTTCACTGTAAACATCCAGTTATGCTCATACGACACCTGACAACGACGCAACGTACTGATTCAGCTGTTAACACATCGGCATCTCATGTATGCCACCAAAGCGACTGTCAACATTCTTACTACTGTCGCAAAATATATAGAAACACAGATGTAACCTACATGATGCATATTAGCTTGTTTGTGCTAATGTGTAGAGCTAGCTTACCCTAAACAGCATGGTAATGTGCCGGAGTGTTGCTTGGCAACAGTCAAGTCGCAGTACTGTTTGGTTTGGAGCCAAATAAATCATGAAATACTTTACATATACAAACCATAACCTGCTGTCGCTTTCTACTGTTGTTAAATGGCATTTGTAGATATGTTGTATTAAAGTAATATCAACTCAAGGTCGTGCTGTTGTACTTTATATCAGCACGGCCGTGTTTATTTTTGGCACAAGACCGCGACCGAATCACAGCCATGATGCTGTTCAGTGCAACAGCACTACCTCCCGTTTATACTGGTTAATTCAGCACTAGTGAAACTGGGACAGTTTGACCACAGATGACAGGCTTACAGATAGGCGAGCATGTTTTTGAATATGTTGCAAAATGTGCGCAGATGACCCCCAAAAACACATGAAAACTGTAAGTAACAGCTAAACTGTATTTTTCTTGATATTATGGCCAACGCCACCGTGAGCTGCATGTAACAAAGGGGCTTATTGTAATGTTATTTTAGTAGAAATAAAATCCTCATCTGATAATAATAATAATAATAATAATAAGAAGAAGAAGAATGATAATCTTTATTTATAACGCTTGTTTCAAAACAGAGTTACAAAGTGCTTTACATGTCAATAATTAAAACAGTCAAGACATGAAAATAACGTTTAAAAGAACCAATAAAGACTGAGGAAATAGGAGACAGTCTAAATGAACTTAAAACTCAAGTGAAATTTGGAAAGGCCCTCCAATAAAAGTGTGTTTTAAGAAGGAACTGTAAAGAGATCACTGACCCACCGACCTGATTACCTCGGGCAGACCGTCGGGGCCCTGACAGCAAACGCTCCATCCACTTTAGTTTTCAGCCAGCCCTCTAGAACAGACAAAAGACCTCTGCCCGGGGATCTCAAAGTACATCCTGGTGTGTACGGCACTAAGAGGTTGGATATATAGCTGGCAGAGAGACTGGGAGGGAGACATTGCTGCTCCCCATGACGCTTCAATTAATCGCAAATATTTTTCACTGAAGCTTTAAGGTCTTCTATCAATCTTACTTCTGATTGACCATGTCACAATGAATGAATGCCTGTCAAATGTATGTACAGCCAGTTTAAGCGCCTCAACTCGCACTGGTAGTTGGAGCCACATACAAATAACTGATAAGCTAAGCAGTTGTTACCTGAGTTATGAGTGCAAATATACAGTGAAATAAAAAAGTATTATCTGAAAACTAGTCAGGGCTATCAGGTTCTGAGTTTTGTCTCGAGGATGGACACACATTTGGGATTAAGTTCCCTTCTGATATTGATTTGTACAGGTGATTCTACACCACAGACTCCATTTGATTCAGAAAAACAAAGAAAAAGGCAGAGATGTGAGGTGAAGAGCATTGGAGACAGGGCAAGGGGAAAAATGTGAGGGGATGTACAATGCCAAAGTTAGTAAGGACAGCAACAAGGCAGTCTGATGGGCACCACAGTATACTAACTGAAGGACTAGGGAGGAGAAAAAAATGTGGAATCCAGATGTAGCCTAATTTGGACACAAAGCCAGCAGCTCTTCTTCTGATTCTGTCTCACAGAGAGAGAGGACACCACGCTCCCAGAATCTCTCTCTGCACACCCACTTGCTCCTGACCATGGCTTCCCCTTTTATTAATATCAAGCTCAACATACTGTAAAATAAATAATAGTAATTTAAACTGCGCATCAGACCAGCAAAATTGCTGACACGTAAGCTTAGGACAAGCTTACATAAGATGCCGCCTCAACAACACACACACGCTGCCCGCCCACACGTTCATATCCACATAAAAATGCACCAAACTTTTCTCCCACATACAACACTTATCCTGCTGTCCAACTGCATGCAGATCACAAAGGATGCTAGTGTGACATTTCACAAATAATTGTCACTCGCAAACTGCAGGTACACTTGCGGGTCTTACAGCGCTCTCACATGCTCATGCATGACTCAGAAACGTGCTGGTTGTTTTCAGTAATATAATGTGTGATAATAAATGAGAGCAGATGATCTCATGTTGCAAGTTTCGGCTAGCATGTTGAAAATTTGGTGACAGGCCCGTGGTTTCAGGGATTTGCTCCAATCCAGCCACAAGAGCATTAGAGTCGGGTTATGCTAGAACAGAACTAGTTCGGACAAAGTGTTTTTCTAACCACATCAGTAATCAAAATGTTAATTGTTGTTTTAAACAGCCACACTGGAAGGCAGAGTGAAAAGCCGCCTATCACAGAGAGAAAGGAGATGTAGTATCATTTAAAGCGGACCTATTATGTTCTTTTTTGGGGTTATACTTGAATTTTGGGTTTCTACTAGAACATGTTTACATGCTTAAATAGTCAAAAAATATGCTATTTTCCTTGTACTGTCTGTGCTGGAACACCTGTATTCAGCCATTGTCTAAAATGCTCCGTTAAAGCGCCTGTCTCTTTAAGCCCCACTCCTTTGTTAGTGTTTCTGGGTCTTCTGGATCTTGGCGTCTCTGCATTGTCACCGGAGACTGCACCGGAGAATATTGGCACTTTCTACAGTGAAAATTCACCAATTAAAGCACGTTGCAGCAAAAATATGATCCAAAATAGGGCAGAAATTTACACCATCAGCAACCAATATTACTTTTACCCTGATGTTAGCAATGCACTTGCAGCCAGGAATGACTGTAAAAGAGAATAGCAGCACTTTTTACTGTGAAAAATCTCCACTAAAAGCTTCTAAACACAAATGGACATGTTCCAACAGAAGTATGATCTGAAATCAGGGAGAAATTGACAACACAAGAAACCAAGATCACGTTTCCCTGACGTTAGCGTGTAGCTACATGCAGCAGTGTAGGCTATGTGGTGTAAACACTTGGAGCGGCATGTTAGGAGCACATAACCATATAAAGAAATCTGGCACACTATGATGTTATCCTGTAGCCAGAGTAGTAAAACCCTTACATATGTCTGCTTTATTATTTTAAAACTTTGGCCATGACTCATATGAACAACCTTCACTGCAACACCATATATAGGACACAAAATACAGGAACGCATAATAGGTCCCCTTTAAATGTGGAAATCATGGCACACATTTTCACACCCTGGTCGACATTCATAGTTTCACACTTGGTTGTTCACATGAAAAGTGACAAATAGTTCTAAAAAAAGGAACTAAGAGACGAAGAGAAGCTCAAAACCTGTTTACTTTCTCATCTCTGCACCGCCAGCCAATCAGGGCATGAAGTGGGTGTGAGTGTCGGGTTGTCTGTCTCGAAAAGAGACAGAGATGGCCAGACGCAGCCCCCACTGTTGTTGATTTGTTGTCTGTCTTGTCGTTTCCTTCCTTACTTGGCCTGTCTCAACATGTCTCTTGTCTACCTCTCAGTGTTTTTGACATCGCGGGGCACAGTTGCCCATATTTATTTATTTTGTTAGATTGCAGAGTCACTTATTTACTCTACCCTTTTGTCATATGAATTCACTCACGCTCAGAAAATTACCATCAAAATGTGCAAAACTACTGATGATGAGGACATTGTGTTGATCTGAAATACTTGAAAATCCTTACTTAATGTTTTTTCGTCCTCCACCTCAGTCACACTCAGTTTTCTTTTAGCTGTTGTGGATTGACAGATGTGTCTGTCCTCTGTGTCTCATCCTTCTTTTGTCTCCTGCAGCCACTGCATCAATCAGATCCTGGAGAGCGTCAGTCACATCCACCAGCATGACATTGTGCACAGGGACCTCAAGGTGAGTTATTATATACCAGTTGTGAATACTATCCAGTTGTATAAAATCTCTTATAAATAGCTCCGTGTTGTGAATGAAGATGAAAGGAATTTTTGGAGATTCACACCTCACGCCGACGTCACAACGTGACGTAAATAACAACTTAAGAGATGAGCGTCATCCCCTCCCTCTCTTCACCTGCTTTCTCTATTCCACTCTGCCTCTATGTCTGTACCCCCTCCCCTTTTCCCTCTAACCCCTTTTTCCTTTCCCTCCTTCTACCCCCTCCTGCACTGCTGAGGAGTGACGAAAGCAGACCAGCTGCTATTAATAGCGGGTTGGTGGATGAGATGACGGCCAGTGACGATTTCCCTCCCAGCCAGACTGTTCACCCCTTACAGAAACCAACAGCACCCTGACCTCCTCAGCTGTATGATTTCTTTTTAATATTTATGGCAAATGAAGACAGCGAAGTGAGCTGAGATTTGAACACCTGGATAATTGCACCACATTTCTTTTATTGCCAGTTCAGAGTCCTAAACTTTAATAGTTTGCTCAGCAGTCTGGTCTATTACTTTAATGTGACAGAGCAAAATGAAGCTATTACTCTAGGGTAAGTAGACAAACATAATTGGAAAACAAACAGTCTGGTTTTGTGTGTGAGTGGCGTAAATGGACTGGTGTTGCTTTCCATTGATTTTTCAGCTTGCATATGGATCTTGGTATCAAATGAACTTGGGAGTTGGAAGAGATTTAAAAAGACAATAATGGTGATGGATGAAGAGGTCAGACATGAATTTCCGGTACATTAATTGTTAATGAACAACTCTCCTTTCATGTCTTCAAAATGTACCTGTGCTGCATCATTCTGTGCAGTCATATATGGTTCAGACCCAATGAAATGTGTATCTTAATTCTAGTACACATCTCAAAGTTTACAAAAAATCCAAATATGTCAGGCTCAATTTGGGGGAAATGTGTCTAAAATGAAGCTCAAGACATCTAAAATATTTCCGTGTGATGGAATAAAGTGGTCTTGAATTTGAATATTTTACTCAGATATGATGGTAAATCCTGTTTTCACTCAGCTGTTTTCAGTGAAAAGGTTCTTATAAACCCACTGTACACGACCCGCCCAGCACCAAATGACAGACTGACAAATAGAGTGACTAGCTGGTGAACTTAGTGGAGCATTTAGCAAACCAGGGCAAAAAAGAGAGTGAACATAGGACTTAGTTTTCACAGGTGCCCAAAAACACAACTTCTTTATAAATGATTGTATGTCAGTGTTGTGTTTGTAGTTTGATCTGCTGCCCCCAAGTGGCCAAAAAATCAACTGTTGCTGCTTCCATGTGATACTTTGTCTGGGAAAGATTTTTGGTTGTTGAGCCTCCAATCATCTTACAGCTAAAGAGAAAGCAACATCTGATATTTTGTCTTATATATAAGAACTTCCTGGGGATAAAGCTGCCAGAAGTGACATCTGTATCGGAGCCATAAAATTACTAATAATGCCAGCTAAGTGTGGCACGGAGAGGCGTGACCTTACGCACGCACACATCATATTTTTGCCTCCGTGTCATCTCGGGAGGGCCACTCGCTGAAGGGAAAACAAGAATTAGAGAGAAAGAGTTGAGTGCTGTTGGCTGGTGGCAGGCTGAGTTGCCATGGTAACTGTAGGGTGAGGTCACCCGGCTGCTGCAGCGCCAGCGTAGGGACTCATTATGCCACCTCCCATCTATCTGTCTCTATCTGTCTCTCTCTCTCTTCTTCTGTTGCTTTCACTCCGGCTCTCTGTCCCTGTGCAGTTCCCCCTGTTCTCTCTCTTTGCTATTGTTTCAGCTCTGCCCGATAGAGTGGGGGAAACGGTGGGAGGGATGGATGAATGGATAAGTAGGAAACTAGATGGAGAGACTGACAGATGAGAAGAAACACACTATGAGCACAAAGACAGTATCAGTCATCTGTCTATCTGTCAGTATTTGAGGTGATGAGGACAGTTAACCACTGCAAAGACTTGCCCTCAAGACACAACACACACACACATTAGGCCTGCGAGCTGTGACATGTACTCAAGAAGAATGGCCCCAACACATCTGTTTTCTATACAGATCACACTTTCACCTGGTCTGTTCACCTGGACACCTGGAGAGGTACTTTATCTCAAATCTGCCTGCATTGTGATTGAGAGTCAATATGCAAACAAAGTAGGAAGAGCTGGCAGAAAAAGAAGAGCCGAAGTCAAGGAAACAATGCTGGATACTTTAGAGACACCTCTACGAGAGGACGGCCAAAGGCATTCATTAGCTACTTTTCCATAGATTTGTTCACTAGGCTAATCACTTGTATTGTAAGAGGATAATTAATACCAGTGGAGAAGCTTGTTAGCAGTAGCTCTGTCACCACAGTCGGTCACGTGACCGTCGTCTTGCATTTCATCCCTCAGTGGACTCCCGAGGTGATGCTGCTGTACGGAGTCTCCTCCATTCCTTCAAGGGGTCGTCAGGTTGAGACAGCAGGAGGAGGCTGAGTTAGATGACCTTTCAGCTTGTTCAGCTCATTTCTTTTCTTAAGAACGAGGTCACAATGTTCAGATTGCACTAACACCTGACTGAGATCCGATTGTAGTGCAAGCCAGACCATCAGTAGATTTTTAATGCTAAAAATGACGACATCCAAAAACATGAAACACAAAAGCTGAAAGATCAAACTGCAGAAGTAGGAATAAGGGGAAAAATCTACACAGCATAGTATCACGATATATTGGGTGCCAATATTGTATCGATACACAGATGCCAAATATTGTTTTTTTTGTAAATGTATAATTGTTAATATTGCAAATACAAATAAACTTATGGTGGAATACTATAATAATCAACCAGATACTTTTTGCAGCAGTAAGAATGACTGAAGTGAGATGAACAGACTGAAAACTTCATCTTATTAGATAAAACTAATGTTAACATATTTTTCCTTTGGAGACATAATGTGCAGTTGAAAAAAGGGTAATAAATTGCAATATATATATATATTAAGGCAATACTCTACTCTTGTCTAGATCACAAAAATGCCGGTGAATAGGATTTATGGTGGATATTGTACGATACCAGGGAAAACCTGCAAACTCGACAGAGAAAGAACATAAATGGCTGTTGGAGTCAATCCCATGACCTTCTTGCTGTGCTAACCGCTCAACCATGCAAAAGCGTAAACAGGTCAACCCTATATTATGAAGAAAAACCTAAAACGAGTGAACCTTAAACAGCTGTGCAGCTTTGACCAGTAACTGACCTCGCATCAAATCATACTTGAGCAGACGTGTTTCCTCAGTTTCTTCTCCCTCTCATCACTTCTTTAAGTGACAGGAACTATGATGTAATGAGACGCAAATGAGGAAAGCGAGGAAGCAGTTGAGACAAATAAATCACAGTTAATATGTCCTTATCCTTGCCAGGTCCTGACTTTTTGCATGATTGTGTGAACAGAAAGGCTGTGTCAGAAATTCAGTGTTAAAGTCTGTGACAGCCGACTGAAAAGGTTTTTCCTTTGGGGGAAGCCTTTGTGGCCTGCTTGACCAAATCATGCCTCATTACTACTGTAGATGTCATCGAGCTCCTGCAGCTCATCCAGTCATGCAGACAGATAGGACATTTCCTGAAGGAGGGTACATGCTTATCTCTTTTGCCCTTAATTAAATGTATTTTCCCTCTTTTTGCTCATAACTATGCTACAGTTTATTTTGTACTACGCAAAACATAGTTTGTCCAAGGTCAAATTTAACAACCTGCTCTTTTTAAATGACATGTCGGTCTTCACTTTATTCAAAGTTAAAGATCTTTTGGGGTTTATTGAATGTTGGCCAGAAAGAAAATATCAAACTAACTTGTGATGGGGATTAATTTGTATGTTTAACGTTTTACGGCCAAATTTATTGTGAAAGAAATGTTGGAAACAGTCACTAGTTGCAGCCTGAGTGTAAATATTTCATCGTGAAGAACACTTTGTGTCTGTGTTTTGCAGCCAGAGAATCTGCTCCTTGCCAGTAAGATGAAGGGAGCAGCGGTGAAGCTTGCAGATTTCGGTCTGGCCATCGAGGTGCAGGGGGACCAACAGGCATGGTTTGGTGAGAAATAACCCTACTTGTAACAACTTGAATGTTTAACCTTATTATCTTTATTTATTCCAGTGTTCACCCTCAGCAGCAGCGTTTGCTCCAGCAAGAACACCACCATCACTGCTTTAGGAAATAAAGTATTAAGTTAGTGGCGAGCTAGAGTTTGTGTTTCAGCATATTATGATAATTATATGCTCTATTTTTGTTACTTTATATGAGAATTAAATAAATAAAAGAGAGAAATTAGAGAAAGTACTAAATAATCCAAATTTGTCCTGAGGGAAATGTGTTTATTAAAGAACTGTCAGAAACGATTCTGTGTGTGTTGACACTCTTGTAAACGTGTTTTATTTTAAACAACTGTATAATGTATATCATTATTGGGTTACATTTTCATAGACACATTAACACAAGTTTATTTGTTCGTTTGCAGGTTTTGCAGGAACTCCAGGGTATCTGTCCCCAGAAGTGTTGAGAAAGGATCCGTACGGCAAGCCAGTGGACATATGGGCATGTGGTCAGTCAGCCCTGTCTGTGTGTTTGCTGCATTAATATGCTCACTAATATTCATTAGGAAATGTATGCTTTAGGTTTTATATGGAGTATATTTAAATAGATTCTGTGTGTGTGTGTTTTTTTCCCAGGTGTGATCCTGTACATCTTGTTGGTGGGCTACCCTCCCTTCTGGGATGAGGACCAACACAAACTGTACCAACAAATCAAGGCCGGTGCATATGATGTGAGTACTCCCTTCTCAATCTTGTAGTTACCGTCCTCTCCTTCTGTACATGTGAGCTGCGTATGTGTCGTTTGTGTGTAGAATACCTGGAAACGATTAAAGGGTAATTTCGATAATCGCTATAATCACCAGACTCTAAATAGAAAGTAATGTCATTGTTGTAAAACTTAATTTGAGGTAAACAGAAACAAAATAACACTAATGAAAACCATCTTGGTTCGTCTTCCCACTGTTCCAACAATCACCAGCTCTGGTTTGGTTGAAAAAAACTGAAATATTTTGGCTCTATAAATGCTAAAATTACTGTTTATTTAAATGGAGTCTGGTGGGTGTGTGGTGGAGATTTGGGGGCTGTTTCTGGTTAAACAAAAAAAGATCTTACTACTTAATAAAGAGGCTTATCTTTGTAGGAATCCTTTCCATAATATTACCACCTACCTAGCCTATCAGTGGCTAAAACAAACACTTAAAGTGGACTTATATTGGTACCGTGTGAATGTCTCTAGTGGTTACATTGCAGCTGGTTTCGTCGCTGTCGGCTGCAGTGGTCTCTCTCAATAGAGGACCAAATATTCCTGTTGCCATTAGTCAGACACAAAAACGTTGGAAAACAGGGTCCAGGTTGATCATGACCATGAAATAGAATAAATCATTGTAATGTTGTGCAAGTGCACATAATACAGAATTTTTCAAAGCAACAGGTAAATATAGAGATGGTTTTGAGTTTAACTGAGGAGCAAGGTGAAACAGAAATAAAGGTCTGGCTCCATCTGTCACTGAGGTAATAGCCACTGCTGAGAATTTACAGATCCATTAATAACATAAAAAATATTGATCAGTGCAGCTTTAATAAATGCTCATCTTTCACTGAGCTCATATTTGCGGGCTCATCCCAGGTTGGCTGACTGAGCGAGCATTTTGCAAATGGATCCATGAAGATGAGTGTTGTGGTTCATAGAGTCTGTCAGAGAGCTCCATCTGTGTTCATGAAACTTGAATTCTAATACACAATCTCAGTCATAATTTATGTGAATGGGAAAACAAGCACAGAGCCTCGAGATGAGCCCTGCAGGACACCTTCACTTCAAGTCTCGTCAAATAACACACTCCGAATTCTGTCGTGCAAGTCATTTAGAAATTTAATTTTGGTTTTTAATTGCTTGCTACTTGTTATTGCATGATTTTGATCTAGCTGTAGAAAAAAAAGTGATAGACTATGAGAGAGCGATAGGCTTATTTATCAGATCTTGTCATAGTCCTCTGGGAGATAGGAATTTATTACCCGTATTAATTTCCATAATTGGAAGCAACCACATCTAATGAATGTGCATAATATGAGCATTGATATGAAGTGACTGTGACAAGCACTTGTAATAATGTGCACTTGAGTATCGCTGTCATGCAGACACCTTGAATCTCATTTTTCTTTTTTCTCAGTTATTGACAACTGACACTTAATGTTCTGAGTAAATGTCTCGGACAGCTTGCTTTGATTTTTAGTAGTAAACATGTTTGTTGGCACTTAATGCTACTGAGGTGGAGGGATGAAGGCGGCAGGTGTGGGTGACTGGAGTGAGAGAGCTTACGCTGCTTTGAAAACTCCCACCTGTTATGACTGAAGGGCTTGCTCTTCATTGACTGTGAGGTACCACAGGCTGAAAATCACTCCTTATTTCCTTTAACATGATATCAATGAAGGATTTTTTATTTTTGTTTCATACTGCTAAAATGAGCCATCAAAGAAAAACAAATCGTTGCATCATTCCACGTTATGCATACTCCAAAACAAAAGAAAATAAAACATGTCTCATACAGAAATAAACAGAAAATAGTAAAAATAAAGTTACTGTAGTTATCTAACATTTTTTCCCATGCGTTGTTTGGTTAATATGACAAAATCTTAAATATAATCTGTAAAAGTATCACAGAGTCAGAGTTGTGGTCGCAATCTAGGTGTATTAAGTGCCAATTTCAATAAACATGCAGTTGTGATAAGATCATTTTTAGCAGAATTATTTGTATTAGTATTAGAAAACATTAAACATGTTCATGGGAAGCAAAAAGTAGATAAAGATAAAGATCATATCAGCGACGATATGAAGAAAAAGGGCATTTAACTTTTAATTCTTTAACCCACACACTGGCATCTGACAAAGCTTGTTCATCACTACCAACATAACATCCAGTCTCCAGATGTGGTGGTAAAATACAACTCCTGTTCGTACATGCTCCTCTGCTTTCTGCCTTAATATCTGGTGTTTTTTGCAGATGCAGGGCTCTTGAGGATCTGCAGACTAAAATATGTCATGAATATTTCTCTGTTTTAAATCTCAAGTTGAACCTGAATGTTGAATCGCTGAATAATACCAGTGAAAAAAAATTGGCAAGTGACTGAAACAAGAACTATTTCTTCTCTTTTCCTGGACACAACCGATATGAATTCATAAGTGTACATGTGCGCACATGCATGTGTGTAGAGCCAGTTGTTAATGATCAAATGTTCAATGAAAGCACAAGAACAGTGACATACATTCTTAATATGTCTTCCTTTTATCTGCCTCTTTCAGTTTCCTTCTCCAGAGTGGGACACAGTGACCCCCGAGGCCAAGAATCTGATCAATCAGATGTTAACGATTAACCCTGCCAAAAGGATCACAGCCGACCAGGCCCTCAAGCATCCCTGGGTCTGCGTAAGTCACACTCCTTGTCTTCAAAAGAATTCGTTACTAGCATGTAAAATACTGCTGTAGATATTTGTGCCATCGTCCCAACAAATTGTCACATATTTGGACTTTCTACCTAATTAGGCATTCATCTGTTTCTTTTACACACACACGTCCACGTCCAGAGTTACACTGTAAAATATGTTAAGCATTTCATTTTTGGCACTGCTTTTTAAAACAACAACAACATAATCACATCTGATAGTTAATTGTGAAAGTCATGAACTGCTCAACACAGAGACCTACAATATGCACTCAAGCAGAATTTGTAGTTTGGGATAACATTAAACACAAAACTGAAAATAAGAGCTTTGGACAACACTTGGATAGATGTATAACATACTACCATGACCACAGAAATCTGCAGTTCCTGACAGTGAAGCTAAATCCCACTGATGAACATAACTGGTCATTCAGTTTCGTAATATAGAAAATAATGGATATGCCTGAAAAACAAGACACAAGGCTTTTTTAGTTCATTTGTCATTTGGAGTCAGTTATATAGCAGTAAAAGTGTTATGATGTCACACTAAAGTTAGGTTTATTCATTATGTTGCCTCTCTACATATAGCAACGCTCCACTGTGGCCTCCATGATGCACCGTCAAGAGACTGTGGAGTGTCTGCGCAAGTTCAATGCCAGGAGGAAACTTAAAGTGAGTAGGGGCACTAACACACACACACACACACACACACACACACACACACACACACACATACAAACGCATCCATGAAACACAAATCCTCATAATGTTGATTTCTGTGTCTCTTTAGGGAGCCATCCTCACAACAATGCTGGTGTCCAGGAACTTTTCAGGTGAGCTTTGGCAGGGATACTAATCACACATCAAGAGACAACAATTTGATTTGGCACACAGACTTCACAGCGGTGCCCAGTGCTGCTCATAGCACACATATTTGAATGAAGCCGTACAAAGAAGCATCTGGATTTGGAGAAACTGAGCATTTTTATAACAAAGAGCAAATCTGTTTGGTCATTATATCTAATAATAATGATAAGAACTCTATAGGTAATTACTTTTTCTGACTTAATATCTCAGGGGCCAAGGATACAAATCGCTGTTGTTCCTCTACTGTCCTTTTTTGGGGCCTGATCTAGTTTCCTTATATCCACAAATTTTTATTCTTGTTCACATTTGCTTGTCAGCTGTCTGCAGTTTTGATTTTGCACTTCAGGGGTTTGGCTTGGATTTCGTCCTTGTAAGCAGTTTGATCACCACAGCACAGTCCACCTTTGATTGAACACCCAATCTGTAGACCAGACAGTGGTCAAGCAAGCTAATGCATTAATGCTACTGGCCTTGTGTTTATGTGCCTTCATGTAAGTAAAGCAGCTCCCGTGGATTACAGCCAACTACTCCACCGGTCAAGATTGATCTGGACTGAAGAAAGCAAGACGAGCCAGACCTCTGAATTGCTTTATTCATAACTGCAGGCACGTTTATCAAATGAATGTCCACGGAAATAAGATTAATAATTTCGGGGCGCAGGTACTTTGGTGCTGAGAAGATTTCCTGTCTGCTGCTTCACTTCATCCTAATAAAAAGGAGTTGGGTATCAGAGAAAACCTTGTCTTCACTAAGCCCACTTGATCCAAACACTTTTTGGAAACCCATGTCTTGTCTAATACTCTGAAGTTTATTAAACTTTAAAAAAAAAAATCCAGAAAATAAAAAGGCTGTCAGGCTTTAGTGAGGCTCTAGTCCCACCTGTGCCTCCACATTGAATCCCTCTCTGTTCAATAGTGGGACGGCAGCATACCAGCCCTGCCGCTACCACCAGCACGGCCGCAATGGCACAGGAAGGTACGTCTGCTTGAGGGGGTGTTGGAGTCGGGCACTGCCAACTTTGTACTCAGGCTGTTGGCATGTGGCCTGGGCTGCTTGAACCCCTCCACCTGCTGCCTGCTGCCTGCACACTGATGAGCCACTTTTGAATGGTCGTCATTGCACTGGGGCATCTTACACACACACATAAACATGTAAATGGAAACCACAAACAAAGCTTAGCTCTTGACCTTTCAGTAGTGCAGCGTGTCTTGATGCTTTAATAAACAGAGCTCCTCTCCAGGACTGGCTATTTAATTTCCTGTGTCGAACACAACAGCCATTTAACTGACACCCAGCATGACCCTCTGACATCCCTCCAACTGTCGCAGCTGCCACCTAGCAAAGCTCTGTTTACACATCTCTGCATTACAACAACTTGTGCAGGCTGCATATCTTTCCCTCTGCAGCATAAACATTTTAACCTTTTATATCACAAGTATAAATAGACACGCCAGCCTTCAACCTAACGTAACACCCCCAGTTTTACCTCCTTTGAACTGGTTTGTATCCACAGTACTCGGCTAGTGCCCAGTCGATGCCTGCCTGTGCTCGCCGCAACCTTCCCTCCGCATGGCTCTGGCACTAACAGCCAGCCAAGCATGTGTATGAGCATACAGTACAGTACAGTATGCCAATCTGCATGGGAAGCTGTATAAACAGAATGCACAGTGTCCTTTGTTATCTATTTTTCTTTGTCTCCTCTCTCCTGCCTGCTCCGTTGTGTTTGTGTGAACAGACAAAACCACAATGAGCCTAAAGGCATCAGTATGCTTCAGACAGAGTGTTTGTGGGATCATCAAACGGCGTCTGAAACCACCTTCCCTCAGACCTCGTATTTATAGGGGCTGCGTACGACAGTTTTGTCACTTTCCGACGCGCAAAAGACGTCAACACTGTGGTAACAATTGTGGTGTAAAAAACAAACATAAAAACAATCAGTAATATATTTTAGGGGAGTTCATCCCAACTTTTGTCACAATACAAGATATAGATTCTTTGGGTAACATTACAGTCATTGCCAATATCATAGAGTGCATTGTTGAAACAGCAGCTACTATTGCTGCGGCCAAAAAAAGCTAGTGAAGGGACACACCTGAACAGATTTGTAGTGCCTTATTAACTCAGAAGTGTTCATTAATGGAAATTAATCAAAAATACCAGTCTCTTTTTTCTGGGAATTCGACAAGCATGACCTCTTCCCATCGTTCGAAACTATGCTTCGTTATCCTTACTTGTACGATTATCACATATTGGCTCTCTTTTTGACGGCAAACTTTTAGCCCCACTTTTGAGTTTGAAGATTTAGAGCAACTACAGACAATGTTGCGTTCAGACAAGCGCGATCAACACGTCTTAAATACTAGTTTGTACGAAGCATACTGAACCTTTCACAGGTGAATGTCAGTCACATGACAGGATGAGCTGCTGTTCAACCAAGAATTATCATGGTTTATAGAAGTGGATGCTATGCAGATAAGTCGTCCATAATGGATGTTAAATTCCCTCATTGCCCGAGTTACATCCAGTGTAAATGTAAGAGTTTGGTCTTGAATATTTGCAGCGATGATGTCCCTAACCTAAGGTTTCTGCTCAGTTCGATGACTGTAGAGAATGCACTCCTTGGCACCTTTTAAGACAAAGACTTTGAAGTGGATGCTGCATGTTTATGAGCCACTGTCATCGCATGAACCCACCACCTCTGTGAAAATGATTTAAAGAATGCCTTTTAACACACGGTAAAAGCCTGGCGGGTGTTTGTTCCTGCAGTTGTCATCTTCAGTTGTGTTTTCAGTTCAATGTTGAAGATGCAGATATTAAACACGTTACTGTTTTCTTGCCTTCTTCACTGCCCTCCTTCCTACTTTATAAATGGAAGGTAAGGGAGGATCACTGGAACATGACTAACACAAATATGAGTGTTTATACTTTTCGATGTTTATTTTTGATCTGTGTGGATGTGCATGCATGTGGACATTTTTATTCAGTTGTGTGTTGGTGTAATTTCTGTGTAAGTCTGGTTATAACTGATCAGGTTTTGATATGCATGCACATGATATGATGCCGGTGTGGTTAATATAGGCTACTGGATAGTCTCATTTAATATGAACTGGTTTGTTTACAGTTTGTGGAAAGTTGCAAGTATAAATTAAAAAAAGAGACAACTTCTTAATTTTGTTTTACTTGTATTTAACGTTTTATTGTTTGAACTGCGGTCAAGAATGGTGATAATATAGAGGATGATTTTAATAACATTAATAACAAAATATACATTGAAATTGTTTTGTTTTAATGTAACAGGAACATTTTCCAAAGAGAGAAGTAAATGGGAAATCTGAAAATGTAAAGTTAATTAATTAGAATTAACAGCAGACAAAGGTTATATTTATAAAACACAAAAAATCTAACTAGATCTATCTGAATCTATGGAGGCTGATTTCTGCCATTAAAAGATAAAAATAGATGAGGATATGCATGATTTAAAAAGACAAAAAGTACTGGTCGTCAGAAATCAAGATGGAGATACTATGTTAAAATTATAGTAATAGCTAGATAGATAGTACAACTTTTAACTTTTTACTAACTACAGTTTTTGAATGATATACTTTTTGAGGAACCATTACATAATTTTAATGTATTTTCTCATAAATCTGACTCACTGATTTTGACTGAATTAAGTCAAACCTTTACTGAATATTTATCATTTTTATTATCATGTTTAATTATCAATCTGTTTATGTTTTCATTCTTTCGTCTCTTGGCGAAAATCAGCTTCCATACAACATCAACAATGTCCTGGGGAAAAAAACTGAGGGTGTTGGGAGTATTACTGGGCTCTTTAAAAAAGTCTGTGTATTTAAACAAATTAGAAAAACACAAAATGGAAAAAAAGTTTTTTTTAAAAAGCCCTCAGGGAAAGTACATGCTCCAGAGCAGTTATTTTAATTTTAATACTAAAAATTGTTTCCAAATTTGTAATCAGGTTTTCCTGTTTTCCAAGTTTACTTTTCATTTTTAGTTTGCTATTTTTATATGCAGTTTAGCTTTTAATTTTATACAATAGTTGAGAGGTTGTTGTTTATACAACAGTTAATGCAATTAATATTCATGTAAAATTAGGTGGACCTGATAAACCTTTGTTGGACCGTGGTTTCTTTTAGTTGAGTGAGTGATCTCCACCACTGTTGTGTTTGTGGGATATTTACTTTTCAGACAGTGTCCTTACCATCTTGTCTCTCTGTCTTTCAGCATGCAAAACTTTACTAAACAAAAAGTCGGATGGTGTGAAGGTAAGTCCTCTGACCCATGAGGGTTTTATCTACATTATTTCTCCTGTCTTACTTACTCTTCCTCTCTCCTGTTGTCTCTCTTTTGGTCTGTCACCCTAAATACTTTCTAACAACATGTATCTTTAATATTATGAGCATATGGAAAAGTAGTATGTTCTTTAAGTTGGATTACTTTTGTGCTTTGGTGCTCCTTTATTAGTTTTACTATTAAATGTGACCTAAAGGGAAAAGGATTGATTTTTAAAAAGACAGTAGCAGCGTGATCATGTTTATGAGTTAGCAGTTAAAGGTGGGGCACAGATAATACAGATTAAAGTGAAGTAAGCGACTTCATAAAGATCTGTAGGCTTTTAAAATGCTGTTTGTTTTTGACCACCAGGTTTTTCTTTGATTCACAACGATTTGAGCCACCACTGGGTCTTGGTGCTCATTTGTTTTGATCGACAGTCAGCGTCAATGCATGCAGTGAAGCGCCATAATCAACAAGAGCCAAAATAAAATTCCCATTACATACAGTGAATTAAACAATAGCTAACTCCCCCCAAAAATCTCCAAAACATTATACAAATAAACTGCACGACCAACGATTTAAATTGTTTAGTTCTCTTTTAAAAATTAACTCCCTGTACTGTTTTAGTAGCTGATTGTTTTTTTCTGCTGAAGCCCTCTTAGTGTCCCTTTGTCTCATCTCTGTTCCTGTGTAAGCTTGTGCAGCCGTTTTGTTTTTCTCTCTTTCTGGGATCAATCTGGCAGCTTCACTTTTTTACTATTTTGATTAGTTCCTTGTTTCCCGATGACCCCTTATTTTTTTTCCTCCTCCTTTCCATTGCTGTCTGTCAGAAAAGGAAGTCCAGCTCGAGTGTTTGTTTGATGGTGAGATCGGCTCTGTCGTTTTTCGTTCATTTTTCATTCTTCGTCTCTCCGAGTCTTTTCCCCCTCCGGTTCTCCCCCTCCCCCCTCTCTGTTTCATTTTATTCCTTTTGGGCAGAGATGCTTGAGGCGTTGTCAATGACAGTTTTCGTCTTGTTCTGATTTCTGTTGGATTTCCTGACTCCATCCAACATCCCTGCATCAGCCTTTCTGCCATAAGTGCCACCAAAACCATTTCAGCTGCTGACAAATAACACACACACAAACACAGACACGCACACACACACACACACACACACACACACACACACACACACACACACACACACACACACACACACACACACAATCACCCTCAAGACTTATCCTCTCCTGATGTCTGACTCATCCACTTATGGATAATATCAGGCATTTTGGCCTACTTACCAACATCCCTGACCATCACAGGAGTGAGGGACATTTTATTTACTGTAAGCATCAATATGCAATCATTTCCCCTTTTTTCAATTATTATTTATTGTACCCTCATTATTTTTCATTTAAGTGAACTTTTATTTTCTTTCCCTCTACCTGTAAATAAAACAGCTGTCTTGGTCACCTGCAGATAATCAACACCGCTGAACTAGAGACAGTTCAGGACTGATATACAGAGACAGTGGTGTATTTAAAGTTAAAACATTTAAAGATATTGAGATTAATTTCAGTATTTCTTAGTGATTTGGTCTTTTTAAATAGTATTTCTTTAACTTTATTGGATTCTCAAAATAAAAAAGATATGTATGCGGTTTGTCACTCATTAGAAAAGTAGGATACGGTATCTGATACAATAAATTAGTTCAGCACTAATACTTAATAGATAATTTAATTTTCCACTTCATACAAGAAGCCAAACTTCTCAATTGTTGAAGAGAACTCTGCTCTCAAACTCAAATCCAAACTCAGATCAAATGGTAAAACTAGGCAGTGCAGATCTCATACCAACCAAGATTATGTCACTGTGTTGCCTATTTCTAACCTTAAGTATCTCCAGAAACATATTTTAATGTTCTGTTTAGCTGTAATCTGAGAATTTCTGCACAGTAAGTGGGCACCAGCCTGTGCCCTGCATTGTTAAAACAGAGGCTGAAAAAGCTGAGATCAAACGATAAAACTAAGCAGTGCTGATCAAATATAAACCAAGATTCTTTATGTGTTGCCTGTTTCTCACCTAAAATGTTTTCAGAAACATATTTTAACTTACAATTATACTGTAACTCAAGATAGTTTACCAGCCAGCCGCCATTATGTTGCCTGTGTCAAAATATCCAAGCTCACTTTATGTCACCCACCAGCAGGGGCGGTTATTGGTCTGGTATGGTGCAGTACATTCTAGTAAGTGTAGGTTCTTTACCTCCTGTTTTCTCTGGTCATGTAGCACCAATTTAAAAAGTATTTGTCTTTCCAGTTTTATGAAAAGACCATCCTTTCAGCAGTGAAATACTTGTTGCGCCTGGCAACATGCAGCCATTCAGGAACTTTGAAATCATTTCAGCTAAAAAAGTATTGAGCTTTCATGCCCAGCCTTAACATAACCGTTTCAGTTATAAATTCTGAATTGTGCTGCTCTGAACTTTTTGATCTTTGTGAACGACCTTTTTTTGGTGGAAAAAAAATAATTTCAAACTTTATACACAAAAGTCTGCACTTGAAATCCTTGAGTTCTGTGAAAGTGAAATTAATTCTTATTTTTCTAAAGAAATGTTTCTTAAACACTTTTTCCAGTTGCTCAACAGCACTGAAAATGTATTGAATAGTTACCAGGTATGAATGTGTGCCAGTGGAAAAGAAGGCAACCTTTTCTGAGTCAATGCATCATTAAAAGGCGAGAGCGAGATCGTGTATCAGTTCTAGCACATTCGACTTCCTGAAACGGTTATTTCTGACCCTGTAACATAATTTCAAGGCCGTAGAAAATGAACACCAACAAAGACTTTACAGTTGTGGCTTCACAATGCTGACTGTGAATGATGTTGCTGAAATATAGTCTGCATATTTGCACTTCTTGAAGGAAGTGTAGTTTGCCTTGTCGGCCTCAGTGTTGCACATTAGTTTTTCTGTTAGAAGATGTTCCTAGTTGGCCGGGGAGCTGCCAAAATACTTTCTAAAGCCACACTTGGGTATTCGCTCATCTCAAAGTTGTAGAAAAAACATCTGAAAAACCTCCCAGCACTTTGCTCTTAACCTTTCATTAACCATTCGTCCACACCTCTTAACTTCCTTGTGGGAATACTGATTTGCATTCAAGAAGCTACTCTTTCTCCTTCCCCTCCAGTTAGCCTGAGGCCGAGGGGAGAGTCCAGCTCAAGCTGTGTTTTCTTGTTCACATCACACATTCCATATTTAATCTGCAGCTATAATCTGCACCTCTGTTGTGTAGAAGAACCACTGCTCTGGTTTAAAACAGGATCAAAATAAGTATTTGAGTGAGCATTAAATAAGTTAATACAGGAGTACTCCATAGATTTAATCTTTTGAATTACACTTCCGTAAAGCTGAGATTAAAAAGTAGTATGGGTCAAGCCCAGAGACTCTAGATCCTACATTTCCATAATGCAACCAATACCATCTTTTTGTTAGGCCCCCCCTAATTGTTTTTCACACTCCTCAACTTTCTATTAATACTTGTGGTCTCCAATCCCAAACTGAGAAAACATGATTTAGACACACATGATTTATCATTTAGACACAGAAACCAGGCTGGCATCTCATCATTACCAAGGCTGCGCCACCTTTTTGTTGACAGAAATGCTATTTTTCATTAGGAGAGAAACAGGAACATGCTGAAAAGCTGTTTTGTCAGGCACAGGACATCTGTACATGTATAGACATCTTGTGTTGGGTCATTGATCCAATTGGAAGTGGAAAGACTGAAGGGGCATGACGGCCATCAGCCTTTATTTATTAAGGTATTGTGAACTCTCAGGTTCAGGCAAGGTAGCAAAATAATTATTAGACTAGTCTAAAATTTTAAATTGTTTGATAAGAAATAAAGACATACAAACTTGTAAAACTTTTAATCCAAATGTGTTAAATTGCACTGACATCCCCCAAAAGGGGCAAGTTCTTGATGTTTTGCGAAGTACCATATGTGTGGGTTTGGTCTTCTGGCACATGCATCTAGTTGGCAGTGGGAATGTCTAATGAGCAGGAAAAGTTAAGAAGTGCTAGCAGTTTGCTTTTCTGCAAATGCCTGGAAAGTGTGTGTCCAATAATGCAGTTCTACAGCTGTACTGTGTAGGCCTTTCCATTATAAACTATTTAACTGAATTCATGGAAATATTATGGAAAAGTTTTGAAAATGTAATGTTGGTAAAAGTGTGGGAACTCTGATTATAACTGCCTCTCAGAAAGGTACTTAGTGTTACTTAGAGTTCCCCTTTAATAAAAAACAGACCATTTATTGCAATTATTGTGTGCATAAGAGAATTTTTGTTTTGTTTCTCATAAATTATGACTTTTATCAGTGGAATCACTGCAATGGAATTAGCAAGAATGTATTCATATTTACTTAAACACAATATAAATACATCTTAATACCCTCGAATGTACTTAAAAATCATGACTTTCATTAAATCCATTGATTTCCCAGGACTGCAGCCAGTGATTGTGACAGACTAATTTTTTCAGTTTAATTAAAACTTATGTTCAGTAGGGTGCACCAGTGCAGTTGAAGTAAAGTTCATTCAGCAAAACTACATTGTGATAGATTGTGCAGGAGGCTGTGTGAGGGTTAAGGTTAACTGGTTGCAGTTGCAGCTGTGCTAAAGTAGATTTGTGGGTAAAATAGGCTTTAATGTTGTCTTCAAGCTGACCTTGCATGAGCTAGAGAAGGGCGATAACAACATACGGTACATACCTACATGCATGCACACACTATTCTCCACAATTAGAGAACAACCTGTCATTAAGGCCTTTCACTGCATGCACAGACCTGGACTGGTAACCATTATTATAAACCTATTTTCTGCATATTTTTGGCTGTGTTTCTGCCAGAAATGGCTCACCAGTTTCTGGTGCTTGTTTTAGATACAGACATGTGATTTCTCTTTTTATCCCAGCAGATGTTGATTTTACCCGTTTGTAAATGTGCTGGGAAAATACCTAAAATCCAATCTGAAAATATGTTCATTCATTGTTTAAAAAAATGCATGTGCTGACTAACTGTTCTGTATTTGTACTTTTTCTTTTATCGTTGTTAAATGTCTGCAAAAGTTGTAGACATTAAATGCAGGCATACGCCAGGACGCTAGACTCAAAAGAGCCCTCCGATCGCTCAATACACAGCTTTATAATAGAAATAAAAATATTTTTTAAACAAGTTAGTAAGTCAGTGCGCTCACATTGTTGTTGAAACAGGACATTTAACCTGTTTCAACTAGTTCCTGATGATCAAAAGAAGATTATTCAGAAGCTACATGCACAACAGACAGGAGAATACAACAACAGCTGCCCTTTAAAGTGCACAAAGCAGCAAGGTGCAGCTGATTGATCCGTGTAATGGCTCTATTCCTGTTTTCGACCTGAGATTCCCATAGGGTGGTTTATGGTTTAGACCCAGTGGGAGCAGCGGGAGTCATTCTGTGTTGTGTTTCTTTGCCCCAGTCGCAGGGAACCAACAGTAAAAACAGTGTAGTAAGCAGCAGCAGCACCAAAGACAGCAGCATGTCATCTTCAGCACCAATGGTACCTCATCTCTATTTGGTTTCTCTCACATTGCTTTTTTTACAGCATCATTTCATTGTTCCCACCTTTTTAATGTTAAGTTCTGTCTCCTCATCTTTTCGTGTCTCACCCCATGTTAAGTGAAATCTTTTCCTGTACTTTGTCCTCTCTCTCGTCCTTCATCCTCTGCCTCTTTGCTTCTGTTTTGAACACAAACTGTGATGTTGGAAGGGGATTTGATGACTTTAAAATTGAACGACTGGTTTGTGCCTTGGAGTGTCTCCCCTGGCTCGTGTTTTACCCAGACCTCCTGTGGACACACTCCTATATATAGTTACACAGTGCACTGCATTGACAGGTAGACGAATGACTTTCATTTTGCGGTACAACAGCAGACACTTCAATCAAGTTCTGCTCAGCCACATTCTGGTGACTCCTTGTTGATGGTTTGCCTTTTAAGAAAAACAGGTTTATGGCAGTTTTCTTGGAAAGCAACCAAAAAAAAAAGGTTGAACCTGTACTGCATCAAAAGACGACATTTTACAAATTGCTTTGGATATGTGAATGTGAAGGACTTCTGGGTGAAACAGTGGACGGGTAACAGAGAGATCACAATTGTATAAGGATGCGGCCTGTGTTCATATGTGTGATGGGATTGAGCTTTATCATAAAATGGAGCTTGAACAAGACAAATCAATTAAATCATTGAGATCTTTAAATAGAAATTAAGCTCTTACAGTAATGCCAGATGTTTTAAAATATATTTGGTGGTGGTTAATCCAGCCTGATATGATAGCCAGAGATTACATTTATTATAAATATATTTAACATAGTTCCAGCAGTGAAAAGCAGGAATACTCAGCTCACATTGCCCAGGGTCCACACAAAATGACAGGAAGCCAGGGGCCAGTTTATAAACAAATATTTATATTTAGTATATAGATAATTAGACCTCTGACTGGCACTTTTTTAACAAACAAATCCACCCCATCGCACAAGGGCTGTATGTTGAGTATCACTGGTTTTAAGGAATAATTCTACATTTTAGGAAGATCACTTACGTCTCACGTTAAGTACTGAGCTAGAGCAGGAAGCAGATTGGCTTAGCATTAAGACTGGAAGCAGGGGGAAACAGCTGGTCTGGCTCTGTCCAAAGTTCCCGACTGTTGTTAGTTTCACTTTTTCTATTGTCTGGCAAATAGCGTCATGTAAAGCAACAATGCCACAATGTGTTATACAAATCAAACTTAAGGTATTAATCACAAAGCTTCAGATTTACCATACAGACCTAGCAGTGATGTTGTTCTTCTCATGCACCACTCTGCAAGAAAGTACGAATACATGATGGACATTGTTTTTCTACATAATGCCAGTGCTGAATTCTGCACTCTAGATGTTAGTAAGCTGTTGATGCCAAACTATCAAAATTGTGAAAACTGAGGCAAAGCATTGAGTAAGGTTGGTTAGAAATTTCCAGTCTAGATTCCCCCATAATCCCATATGTCACTGAAGGGGCTGGATGTTCTTAGGTTGTAGTTTCTGGATGTTGGGTCCAGTGGTGATAGGGATCAAGACTGACTGACTGACTGACTGACTGACTAAACCAGTATATCGTGGGTTTGTTTGCCAAACAATGCAGTACTTGGGGTTACTTGAATTTGCTTTGTGCTGAATGTTTCTGTGGCAGGGTCAAGGTTGGGGATGAGGAGTGGTCACACAAACACACAGTCATCATGCTTAATGGTAGGCTGTGATGGGGAGAAATTAACATCATAACTCAAAAGTGTTTGTGACATGCAGGTAAAATTTACTAGCTTAGCATTAAAGCCACTAGCATCTTTCAAACTATTCCACTTAGGTGAGAACAGCTTTTGATTCGGGACAGCGACACTTGGAAAACACAAAAAAAGTAAATTCTGCGGCCTCAGTTTACAACTTTATGTGTTAAGCTGAATGTCTGACACGTTAGAGTAAACAGGCCTTCATCAGACCGGACGATGTTGCTTCTGCTTTATAGAAAGAGGAAGATGGCACTCTTGTGGCGCTCTTATGGAGGCTTGTTGCCAAAGCAGAAGTAATAAAATGGTCTTTTCTGTGTTTTTTGAGTGTTGCAACCTCAGATCATCATTGCATCAGTTTTTCTTTTAAGATACTTTTGTTATTATTAGGCACTATATTGGATATACCAGAGTTGTAACTTCCATTTGGATATTGAAGCAAACTGCATTTTAAAACTGTTGAATAACCTCCAGGTGACATAAACGTGCCCTCACACTTACATGCACACAGTCACGTCACAGAAACCCTCGTCCTCTGCCATGGCCCTGGCTGGTGAATATGTGTTTAGCTGTGTTCACGGCTGTTTTCATGCTTTTCGGAGACTCTAAATGATCCTATTCCTGGAAACACACTGACACTGAGCACCCTGACATCTACAGCCATCAGTTGAATCACCACAAATGCTCCACGGCCTCTGTACTGTAGCTCCCGTGCTTTTGTTTTGGTGTGCGCACATGCGTCTGTTTTTATGTGTTTGTCGCCATTGAACTCGTTGGTGTTCCCTGGCATCTTCTCCGGTGCCCATCTCCCCCACCCACCCCATCCCCTCCCTGCATGGTAAAGTGTCTCCTACCTCCCCCCCCAGGAAGCCCAGACAACTGTTGTACACAACCCAGCTGACGGCACCAAGGTAAGCCCCTCCTTTTCCCACCTCTAGCCACCAGCCACCACTAACACACACACACAGGTAACTCGTGGAGGATTTTCTCTAAGTACACTCAATACATCGCTGTCAGCTATAACGACTCTACGCTTCATTGTGCACCTAATGTGAGCTGGCTTCTGTCAGCGTGTTTCATTATTTCTCTTCCTGTTTACCAGAAGGGATTTCACAGGAGAGTCGGATCCTGTGAACTCCCCAAATCTGGAAACAGATCAGCACGGCTCCTGCTTGTTGTGAGATATGCTCACGTTTTAATGAATGTGAAGGCGCACTATTACGGAGCCACTGGAATAAATGTTTCAGTGTTTAATTATAATCAATTCATACATTAAAAATACTGCACTGCTTATCCATTCATTTAAAGATATACTGTAGTAAGAAAATAGAATATTAATTGACAAGTTTATATGTTTTTTCTTAACTTGATTTTATTAATGCACAATTTTAAATGCAAATGTAATAAATTAAAAATACCTTTTTAAATTAGTCAGTGCAGACTCTGACTCTGTTGGTTTAAACGTTTTTCTTATGTAACGTCACCTGATTTTGACTGATAGGGCTGTTTATGTTGACTTTTCACAACTTAAACTTTAACTCTCCTGACATTTAGTTCCTGCAAAGCGAGCGTGATGTGATCAGCTGAGCTGCATCAGACAGATCCTGATGCAACTCTTCACGTTATCAGTGAAGTTACTAGATGATGGTTTAAACAAATATGTGGCCTTTAATGTGTGATGTGGCGCCACTGCTAGATCACACATTTGTCTTTCTAAGAATTCTCTTAAGCTTAAAAACCTGCCATTATTTATTTATTTTTTTTTTTAAATGTAATAATTCCTCTGACACAAGGAAGTATTCCCAATTTTGGGTGAGGTGCTTCGACTGTAAAACACTCCAGAAAACCCTGAATTGATTATGATTAAACACTGCACAGGTATATAATTATTCAGATGGTACCATCAGGATCCAAACAGCATCACCACGCCAAATTTATATAAAAGAGAAAATCCTACACGTACTGTGTTTAACAGCAGCACTATCACACATTAATCTTCAAATACCTGTATCAGAGATTTTACTAAAATAGACACCAACTGCCATGCTGCTTGCGCTGCTGCATTGGTGTACAAGCTTGCAAAACACTAGTGTCACTAGATATTCAGATGCCAGTGCTGTTTCACAGTTTTCTTTACATTGACACTTTTCTGACTTGCTTCCTCTCAAGCAGCACTGACACACTAACACGCACTCGCACACTCCTCCCTGTCAAAATTAATCACGCCATTTTAAATTCCTCACACACGTTGCTGCTCATATATGTGTGGCTCTCTGCGCTTCCCCTCGCTGCTGTCCTGGCTGGTTTGTGTTCCTGGGAGGGAGTCATTCACCCGTCCATCTGTCCATCAGGTTGTCTGTGTGTCCGTATGGTCCAGAGCTTCCCAACCCTGTCTCACTTACACATTAAAAAATAATTTGTCTTGCTATTTCTCTTCTCCCTCCGTCCATCTACCTCTCTTTCCACCTCTGTCTTTCCACCCTCTCTGTCTGACAGGGCTCCACAGAGAGCTGTAATAACACAGAAGAGGAGGAGATGAAAGGTAGGAAAGGTACTTGTCCAACTTTCACCTACTCTGCATGCCTCTCTTTGTTCACTTGATAACTTACGTTTTGTCACTGTGTGGAACTCAGATAGAGAAATAAAACAATAATTCACTTTATATTTGAGGTAATGCATGTCTACTGGGCAGAGGTTTCAGGCAGCTGTCAGCTCCGCTTCAGTCAAGGTCGTGTAGGCTTGGAGATCCACTGGGTTTAGTAGCTGAAAAAAAGACAGATGCCTTTGAGCATCACAGGAAAGACAAATACATTGTGCATGTATGGGGACTGATGCCAGCGCTGCTGTCTCGTTTACTGTTGTCTCCATCTACATGCTGTTCAGTTGCTCCAGAGCAAAACTCTTTGCCTCATTTTCACCGTTGGTGTGCGTGAGTGTGTGCATGCCAGCATCACACGCCACTTAAGCCTTTAATCAGTTGTCTTCAGCTCAGTGATGACCCTATAAATGTTTTCAGGTGAATGAAGTAGGACAGAGCTAACTCCAGGAAAGAGTTAATCCAGTTAGTTAAGGCAGCTTTGTGTGGGTTTACCAGCACTCGATCTTATAGTGGCTCATCACTAACATGCAATCAAGAGCCTGTTGTCCTCTGTGTTTCTCTCAAGTTGAATTATTTTAAGTTGCTTTGGATGGACGCATCTGCTACATGTAATATAGTTTCTGTTGTCTACACTGAAATACAAACACTGTCAGGATGCATCAGCAGAGTGTAGGTTGTCCTCGAATACAAAATCACAAGGTCAACAAAGGACAGGACACTAAGATGAGGTAGATACTTTGTATCTGCATACCAACTACTCTGTGGCTGACAAGTTTTTCCGCAGCCTTCTGCACCAGCTGATAGTGAGTTTGACAGGAACTTAACACTAAGTGCTACGTTGTAAATTCTTAGTTTCACACTACGCTCCTGACTTTGATCAGTTGCACCATCTCTATTTACGCCACAGCATATAGAAGTCAACCAAACGCTGTTGCAAAGAGGGACGTTTCATCTATGTTTCATCTGCAGCGTTCAGTTCTCCAAAAGAATATCAATCAGCTGAATGAATCATAAAAAAAAATCTTTGCACTCTTATATTCCAAATAATGGACAATATTTTTGTTTTTAACATTTGACTTATCACAAAAAATGTGACATAAAAATGTGAGTGTAAGGGGTAGCAGCCTGTTGGTTACACAGTGGAGGAAAAGTTACATCAAGTGGGGATAAACTAATGTTAACAAAACAAATTATTTCTTGTACCCCTATTTCAGTGGTTTGTTGAGTCACAACTTAGTGGAACTTATGAATATTTTATATGGTAATATTTTGCATCTCTGTTCTGTGGAATCAAACCTGACTGTGCATGTAGGTTTTAAATAATATCAAAAGTGTGTTGTCTGCTGGTGCAGCAGGCTGCCGATCTCCATGTGGCTACAAGAAGTTTACTTGTCCAACTTATTTGTTTCTGGATATCTGGTGTCTGGATCAGATTTGACTACTTCTGTGTTTCCAATTCACTGCTTTCCATATCAGTGTGGCGTTGTCCTACAATGGAATGTTTAAAAAGTGAACAAAAAAGTTTTGATAATTTGAAGCAAATATCTAATCTCAGATCTGCTCAAATATGAAGATTTGCTGCTTTTTTTGTATTTATGTCAGCGACATTGAATACTTGGGACTTTGCTCAGACAAGACAGGCAATTTGAAGATGTCTCATCGGGCTGTGGGAACTTGTAATTAGGGCTGAAAATAATGATTATTCTAATTATTGATTAATCTGATGATTGTTTTCTTGAGTTTTGTCAGAAATAAAGAAGACTGCCTGTTATAATTTCCCACAGCTGTAGGGGATGTTTGTAAATGTCTTGTTGACACTCAGTTCAATATTATTAGTGACAGAAAAGCAGTGACAGTAAGCAGTAGTAGCTGCTACTATCAATTTTTTGATCAGTCAACTATTTTTTGGAATTTTACAAAGTATAAGCATTTGATTGAATTAAAATTATGCTCAGACTTTATTTGTGTTTGTCTTATGATGGGGGCAGTGGCTGCCTCTGAGTCTGCTGTACAGACAGTGGAGTGTTAAGCGAGTGCAGCACTACTGAGGAACAGACCCAGAGCCTGTCTCCTCACTGCCCTCCACCCACCTGTAAGTCTGCAGCAGTTTACCTGATTCAGCTCTCAGCTCTGACCTTTGTGTCCTGATCTTTCCTCATCAAACAAATCTATACTACAAGCAAAACAAGACATGTTGCTGTCAGAAAGGCTCTTTATCTTCCACTCTTCACCAACTCACTGCACAAGTTCTTCTCTGCCCTCCTGTGCTGCCATCTAGTGGCAGCCAGGCCTGACTGCAAGCTACTGTTCCCCCTCTAAACTTTCAGACATTTATCTATAACTGTGTCTGGAGTCTGATTTCCTACTTCTCTGCTTTTTTGCAGAACAGTCAATGCTAAATACCATGTGAATAAATAAATTCATGTCGTCTCAGCTTTGCTAAATATGACTTTATTTTACTGGGATGACTGGACCGGCCTGCAGCTGGTCCCCTGCAGGAGGCTGCTAGCAGCCCCAGTGTCCTTCAGACCAGTCCAGCTCAGAGCTCCCGTCCTGAACCAGAGTCCGCTCTGTCACCTCCCGCAGGCAGCAGCCGCACCCTGCTGCAGAGTAAGTGCCGGGTCGTGCAGTGCTTCTTAAAGGCTCCTGTTCATAACGTCTGTTCTAACTTTCTGTGCCGCCTGATGGCACAAGGTTTGAGGACTTATGAACACAGAGTTACATGCAGATGTGGAGGATTTGTGAGCTGGTTTTTCAGGCTCAACAGCTGCATGTTCAGTGTGTATGCATGCAGTTTGTGCTTTTCTCATGAGTTCATCCCACATTCTCTGAATTCCTTCTGTATTTTAGTATTTATTGGCCCGCTCCCAGAGAATCTGGCTTTTTAAAGTTGACATATTGCAGCTGATTTTATTTGTGTGGGTTTGTGTGTTTGCACAGTGAAAGATTTTTGGAGTTGTCACTTGAGAGTTGGTTTGTCTTCTTAACAATTTGTTGTCGATTTCTTGTTGCACTTACGTCAGCCTGATTGAGCCATTTTCACTGGACAGATGGCTCCTTCTCGGACCTTAGCAGCAAAAAAATCAATCTTAGCATGTGTCCTGTTTGTGGTGAAGTTTTCAGAAGTAGTCTTTCTGTTTTTGAGGGGTAACTGATCAGAATGATGTAAATAAATACTTTCAAAAAGTCAGATGACTTGCTCTACTGATCAGTAGAGATGTTCATGAATGGGAAAGGTTTTATTGCTTATTTCTTTCTTTCTTTCTTTTTTTTAATAAAACCTGCACATGAAATACAAAGTGTTCATACTTACTGTTGTATGGTAATTTGATGTTTGTTTAATTGTATATTTGTTCAAGTAGTTATGAGTGATTTTTGGAATTTTCTTAAACCTTAATTAAAATACAGCAATTAATCAAGTAAGTACATGGCGGCACTGATAATATTAGTGATAATGTTGCTCTTGGATGCCTTCTGCTTGCAGTCTGGCACCTGGTTGTTACCTTTTTATTAGGTATAAGTATAGGCAGAGGGCAGAGTCCTTGCAGAAAAGTACACTGCCATAAACTATGAAATGTGAAAAAATAATTGTCCATTGTTTTGTGAGACCAAGAGAGTTAAGGATTCAGTGGACTCTAGAGCATCAATACTTTGATGGTGTCTCTAACATGGCAAGTGGACAGTCTGTTTTGTTTTCTTAAGGGTGACTTCAAATGTCACTGTGATTATTACCAGAGGGCGGTGCCCATGTGATGAACTCATTTCAAATGTCAGAGGTTTCCAGTGAGTTTAGGGAGAGCATGGTGAGCGGTGTTTGTATGTTCAGCTTCCAAATGTCTGACTGTTTTTAACCTCCTGGTTGTCTTCCCTCTCCTCCTTTCTTTCTCTCTTCTCAGCTCGTAAACAGGAGATTATAAAGATGACAGAGCAGCTGATTGAAGCCATCAACAACGGGGATTTCGAGGCTTACACGTAAGTTTGCAAATGCACCTTAAAAAACACAAGTAATCTTTTAAGGGCTTTGTTTGAGGCTCAGTTTTTATCACTTTTAACACAAAGAAACTCTTAATTGATTTTCCTTTAAATGCAAATACACCTTGATGTTGACATAGTTTTAAAAGTCATGTCATCTGATCTGCAGCATTTAGTCCTCCTCATTTTTCACAGCAGGATAAAGTCTTAAGCCAAAGTTTATTTCTGGTTGTGTTTCCTCTGACAGGAGAATCTGTGACCCTGGACTGACTTCCTTTGAGCCGGAGGCTCTTGGAAACCTGGTGGAGGGCATGGACTTTCACAAGTTCTACTTTGAGAACCGTAAGTTGCTGCTGTAGTGCTTGTTTGTTCTCTTGAATATAGTGGACACACTGTAGTAGGCCTCTGTTGACAAGAGTTCAGTCTAAAATTAGTGTTGTGCAATTATTTATCAAAGCAAAAGAAATGTATTTTCTAAAAATCAAGATTTAAACAGATTAGGGGCTGAAATACAGATTATTGAGAGTGTTGTATTGAAAAAGGAGCAGCCAGTGTCACCTAGATAACTTGACTAATTATTGTATTTGTCTGTTTATCCCCATTTATCCCTATTTAGTCCAGTTGCCTGTGATAAAGCACTTATGCTAAATCTTGGTGGAAATGTGTGTAAAATGATGAGACATTTATAATTATTTATTTTTATTCAAAAATATTTTAATCAGATGCATGTATACAATCACTTACCCCTCAGTTATCTAACATTTAGCTCTTCCTGCTGTTTGAAGCTGTCACCATATGTTGCCTATGGTAGCTGCTAAATGCTCTCAAATTGTTACTTAGCTCGACCTTGACACCTGAGTCCATTTACAAAAGAGCTGAACTGCAGCTTTCCATCCCCACAGTGCTGAGTAAAAACAGCAAGCCCGTGCACACCACCATCCTCAATCCCCACGTCCATCTGATTGGTGAGGATGCTGCCTGCATCGCCTACATCCGCCTGACGCAGTACATGGACAGCCAGGGCCGGCCGCGCTCCTGTCAGTCGGAGGAGACGCGCGTGTGGCACCGCCGTGATGCCAAATGGCTCAACGTGCACTTCCACTGTTCAGGAGCACCGGCTGCACCACTGCAGTGAACTGACAACCCAGGCCCAGGTAAGGTGATGACGTCTCTCTGTGATGACAGTAGGAAGGCTGCAGTGGGAGAAGGAGGGAGAGAGATAAAGCAAGTGGGACAGACAGAGAGTGAGAAGGTACAAGAGGGAGCAGAGGCCAGGAAGAGAGAGAGAGAAGGAGGGGGAGATTGGGGGTGAGAGAAAGGAAGAAAAGGAGAGGAAGTTAG
Source organism: Epinephelus cyanopodus (assembly GCA_026686955.1). Lineage (NCBI taxonomy): Eukaryota > Metazoa > Chordata > Actinopteri > Perciformes > Serranidae > Epinephelus > Epinephelus cyanopodus. The sequence continues at coordinate 33,113,977 of CM048930.1, forward strand.
GGAGGAGAGGGAGGAGAAGCAAAGGAGAGGAAGTTAGGACGGGAGAGTGGAGGAGAAGGAGAGGCTAAGGTGAGAAAGGGAGAGGAAGGTAGAGAGAGGGGGAGTTAGGAGGAGAGGCAGAGGAAGGGGGAGAGGGAAAGGAAGCAAAGGAGAGGAAGTAGGAAGGTAGAGAGGAGGAGAGAGAGGAAGTGACGAAGTTAGGAGGAGAGGGATAGGAAGTTAGGAGAGGAGAGTGGAGGAGAAGGAGAGGACTTGAGGGGAGAGGAAGGTAGAGGGGGAGTTAGGAGGAGGGAGAGATGGAGGGTGAGAGGGAAAGGAAGCGAAGGTAGGGAGGAGGAGAGGGAGGGGAAGCAAGGATAGGAAGCTAGGAATGGAGAGAGGGAGAGGGGAAAGGAAGAGGAGGGGGGTTGAGGAGGAGAGGGGGTAAGGCAGAGGAAAGAAAGGAGAGGAAGGTAGAGAGAAGGAGGAAGTTAGGGGGGTCGCAAGAGGGAAAGGAAGAGGAGGGGTTAGGAATAGCGTGGAGGAGAGGAAGTCCAGAAGGTAGAGGAGGAGAGGGAGGGGGAGGGAGGATGAGAGTGGGGTAAGGGAGAGGAAGCAAAGGAGAGGAAGGTAGAGAGAGGGAGAGGGAAAGGAAGCGCAGGATACAGTAGGAAGTAGGAAGGTAGAGAAGAGAGGGGAAGCAAAGGAGAGGACTTGAGGGGAGAGGCTAGGGTGAGAAAGATAGGAAGAGGAAGGTAGAGAGAGGGGGAGTTAGGAGGGGAGGCAGAGGGAAAGGAAGTGAAGGAACAGCAGGGTGGAAGAGAAGGAGAGAGTTTGGAAAGTTAGGAAGTTAGAGAGGAGGAGAGGGATAGGAAGCAAGGAGAGGACTTGAGTGGGAGAGGGTAAGGTGAGACAGTTAGGGAGAGGAAGGTAGACAGAGGGGAAGTTAGGTAGAGAGTGGAGAAGATGAGGAGGGGGTGGGGGGTAAGGTAGAGAGAAGGAGATGAAGTTAGTGAGGGGGAAAGGGAAAGGATGAGGGGGGGTTAGAAACAGTGGAAGAGCTTAAGTTAGGGAGGGGGTAGGACGAGAGTGGGGTTAAGGGAGAGGAAGGTAGAGGAGGGAGAGATGGAGGGGGAAAGGAAGTGAAGGGGGAAGGAAGGAAGGTAGGGAGGAGGAGGAGGAGGAGGAGAGAGAGACAGAGAGGAAGCTAAGGAGAGGGGCAAGGGAGAGGAAAAGGAAGAGGAGGGGGGAGTTGGGAAGAGTGGAGGAGAGGAAGGGGAGAGCGGGGGTGAGGGAAAGGAAGCGAAGGTAGAGAGGGAAAAGAGGGGGGCGTTAGGAAGAGAGAGTGGAGGAGAGGGGAAGCAAAGGAGAGGAAGGTAGAGAGACGGAGAGGGAAAGGAATAGAGTGGAGGAGAGGAGGAGAGGAAGTTTGGAGGGGGGGCAGATGAGAGAGGAAGTCAAGAAGGTAGAGAGGGGGGTTAGGAGGAGAAGGGGAAGCGAAGGAGAGAAAGTTAGGGGGAGGGAGGGTTAGTATTAGAGTAGAGAAGAGGAAGTCAGGAAGGTAGAGAGAGGGAGGGAGAGTAAGTTAGGAAGGGAGAGGGGGGAAGTCAGAGGGTAGGGAAGGGAAGTGAAGGAGAGGAAGGGGGAGAGGAAGGCAGAGGAGGAGAGGGGGTGGAGAGTGGGGGTGAGGGAAAGGAAGCAAATGAGAGGAAGTTAGAAGAGAGGAGGAGGAGGAGAGCAGAGCATCTATTTCAGACAACACAATGGTAAACTTGATGAATGACTTAATTGTATGTTGTAACTAATGACGTATTACATTTTACTGACATGATACAATGACTGATTATTATTATTTAACAGCATGATATACTGTGACCTTTATCAGTCATACTACAGTATCATGACGTTGACTCTTTATGGCAAACTATACTATGAAATCTTCTTAATGCCACCATGACTCTTTTCAGTGGTATACTTCTATGGCATTCAATGAAATACTTATGATGTATGAAATTTTTATGGTATAATGACTTATTTATTTTTAACAGCATACTATGACTTATTTTTATTTTATTTTTATGGCATACTTGGACTTTTTTTTATATATTTAATGGTATACTATTATGACTATTATTAAGTATCACATTTTTAAGGCATACTATACTATGACTAAGTTAATTTTCTATGGCAGATATTTGTGACAACTTTATTGACATTGTAAACATTTTTCATTGCATACTACCAATTTTTAGGACATTTGACTTTTCTAATAGAAATATTTATGACAATTATACTGACATTTTTATGGCTGACTTTCTTATGCCATACTAAGACTTTTTTTAATGACAAATATTTTATGTTGCCATCTTTTTTTAATGTATTTAAGCTTTAATAGCATAAATAAAATTCTAGTCACCTCTATTGAACTTAAGCAGAGAGCAATATTTTAAAACCCTAACATCTAAAAACATAAACCATCTGCACAGTCAGACTCCACTGAGGCAAACTAACCTTTGGATTCTTCTCTCTGCAGCTTTGCCTGAACTCTAAAGCTGTTTGGAGCATTTATCCTCCGTGGTCGGATTGGTGCCTGGATCCTGGCCGGGAAGAGGCTGCTTGGAAAGTTGTAAAAACACAAAAGTGGGGAAAATACATCATAAATTAAAAAGAAAAAACAAACAAACAAAAAAAAAATGCATATTTCAAAGCTTGACTGAATGACCGACCACACCGACCAACACCAATCCAGTCCTACCCTAGCTAGGTGATGTTGGGGCCCGGCTGACGTCAGCCGCCTCTTGCAGATGGTGCATGTTTCTGGTGGCGACACAGGGGTGACGCTGTCCTGGTTCTCGTCTCCCATGGCCTTTATTTCCCTGTCTTTGTTTTGTCTGCTGTCTGGAAAAGTATTAAACATGTTAAAAATATATATTTAACAGAAAAACACTTCACACACACAGTGAATAGAACTGGGGAGGAAAAATGTGATTTCTTTATGTTGTTGTCTTGAGAGAGCAGCAGAAGGTCTAGTTTAACAGAAGATTGTTTTACAGTTACAGGTATATGTGGGTTGGGTTTATGGGAAAGGGAGCAAATAATATCTACGTAATATCAGAGTTTAACAAGTGTCAGGTCTGAGCATCTGCACACACAATGTTTCAAAGGGGTTTAATGATCGTGATTGGTTACTGAAGGGACCTTTATTTTTATTTGTTTTTGTATTATGTGTTACAAGCCGTTTTTACCTGAATGATGTATTTTAAAGTATTTTGTGTTGAAAAAGGATCATTTTTAATCAAAAGGGGGATTTTATTTAATAGAACTGTGTATAAATACATATTTATATAGGAGAAAAGGGGAAACATGATTTACTTTCAGGGTGTAGGGAGAAGAGTTCAGCATGAGCGGGTGTTTTTTTTTCTGCTTTGAGGTCCCGAGTTGTAAATACAGAACACACACCATGCATGCACACACATACACACTCGCACACTCAAGGTCCCTGTGCTCCAGCCTGTCAGTTTGAGCCTCTCTTGAGCTTTAGACACAACAAACATCCAGGCCAGCTCATCCTGAAGTTGCAGAAGGCCTCCACCTGTCTGCCCTGCAGTGTTTGAACACTGAGAGGCGCTATCGCTCAAAGTCTAAAGCTCCTCACATCTCTGAACTACCTAATCGAAGCTCGGACGCTCTCTCACGCCAACTTCTTCCTTTTCTTTTATCTGTTTTTGTGTATTTTTGACGTGAAGCATGAATATTGAACTGTCTAATGGCCTGTACTGTTTTTGCACAGACACTTACGACTCGATGCTGTTGTGTTCGCTCTTTATGAGGGAGTGAACCTTTCTGCAACTTCAGGTTACGCTCGCCAAATCCCTTCCTGTCCACCCTACCTCTGCCCCTCCTACTTCCATCATTCCTGCCTCTTATACTTGCCCCATTACTGTCCTAGTAGCTCCACGCCGTGTGATGATGATGATGATGTCACCCTTATGCCTGTCTCTTGTTCTGATTGTGTTCTTAAAATTTGTATGTCGTCCGTCTTGGCTTGCTGTACTTCTGTGTGAAGTCCTGGCACTATTAAAAAAAGCATGTTAAAAAGGGAATGCAGCCGAGGTGTTGGACCAAAAAAAAAAAAAAAAAGGCATGATGGGAAGAGGGCTATGCCGGCTGGAGGGCTGTGGGACCTTTGCTGATGGCAATCAATGTACTTGGTCCCTTTTGTCACAGATTCTGTTGTAAGTGTTGTAGTCGTTAGTGTTTTGATGTTTTTATCAATCGTTTTAGCCAGAACTATAAAAAATGAGGGGTTGAAATGATCTGAGGCTGAGACTGCCACAACCCTGTTTTTGTACCGTCCCTGTTCCCCCTCACACATTGATCAACACACACTGAATGCTGACTAAAACACACACTTGTGTCTAATAATATTGGAACTCACGACGTCATAAGCACACGAGATTCTCCCTTTAAAGAGGACGAAACATATCTCTGTGTCAGTGGTTAAACTTCGCAGCACTGTTTTTTCACTGTGTCGTAAAAACTTTGTGAGTGTGTGTGACTTTGTACCAGCGGAGGGGTGTCCCGTCTCTGTGCTACGCTGCTCCATAGTAACTCATGCTCTACTTAGGCTGTCGCTGGTGGTCACGACGACGCTTCAGATCATCACATAAGGTGTCTACGTACGTGCACTGACGCAGTCCAACAGATTTTTAAAAATGTGACTCATGTGAGACCCGTCCTACTGTATCAACCGCCTGTGCTTCTCTGAGTGCTGTGACATATCTGACATGCCATGAAAACTGTGTCTCCCCCTACACACACACACAAACACACACACACACACACTTTTGCACCACGACGACGATGCGTTGTAAAACCATTACTGAAACTATGTGATGTTTTTTATGGCTCTAAGTAGATCTGTTTGTGCTGTGGGCACCGGCCCAGTTGTCTGTTGATGCCACCGATCTGACGATGCTTTTCTTTCATTGTGAATTTTCGCAGTCATGGGGATGTTTCAGTGGAAACTAAGACGCAGTTAAACTTTACAGGTGAGCTTAAAGAAAGGGGAACTGATCTGAGGGAACAACTAGCTGCAGTCAGTTTGCCGAAGTATTTGGACAGCTGGATCAAGTTGAAATTTGCATTTTTGATCGATTGATATGAAGCCAAAATATTCCTTCACAGCAGATTTAACACACAAAGCACAGGTGTAAACAGTGACATGAATAAATGCTGCATCTCCTTCAGTTGTGCCAGCTCCATCGTCCTGGTATCTCTCTCTAGAATGGCTTTCTGGGACACTAAAGGGATAGTTCACCCAACAATAAAAAAAAAAGCACATCTTCCCTCTTAGTTGTAGTACTGTTTATTAATCTGGATTGTTTTGGTGTGAGTTGTTGAGTGTTGGAAATATCAGCTGTTGAGATGTCTGCCCTCTCAGCTTGTGGTGCTCAAAGTGTCCAAAAAACACATCTGAAAAACTACAATGTGTGTCTCTGGAAATTCTAACCAGGTTACTCAAATAATCCACAGACCTTGTTGTGAGCTATTTCATGCAGGAGTATTTTCTTTCTACCAAACTACACCTGCCAACCGAATCACTGCACACTAGGAAGTAGAAAGAAAATAGTTCCTACACGATACTGCTGACAATAAAATGTGTGTATTAATTTAAGGAATCAGGTCATGGTTTCTGCAAAGAGACATTGCTGTTGAGATTTTCAAATGTATTTTTTGGCACTCTGAGCACCACAAGCTGAGTGACATCTAGTTATTGCGAACATGTAAGTAGCAAATAAAATAATTATACAGTAGTAGACAGACATTTGAAGAAAAGGTTACTAAAGGAAGCATGAAAACTGAATGTCTAAGAAGGAGCGGGAGGAAGTACAAACTTATTTATTCCCACCTCTTCTCCATATTATATAGCTCCCCATCAGTATAAAGCTGCACACTAATTAATTATCCTAGACCTATTCCAATATATTAAATTAGTTACCAATAATATGTCTTACGGCAACATATAAGACAATTATAAAAATTCTATATATGGCTGATATCTCCAAATTCAGCAACTAACACCAAAACAATCTAGACCGATAAACCACACTACAGGTAAGAGGGCCTGTTTGTTTTTAATTTGGGGTGAACTGTCCCTTTAATGGAGCAGAGCCATATTTTGTGCCACTGGTTACACCTGTGCGTTTCTCTCCATGACAGTAGGGTCAGAGGTGACAGTAGAATCGGCAGCTGGTGCAGCGAGCGCACACGGCACCACAGTGACCTCCCTGCTTCAGCTCAAGTGTCATTGAAATCCATTGTGATGTAACAGATTGCATTTTAACACGACAGGGTATCGACTTCTAAGTCTCACTGATGTAAATAGGAAACGTGACCAAATATAAAACTTACCTTTACACTGAGTAGCTTCGGGCTGGGCGCAGCTGCTGCCTACAAGAGAATCAGACGTCACAGTAGGTAACGTAACTTGCTGTCTGTGGTTTTGCTTCATATAAATAGTTTTGCGAACGTGCGCAAAACTGATAAACTCCATAGTTAAAATACTTTGGCAAATGTCTTAATACGTGTTAGATTACAAACAGAACCTGACTGAAGTGAGGGGAAGAAACATGTTGGACAAAGGATGATTAAAAACCACAATCTTTAACAGCAACACTATATATGCAGTTCTACAAATGGAAGAAATATGCATGTCTACTTTCTGGTAATTTTTCACTGTTTACTTGATAAAGAAATGGAAATCTATGTTACTTGCATCCTCGAGGTTATGAAACGGCTCCGTCTGAGATATCCAAACCAAGTGATGTTATCTCACAGTAAAAAGCATAAGCGATTAGCAGAAGCCTTAGCTTGTATGTAAGTAAATTTATTGCATTGTAACCTTGTACTAAAGGGGCTACATGTGTCTATACTCTTTGAGTTTCATTTGGATGCTGGATTTTTTTGCATGACCATACAGTTAATAAACATACATTAAAAACTATCAAGTGTTTGTTTGGATGGTTGTTCTTCTTCTCTGTTATTACTGGACAATGAGAGTATTTAATAAAACATAGCGTTTCAATGTTGGTGTCTGTTTCTCTCATGTTGCAGATTAAAAGATGAGATTAGTTATATGCGGCTTTTTTTATTAGAAAAAATACATATTATACTTAAAGTCTTTAACTGTATGTGTGCCATGTCATCTGTCACCTTTCAAAGGTATAATATATGTATGTTTGTATATATAGTCTGTAAATAATAAGTAATATGTTAAAATAATTACTGCAAGTAAACGGAAATCCAGAACAGCTGTTTAAAGGTCTTGTTTTAAACGTTTTACACTTATTTTATGTGATATTTTAACAGTATTTTAAGAATGTACTTATTGATATGATTTCAATTTTAGCCAGGGTTCCCACACATTTTCTTGGAACTTTTCCATGACTTGTCAAGGACCTATAATGAAATTTCCATACGAGCAGAGCTGTATAGTGTACTTTCCTCCCAAAGATAATTAATGTATGAAAATTAAGTCACCTTTTATAATCTGAAATAGCTGGTTATGTTCAATTCAAAGTGCTTAAATTACAGGCACAGTCAATACATTGTCATTTATTAAAAATAAATAGCTTCACAAGCACTTCTATAGTCTGGCACTCAAGCATGAGGGGAAACAGGACTGATCATACTCCCAGTGCTGTCTTAATGCATTTGATTATACATTTATTTCTGGATGCAAGTTGGTAAAATAATGCTGCATTGTCTGTAGACAGGGTTTTAATACCACCATAGCTTTCAGTGGAGCTCTGTTTTCCAGGGATGGGAGGGTACTTAACATATGCACACTCATACATTTGAGAAACAATTAAAATGCTAATGCACTGTGGACAGGCAGTGGTTTAATTAGAGATAAACCACAGGGAGAAAATGAAGCAATGTTTGTGATATTAAAACGTTACTTGTTAACACATATTACAGCTACTTTACACCAACAGCTGCAAATAAATCTGCTGTTATGTCACATTACGTGAAAGGTTATCCATGGAAGATCACTGCTACAGTTAATTCCTTTAAATACACACTAAAAATACATGATTTTTCTAAAAACTTGAGGATTTTACTAATAACCTGACTTAAATGAAATTTAGAATGAACTTTATGTTTTTCCCATGACTGTGGGAAGCCTGTTCATGCCTTTGGCCCAGCTCTACTGAGAAGATACATCCCCAATGTGAGAGACAAAAAGTATAAACGTTTTGAAATGTTAATTTAACCCCTTCAAACCTGGATCAACATCATTTGTCTTGTGCTGCTTTCAGACACCTTTCACTAATATTCGATTGATTTTTTTTTTTTTTTTTTTTTCCAAAAACATGGGGAAAAAGGTAATAAGCAACTTGGAAGGCATGTCCTGTAATTGCAAGAAAATAAAAGATTCAGAAAATAAGAGTTATATAAATGATAAAAATAAATAAATAAATAAATAAATAAGATAAAGAAAAAAATGTCCAGAAAACTTATTTTCAGGTAATTTTCTTGTACTTTTTTAAAAATTATTTATTTTTCCCCCCAATTTCAGTTATTTTACTTGTAGCTTGTTTTTGCTTATTTTGAGATATTTTTCTTGTGCCTTTTTTTCTACTTTTTTTGCTACCTTTTACATTTTGTTTGCAAATATTTTTCTTGTACTTGTTTTTTTTTTAAAAAAAAACAACTAATTTTCAGGTATTTTTCCTGTAGTTTTTATTTTTTTTATTCGCTAACATTCACATATTTTTCTAGTACATGTTTTTACCAATTTTTAGATATTTTCCCTGTAATTTTATTATTATTATTATTTTTTTACTTTTTTGTTTTGCCAATCTTCAGATATTTTTCTTATACTTTCCTTCTTTTTGCTAGTTTTCAGGAATATTTTTTGTACTTTTTGCTTTTTTTGCTAAATGGTATTTTTCTTGTTCCTTTGTACTTTTGCTACTTTTCAGGTACTTTTCTTGTACTTTATGCTAATTTTTTTTTCGAGTTGATCAGCGACTTCATCCCATGTTTTTCACTGAATTCAAGACAATTCTCTCAGGATTCAAAGGGTAAAGGGAAGCTTGTCCCTCTTACAGTAATTCACACAGCCTAATATCTGCTGTTGTATTTGTATATTATCTGTTCTAACTGCAGTACTGACAGTCACCTGTAGGTGGCGCCAAAGACCAGACAAATCCACCTTATGCTGCACAGAAGTCACGAGACAAGTGGCATCTTTACAAACATACAATGAACATTAACAAGCAATTTTTCCAAGTCTGGCATAAACCAACAAGTGCTCATGTGCGCAGTGAAACAGTTTTGCACACTGTAGATGTTTCTCCTGCTCACACTAGCAATTAAAAGATCATTTCTAATGCAATTCCAAAGTAAGTGATGAAGGCAAAATACACACTGTGTTTGTCCATCTTGTGGATGGCTCACTGCAAGAGTTAAGAACAAATCAAAACATAAAATGAGGGATATATTTTCTTCCACCTCTTCCCCTCCTTTCTATTGGTGTTTCACTTCCTTGTTTTTTGACCAATAGGCTTGCACATTGGAGCAGTCGCCCCCTCACTCAGCTCATTACTCTAACACAACTCAACTCAACAAGGTGTGTAAGACAGAGCAAACAGGGACTTTGAGTTAATCTATACTGTCATGTCAAATAAAGTCATTTTAATTTTTGCACCAACTCTACAGTGTGATTGAGAGAATCCTTCACTCCTGCAGGGAGCCTGTCACATGATGGAATAAACACAGAGCACCTAAGTATCCAAAGAGTGTACGTGACTTTTACCAAGACAGAGCAGTGCTTCTGCTCCTTTGCCTCCACAGTCCCTGTGTTTTGCAACAAAATAAAATAAAATATAAAGTTTACCTGGTTGTCGTCTAAAAGTAGCACAGAATACTTTGTTCTAAAAAGGTCTTTGTCTTCGGGTCGGACGAGGACTGTGGATTGTGTCTCGTGTTGGGAAGATATTTTAACAACCAGTGTGAAGAGGAGTGACAACAGCAAGTGAAACTGTTTGTGTCTGCGGTTATGAACACGAGTATTTTAAGACAAACCTGAAAATGTTGTGCTTCTTTATCTTTAGCTTCTGGGGTGAGGGTGTGAAGATGTGTTTCCATACCTCTGACATCTTTCCTCAGTCACTCAGGCAGGGCAGGGTTTGTTCCCTTGTGTTGGCTCACAGCAGGCAGCCATGTTGGACATGATGTATAGAGATTAAATATTCCTTGTCAAATATAGTATGAAGGGAAAAAGACCTGTGCAGCACAGGCCCAAGGGGCAAACAGCAACAACAAAAATGTGGAAGCTCCTCACAGATACTGTTCATCTCCCCATCTGCACCGCCTGCAGAGCCTCACAGGTGTTCTCACTCACTCTGATTAGGCCGCTGCTCAGCAACACTGGGACTCCATCAGTGTCTCAAACTGCTTGTACTGAGAATGGAAAAGATTCAAGCTGTCCAGGCAGACACGTCTAACAAAACAACATAAAAAGGGAAAATGTGAATTAAGCACTTTCTGAGAACACTCACTGAGCTACAAGAAGTGAAAACACCTGTGAGGGGAGTTTGCAGCAAAGATTTAATCAATACTTCACTCCTTTCAGGCAAGGAGCTTCTCTTTGATGCCAATCAGCTCTGCAAAAATGGTCAGCTCCTTACAAAAACCCCAATCTTACAGTTGAAAAATACCTGATATTAGACCTGAAAGTAGCCAGTTTTATTACACTTTAAAGGGAAACTTCACCAATCTGACACGTCAAAGTCAGTTTACAGAACACAAGGGTAAGACCTCTTACCTGATCTCTGCTGAGGATTAAAGCGACATTAGCCACTACTAGCATTACACACCCAAATCTCCAACCTGATGTCGACAGTCAAGTTGCATTGTGGGTAATGTAAGTAATCTCAGGTAGGCAACCTGCAGCTCTGGGCCCCACTTCAGTGGCTTTGACAAAATTATATGGATATTAATTTTTCACTGCTTTCGACCTAAAGTGATTCTCACATATTCCAGCTGTAAAAACGTGTAACATATACACTCCCTTAAATGTCGCTGAACCTAAATAGCAGTGGCTAGTTAGTGGAGTCTCCCTCGCAAGGTTAGCTATTGGTTACAAATCCAAAAAGAAAAAGTCTCAGAGGAAAACAACAGTGAGTGGACAGATGTCTTTGTTTTCACCACCAACACGGCCGTAACGACTCCACTGCAGAGCAGCCACCTTGTGTTGAAACAGATTAATGAGAGTTCATTTAGAGCCATTAGGAATATTGATTGGCTTATTTAGACCTAACAGGCTGTGTTGCAAATATGTGTTGCAGCTCTGGACGAATTAGAAAAATAAATTGATGTCAAAAATGGTTCTTTTGATAGCGAGGTTTCTCCCTGCTGTAAACATTAACATATGTACATGTATGCAGAATCTGTGAGCACAGGGACAAGATTCTGATATCAGAAGTGTTCTGGTTCCCGTTTGTAGCCCAAGTAGAAAAGCACAGTCTTGGAACCCATCAGCTTTCTTCTGAGGACAAGTTAGCTTTATAATCTTTATAAACTCTGTGTGTCTGTTCCACGTTTCTCTCCTCACTGACTTGGTCAATCCATGTGAAATTTGGCACAGTGGTAGAGGCTCATGGGAGGATGCCAATGAAGCAATATTACATCAATTGGCCAAAGGGGGGCGCTATAGCAACGGATTGAAATGTCAAACTTTGAATGGGCATATCTCATGCCCCGTATGTCGTAGAGACATGAAACTTTGCACAGAGATGTCTCTCCTCATGAGGAACACATTTGCCTCAAGAACTCATAACTTCCGCTTATATAGATTTTCCGCCATTTTGAATTTTTTGAAAAACACTTCAAATGGATCTCTTCCTAGGAAGTTTGAGCGATCTGCATGAAACTGGGTGAACATAATCTAGGGACCAATATCTAAAGTTCCCTCTTGGCAAAAGTTGGAAAACTTACTAAAACTGATCTTCTATAAGGCAATGAATATTGCGGAGGGCGTGGCTCATCACATAAAGGTGTAGAACATCTCAAGGGTTTCACATATGACCACACATAATCTGAGGGGACCCCTCCATTATTGACCCCATCAAACAAAATGGGGACACTAGAGAGCTAGTTTCTTATCTAGGACTAACCACCATATGGATTTTTACTAAACTTGGTAGATATGTAGAACAGGATGCCTCAAGGTGGCAACTGGGTGGCGCTAACAACAGAAAAACGCTTAAAAATGGCTAAAATGCGACCGATCGCTGTGGCTCCTCCTGTGGACCAATGTTGTTTTCTAATTTGTGGTATAACTGAGTCATGGTATGGTCTGCTGTACATAATCACGGAAACTGTCTGTGTCATTCTGTCTGTCCCACGTTTTCCTACTCACTGACATGGTCAATCTATGTGAAACTGCACATAGGCATTGAGGGTTGCATAGGTAGAAGGTGACTAAGCTACCAATGGGTACGGACTAGTAGCTTATTATTTTAAATTTATCTGCAAGTTGAAACAATATAGGCCACAGATGAGGAGGTCTAGGCCCAGATATGCACTGGCTCATCATGAGACTACAGCCGATGTGTTCAGAGATTGTAAATACGTTTACAAAAAATAAGTAAAAGAAAAATGCATGGAATAAATAAGACGCACATCTGGTTCTGCTGATCTGATTCTGATCACAATGCTAAGCTGATGAAGTACTTAAAGGACTCACATTAACCGAGCTGCCTCGTTTTCATACATGAGGAAACCATAATATTAGAAACACCTCTTAATATAGTTCAACACGTTTGTATCCAGCTTAGCTCCTGAGCTGAAATGGATCAGACTAAAAAGAAACACACTTTAATTCTTTACTTCTCCAAGGTGAACATCAAAGCAAACGAATGACATTTTAAGAGTGTGCAAGTTCCTCCCCCAACCCTACGTTAACATGACCTTCTGCCCCTGCTCCTGAAAAACAAGAAGAACACATATTTGGGTCTGCAGGTTCTTTAACGGCTCAGCACATAAAAAAAATACAAACAAAAAGAGCGCACAATAGTCTTGATGAATTTTAATTACATCAAATGAATTTATGTAAAAAGTGGAAAAGGAGGAAAACACTGGGTCTCATTATCACCATCATGTTCAACACAGCAACGATACTCTGCACGTACTGGGTAGGTCACAGGTCACCTATACTGAGGGCCTCGTCAGGAAGCAGTTTACAGGTGTTTTGTTTTCAGAGCAGGATGGGGAGCAGTACGAGATGATTTAGTGTGATATGATATATGGTTTAAGCTACGATGAACAGTGCGTACGGTTTGTGTCAGTGTGTGTGTGGTGGCACGAGCCATTGCTGCCAACAGTTATATAGGTGACCTGAAACACTCCCATGATTAGTTTCTCTCTCTCTCAGATCACACAACCTTCACTCGTGATTGGCAGGCAACAGACGCCGATCACGCAGCTGTCATGGCTTCCTGTCCAAGTCCATTTGGCATCCCCACTGAGCGCTGTCCTCCTCTTTGATCGGACAAAGGAAGTGGGGTGATTGGCTGATTTGATTGCTCCATGCAGATTGTGATTCTTCAGTCTGAAAGCAGGTTGAGTCAGAAAGGTTTGGTGATGTCATGCTTTAAAGATGTTCTGTACGAGTCTGTCTTTGCTTGTGCACGCTGCCCGTTGAGAAAACACTTTTTCAAGATGATGGCGTTGGGCAGAAGAAGGTCCGGCTGACTGTGAAGTTGCACAGGAGATCCAAAATGGAGTCTGCTTTAAGATGGCCCTTTTGACTGTTGTGTTAACATTGGCACTTAATCTTAGTCCGCAGAGACTAGTGCACATCTAGCAGTCCGTCACACTAAAGGACACGTGGCAGTGCGATCGGCCACATCTTTAGTCTTTATAGAAAAGAAAAAACACAGCAACATTTTCTAGTATTTTTCTGTTTCCTTGATTCAAGGAAGAAAAACAAAACAGAGAAGGAAGCCACTTTTCTCTACCTAAGTGTCCTGGGTTTAGAAAACAAAACAAGAAGAGGGAACAAAAACAGGAAACCGGGATATACAATCTTTTCTCACTGTAGACGGTCTCAGCAGATTAACTCTACTAGGCTTCAGACACACAGCTCCAAGGCCACCTTTCTCTCTGAGTCCCAGGCAAGCACAGGGGAGTGGAGAGAGTCAGAGAAAGAAAGGAGGCAGATTTAGAGAGAAAGAGAGACAAGGGTGACAAAGTAAAAAAGAGAGAAAAAAGAAGATTAAAGGCCAGAAACAGTATCAGTAGACAGTGATATACAAGAGGGGACGGGAGGAAGCAGCCAGCCTGGATCTACGTGCAGTGTGGAGGGGACAAGAGCGGGGAAGGATATCAGCGCTACACTGAAGCCATGCAGCAGCAACAAACAGCCTGACAACAGCAAAGGGCCTATTTTCTGTCACCAGCAGGAAACACTCAGCAGTCACCTTCACCAGCAACACAAGAAGCATCATGGAGGAGGGATACGGCGAGGTGCTGGGGTCGTAGCGCTCCTCTTGTTGGGGGGATTTGGGGACACAAACAGGCAAAGTGTTCATCCACTCAGAGCGACATGGTTAAACGGCCCATATGCCATGCAGACCAGGGTCCCGTCAGGCTCTGTGAACAGGCGTTTGGCACCACAGGGACGGTGGGGCGACGGACAGGACAGTGAGGAGGGGAGGGGGCAGGTTGGGGCTTAGAGAAGCAGGGGAAGCAAGTGCACGGCAGGATGGACGACATCTGTTACACCATGTTTTAGGTTCCCATGGAGACAAGAACGCCCCTCCCCTCCTCCCTCCCCCTCCACCCCAATCCCTATTCCTCCCGCTGGAGCAGCACTCACTCACCACGCGCTCACAGCATGGTAGCAGACAGACGAGGGTGGTGGGGGCGGGGTTTAGCAGCTTTGCTGCGGCTCCCCGCTCCTGCTTTTAGACTTTCTGCCCTCCACATCTGTAGGACAAAGGCAATGTTTATGTTACATCTGTAGACAGCGACAGCAAAGTGTTCATTTACTTTATACCTGCATATACTGTGGATTAAATACATTAAAGCAACTTCAAAAGAGCAAGTACTGAGTACAAGAGCAGAAATAAATAAGGATCTAGAGGCAGACAGTACGACTAGTATTGGCACATAAAGCAGTGCTCGTCTTTGATTATAACTTAATGATCACAACAATCTGTACAAGATCTTGTCAGTCTGAAACACATCATCAAATATTATCCATTCTCAAGGTGTGGTGCGTCGGGATGAGTAAATAAAAGTTTACAGATACCAAAAGAAATGATGTTCGCTTCATTCACAGAACAATCTGACCACTGACACCTATTCTCAACTTTCTATGTTAACTTTCTGCATCAATTAAAATATACATAATAATCACCTTAGTCATCCTCTACTACCTTCACCGTCAACTTTCACTTCACCAGCTATACTTTCCCTCAGATTCAGGGCTGGGCAATTAATCAAACTTTATTTTTAAAAATGATTTTGGCTTTCAGCAATTATTAAAACAAGTTAATCGAGGTTTTGTGGTTCCCAACTGTTGGGTCACGGGTCCATTTTTAAGGATCCCAAGTGACTCGTGAGCATGTCAAGTTTGCAAAAAACACTTTATTTTAAAGTACAGTGAATTTCTAGCACTTAGCTTTTATTTTGAAGTGCCATTTCCTGCTGTAGAGTGAGTGACCGATGGACAGCGACTTAAAAGAGACAGCAGACTAGCTCGGCAACATGGCAAAACAAGTATGACGCAGACTGTATTACTGTGTGGACCTTGAACTAATGACTAAAGAGTAATCTGGACCCTGTGTCTGGACCAGTTGGGAACCGTTGTTCTAAATCTAGCGCACACCTTTATTTTACAGCAGTGTGCTTTCGCCCCTCTTTAAAAACCCGAACTCACCATCAGCCAGGCTGCAGCATATTTCATTTCTCTTGAGCCAAGATGACAAACAAACAGCCTTCAATCAATTAATCGTGATTTCAATATTATATTTTGCCGTAATCGATTAGCCCTCCTCAGGTCATTTTGTAAATGAAGCGTCATCATTTTGTCACCAGCCCCAAGAGGTCAGTTAAGACCCACTAGATCAAACCCCACAGAGCGAATGCCCCGGTTAATATCACAGAAAAGAAAATACAGAAAAGGGTGTCAAACTGTACAAAAACAAACACCATCGATACAAACAAAAAGAGGATACACACGATGAGCATTTTGATCACAGTAATCAAAATGAGCGTTTCAGGTCGGACAGAACGAAGCCGTGCATTTTAGTGGATGATGCAACCGAGTTAAAAAAGCAGTGGAAAAAGACGCTCAGTCACCCAAACTTCATCAGAGACATCGTCATAAACAGAAAGTGGACAGTGAATCTATTATCTGACACAGTGAAAAATCTTAATTTGGATTTGTAGTGATGAAACTGCAGCTACGAGATCTGTCCCGTAATACAGATGTTTTGTTTTTTATGGATCATGGTGACAAATTATTTCTCATCAGCGCTCATTAAAGATTAAAGCTCGAAACAAAAATGGAAAACTAACTGCAGATAATAGTGTAGTGTTAGCCAGTGAAACAGATTCAATGCAGAAACAATAATATGGCTGTTGGATGAAAGAACATTCATCAAAGTCCCACCTCGGAGAAAAGCACAAGGCAGAAAACAGGAAGTGACCAAAAAAACCAAACAAACAAAAAAAAAAAACCAAACAGCAATTTCACCGATCAGCACCATGGCAAACAGAAAAGAACGAAACAAAAACACCACACAGAGATAGTGCTCCAATAAATACATGCAGAGGAGGATTTGTCGTTTATTCATCCGTTCATTTTCCCCTCTTTATGTCAAGTCTGGTTAAAAGATCAGCGAACCAGAACCTCCCTGTCGTTCACACACACCCGTACTCGTACCACAGAGACTGGTTGTCCTCTGGGCTCAGCGACTGGTCCGAATTATTCACACGATTAGGATCAATGCCCTCGTGATACTCTTTCTGGCCATTTGATTGGCTGTGAGCGGCCTGGTTTTGGGTGGAGATGTGGTTGGGGATAGGAGGAGGGTGTGTTTTATTTGCAACAGGAGGCCCGCTGATGTTGCTGACTAGGGTGGGGTTGAGAGACAGGAAGGGGAGGTTTTTGCCCGCCGTCTCGCTAAAGATGGAGTCCATGAACACCGACTCTACAGTGAAGGAAGGGCCGAGGAAAGACTCGAGGGTGGAGAGGTCGGGATCCTCCGAGCTATGGCAAGGTAAGCTGAGTGACTTGGGTAGAGGGGTGGTGGTAAGGGGTCCCTTTAGGTTGGTGCTGTTGGGGTGGTACTCACTGGGTGTAGGCTGGGAGCGTACGCCAGCCTTGGTGGGGGCAGCGGGAGGAGAGGCGTCGACGGACACGGGCTGCCGGTTGTCCTTTGAGAGCAGGTCGTGGATGCTGGTGCGCCGCGTGGTGCCCTCAGCGGTGGAGATGACGCTGCTGGCCCGGGGCAGCGTGGAGGAGGCCGTGTCCAGGCGCTCGGAGACGGACGTGGCTTTGCCCTGCGTGGACAAGCTGGAGCGGACCGGGACAGAGCCTTTCACACGGGTGCTCTCCGCCTTACGCAGAGTGGGGCGACCCGGTTGTCCAGCGGATCTCGGTGGGCGATCAGAGCTGACCGGTGCTGCTTTCCCACTGGATGAGCGCAGTATGCCCCGGCCCTTTGTGGAAGTGCGTTCTTTCTGCACGTGCTCAGAGGAAGTGGAGAGGCGAGGAGAGTCTACAGTGAGGTTCTCCTGACTGCCAGACTGCAGAACACAGAGCAAACAAACGGTGTCAGATACGGCGCCATCACGCAGTCCTTTCATATAATTTTTAAAATTAAAATTAAAATTTTGAGTCTTGAAAAATTTATCAGCATATTATTCTAAAATAAATAAACTGTTCCAGTAAGTTTTTAGAGAAACTCGCCAAACACTCTCTGGTTTCAGCTCCTCCATATTGAGGATGAGTTTTGGACCATTGTTTCAACATAAGCTTTTCGACGTCTCAAAACAAAACCATAACCCCTCAGATATAAGTGACTTCGAGGCCTCACCTCTGCAGGATCAATACCCTCATCCAGGAACTGCTGCAGGGAGAGCACCTCGCTGGACCTGACCTGGGTCTGACCAGGGCTGCTTGCGGCAGCAGACGGGTCGAGCGACCTGCGCAGCTGCAGGGGGCTCTGGTGGGAGGAGCGTGAGGAGGTGGGCTGCTGGACGGGGCTGCTGCCGCTGCTGGACCACACCTCCTGGTCCAGACTGAGGCTGAACTCTCCACTGCTCTCGCTGTGAGGCCTGCTGAGGCTGCCGTTCAAAGTGCCTGTGGGAGGAGGGAGGCCATGATTAGAACACGGGGGAAGTAATCTATGATCTTTACAGACCTTGACAGTATAATTCAACGCTTGGAACAGCATTAGCATCACTCTCCTCTTACACTGCCTACATTTAGAGTAATAACAGTAGTCATTTAAAAGCGAGGCATAAAGTGAGTCACACTGTAACATTCTGCTTTGTTATTTGCTTTTACTGTGTGAGATCTCTTATCAAGTCTTTGCGACTGAAATGTGATGATTAAAAAATGAAAGACGAGCACGTTTTAAAGGAGTGTAATACAATTTCAATAAGCCATCTGTTGTAAGAATATTAAAACCTACTCTGAATATTAAACATATTCATGATACACCTGTCACCCATTTGGATTTACCAAATGAATCCCCAATGTCAGTAAATTATAAGAGACTCAATGTCGCTAGCAGCCAGACCCTCTTAAAGGAAAACTTTGCCCCCACATTGAATGAAGAATCCAAAAGCTGAGGAAATTCTTGATTAAAGGGGTTTCACGTTAAAACCGGCAAAACTATGTCAAAACATACGTTTACAAACTCTCACAGAGCTCATGTAGTATAATCCAAGACTCATTTATCAAGCTGTATGTTCAGTATTTCCTGAACACACACATTTCCCCCCAAATCTTACTATTTAAAAACACTTGCACACACGAGTCGCATGCCTGTGTTTGAACTCTGCTTGTGTCCTCCATTGAGTTGTCCAGGTGTGCTACTCGTTAAATCAGGGGCGGCAACTGTAGAACATATTTGAGCCTCATAATGACAAAAATCAAAATGACATCAAATCCTGGATGGACAACATCCGCACCTCCCTCTTCCACTCCACTGCAGAAATACTCATCCACGCCTCTATAACCTCCAGACTCGACTGCTGTAACAGCATTCTCTATGGTCTTCCCTCTACCAGCCTTCAAAAACTGCAACACATACAGAACTCTGCTGCCCAGTTACTCACCCGCAACCCCTCCAGGGACCACATCACCCCTGTCCTCAAACAGCTTCACTGGCTCCCTGTCCAATACCGTATCCAGTACAAACTCTTCCTCATCACCTACAAAGCCCTCAATAACCTTGCCCCCTCTTACCTCACTGACCTCCTCCAACGCCATTCCCCCGCCCGCCGATTTCGCTCTACTGACTCCGACCTCCTGACGCCCATCACTAGAACCAAGCACTGAACCTTGGGGGACTGAGCCTTCGCCGCCTCTGTCCCAACTCTCTGGAACTCCCTCCCACTCAGCACCAGAAATGCAAACTCCCTACAGACTTTCAAATCACTGTTAAAAACCCATCTGTTCAAACTGGCATTTCCCTACTTTCCACCAGTCATTTTTCTTTTTTCATTTAATCATCATTGTTATTTTTTCAGCACTGTAAGGCGCCTTCAAGTGTCCTGAAAAGTGCTCTATAAATCTGATGCATTATTATTATTATTATTATTATTATTATTATTATTATTATTATAATGGTAACACAAAGGTAATAGTTAAACATAATCTAGCCATAAAATCCTTTTTTTTAGATCCTAAACAACAACTCTGATCCTACACTTACTGCTCAACACAAGACAGCAACACATCACTGGATCAATTTCACATGCACTTCTTCCTGTATCACCTTACTGTGGCCATTGCTAGTGATGATTTTAGAAGAAAAGGCGCCAGGCCACAGACGTATGATGCACGTTTTAGTTGACGAAATGTTAAAAAAAAATTTTTTATCAGTGTAGAGGCTACACATTTTTACAGTTGAAGAATGTAAAAATCACTTCAGGCCTAAAGCGATAAATGAAGATTAAAATTTCTAAAGCACTGAGCACATGACTGGATAAATAAGACTTGGATTATACTGCATGTTCTGTGAAAGTCTGTAAAGAGACGTGTTTAAATGTGGCCCCCTTTACTTTAATTCACTATGAATTTTTTGGATTCGCCGTTCACCATGAAAGCATGCGAATAAAAGTTTTTTTTCCGCACATTCACTGCAACACGAGGTGAGTAACTGACACACAAATGGCCCTTTCATAGGTAAATAATCATCTTGATATACTGATTTTGAATAAGAAACAAAAAGGAGAGGGAATAAGTAACCTTTAACTTTTAAAATCACAAGAAACTGACTTGACCCAGTTTTCACAGGCGGACACATTTAAGTAAAAACATGAAATAAAAAGATAAAGGGAGTAAAAGGAGGAAGACGAGAGTTGTTAGTTGAGAGGAGGAGGAGAAAGGAGGGAGTTACGGGAAGGAGGAGCATACCTTTGCCCTCCAGAGGAGAAGTGAGGTGGGAGTTATTGTTACTATTACTACTGGTGGTCCTGTTGCTATGGAGACTGGTGGGTCTGGAGGCTGGGTAAGGGACAAGAGGGAAGACACACACACACACACACACACACACACACACACACACACACACACACACACACACACACACACACACACACAAACACACACAGTTAGGATTCCTTACACTTACATGTGCCCACACAAGCATGCACTAACACAAAGAGTGACACGTAGGTGTTCGCTAACAGTTTGACGGAGCATCTCCTGCTGGGGCAGCAGATGGCACATGCCAGGCAGAGGGACAGGAAGGGTGGCTCAGTGCCAGGCTGCAGCGCCAATATGTCCAGTCAGTAAACAAAGGAACCACTGACGGAGAGGACAGGGACGCCTAAACCCAACGACCAACCCAACTTAGAGAGAAAGGGGAGCCGATAGAGACAATCCCGAATAACAGAAGACGATAGAGTAAGATTAGTAATAAAAAAACGAAAAGAAGAAATGGGTGGCGTGTGAGACAGAAGAGGAGGAAGTGAGAAGGATGAAAGGAAAGGAAAGAAGTGACCTTGCTCTGCAGTGTTTACAGGGAGAGTTTCAGATGGAAACCAGGGACCGTGAAATCATTTCAAACTGGTTTTCAGGACAAGTGACACCAGATTAGAATTTCAAATTACATTGCTGATTAGCGTCAAAGCTTTTATTAGGTCTAGAAAACCAGCCCCTTGTGGCCCAGTGCCGCATTCAGTGCCGAGTAGTGGTCACTTACTACAGATGCTACAGGGCACTCTGCACATAACGCTCAGCTCAACGGGAGAAGGAGCCAGAGCACTGCTGTACACCTGCAGGCCTGATGAAACACACACACATATCTTGACACATGACATGTACTACTCATTAACGCTGCCCACAGGGCGAAGAAAGAGCAGAGTTTAATGTCTCTTAATGGTTTAAGACACAGAAACAAAACTAAGAAAATGTCGTGGCAGCTGTTAAAGTTTGTTGAAAAATCAATAAGTGTCTGAAACTGCCATTAATGATTTAATAACATCTCTAGAGGACTTAATGGCTGATACATTATGAGCACTGTCCGGTGTGTACACGAGTTTCCTCCAGCCGTTACAGAGACGTACTGGGAAATGGGTCTCATGTATTGAATTTTTATGCATTCTGGGAACTCATCAGCTAAGTAGGATCCAGGTTGGGCAGTAATGTCCTGGGGAACCAGCTGAATGACCACTTAGGATGATAAGTTACAGTATTTCGATGCAAAGTTGTAGTAAGTCTGATATTAACATTACGCATTCATCTAAAGCTCTATTCCTGCCGGACTAGAACTACCTGGGAAACTCTGGTAATTTGTAATAACTGCGGAAGTTGTCTTTAATCTTAATCCCTTGCAAATCTGCCGTGTCCATAACTTGTCAAGTAGGGCTGGGCGATATGGACAAAAATTCATATCTGGTATAAAAGTATTTAATAGGTCTAAATTCATTGTAGTTTGAACAATTAAACATCTTTGCAGGGGGAAGTTAAAAAGTTGCTTTCCATCTCTTGGCCTTTCAAATGAATCTAGTGCTGGAAAATGGTTTAAATATTTTAATCTTATTTGTGCACAGAGCATCAACAGAGACATCAAAGGAGGGAAGGAGGAAGAGACACTTTGTCTGTTACATTCATCACATCTGTGTTGTCGCTGCATCCAGGCGCTGTCTCCACGTCACAAAATAGACTACAACTACCAACAGGAACGGCAACGTGCTGTGACCCACCTCACTAGAAGCGCAGCACTGTATTGCACTTGTGCCACTGCAGTAACTTCATTCCTCTCACAGACTTTAGCGTAGCAAGTGCAACATACAGACCGATGTCGCACTGTGGACCAGTTAACAGACAGATTAAACAGAGGAGCAGCTCTGTGTGTTGCTGGAGAACTTGCGTGGGAACAGGTGGAGCAGAGCTGATATAAAAGGTGTTGTCTAAATCTACATCTTGCATGAAAACATATCAATATATTGTACATAGCCGTTATATCGCCCAGTCCTATTGTCAAGTGAACCGCCACAGCAAATGACCTGTCAAATTTCGCCAAACATGGAGGTCTCGTAAGAACATTAGGCTCGTGCAAATTGGCATCTGTGATTTGATTTGAGGTTGTATTTAGGTTTTCTGTTTTTTTCCCCCGCACCTCATTTCTGCCTCTTTCGAGAATCTTCAGAGGCTACATTGGCAATGGAAGAGATGATGAGATGGATAACATGACAGTGTGTGGTTCTGTTTGTTTAACCCACATTTAAAAGAAAAGGAAATAAAAGTTAACACTCCACTAGTAGGAAATGACTGTGTGCATTGCATCTGGGGGGGTATGTCACCGCATCACACACAGATGTTGGGCGCTCATTTCTAAATCACACGATGTTCCCAGGTAACACTCGTCCTGTGTGATTAAGAGTAACTGCTTGCACAGAAAGGTATAAAACACATTTAAGAGGGATAAAGACCGAGCGTACTGTACGTGCTAGGAATGTGTGTCAGTAGTTTGGTGGCTGTTTAACAACTGGGTCATCTTCATTAGAGCAGCACAGAACTGATGAATAGTTGCTTGGCCGCAGATTAACTGCCCTGGATAACGTCCTAAAGCCTGAATTAGAGTCAATCCTACTTTCAATGGAG